>JAUCRC010000002.1:19215000-19815000 GCA_032399595.1 Tetragonula carbonaria
TTATTCAAATAATGCCTATGGCCTGTTTTCATCCCTCGAATACGTATTTCCATTATCCAATAAAAAAAAAAAATATGCCTCGAACGTCATTAAACAATAAATGAATTCCCCGAACAGAGCCAGCGAGAAATGGCCCACTGCCAAAATTCCAAACCAAATTGGAGCCACGTGGTCGCACGTGGCAGCATAAGAAAATCGAGTTACGAGGGCCAATCTCGTGGTTTTTGTTATCCGAGAGGGGCAGAAGGTTTTCGTAACCTAATCGAGGGCACGTAACCGTGCGCAATCCGTCGCTCACTAATACACGCTAAATAAACGGCCGGACGTTCAATAAGCTTCTCGTTAACAATGCATTCGAATCCTCGGATGCGATTATCCGGCTGTAAGGCGTCGTAAAAGGAAACGTGAAGCACTATCGGAGGACGTGCGATCCTTCTGAAAGTTTCACGATTCCGCACGACGAACGACTGGAGACAAGAAGAAAGACCGAAGGCAAGAAGAGGAAGAAGAAGAAAAAGAAAGGATGGCGAGGTGACGTTAACGGAGCGTCGTCATTCGTTCGGTGTACGGTGAAAACTTAACGCGTCTCGCAGACACGTTGAATAAGGCAAGGAGGAGGTAACGCGTCCCGTCCAAGGAACAGCCTGCCCCCCATCGATTTTTTTTCTTGTCGACGAGGCAACTGCCGGAGACGTGGCTGACCTGGACGGAAAACGATTTCAGAAACGGATCCAATTTGAGCCAGACGAGAAGTGGTCTAGCTACAGACAAGGAGAAATGGCTGCTGGTGTAGGTTTGATGTGACCTACCCGTTCTCTTCCCGATCAAAGACGAGTTACAGAATCTGTACGTGAACGTTCCGAACGGTCTTGCACGTGCTTGTTAATATGGGAACGAAGTGATTTCCAGCTATCGCTATGTATTCCGTTCGTCTTGTCGTTTTTATTGTACCTATTATACAAGATACCATTGTACAGGGTGGAAAGAAAAATTTGCCAGAGATCTATCATAGATGAGTTCTACACCTTCGATTTAATGGAGAAAAATTGCTGGAAAATTGAACTTGATCTTGAATTTCCAGGTCAAAAAAAATTTTTTTTTTTTGTTTGCATTCTCTAATGTAAAACTAGATATATCAAGAAAGCTGGCTGTTCGAGGCGAAAGTGGAGAATTGTGGAATCGGAGATCTGATACGACGATTCGACGACGAATAAGAAAAGATCGAGGTTCAAAAATGAGTTAAAGTTAGGCATCGTTGATAGAATATTTTAAAGGTAGGATAAAGATAAGATAGAATAAATTGGATATCGATGACTAATTCTTAAAACTACGCGCAACGTGATTATTTGAACGTGATGAATAATCATTCGCGATAATCACTTACTGATTGAAACACATGTTATTCGTTGTGAATTATTTTCAAAAACAGAAGAAAGGAGAGCAATTTCAATAGTAAGGATGTACGATGGAATCTTCGCAGGTACGATGTTCAAAAGTTGAAACTTTACAGGTTAGGTTTAGATGTCGAAACTTTATAAGTTAGGTTAGAAATATTGGAACTTCATAGGTTAGATTCAAACATCGAAACAAGTTGGGTTAGAAATTTTGAAACTTTGTAGGTTAGGTTCAGACGTCAAAACTTCATAGATTGGGCCAGGAACTTTGAAATGTTGGGTTCATAGGTTAGGTTCAGACGTCGAAACTTTATACGTTGGGTTAGGAATTTTTGAACACAGGTTCGGTTCAAAAGTTGAAAGCTTACAGGTTAAGTTAGGAAATTTGAAACACGTTAGGTTCAAAAAAAAACGACTCGTATTTTGCAATAGCCAGCCGATTTTACCGCATCAAGTGACCTAAATCGATTCGATGAAACTGTACTAAACCAGTTTAACACATATCCGTCCGGTATTATTTGCACCGCCATTGACCAAATGTCGGCATTTTTTGACACTATTTGTAGAAACGATATGCTCTATATAAAAACAACCTAACTTTTAAAAAGTCATATATTTTTTGGTGAAATTTTGGGAAATGAAATAAAATGAATTTGTATTTATATATACACCTTTATTTTTGATTTTTTTTCTTTCTGAAGTTAAATAAAAATTAAATCCGCAAAAATGTTGAAATTAATTACTGAAAACATATTTAAACAAAACTAATTACTGAAAACATACTCGTTATTTTATTAGACTAATTAAATTATTCTCGAAACTTTAATTTTATCAATAATTAATAGTTCTTCAACGAATGGTACTGTTCGAAACATGTTCCAGTATGAAGGGGAATGTTGCAAAACGTCACATACGTAGCTAGTTCTACTTTTTCTGTTGTGAACTTTACAAACTTTACAAGCTTTTACAATATTTTCTTTGCGTTTGCACCCTTATACGACACAACTGAAGCTGAAATCAGTTTTCTCGTAGAATTATCTCTGTTTGGTAAAAATTACGTTTTAATTTAATAATAAAACAACGATCAATTATTTACAGCAATATACAAATGACGAATTTTCGTCATGCGGACAGATATGTGTTAAGTGTAATTCATTTTCAGTGTATTTTCAACTAATACCGATTAATTCGAAAATTAGAGACTCGATCGAGCTTTGCACCATGCGCGAACGATCCTGACGAACGAATCTTTCAATTTTCTACGTCGGCAAATCAGTCGACAAATATGCAATCGTTACCGATTTCGTTCGAGTTCGATCGCACACGTGGAAACTCGAAGAATAACTTTGGCGATCGACGTTGGGGACGTTAATTAACCGAGATATCACTTTGTACGGATCACAAATTCCTTTAAGATCAATCAGCTATGATTTCGTGATTAGGGAAGCGGGCACACACACACACACACACACACACACACGCCCTTGACGATGATACAGCGGCGTTCACCGGTTTTGATTATCCGTAGGACCGTCGTTAGCAATTTCCGTTACTGGCTGCCAGGACGGCGTCGAATAACCACCAAGTACGGATGCCAGCGAGAGTTAAGCCGGTATTTCGTCTCACACGCGAATATACGCTTGTGCCGCAGCCTCGAAATTCGATGCGGCATGCTCGACAGAGAGAAAGACTGAGCGCGGAGGCCTCTGAGAGGGACAGGTTGCGCGCATCGCAATTACCAAGCGCGCATAACTGTGCAAGTTTGTGTAAACAGATTGAAAGAATCGCGTCTAACCCCACGACTGCCTCGTGTTTCGAACAACTCGTCGACGACGATTGAAAATGCTCGGATTGAAGCTGCTCCGGCATTTTGAATTGAATTTTCTATTCTCTCTCTCTCTCTCTCTCTCTCTGTCCAATTCATCTCTAGTAAAGTTTCATCTCCTTCGACGCGAGAGTTTCCAAAGAGTATACGTGTGCACAGTAGCTTTGCACGTTTGGAATTCATGCTTTGACACCATTATCCCGGTTGTACCGAGATGTAGATAGGTCATGTTGAATTGCTTCTGCGAAGAATTAAGTAATACCATACGAGTTGACCTTGTACAAGTAACTTGCCTTGTGTCACGGGCACAGTGATGCACAGGGATGATCTCTCACACGGAAATTTTTCATCGAAGATTCTCCTCGTAGGAAAAGCATAACTCGATCCAATTTTTATTTTCTACGAGAGAGAAACACTACTGTGCGCTGTTTGTTAAAAAGTTTCCACTGATAGGAATAAACAAAAACAGGGAAAAATCGAAGAATCAGGAAAACGTATGCGGATGGCTCCAAGTTTTAAAGCAATGGCGAAAGGTTGTAAGTTTGAAAAAAAAAGAGCCACGCTTCGGTAAATACAACGAGATTCTCTCTCTCTCTCTCTCTCTCTCGGGGAAGAACAAGGAGAGAACGTCAGAAAACACGCGAACTCGTATAACGATGCTCTCGCATAACAATGCATCGCGTACCGATGCGCGATTTTTTCCTACGAGGTCATTGTTTCGCGTAACGATGTTGTTACGCGGTGCAACCAACGATGATTCTGAGACGAAGCTCGAGCATCAATAGTCGACCAATCGGACCATTTTCCTCTCTTTGTGTCCACTCGTTGGCTCGTGTTCCCTCCAATCGCTAAATTTTCAATCAACCGAGCCGAAAATCGCATCGCCATGTTCTACGATTAAAAAAAAAAAAAACAAATAGATCTTTAGAACCAAGTTTTAACCCTTTCGTTACGGGTGCCGACTATGCGATGACTGAGCCGACTCTCGTCGGTAAAAAAGAATCTACTATACTGGTATAGTATCTCTTGATTCTATCGATCTATATTGGATTAAATCTTACCAAAAATATATTCTGCATACGAAACACCGAAGATTACCGATGTGCAATGTGCACACTTTGCCCCGTTCAGTGGCGTCACTCTGGCGGAACGGACTGCCATAACGAAAGGGTTAATATTTCATTGAAATGTTTGCACGCCGTAAAATAACTTGTGACGAACTTTCTCAAAGTCTGAAAACAAGGTGATGGTAAAACAGTGACGTAGAAACAGAATGTAAGAATTATTTCGTTCGTTGGTGACTATTGTAAATTCGAGTAGATCAGCCAGTTGCACTAGTTGCATATTTTTTGCAATTCCTTCGCAAATAGCATTAATGCAGCGTGTTAAGTAATTGAAAATGAAATTTCCAACGATAATCTTGGCGTTGGAATACAGAATGAAGAAAAAACATTCTTCAACGTCTTCTGTCTATCTGCAGAAGATTTTTCACTGCAGAATACGTAGAAACGCGTTTGAAGGTTAATCAAAATATAAGTATTGGCTTATTCGTTGGAAACTACAATGCGACGATGCATACTGCGATAGAAACATAGTTTCGAAGACTCTTCCGTGATTCGATCCGAGTGTCAAACAATCCGAAGGCGGACAGAGAAAAAAGGAACGAAATTCAAATTTCTGACGAGCTTGGCGTACGCAGAATGAAGAAACAAATTTTTTAAAGTCTCGAAGTTTTAAAGTTTCTTGTTAGGAGAGCAATGAAGATTAAACAAAGTATAATGATTATTTCATTCGTTAGAAACGCTAAGTTGAAGCAGGTCGAAGATACTACACTAGTTGCATACTTTTCAAGGACGATCCGATGCAAATCAACGCTTTTGCAGATTATATTCACCTTTTTGCGCTATAAATTAAATTCATCTTCTTGCAAACAAAAAAATTCACCCACAATTCGGTGAATTTTTCGAGACACAGAGCAAGCACCTGCCATTTAACAATATTGGCTGATGCTTGTCGACAAACATTAGTTACTCGTTTATATCAACGACGAGTCTGTCAGTTCATCAAAGCTGGATATATAATTATCGTACATGAGATATATAATAGCTAAAACTAGTGAAACTTAGTCTTTTCTTCCATTTAAATGCCATCACGTGCATGCGTTCATAGCTGGTCGAGCAAGGCCTATAATGGCTGAATCAAAAGTTGAAGTAGACAGACTGTCATTTTGTCGATTTTTGTAATTCCATTCGTAATTGCTTGGCATGGTTGTACGAGCTAGCGACCAATCGATACCTCGATTCAGTCGTCGATTTTAGAATTATTTCGGGAGGGGAAAACAGCTTTACATCGGATTTCATTTCTGACGCAGCTTGCTCGAGGCAGCAGATTTACAGAGAGAGAGAGAGAGACTCGATTTGCAAGAAAGCGTGGATATTTTATCCGTGAACGGGTGAAAATTTGATCCGTCGAAAAGGAGTTAATTCGGAGTGCAAGGCGCGGGGGGAGGGGGAGGGGGAGGAGGGAAGAGAACGAAATAACGAAATTTCGAGGTTACGACGATGAGTCCCATGGGACTGGCCCGTAAAGTTCAGATCTATCGCCGGTGGCGCGTTTTAACGGCGGCGCAAATAAAAACCCGCTCGGGTCGCGGAATTCTCGCGACCGCGGGGCGACGCGCGAGTTCCACGGACTCGTTGGAATTCGTGGCGCAGGGGACAAGGTGCGGGATAAGGTTGCCAACAAGGGTAGAATACCGCCGCGAGCTGGCATTCCACGGCTTGTCGATGCACAATGAGACGCGAAAATACCGGGCGATCCACGAAGCTGGATACACCCGACGTAAAAAGCGGAACTCGGAACTTGGCGGAGCGTCGCGCAATTTTTCCATCGCGCCCACGCTTCGCCGGCCGACCGCCACCGGGTCAAGGAATTCCAGCCGGTCGGGATCCAATTTTCTTCCGAGAATTCCGTCGACTCGACGCCGGATAATCCGTCGGACCGTACGGGATCCGAAAATGCTCGATGTAAAATCGATACATCAAGCGAATTTCGCTATTCGCTTTCTCATCTGACGTTACGTACAGGCTTGTTCGCGTGTGACTGCCTACACCTTCGATTTGATAAACATGTAAAGAACCCGCCGCAAAATTGACTTTGATCTTGAATTTCAAGATTGAGATTTTTATTTTTTTATTTTTTTTTTTGCATTGTATTCTAGTGTCATTCCTTTCTTTCTTTTTTCCTTTTCTTTTTTGTATTTTACTACTCAGGAGGGTAAAACTTTTCCAAAAAAGACCATAGATCGTAAGTTAATGATTCTTAACCCTTTCGCTTCGAGCGCCGGATATATCCGGCATCCATATGATGTGTTCACAAGTACCATCTGTAGTCAATCATAAATTCTTCGTAATCGGCAGAACATTTTTTGTTGATTTTATTGACACATTGGATTGATCACATATTAAGACTACTCTTTGTTGTTACGACATCGAAACGATCGTTTACTGTTTCATTCCAAAAAATCGATCGAATCCATTCGACAGTGAAACGAGAGTTCATACACGTTTTTTTACAAGAATTAGGAATAGATCGGCTTAAGGTATGATTTTTAATCTTTTAAAAATTAAAAATTGTAATATATATAGTAGATATTTAAAATTGTAAAATGTTAAAATGTTAAAAATTGTAATATATATATATTGTTATTGTTAAAAATTGCAATATATATATATATATATATAGAGTAGATATTTAGATATATATATGTAGATATTTACACACACACACACACACACACACACACACATATATGTAAATATCTAAAAATATGTCAACTGTAATTGGTCTAATGTTCTTAGAATAGCTAATATAATTTTGTACAAGTCTTTTAATATTAAAAATGTGAACTATACGTGTTATATATTAGAGCAACGATTGTTTTATTAAGAACAGTTGATATTTAAGACTTAGGGAAACGTATGTGCAAAAACCACGCGCACTGTGCACATTTCTGGCGCGTGCTTCTTCCGTTCAGTGACGGCACTTCAGCGGACTGGACTGCCGAAGCGAAAGGGTTAATCTACAGTTATCGATATTCTTTTCGTGAAAATGGATCTATTTGATGCTCGGTCTTTCTCGAATTTACAACATCATGTAGTGGTGATGAAAAGGTGAGGATATTTTTTCTTTCTCGGAAATTGTAAGAATCGAAACGTTAAAATGTTTCTCTCGCGATTGAAGGGTTTATCACTTTGCCTTGAAGATTGAAATTTTCCCTTTTCCATTTCAAATTTGCTGTACCATTTTCTTTTTCGTCTGTTTGTTTAATTAGTCAGATGGCGAAATGCTAGGATTTTCTACCTAATAATTTTAATATTCAACGTTCAATAAAATAGTAAAAAGAAATCGTAGAAAGTTTTTATGGAGTTACTGTAACGAGAGAAAGGAGAGAATTCAATTTTCAAAATAGATCTAGTTACGAAAAGAATTTTTCAATGTTTTCACACATTGTTTGAATGTTTACAGTTTTCGAGAAGAAAGTATCTTCACTTCTTCACGCGTTACATCATTCTAAATCGTCTTTGAAAAAAATCGGACTATCAAAGCAGAAGCTTCACTCAAATGTGGCCAAGTGAATCGTCATATATATATAAACTTTTTAATTTTTTTCTCAAAGTTAATCCAATTAATAGTTTTCTCTCAACGTTACATCAATTTAAACTGTTCACAATTTTTTATTCAAATTAGTACAGTCATGCTTTTTGCTGTATATATATATATATATATATATATGTTGTTATGCGGTTTTTTATAATTGGACGCAGGATGCTCTGTGTAAATTCAAGTGAAAAGTTGGGAATCTTATTTTCAAAAAAAATTCATTTCCATATTAACGAGATGAGAAATGTTAATAAGATGAAATACCGTTTTATGCTCGCAATCGTTTCAACACGGTAGGTAATATTTTTCGTTACACTCCGAACGGGGGAACCGGTATCTCGGATATATTCAGACCGAAGGGTTAGTGTCTCCTCCCGAGGGATATAAAATTCGCTGTTTTACGAACAGTCGTGATTAGTTAAAGGAGATAGACGAGTTCGTTCCACTGTGAGTTTTACGAATCCGAGCTACCCACGCCGGAGGAGATGTGTCTTTTTAGAGCGCATTACGTCCAAGAGCGGTCGTCATAAATCGTGTTCACGAGAGGCTAGTAACCCCCGTCGCGAAAAAAAAAGAAAAAAGAATCCCGCGCATGTCAAAATTCGTAGCCCCGAGGAAAGGTCGCTTTGTGTCGCTTGTTAATTTTACGCGAAATAAACAGGGTAGAAAGGTGACGCTGTCGCAGAAATTAGACACCGTCGTCATTATATTAACTTCGAATTCAAGTCGTGGGTACAGTTTTGGTATCAAGGACTTCTGGTCTTCCGGTCTCACCTCAGAGACGAGACCAGATCTTCACCAACGAGCGGCGATTTAATAAAATTTCCCAGCAGTTTGCAAAACTCCGACGCTCGTTCTTTTTCACGCGGAAAAATCCCGAACACCCGTGCAACATCGAGAAAACTCATTTTTCCTCGCCGGCGAGTATTCATCTCGCCGGATCCAGCGACATCGATGACGTCGACCGACCGACGTCTGAAATATGAATTCTACAGCAGCGGTCTGTTTCCCAGGCTTTCCAAAAGTTCATAAATCACCGGGACGTACGCACGGACGGTCATGAAAAAAAGTACTTGCCCCTCGCGCTGGCACGACTTCAGCTTAGGCTGAAGTCGATCAGAAAATTACGGATCGATTAGTTTGACGAACCGTTGACCTTAACCAACAAAGTTCCGATCAGCTCAGCTTGATAATGCGCGACGTGGTGTGATTACAACTGGAATATCGCCGCGTCTGGCTTACCGCCAGATTAGAGCGCCGATTATCCGCGCGCAAAACCCTCTTTCCATGGAAGAGTCGAAAGGCAGGCAGCGGGTCACGAGCATTAACCAGCCGACCCGATTACTTCTACTCGTTCTCCTATTTAATTTCGCGTCTTGATCGTTCGAACCATCGAGTCTCCCTTTCTCTCTTTTCCTTTTTTCCTTATTTTTTTTTCTTTCTCTTTCTCTCCTTCCGTGTAATTCGTTGAATGAGATTTCATTGGATCGTATGTACAAGGTCGCGTAACAAGGCTGGGGAAACGCTGATTACGTTTAATTGTTTCATTACGCCGGTGATGTATACGTATTAGAGCAATCACATATTAAAAATACATAATTTAATTTAGCCAAAGCTACTTTCCATTTTCTCCATTCGATCTCCAGTGGATAATATTTATACGATGAAAGATTATTGTAATAAAAAAATGTTTCTTAATTGCAGTTCCAAACTGGGAAAAGATCGGCTATAGGTTAACTGTTGATCTCTTGAGAATTAAACTAGGCTAGGTTAGGTTAAGTGGAATATTTACAGTGGAATATTTATACGATGAAGAGTTATTGTATTGATTGCAATTGCAATCTGGAAAGGACCCTAGATTATAGATTAACTGTTAATCTCTTAAAAATTTAAGGTCAGATTTGAAGAATCAGGTTAGGTTAGGTTTGAAAAATTAAAGAAAGAAGCGTTCCAGGCTCTTGTCAAAACGTTACCAGGAAATTTAGAAAAAAAGATTCTATTTCAAAGGCAGATCGAAAGAACTTGTAAAATAATTCGATCAATGTGTACACTTTTGCGATGGGATTTAGTGGGGGCGCTGGTAGCGAAGGGGTTAAATAAACGCTATGAGTTTTGCGAAGGAGCAGAAATTGAGAGAATTCACATTACGTGTGAAACGCGTAACTTTGTTTCCACGAGTGCGTTTCCTGCTGACGACTCTTTTCTCGAGTTAAAGAAATTGCTTCTTCTCGCGGCAATTCAAACGTGGAAAGTGACGTTCGCTCATAGTTATTCCGTCCCGTTTGTCGATACCAAAGAACTCGATCGCACGGTTTTGGATTCTTTGAGGCGAAAGAGATCTCTCAATGTGCAAGCGCGAATAGATTCGCGCTTGCATAATTTACACCGCGAAGATCAGTAAAATCGGATAAAGGTTAAAGCACAAAATGTCGGTGGTTCAACATTCCCCTTCCCGGACATTACCGATCGGAATTTCAGCTCATTTATTTTGCATTAGAATTTATGTCCGAACCGATCGATCCTGTGTTCGCGTTCTTGTCTCTCTCTCTCTCGTTTGAACTTTAGATCGGTCATTAGGACGCGCGGTGGTAACTTTTCAGAACTCTCGGCGAAATGGAGTCGAAGGAATTTTATCGACAGTTGCGAGTTAACTACCGGCCGATCCAGATTCGCGACGAAATATATCCATAAAATGAAACTTCGGTCGGCTGATTGGCAATATCCAATTAAAATGTACATTTAACAGGCTTCGTTCACTTTGTCGGTGCTCGTCAAATCGTTTTCGCAACGAACTAACGTTACTTAGAAAGAATTATGTACGTTCAGTCACGTGTCGGACAGGTTTTTGAAACGAGTTTGATTTTCTAAATGAACACGGGATGGGTTGTATTTTTGTCTTTATTATCTCGCAATTATCTCTCGTAAAAAATGTTTCAAATAAAACTTGAAACTGATCATCGGTAATTTGTGACGCGATCTCAAGATCAGTTTTACTTCATTAAATGAAATCATACATTTCTTTATGTATTAATTATCAATGAAGTTTGGTATTCTCTGTGAAAGAAATTATTCCTGTCGAAAAATTACCAATCAACTTTAACTTTATCGTAAAATTTATTGCATGACAAACGAGGAGAAACAGGAACGATATACTTACTTTAACTATTTTTTTTTTTTTTTTTTTTGTAAAATCAAAGCTGAAGTAAAACTGATAACTTTTCGACATACATAAGATTAACACTTTTTCATAAAAATCGTCGAGCTTTATCGATCAGTGTATAAAAAAATTAAATAAAATAATTTTATTATATATATATATATATATATATATATACATACATAGTGGTCAGCTCAAGTTTTGTTTCAACCACTTTTTCGAATAACGAGTAATTGCGTGGTCGAATCTAAATGGATTGAATAGGAGACACAACGATGGTCTATTTCAATGGGACAGCCACTGTGCTGGCACTGTTAATTCACTCGATTATCCGAATTAATTAGTACCACCAAAATCAGATAATCGGAGAAATAGCCGTATGAATTTTAACCGTGTTTCACTCCAATTCCCCGATCCCTCCCCCCCCCCTCTCGTCATAAAATCATACATTTCTCTCGAAATTAACATCCTTTTTATCGGATCACGTTCTCCTGTGCTCGGAATAAAAATTTCCAAGCAGAGGAATTAGCGATATATATAGGCGTGCTCGTAACTCGCGGATGTAATAGCTTATACTTTATGCGAACTATTATCCGTACGATGCGATCGATCCTCGGTTAATAGGACGTTTGAATAATTTTGTCCGATTGATTTGTTCCTCGTCTTTCCGATTTTCATCTCACAGAATAAGGATAATTTAATGAATTATATATTCTGCGGAATATAATTGTTAGAGATGAGATGAGAGATAGATAATATTTTAATGTAATACTGTAAGAACCTACGTTAGAACCTACAATGAAGGTCAATTTGATGATCTTAAAATGCCTCAGGTAACGTAAGATAGTCCTGCAGACTTGGAAAATAATGTAATATCAAAGGTATGAGCGCGAGAGAAGAAGAGAATGAAGGATGACAATGAAGGTAGATACTGAGGAAAAAGCGTGACCAGTGTGGATTTAATCGTTGAGTATAACAGACAGTATGGATCTGATCGTTGAGTGAAAAAGAGCAGTGTGGAATCGCGTGTGGTATAATCTATTTAGGTTAGTTCAATTGAATTTGAGCACTTAAGCATAGAGCGTTCAAAATTTCAACCGTCACAGACTTCACCAAAATATTTGGGAGGTTACTATGAGTAAAAAGACGTTTTGTACGCCACGAGTCTCGATTCATCTTCGTCTTCGAGATGTGGATAGAACTATCGATAACTATCGAGCTCGAGCATTATTCCCGTATTCATAGAAATGTGTGTAATTTTTTTTTTTTTTTTTTTGTATGGAAATCGAGAACGTGTTTAAATCTAATACAGTGAAAATCAAGGAAACCGTAATTACCATCATACCGTATAACCATCTTGCTATTATTCAGTACACAGAGAAAAGACGATCACTTTGAACAATCCAGTATAAATAAGAAAAAGTAGCTCGACGACTCGACCACTTATAGTATAAAACATTTTTTTTTTTTTACTCAAAACGATCTCTCGAGCGTGTTGGCAAAGTCTGACGGTTGAAATCTGGATCACCTTGTACACCGAATCGATCAAATCGATTGCCTAACTTTCAAGTGATCCAGGAGTAACCAATGCGATCGCGAACCAAGTCATTCACCTGCTTTTTCAACTGCGCAACCAGAAACTAAACGCGTGAAAGTCGAACGCGACCGTGGTTTGAAAGAAAAAATAAAATAAATAAAAAGTGAAACCAGCAACGCGTCGTCGCAAAGCGGATGAGAAACGGCGCGAAAAGTGTCGAAAACCGATGACGATTGCGTATAATCGAGCATCGAACCTTCGTCCCTACTCAAACATGCATCGTTTGCATTTTAACCCCTCGCGACACGACCGTTCTTCGTTAACAGACTATGTTATCCCGATCGATGGCATCGTTAAACACTGCACGCGGGTTAAACATGCAACAGTAGGAAATCGGGATTACGCTGCTTTCGCAGGAAGTGCATACTCGAGAATCGCGTAGTAATACCCTGGCTCGAACGATTAGAGCTTACGAGCTTGCGCTGCTCTCTCCTGCATCTCGTCCAAACCTTCGTTCTCTCTCTCTCTCTATCGTCGACTTTCCACCTTCCTTCCCATGTACCTTCTGCGTCTCTTGCTCTTTCGCGCAGCCACGCCGGAATATGTATCGTGAATTCATAAGCATCGAATTCACGTCGCTTTAACCCTTTAAAGCCGGCGCGCACGACCCTCCTTTGTGTCGGTTTTCGTAAGCTCGAGCTACGAAATAGGGCGGCACCGGTTGAAATTTTAATAGAGAGAAACGACCAGCCGAGGGGAGAAACAATTTGCTGCCGAGAATGATATTGTGGAAATTGCGCTTTGGCCTGTTAGTCAACTATTTGCCCGTGTTTCTTCGGTCTTCTTTTCCTCGCGTATTGATCAATGCAGCGTGTTCTTCTCGTAAAGATATACAACGATATTCCCATTAATAATTTAATTTCTTGTAATTCGAAGGAAAAGAGTCGTGCGACATTAGACCTTCTTTAAACTGGTTTCCGAATCGTTTAACACTGCGGACGCGTGCGTTCTAACAGCAACTTTATGGCTCTGGAATGTTAATGTACGTATTTCGAATAATGTTAGCAGCTAGTTTCATCATTTGATTATTTAGGCTTGCACCGATGATAAATCGAATGTTGATTAGCGAAAACCTAGTACGAAAATTACGTATAATAAAGTCGCTGTTAGAACGCACGCGTCCGCAGTGTTAAATGACGAAGAAACCTTTTTACCATTTTTCAAACGACGAATATTAGGTTCCTTGAAAAAGTTTATTTTACCTAATGAGTAGAACACAGTGAAAAAAAAGGTTCGACCTTGAGATTCAAAATTTTGCGGCAGAAAATATTTCCATGAAAAATGAAGGCGCAGAATTCAAATTGAAGTGCACGAAAAAAGCGCACTTTTTGAAACGTCTGGAAAGCACATCAACAACGCGTCAATCGAAAAGGCAGAAATATATTATCATCGAATTCTTACTTCGCGACACGAATGGGAAACTGACACATCGAAGAGCCGTTTGAGACGTTTGACAAGCCTGAGCGAGAACATGCGCGTATTCCAAAATCCGGAATAACAATATTTTTCGTCGAGCTGCTGCCGCTCGATGTGACTTCGCTTGGCACTGTGAATGACTGTAACTAATACGCGAGGATGCAAACACGGGAAGTCCATTCTTTGTTTCAACAACGCTTGACAGCCAGAGAGAAATACGATACGATTGCAAATAACTTTTTCACTTTGAAAATGTGCAGTGGATCAAGAAGGTGTTGGCACACTTAGCTTCTCAGAGATGTATTCATGCAGATGATGTATTAGCAGAATTTGTTTCTGCAGTTGTTGGTTCGCTGCATGCAAAATGGTAATGGTAATGCGCGCGGTGACCGTTTCCAATAATGAACAATAGGGAACAATAGGGAAAGGGGAAAATAAAAGTATAGGTATAGAAAGAGCAGAATGATTCTACACACAGTGCAATATATGAAGAACTGAAAGCACATAACCTAGGAGAAGAAGAGAAATACCTGGTCGAAGGTACAAACAGCAATAAGGACAATGGCCCAACTAATTGTAAGATTATCAGAAAGTGAAATATATCGATACATCGAGAAACGAATGAAACAAACAATACAAAAAGAAGAAGTATTCTCAATCTGAAACAGAGACGAGGGTCTAAATAATACATGTCTCAGTATGAAATGATCCAGTGATATCAGTGTATGACCAAAGAAGAAAGCTTAGCGACATAGAAACAATAAAACAATAGAATACATTTCATGTGTTTTTCATAAAAACAATAAAACAACAAAACTCGAGTGGCATAGAAATAATAAAACAAACCCTCGCAATAAAACCCTTGCAACAAAATTCAAAAAGAATATTTAAATACGGGCAAGAAGCCATGAAAATAAAAGCTTTCTGCGATACGAATGAAAGAGATGACACGAAAAATATTGAACCAACGAAAAACAGGAGTATTCAATATAAGTGCAAATGATTTTGCATTAGATATATAAAATATTACTAGATATATAAAAGCATTATTAGATATATAAAAAAAGAACATTCTCATGTTACTAGTATTAAGCGTGAGATTAAACGCAAGTAGTAAGGTAAAATAAGATCTGTATGAATAGGTATGAATCTGAAATAAATCAAATCAATAATGAGTTGTGCAACAATAATACAGGAAATGTAAAAATTGACTCGTAACTCCAGTATTTAAAATGTGCTTTACGATTTTCTTTCCAATTTTCAGTAAAATCAATCATTGTAACATGTCACGTCGTGTTAGATTAAAAGCACTGTGTATAGTTTGCACTTATTAATCTTCAGTTTGAAGAACTGAAAAATTGAAGATTCAAATTGATACTTCGTAGGACTGCAACTTGCTTCACCTTTGAATCACGAGAGTGTAACTCGATGTTGCGAGTCAAAAATGGTTAAATGTTCATATCATTGTCGTAACCTTATCACATTGCTGGAAATTGTACGTTCTTCATTTGTTTTCAAAAAAAAAAAAAAAAAAAAGAAAAAATACTGCAAGAGAACAATACCTTCCCGATCCACTGCACATCTTATAATATCCGAATGAGAGTGACAAAAGTCGAAAATCTTGGAATTGTATATCGATAAACGAGTGACGGCACGTTACTTTTTCACGTTATCGCCAAATTTCACGGCGTGGTAGCAAGTGGTTTGTGGGAGCAGAGCTACCAACAAGTTGCTCGTACAGCGTTATTTAACCACAAGTGCCAGTATGGTTAGGATTTCGAGTTAATCAGGTTTACGGTTAGGCAGTGGCAGCTTCTGTCGATTAACGCGATTCGATCAATGGCGTGGTTGGTTCTGTAGACGCGAGCTTCAGGCGGCATCGAGCGTGAATTACATACAGAGAAAACGCAGCCTTTCGAGAATAAATTATCGACGACACCGCGATTCGTCGATGCGATTTCGAGTGACTGTCGCTCGAGCAACGGAGCTGCTCCGTTTTTGACGAGGCGAGATTGCACGACGGGAGAATGGCGGAACGCGGGATGGAGGGACTCTCGGACGAATCGAAAATGAACGAAATGAACGAAAAATGAGGGTGGTTGATAGAGAGAGGTGCGGTCGAGTGAGCCGGGGCGAGCGCAGCGGAAAAAAAAAAATAAAAAAGTAAAGCAACGCAGTTGGAATGATCGTTAGCTGCGACAGACATTTGCGCCGTCGCTCGAAAAAGAGAGAGAAAAAAACAGCGTTTTATTACCGTCGAAATGGATTTCTCGCGGCTGCGGCTAGGAAAGCGATTGCGACGTGACGCGGAATTGCTCCTCCTGGATTCAGCGAAATATTGTTCCGCTCGCTCGCTCGACAACGTCGCTTCTTAATTTGATCTAGATGGAGCTCTTTGAACCGCCACCGTCGCTGGTTACACCGATGAAAACTTGCATCGTCCGGCGTTTTAATTGGCCGCGGTTTTAATTCGCCGCTCCACGCAATGACGCAATTACTAACCGTGCAACTACGGTTGCTTGCTACGTGTTCGAATATGAACGGAAGCGAGCTCGTTCGGAAGTTACACGAATCCACGATGAAACGAGATTGTTTCAATTACTGGCTGATCAACTTCAGTTTCGCTCCTTTCGTTTCGCAAAGGCAACGGCTCAAGAGACGAACGACTCGTTTCGCATTGCATTCATTCGTCGCCGAAGAACTCTAATCAGTTATCTGTTCAGTTAACGTCCCGAAGACGTTGAACGAAGAAGAAATAACCTTCGCGTAGACTGACCGAAAGGAGGAGGCCATTCGCGAATGAATCGTCGCGAATCGTCAGTCGAATTCAAACAACTCGCGTTCGAGCAACTCGTCCCTCTTTCGCCAGAGAATTCGCCACGGAAATGTTTCCCGTGGCAGAACAAACGCGAAATCACATTCTCGGATCGAACGGATTGTTCGCGCATAATGGATCGCGAATCCATAGATGATCAAATCGAGAAGCATTGTCTGAAATGATTACTTACATTACCAACAACTTACAGGGAGGGGAAAAAGAACGTTACGGGAAACGTTGCTGTTTGCAGTCAGGCGTGAACGAAAAATCAGGAGATCGATGAAATTATGGAGGAAGAAGATGCTCAAATCGGGGAGCATTGTCTGAAATTATTACCACTTACATTACATTATCAACAACTTACGCGGAGGAAAAAAAACGTTACGGGAAACGTTGCTGTTTGCAGTCAGGCGTGAACGAAAAATCAGGAGATCGATGAAATAATGGAGGAAGAAGATGCTCAAATCGGGGAGCATTGTCTGAAATTATTACCACTTACATTACATTATCAATAACTTACGCGGGGGAAAAAGAACGTTACGGGAAACGTTGCTGTTTACAGTCAGGCGTGAACGAAAAACCAGGGGATCGATGGAATAATGGAGGAAGAAGAAGACGTTGATGCAACGGGTCGCTTCATACTCCCCCGGGGTGTTTTCGTCCGTCAAACGAGGAAATTGAACGACGAGGACGGAGGGAAGAGAACACTCTGGATGGAAAGACAGCCGTGAAAGCGATATAATAGAGACGCTACGGGGAGAAACGAAGTGTCACATGGAGGAATGACTCCGGTCTGCTGGCTCGGCTGTATCGGCTGCGACGATGATATTGCGTCCAGGGTCATCGCGAGGAAGCTGAAAACCGCAGGTTATGATCGAGAACGAAAGAGACTCACTACCGGTGGCTCGTAACAAATGGATCTATCCGGGAAATATCGGATCCGATCAGTCAGCAGACGTTCGAGCGAGCTCCTCTTCCTTTCGTTTCGATAATATTCTTAGATTCTTTAGATACGTTCATTTCCTATTACATACACATAACGTAAGAAGAACATACAGCGAAGAGCTAACAACGACTCTGTAGGTATTCTCATTTCTTATCACGTGCAACAGGAAGATATAGAGAAGAGAAATTTTTGTTCGATAATTTCTTCTCGAAGCCAGCAATTTAGAAGTGTAAGAATATTGAAAATTTCTTTCAAGTAAGTAGGTTCATCATTTTTAAGAACGAAGCCTCACCTTTACAACGATTCCTTGAAACTTGTTGTACGATTTTCTTTGCTCGGCGATTTTATTGATTTTATTAAAAGATTGAAATGGCAGAGATTCGAAAAAATTTCGTTCTCTAAATTCAATGTTCCAAGTTCAGTAAAGTGGTCAAAAAGGAAATCGCGTGACAAGTTTTAGGGGGTTGTAAAGAGAAAATTTCGATCTTCAAGACCGTTGTAGATTTAATTATTGGATCAACAATTTTTTAACTTCACACGCTACATAATGTAAAATCACCTTCGAAAAGAAACGAATTTATAACTACCGAATACGCACGCTTTACAAATGGATCGTTATATCGATTCAAATTATCGACAATTTGTCACTGCATAATAATTGCACGTACTAACAAAAGATATTTTCACATTTTCCTCGAACGTAGGACATTTTTGAAATTGATGTAGAAAACACAGGATTGATGTGTATAACTTCGGACGAGCAAGTCAATGTTACTCGTACATCTTTCATTTTACTGGGAACAACGTCACACGATGATTGCACGATCTCGAGAATGTCGTAACGTTTCAGCCTGAATGAATCATTTACGAAAAGTAGTCGACGAGTTTGAACTATAATTTCGTTCGGAAACTATCGAACGTTGCTTCGATCAACGGTCTGCGAACTAAAGCGAATCGTTTGATTGAAAATATCTTCGCAAAAAAAAAAAAGAATTTTCCTTTATTTTCAGATATTAATTCTAGCATGAAGCTCGGTTTTTAAAATGGCGGGGAATTTTTGACGGTGATGAAATAAAGAGCCGCATATAAGCTATACAGTCAGTTCTCCCACCATAAAAATTAGTTCCCACTCTGTTCATTCTGTCCCGGACCATACAAACTATTTTCCCTATTTTCCTCTAACCTTAGCAGCTACATTAATAAAAACCAATTTATATGTATACACGTATATCTAATTGTGGCCGGGACAATTCTCAATGCAATAAAGAGATCGATGCAGTGGAGGGGATAGCGCTAGCGATCAAGAAAGTGAGGGGGGGGGAGCAAAAGCCGCCAGTTCGCCACCTCTGGAACAAAGGAAACATGCATTCGTATTTTATTTAGACTACGAACTTCCATTGAAGATCGCCGATGTCGAGAAATTCGCGAATTTTCTTGACGTCTTGAGAAAAATTTATAGCAATGAAAGATTGACGAAATTTATAAAGTATTTGCGATTTTTCTCTCCATCCGAAGAATTTGCCACGGTCTTGCAAGTAGCGAAAGCATCGGCTCCTAGCGAGTGCTTAGTTACTTTTATGAACATATCGCGCGTTGATTATTAGCCGCAACGCGAAATTTCATCTACACGATGAGTCGAAATATGTTCCGATCAGTCGATCCTAAAACGCGGCTGCAACGCAAGTTGCATGACTGCAATTTTCCACTTGGAGAGTGGATAGTTACATCAATTGCCCCAGATACGGCGTAACACACTCGTACGAACAATATTTCTGTTTCACGTCAAATGCGATTACCAGTGGATCGATTTCTCACTGGAATAACTATTCGCGGAAAGAGGAGGAGGAGAGAGAGAGAGAAAGAGAGAGAGAAAGAAAAAAAAGAGAAAGCATCCAAAAAATCAGGTATAACGTATTCATAGAACCTTTACCATAATATATCCATCGCCCGTTTTCGTTTTATCCACGAAATTGAACAACCTATCAGAATTCAATGTTACAATATCAAAGTTGCCAACGAAATAGCTTCTTTAGAGGAGGGGGTGGAGGGAGGGGGAGGGTAACCGATTCCGTTCTTCGCGATGTTCCTTCGAGATAATTTTATCGGCGCGCTGTGCGAGAAGGTGTGCGCGAGAGGAAACCGTGGAAAATATCTCAGACGTTCGAACATCCGCGGCATTATAATATCAATGTAACGTTGCGGAGCGAGGAGGAGGAGAAGGAGGAGGGAGGGGGATGGATCGGTGTGTACATTCGTAATCCGGCAGCAGACAAGCGTCGGATGTGTGCGTTATCCGGATAATGTTGCGGATCTGTAATCCGGCTGTGACGGATATTACAGGTATCCGTGTTATATTGTTTGCGGAACAAAAGTACGCGCCGTTGCAACAACGTAACGCGTTGTTCCAACGCGTATCCGCGACGGTGGCTGATTTCGTTCGCCGTGAGACACAATACCAACTTCCCCAGAAAGGAGGGAATGCGCTTTACGTGCGTTGTCGGCACGTTTACGAGGATTTGTTTCGGTGGTGTTTGTCCGTCTGTCACTGGCATCGTTAAGGAGACGCCGCCAGCTTGGTTTTCGGGGATTCGATTTAACTCCCGTGGGAGGAGCTTCGACGAGTTGCTGGAAGATTTCGAGCTCGCGGTTGATTTTGATTCGCGATTGAATGAAATTACGAATGATCACGATCACCAATTCGTTCGTTTGAACGAATTACAGCTCGAATTTCTTTTTCTTACAATTGTAATGAACATGGATATACGTTTGGTGTTGTGAGGGAGAGTCGTACACTACCGGACAAAAGTAGTTCTTTGGCTGATGAAGAAGTTAATTGGTAACTATTGTCCTTAGCAACGTATTCCGGCGTCATTCTTCTTTTTTTTTCAATATTATCGGAGATACAAGGCGTTATACGTTCGCGCTGCTGTTTTGTACGACAAAAGTTAATTTTTAGATAAGTAAATAATTTCGTTGTACTTACTACGTACATTATTTCTAGACTATCACGTGTATTATTTTTAGACTGTTAGACGTAAATGCTTCATTTTCTGTGATTTGCTTTCAAACCCAAGTGTTTTTCTACGTGGTTGTCGCGCAGTGCCGGGCAAGTTTGAAAAAAAAATTTTTCTCGTGATTAAAGTTCTCTTCGGTTCTTTTTTCCTTCGTTTTTACGCAGAAAAATATCAGAAAGTTAAAAAGAAAAAAGAAAAATGGGCGCATGACAACGGGTGAGAACGGCTTTGAAAATATTGCTCAAAGAGAAAATGACTATAAAGGCAGGCCCCGTTGAAGCTTTTCACGTTTCAAGGAGAGAGAAACGTCGATTATTTCACTTGCGATACTTGTAGACACATTTAAATAGAGATTTCGTTCCATTTAAATGTCTTTATATTAATATTGTCAATTTCATAGACCTTTAAAATTTGTTTACTGTTTGTTTTGGTATCCAATACTGAACGACAATTTTTCGCATGTTGCGAATTATTGATCCTTGTAATAAAATTTAAGGAACGAGCTGTATCCTATAATATTCTTACTACAAATTTCTTTCTTTGAAATTTGATTTTTATCAAAAATTGGCCAAGTTATAATGGAAAAACTTGGAGTGTTCGATAATGCTCGACCGTTCCCTGTGATGCAATGTGAACAGGCAGCCTGGAGTGAAAGCTAAATGCGTAAAAAAAATTAAAAGAATTTCAGAAGAAGAAATTCCCGAGGTAGTCGCGACTCAATTCACATCCATTGAAATAATTCGCGTAAACTAGACTGCTCATTGCTTCTTACGAAAAGTTTACAAAATTATTTCTCCGAAGATTGAAAGTGTTGTATAACCAACATTTCATATACTATACTTGCTCTAGCAAGCCCGTAGTGTTAAACTTAAACGACATCTTAGAAAAATATAATCAACAAAATTGCAAATTTGCTGAATACTGCTTGGACAGGACGATTGTTTCCAACGCTGCATCATTTTGCTCGCATTCGTTACTTTGTAAATAAATTGCTAGTATTATATATAAAAAAAAAAAAAACGTTTCCAAGAGCAAAGGATGCTCATTTTCGCGGAGAAAGTTGTCAAGATATTTTACGGCTGGTGGTCCGAAGGATATCAGGTCGAGTAAACGATCCAACCAAAGAATAACCTGTCACGAAGACGCGGAGAATTGCGGAGGACACACCTTTCGCGGGATTTCCCGACGATTCCTTTCCCTCGGAATGCTGACAGAATAATTCCATCGTGCCCGTATTTGCTCCGAAATGGAGATCAAACATTTAAGAAGAATATTGATTAGAGGTTGCTTACCGCGACTACGAGGGAAATCCCTGAATAAACAACGATCAGGCCGCGTAAAGTATCGACTCGATAGACGTCGCGGTGAATTTTCTTCGTGAATAATCAAAGAAAAGAGGGGCCTGGCTTGACAGATGAAGGAGATGCTCGGCGCCACCAAGATGCTCGAGGAATATTCGTGGTGTTCGTCGGTTTCTGGCAGCCGGAAAACCGTGATTCAAACCGTGAGCTTTGGATTCCCTCGAACTGACGCCATCCCCGTGCAATATTCACGACAGTACCTAGGGATAGCGATGCTCCCCTAATTGCGTTCCTCTGCTTTTCATAAACTTTTTAATGACGCGCAACGGGCGTAGTAACGTCGAGTTCATTGCACGAATCAAATATTGAAACTTCGAGCGTGCATAAATGCTTCTGCGAATGCTCGCGGAAATTCAAAATTGAAAATCTGACGCTACGTGCTTTGTCACGAGCGAGATGCTTGACGTAAGAAATGTGTTTTTACTTAACGCCTTGGCTACTGTTGGCGCCTATAGGCGCTCACTTCACATTGCTCGAATCAAACTAGAGACACCTATAGACGCCCGGCAAATGTTATTGACAATAGTTGCAACAAAAAGATATTGGATCGAACGTAATTCTAATTTAACAATTACATCTTCGTATATTATTTAAACGTGATTTTTTTTTACGTGAGTTATTTCACGTATTACTATTTACATTGTTCCATGCAAATGTTATTGACAATAATTGCAGCTTCACTTGGATCTTCCGTTAGTCACGTGATTATTTTACACCTATTTCATTTAATACCCTTAAAATGGAAAGGTGTGGTAATAAATTAATCACAAGAAGACACAAATATGACACGTTACGAATGCAAGAAACGTGATGTAGAATTATATATGTTACGAATTATACTGTACTCCACTAGATTATTGCTTTATTAGACTGTTGGATATATCATGAAATGTATTCTCAAAGTTACTGTTAAATTTCGTGCACTTTGTACGTTGCACTGACAATTCAATACAGCGTTCTCATTATTTCCATACACTTCCTGAGAAATGCACGTTGACGAAAACTTTCTTGAACTCCTACCGTGTGCTACGTATCAAAGGCTGCTCGTAACTCGAGTTCGCCAGTTCGTCTCTCTCATCGAGCACGTGCGAACAGCAAAAAAAAAAAAAAAAAAATGAAAAAAATTCGAAATCTGAAAGAAGGCGATTCGCCGCCTTTCGTTTCGGAGCAGCTAATAACGGGAGACTGGGGAAGAAGTGTAGAGCGGAAGGGGAGCTCTGTTAAGCTTCAACGAGCGAACGGGTCGAGTTGGCGCGGCCCCCTTCAAACTGAATAATCTTTAATCACGCCTCGTTTGTAATTGACCGTGCGAAGCTGTCGAGGGCGAAAGGATATCAAAGAAATGGCAGCAGCCAGGCGGTCGCCCTCGAGAAGGAGCGGCCGTCGAAAAATGCGAGGAGAGGAAAAGATCGAGTGGCCGGAAAAAATTCTTTCGAAACGCTGCGAGCCACCACTCGCCGGTTGGAATTGGCGCGAACTGACTGAAAAGTATACTATTCGTTCGACTCTCGTGGAGAGGTCGAACTAACGAAAAAGCTAGCGCGTGTGAAGGAGGAAGGAGAGGCAAGGAAACGACAGCAGAATTATAGAAAAAAAATGACGGAGGGGAAGAAAAGATCAAGAAGAAGACGAAGAGAGAGAGAGAAAGAAAAGTATCAGATTAAAGCGGCGAAGAATCCGAAAGCGCATGACAAACAGAGAATGAAGAGGAAGAGAAGAAAATTTTAAAAAGAAAGAGAAAAATTCAGAGAGAGAGAGAGAGAGAGAGTATAAGAACTGAATGGAAATAAGAAAGAAGCGAGGATCTCGCTAAAGGAAAATTTATAATGGAGGGAAGAGGAGAAAACGTTGACGAAGTCTGATGAACGAAAATATCCGAGATGAAGGAGATCAAAATAAGACGATTAAAATGATGAAACGGTGATGGAAGGAGAGAGAAGTTGGCGAAAGTTCTGAGAAAAAAACGCGAAAAGAGAGATAGGTAGAGAGACGCAAAGAAAAATAGTAGCGAAGCACGGAGCAGAAAGATTATGGGTTTGGTTAATCGAGGCAACGATCGGTGTGCTTCTTTCGTAACGTGAAAGCTTGGAATCCTTTTGGTTCTTCGCAGAAATACGAGCGAAAGTTGTTCAAAGAGATCACGGGCGAATTAAGTTGACGAACTTAATGGTGCATCGTGTGTAACAATGACGACAGTGTTTAAGCACTCAAAGACCAACGCTAACGAGGTTAGATTACGACCGAAGAAAACGCGACGCGAATTTCGAGTTCATCGACTCTTCCGCGTAAATACTCGTACCCCATTTAACCCCTTAACCGCGTGTGACGGAATGAAATTCCTCGTGAAATGCCAAGAAAACACGACCTTGTTGCTTTTACACATTATCGACACAGTTCGTCAGAACGAAGTACACTACAGATTTGACGATGCATATTAGGAACAAGTACTGTCGTCTTTTGTACAAAATTTCATTTTATTTATGAGTTAATACAGTTTCAATCTGTAATATAATTTAACAATAAACAGTCAAATGTCGATATATTTAGTTAGAACATAGTAAGTTACGTTATAGTGAGTTAAATTTGTGTCATTCGATGGCAATGTTTATTAAATTCGAGGAAAACGACGTTACTTATAGATGCCCCCTGATATTTCATCTCGCGAAAATAATTATCCAGTGCAAGTGCAACTGTTGATAAAACCCAACAAATAAATTGTTTGAGAGGTTGAAACACGTTTAAACAAATTAAGGGAAAAAAACAACCTCGACGAACAGTCAACTCTACCAATAATTGAAGTTTGAGTTTCTAAGGTAAATAAATTATTCCAAAGAATTAAGCGTCGGTTTAACACTCGAGAGGATGAAACAAAATGTACCGCGTACAACAAAATACCCTCCATATTTGGACGCCAGTTCGAATACACCGCAACAGAAACAGAAACCACTCGCACATACCTGACAAAACTTTGCTTTCCTCCAACTTTTCCACCGTCACGTACACGCATACCACGATACAGGTTATTAAACGTATGCGCTGGACAGAGCACGACGCTTCAAAACAGGAGGTCTCTCGTTCACGAAAATTCGCGCCAGATCATTTCAATTTGCCCGGAATTTGCGATGGAAATTCTGGTCGGCTGATAAGCCGAGCGAAATTTTCATTTTCATTGCCCTTTCTTCTCCTTGATCACTTTGACCTCCGCGAGATCGTGATAAAACGGCGTGTAACACGGCAATCACATCGTTCAACCACGGCGTTCCATGATTTAATTGAATGATTTTCCTTATCTCGCATCCAACAGATGTTTACTATTTGCGTGAGCCAATAGTCGGTTCTATTGAGCTATCCCAAACATTCACCTGGGCCTGTCACGCGGCTCCAAGCGAGCGAATAACCGGCAATTTCGTTCACCTCGGCTCCTCCCTGGTTTGCATTCAACCACGACCACCTGGAATCTTTTCTAAACAGTCGGTATGGATTCGTACACCATCCACACCTGGACTACTTCCTGAATCAGGCCATGATCCCGTGGCGTTCTTGTTCAGCTCTATCGACCTAAACAAACCTGAACCTCGGACAGTTTTACGATATCAGGTATCCAACCTCGACTTCGATTCTATTTTTGCAACGTAATTCTGCGATCAAATTCAGCAAATTTCATAACCGAAGATTTGCGACAATTTGTTTGTTATTTGAAACAAATTATTCCAAATTTTCGTCATAAAATTTGGCGAATGTTACTCTTTCTGGTTTTAACGTCACAGAATAAGATGTCGATTACTTCCTAGATCATGATTTCCGTGGCGTTTTTGTTGTACCTGAACAAACCGGCCCGATTCGATTTCAAGATAATTCTGAATCAAATTCACACAAAAGGCCTAAACTTTATAACGAAGATTAGGAATCATTTGTGGTTTCAGTGTCATAAGAAAGAAAAGAGAAAAAGAAACATATTGAATTTTTTCAACAACCGAGTATATTTACATTGAAGCAGAACATATTCCAATTTCCGCCACTCGGCTCCCACTTTATGAAAATTGCGAGTATCATCTCTTTTATTTAATGTTTAACGCTCGAATAATCCTCGCGGTTTATACCGCGGGAAATATAAGAAATTACGACTTCGCTGAATTACGGAATAGCCCTATTATCCTGGAACGTCATATTCGTTAACGTGGACCAAATTCCCATCAGTTAACGTTGCTTAACGATACGAAACTTTTGCGACACGAACACAAAATTTCCGATTTTTCTTTCATCCACTCGTCGCTGCATACCTGTTGCGAAAACTACACACACACACACACACACACACACACACACACACACACACGTACTCGACCAATGAACGACCGCATTAATCAAGCCGTCTCGTCGCTTCGACGGAAGCGTCGCGGGGAAAATCCACGGGACTGATCGTCCGGTCTGTGACACGACGGACCGAAAGAACTAAATTACACGAACGTAATTCGACGTCCGATTGAAGGAGCGAAAACGGCAAGCTCTCGCGGCGCAGCGCGCGTTCGACGTTAATTTCCAGCGGATCAGCCGGCTCGGACCGAGTTACGAAGTATGCACGTTTACCCGACGAGGTATGTCAAAAATTTGAACACTCGGCGATATTAATGTCTCGAATTAATGGCCCTGTGTCTGTGGAACACGACGTAGCTTGAAAGGACGCTATGGACGACGACGACGACGACGACGATGACGACGACTGAGCAAACACAGAAACACAGAGAAATATACGCAGAAATGGAGAGGGAGAGGGACGACAGGAAGGTTGCTTTGACGTTTGGCCTGGCGGTAGCTGGCAGGTATTTCGAGAATTCGCTTCGCCAGGACGCTTCTGTAATACAGCTGCACAGCCAGTGTAACTACAGCTGGGGTGAGCTAGCCGGCTGGCTGGCTGGATGCGAGAGCCAACTTCGCAAGTATTTCGTTCCGGGTTGGTTAATTCGGCGTTTCGTGCATCGGACCCCTCTCCCCCGCGATCGGACGACCAACCAGCACGTGGTAATTGCCACCTCGTGGCCGCCTCGCGAGCGTCATCGTTGCCAAAATTCAGGGGACTTCCGTTCCCGGGGGGAGAGCTGCCGCGTGATTAGAGGTCGTTGCTTAATGAAGGTCAGCTAGGCCAGGCACGTAGAAGACGACGCTGCGCCCACCCCGACGAACGCTTTTGACGTTAAAATATTCGTTCCCGGCCATTTTCTAGTGCATCGTCAGGCAAATGTACTGAAACTATATTATCTGCAGCGATGTAATTTAAAGAAAATGGAAACAAAACGACAAATAATAAACACAAGATAGACAACGCAGGCAATAATAATTCGAATAAACTCAAACGACACGATTAATATACAACACAAATTATCACTCTTTTGATCACACTCATTCAACGCTTTTTTACGACTCTGCCCTGACTCTGTTTTATCACTCGCGCGCGACTTTCTTCTTTTCAAAAAGAAAAGCGCTCGATGACTAAGCGCTGTGCTTCTCACATCACATTCGTACTTTCTCGTTCGGGCGTCTTCAGCAAACAAGTCATCTATTAGAAGCAAAGGTAACTAAAAATATAACTACACATTATAATAATTTCGATACTACATATCTGTGCGTAGTTTCGTCTAACCTTCTAAACCAAGAACGATTCCGTACGAAGAGGTTTATCTTATTTTTGATATTCGTGACCGAGGACAATGGCTCTGTCTGTTTCGTTTGTAACTTGTGTTTCGATATATAGTTTTCATTCGCAACAAATATTCAAGAAAATGTATTAACATTCATTTATCATATCTATTTTATTTTATTTTGAAACATTGAAAGTATCTCATATACATGTATCATTTTTTTCCCCCTTTAGAATTAAGAATATTATATTACGTTATATTACTTTTATCTTTATAGTATATAATTTATATTCAGTTGAATAACAGCAACTGACTCACTCAGATTACCCTTGACCAGTGAATTGTTACCCTAAATTTGCGATATGTCGAAACGTGCATTATCTTCTGAAAATGAGACTTCTGATGATGAACCTTCATTGCAATATACTCCCAATAGTGATTACAGTGACTGTGAAAGAAAAAAAACCGATAATAGCGGTTCCCGCATAGTGTATGATAAGTTTTAATAAAATTTCATGTTTGCAGTTAAATTTTAAGTTTTCTTTTTACACGCCATTAACCTCTTGATCGCCGCAGTTTTTTACAGACCGCTCATTTCGCACGCAAATTTTGTTTCTTGCCTGTTTCTCGAAGCAGCTTTCGAATATATTCAAAATCAAGGAAGAATATATACATATTTTTCGATGTTTTTAGTGTTGGAAAATGATTCTAAATGTCACTGTTAAGAAATAGAAATTAAATTCGCTTCTATTTAGCGTACAGGCATGGCGCGCACCAGTAGTGCGCGAACGGCGATCAAGTGGTTAATACAATTCTTATAACTATTATAAATAACGAATAAAACTAGCCCGCGATTTTATACAAAAAAAAAAAAAAAATGAAAAATCGCCCGTGGCTGGAGGGTTAACGTGTACCATCGGTGGTACACGTGGCACGGAACGTGTTAACTGAGGACTATTGTATACTTGGTCCATCGAGTCACACCAATATCTCCAAATGTTACGAGAACAGCGACACGGTGGAGAACGCGACGCGTCTCCAAGACGCGCCCTATCCTCGACTAAGAATTAATTACACCGTGCCGTGACCCCGGCGTGTATAATTCGTTACTTTAAAACGTAAATTGCGCGCAGCTGCTAGTGACGCGCCGATTCCCCGGGAAATTAGCGGCGCGCGACGTCGAAAATATATGGATGGCCAGTGAAAAACCGAAGGGCTTGAAAAATTCATAACTTTTAACTTCGTTTTCAATCTTTATTTATTTATTTTTTTTTTTTTTTAGTTTCTCGCACGTAATACTGAAAAAAATCCGTTAATTATATTTCCAAATAAAATAATGAAAAATTTAACAAGAGAAAAAGAACGTGCGTTTGTAAAAGTTCTTTTTTGTCTAATGTCATTCAGTTTTCCAGTCGTTCGCTGTGATAGCAGCAAACGACGCGAAATCTGCAAACCCAGTGTTAACACGATCCCTGGCCGAGCGTTTTTATCGAGCGTTGGCCGGTTATAGAAGTCGCGCGTTTGCCGCCAAACGCGCGAATCGTATTTTCGCAACTCCGCGGCGGATTCATTGCGTTGCCCTCTCTCGTTCTGGGAATCGAATAAACGTTTTTTAACGTTAAAAGCCGTCTGGGAGTTGGCCGAGCAACGGCAGTGAAAAACCGGAAACCCGAATGTATGCAGTGTAGCGGGGGAGGGAAGAGACCGGCGCTAAATGCCGCCTGGTATCCCAGGCGAATGATGCACTGTGCATTATGCTTGTAACGCCTGCCTGGAAACAAAAGCATTATTCGCACCGAATTATGTTACCTTCGGACGGAACGCGCGAATTCGAGCGCGCGCTATAAACTACGACCCGGTGCCGACTGTTAATTTCACCCCGGACGCGTTTCCCAAACGTAAATACCACCCGGCGTATAATTAGTCGCGATTTCCAAGCAGCAGTTGCCCATCCTTTCGGAACCGGTGCTTCTTTTTACAGACTCATCGAGAAGATCGTCCTCCGCCGGTTCGCCTTTGAACGAATATCGTCTTAATCCATTGACTACCAACTGCGAGATATCTCGTAGTTTGCGCTACAAGTAGATTGATTACAATTGGTCAGGGAATATTTTTATTGCCGGTTGAGTTAGGAATTATTAGAAAGGATGAATAAAAATTTAATATAGTGTATAAAACATATTTAATATCACTTTTTATTATAAAAATAATAACTTAGACCATTCGGTCATAACATATTAATTATTCAGTGGCGCCAGCAACTACGAGTTATCTCGTAGTGTTTTTTTTTCAATAAAAATTACTGTAAATGCCATTTTAATACTAAATCTGTAACTTAGTATTATTATACTTTGGAAAATTTCATGTTTTCTTTAGAATAAAATTTTGGCTCCCAGGGCAAGACGCTCTAAGTTTGCCTGGCAGTTAATGGGTTCAACCGAACGCTCGTGCTTCCAAGATTAAAAGTAACTATGAAACTAGGGAAAAGTCCCTAGACATGGAGACCCCGCGTCGACGCGACGAATCAACATGTCCGATGATTTCTTTTTTCCAACTGGCGATCTGTTAGACCGCGCGATTGAAAAAGAAAAAACTCGAAAATCTAAACTAAGTTGGTTGGTAATTGTTTTTTTTACGCGTAAAGAGGCTCGCAGCGCCGACAAGATTAATCTATTGACTGCCAACTACGAGATATCTCATAGTAAGCGTATGTACCAAAACTGCCGACTACGGAACATCTCGTAGTTTGCGCTACAAGTTTAGATTGATTACAATTGGTCGGGGAATATTTTTATTGCCGGTTGAGTTAGGAATTATTAGAAAGGATGAATAAAAATTTAATATAATTTATAAAACATATTTAATATCACTTTTTATTATAAAAATAATAACTTAGACTATTCGGTCATAACATATTAATTATATATATGAATGTATTACTAAAATTAAAATATTTTTATCGTTGTGGCTGTGTATGATAAGCTTTGAAGCAAGGATCAACGCACACTGGACAAAAATACCTACTTTCTTTTACTACTTTACAACTCTTTGTAGATACCGTTGCCTTATAGGTTTTTCCCAGTGAGGATCATTACATACCTGTATTATTGACTGTTGCCAGATAAAATTAGGAGACAAGCTTGTAAAATCAAACGAAACGAAAAGAAAATGTCTTTGTTTATTATTTTTAATTTTTATTGAAAAAAAGAAAACACTACGTGATATCTCGTAAGCGGCGGGCATCACAGGAATCTTATTCAGTGGAGCCAGCTACGAGTTATCTCGTAGTGTTATTTTTTTCAATAAAAATTACTGTAAATGCCACTTCAATGCTAAATCTGTAACTTAGTATTGTTATATATTGGAAAATTTCACGTTTTCTTTAAAATAAAATTTTGGCTCCCAGGACAAGACGCTCTAAATTTGCCTGGCAGTCAATGGATTAACCGTTTTGATTTACAGGAAGTAACAAGTGCGTTCGAAGCTCCATTCGAGACGTCGATTTTTCGACCGATTTAGCAGACAGCATAACTGTCAAGAGTTTCGATAGTTTGACTGTTGTGTTTCATTACGTTTCAAGACGATGTATCGTGTTTTTTTTTCTGCAGTACTTAAACTACCTACCTAGTGGGTGGTATAATTTTCGTCGTTTTTTTTTTCGTACTCGTCAGAAAGAGAAAGACGAGAAATGAATTTAATCGTTTTGCGAAACGTGTCTATGGAAATTATGCATTTTCCTTCGTACGAAGAAATTCCCTTCCAACTCGAGAGACAGCTATTTTTATACAGATTAAATCCATCTTCGACGACAAACGGGGGGAGGGGAAACATACAATGATAAAGACAAGCAGGTGACCAAACAGGTGAAATTTCGAAACTCTTCATCACGACAAGAACGCAACGGGGGGGGGGGGAGTGATCGAAATCTAAAACAGTCTAAAAGAAAGAAAAGAATTTAAAAAAAAAGAAGGGAAAGTCCAAAAAGTTTCTCTTGAAGAAACGTCTCGAAGAAAAGAGACGAGGAGGAGCAACTGTAAACTCATCGCGGGGTGGTAAACACGCGCGGCAGTAAAGACTGAGGGGGGAGGGGGGGGGAACGTATGCACGGGAATAATTTGGATAAGGTTAATTGTATGCAAATGACAAGAGGCCTCGCCCAGAGAGCCCACATAAGACAGAGCTAGGCGTGGTCGTCGACGAAATTGAAACTGCGCGAAGAGTGTCTGTGTGTGCGCTTGTGCGGGTATTTGTCCAACGAGCGGAAATTACGGAGCCACTGTTTTCCTAATTTCGGACACGAATGAGATTCCCAGCGACCGCTGACACGGTCAGGGGATACCGCGTCGTCCCCGTCGTAAATAATCTAAGCGCGCGAACGCGTGCTCCCGGTCAATTTAATGGAATTAATAACGGAGACCGGGCGGAGCGCGCACACTGGAGATTTCGGAAGTTTCGCGAAAACGAAATAACGCCGGCTAGCGGCCTCCACGGCGTCCGCTTATTAACGCGGTCGTGTTTCCATTTAACGCGAGAGACGCGGCTCGCGACTGAAGCGATAACTTCCGTTGCTACGGATTAGAATTAACCCTGCGGTCGAGCAGTTTTTCAAGCGCGGTTCTTCACGCTGGGTCGAACAAATTTTGTTGAAGAAAGCGACATCATGTACTAAAGCGTTAAATATATATATGAAGTTAATTGAAAAATATTTTGTTTAATAGACTTTATTAAAGAACAATGATAATTGTTATTTTGCAATGCACAAACATGTTTTAGTTCTTGTATTTTTTCAGAGTGTAAAATTTCTCGAAGCAATCGCCAATATGCATGGTAGGTTTACGAGGGCAAGTATCGCAGTAGAATCGATAAGTACTAGTGATATAACTTCTGTTATCACTATCACTATTATCTGAGAAATTCAAATTTACAGAATTTTCTCTTAGTATTTCATCGTCGTAAATATCGAACACAAACTCATCTTCTCACTGCTGCTAACATACAGTTATCGTCAATAAAATCTTCTTTTTCCTTATTTCGCGACATATTTTGGGGTTACAAAAAGACTAGTGAAACTTATTTTGATTTCAGCAAATGTAAACTTAAGTCACCACTCAAAACAAAACTGTGATATCTCTGTGTCTGCGTGACATTTACTCAAGTCGTTATTTATTGCAATTCCTGTAAAACGAAAAGCAAAAAGGTAAAGGTTTATAAAGTGTACTACCCAATAGTAACAAGAAAGTATTGCCAAATTGAAAAAGAAGAAAACTATCGACGGTATAGATAACGAAATTATTTTCTGTCGCCTTTGCGGCGATATTCGACATAGTGAATAGAAATGTGAAGTGTATTCTCATTTATCTGCTGATACCGATGAATGCGAGATAGTTCTATCACTCGTGATTTGGATTTCCTTTTGACAGGCCAGGGAAAACACGTTTTACGCGTTCGTGGAAAATTCAAAGACGTGAACACAGGGCGAATGTACTAAAGGGTTCGTAAATAATTTCTAGGATACACAGTACTCGCATACCTGAAACGTGAGAAAAAAGTTCTAATAAAACCTTAGGTTGGAGAGTTAATAGCTTTAAAGTTACAAATGACTTTTTTGTTTTGATTGAAATGCCTGTGAAAAAAGTTGAAACACATCCGGAAATCTTCGAAAGAGTACATAATTTCTTAATACGCAGATGTCACGCGTGCGTAGAAGTGGAAGAACACGTAAAAAAAATCTGCTGCAATTGGAAAAAGAAGAAATTATAAGGCTTAGCTTTCAAAAAGAAGAAATTCGTTTCTTCAACCGAGACGAAAAGCTCGCAAAACTTTGGAACTATTAATTTTTCTGTGTCTGTCAGGATTTTTTTCCATGTTTCCATTTCGGCGAGTACTATCTACGCTAAAAGTTACGAACTCTTTTTTTCTATTCACCCTGTATATGCATGAAATCTATAATATGTGCAACAGAGGAGCCAAGTATGTAACGTTTAATTAATCGAATTGGGAAATTTAAACTGAATTTGGAGATCGACAGGTCATTCTCGCGATCAATTATCGTGAAACGTATAAATTAAAAAATTAAACGTATAAACGTATAAATCAGTAGCCGAGCTGATTGAATTGAAGTTCCGTTATTTTAATACCGTTTTATCAACATTTTCATTTTTAGAAGCGCAATCCGGCCAAATTCCTTCACAATTAATCGGTTTCAACTATCGCGCTAATTCGAGAAGAATCAAGAATTATCGTGAAATCGATCTCCTTAACCAGGTTTAGGACAAAATGTGGGTTAATACTTTTCTTACTTGTAATATTCTTTCTGTTTACGATGAAGAAAATATATGGTTCAGCTAAAAAGAGAATAAATACGATCGTGGAAATTTCGAAACCCCTCAACGCGCACAAAAAATTGATGACACACCTCGCTTGAAACCATACGACTATTTGTGTTAAACAATTTTTCATTAGACGAGTAATTTTAAAAGTTGTTTCAAGCGTGCAAGTTACACGAATCGCCCTGTGTGTACACGCAGTTTCGTTAAATATGCAGCCACACTACTTAGGATGCACTTTACGCTCGTTACTTATTTAACGAGCGCGTTGAATCGATCTGAATGCTGCAGAATTCGTTTCGCGAATAAACGTGTCGTCGATTACCCAGAGTTCTAAGCTCACGTTCGTACGACATTCGCTGCGCATTTGTAATTAGCATTTGACGAACGCGAGATGTTAAAGTACCGAATTTCAACGCCACATCCGCCTTCGAACAGATACATCTTTATTTTCGAGTTGATACAATCGATACATCTGGGAGACGTCATACGTTTCCTAAGGACTATGAATTATTAATTTGTTCCTTCGTCATTTTTTATTAATTTTCTTTACAAGTATTGCGTTCATGGCATTGCGTTCAGTACAAGTGTAAGAGTATAAAAGTTATCTTTGTCAAGTTTACACAAATGTTAAAAACTGAAAACTATATATCATTTCTTCGTTATATCGAATTTCATTTAATTCGCATGTTAAAAAGGTTAATTATCACTTTTACAGCGTTTCGAACCCGAGAGATCCGAGATCGTTGGCCGAAGTCGCTGCGTTAGAGTTTCATTAAAAGGGAGAAACTCACGATTGATCGAGTGGCTGGATGGTGGAAACCGTAAAGAACAGGCTCAACGCGGTTAAATCTGCAGCCTTGGTTTTCTATCCCGGAATTGCCGCTCGCGGACCCTTGTTTCCGGCTGGTGAAAAATCCAAGCATTCCAGCCCGGTCTCCCGCATTCCTTCCTCCTGCCTGCGTTTTCACATTCTGTTCGCAGTGTAAATCACCGCGTGCAGGGTCCGCGCTCTTATCTGGCCGTGGATATAATAAAGAGTGGCCCTCGTTGCAACTAGCCTCGTTGGCTCTTACGCGTTAAGGTGAGACACTGAGACTGGAGAAACAGAAGCCAAGATGGAAATTCGGAGTCGAAAAAAAGAGACAATGGCGGCGCCATTTATTCCGTCCGAGTAGCGCGAATACACACGTAGGAAACGAATTCGACCGGGTGAATCGAAACCCCTGGACTAGGCCAACAGCAGTTTCGTGTTGTCGAAGGGGAACGAGGGTGAAACAGCCGTCGAATGACGGCCGTCTGCCACCAATCGGGGCTACACGAAAATCCCATACTGGCAGGGTGGCTGGTAATATTTTGAAAGGCAACCGGTAAGTGTCAAAATGGGGGATGACTGTGAGAAAGCACACAACGACAGAGATACCACAATGGCTGTAAATGGATTGCTCGATAGCCTGTATATCACGTATCAGCATCGTGTGCTCGTACTAGTCGCACTAGAGTTTGACTTGCTTGCTTGCTGTACCATGATCAGACTGTATGCCTGTATAAATTTATCGCAGCCAACCGTACGTACGAAGTCCTTGTCTGATTCGCGTTACGATCGATTACACTTCGACGGGAAAACTCGACTCGCGTGTGTTTAAATCAACGAAAGCTATAAACGTTGAAATTAACGTTTAAAACTTATATTTCGATTATCGGTGATAATAACGGAGACTATCCGCCCGAGAGCCTACTTTATACGAACTAGCTAATTCGTCCTGTCTATTTACCTGGCAACGTTAATCGTTTCAGATGTTCCCAGATTGCTCGTTATCAGAAACAGGCTCGTCTTGACATACAGCGGTTGGTCAACGATATACGTGCGACGTGCTTTCGAGTCCTTGACATTTGGCGTTTTTAGTTTTCGAATTGCCCCGAAACAAAAAGTGAAAGACTATTGTCTAAACCACAATTCAGGAATATTAATTGTTAAATGTTCAGAAATTTCTCAATAATGCAAAATCGCAGACGGAGAGACTGTCCTACGGAGAATAAAACATAGAATTTTTTATTTATCTATTTATTTAAGTTCTGATCTATAAAAGGAAGAGAAGGAAATTTGTACGTACAGAAGGAAGCTACAGAAAGAATATAAGAATTGCCTTTTTTTTTTCTAAAAAAATATATATATATATTTTTTTAAAACAAAGTTAATTACATTTCAATATATATATATATTGAAATTATTAATTATATATATATATATATATATAAATGTAATTAATTTTGTTTTAAATGTGAGTGAATTCATAAAGCGTAACCTGACAGTTAACTGTTGAAGCTTGTTTTAGAAAAAGGAAATGCACGATTTCGTTAGCAGTTGTTCGGCGTCGATTTCAAAATTGTTCAAATAGAACATTTCAAAAAGAATGCAAGGTCATAAAAATTTATCTGACGTGTACGCCGATGAAGCCTTAAAACTGCTGCAGTGTCGGAATTTTACTATTGATAAGGGTATCAAATTGTGGAAAAAGAATAGAACCTTGAAGTTGGCAAAAGATAATCGGACAATACACTGTCTAAACAGAGTTTTCGTTTCTCACGAAAAATTCGCCTCGCGCTCGAAAAAGAAAACGACTTTTCGGATGAGTCACTTTTTGGACAACCTAATGCAATAAGCTTAAGCGAAGATACAGATTACAGGTTATAGATTAAGTGATTAATTATGTCAGAGAGACGTTCTAAAATCGACTTGAGTCGAATTGAGTCGGAATACAAATCAATACGACGATTAACTTCTATATATATTCTGATAATCGGATTCCTTCAATTCCACAGGATTTTCTTGCTTTATTTTTTTCCAAGGTGGACTTTTTTTCAGGCCACCGTAATAAATATCCCTTAGCCTGTGAACGAACAGCAAATGATAGACGAACAAGGGTGGTTCTTCTGTCCCCAGCAACACAGATCTGTTCGAAAGAACGTCGTGTAGTTCCACCAGCTAACACTAAAACGAGCAAATAACAAGAGAAGGGAGGATCAGAGAGACGTTAGGCGAGTAAGAAGAGAATTATTACCACGACCGGGGTAACCGATCTGTCCTCTTACCGGAGAAGCAGTGTAATTTGCACTTGTTGCCGCAAGCGTTTGCGCGCGCGCGTGAGAGAGAGAGAGAAACGCTTTATTAAACTCCCGGAAACTGTTTCACTTAAAATTACATTCAGATTAGTCGTAGATAAGTGGCTGGCCGACGGCATTGGAATTCGAATGCAAAGTGAAGAGAAACAGTGGCCTGGTTGATGTTGCTCGTCGTGCAGAGGAACGTGTACGCATTGGCAAACTTGAGAGACCGACGATTATCCGTCACACGCTTAATTATCTCTCGTTGCCGGTAAGTTTCTACTTGCTCAGAGTACGTTTCTCGTACTCGCGCTGCAGTGAATTGTTTTGAATGGAAAGGGAGAGATAGAAAGAGAGAGAGAGAGAGAGAGAGCAGTAAGAATTTTGTATTTTGACGTATTATAATACTCGACGATTCTGACAATTGTTCCGAGAGTTCGTTTGAAACGTTTGAACATCGGGCAAGATAATGCATGAGAAATAAAGGACACTGTCAGAAGGAAGACAGATTTCCCTAGATAGACAGAATTGTTTCCGAGAGGGAATTTTGTAATGCTTGGTACGAGTTTCCCAAGAAAAGAGTGAAACGTTCGTTTGGAACGTTTGAACACCGTTGAACGTTAGTATATGAAGGACATTGTGTCACAACTAGTTACGAAGGATAGAGATTACTGTAGATAGAGAAAATTGTTTCGAAGGAAAGTAAAGAGAAAGAGCAGTAAAACTTTTAAACTATTTCTTGACCAATCTGTATTGTTTTAAGAAAAGATCCAACCATTCACTTGAAACGTTTGAAACGGATAAGATAATAAGTACGAGAAATAAATAACACTGTTACAAAAGGAGAGAGTTTTGAGAGGAAGAAGTGAGAATTTTGTATCTGCTTCTTGATGAATTTTGACAATTATTCCAAAAGAAGAGCAAACCATTTGAACACTGTTGATCAATAAAATAATGTACGAGAAATAAAGGACGTTGTCACGACTAGTCACAAAGAAGAGAGACCAAGACACCATTCCTTTAGATTGGAGCAGCGCGAAGATTTGTCAAGCGATCTTTTCGTTAAGTTGAAAAAATAGCAGATAATTTATCGGAAATGTTGGAAACATCGCGAAACGAGCGGCACACTCGCCGAATCAACGTAATATCTTGAATGCCTGTGGCATGATGTACGGGCGAGGAGTCACTGTGACGGGAAAGCGATTATTTACAGCCAATCAGAAGGAGAAACCCATCCGACAGACAGACGCATAAACGCTCGCAGATCACATCGAATGACACAGGGGATAATCGAACTGACGAAGCACGATTGATAGAACGTGACGCGTGACGTTTAACGCCCCGATTAAATGGAAAGCCCGCGCGTATCGTCGAAATTTCTTTCCACAAATGAAATTCATCCTTCAAACGTTCTTAACTTCCGCATTCATGCACATGGAGGGAGTTATTTTATTTATTTCTAAAAAAAAAAAAAAAAAAAAAAAAAAAGAAGGAAAGTTACGAGATGACGGTGAAATCGCGTTGCTTTTTACGTTCAAGAGTATTTTTTTGTGAAACTATTACATGCTAGAAGTACCAAAGATTCAGTTATTCAAGCTTATGTCTAGTCAGTTTTACTTACATTGCAGTTTAAAAGAATCGAATTAAAGCAAATGAAAAAAAAATTTTTTATATTTTTTAGAAATAGACCATGACCTATTATTATATCATTTAATTTAATAAATTTATTAATTAGAACTATCTTATGAATTAACTTAAAAAAAATAATTTTAATATATTTAATATTGTTAAATCTTATTTTCATTGAAATTTTATGAAATGAAATCGAGATATTATTCGTGAAAGAACATTTATAGACATAGAAGCTTATAGGCAAAAAAGTTAAGGTGAAAAAAGAAACAAAATAAAAGGCTGTAAAACACAATGGACACGAGCTTTTATTTATGTGTTTCATAAAAAGTCATTTTAAATCTCTAAAAATATCACATCTATAATATATCTAACAGAAATTGATCATTTTGACCGCTTCGATAGTTCTAGCGTTAAAAAATAATGTACAAAGGAAATACTAAATTTTCGACAAAGTTATTACCAAAGTTAGACCACGAGAAGTTTTGTGCATTTGCAAGAAATTTTGCAGCTGCAAAATTCGAAAAAGTGCGCACAGCGTGAAATATCCAAGAGTGCTTTCTCAATATATTTGCCACAATTTTCTATCAAAATTCCACTTCTTTAATCGCACCTTTAAAAAAAAACACGAACTTTCCTAAAAACCCGCGGTGTTACGTTAAACTCGTCAGTTCCCGCGGCGCTGGAACGACATAATGTCGAATCGTTTTTTCGCCACACAAAATTCCCAGGAGTTGTTCAGATTCTTACGGGATCTGTCCCGGGCAGAAATACAGGGAATTCCATTTTCACGAACGACGGTCGAGTCGCGAGGACTTATTCGATAAGTTCATCGAGTGTCCCTTCAATTTGTTCGACCGTTCGCGGGCAATGTAAATAGCCAGGAATAGCAGAAGTTACGATATGCAGGGTGTCCCAATTCTGGTCGGTAGTACATGTGAAAGATAAGTCGAAAATCATTTCTAAAGCCATTCTAAGTAAACAGGTATTAATAACTAATCAACATTACGAATGGTGTTAATGCTGTTTGTAAATAACGTATCATCTGCATCAATATCCACACTCGGAGAATATTGAAAAAATTTTATCCTTCATTTTTGACTTATTCTCTTTTTCACCTCCACTTCGCATGTACTACGCTGAATACATCCTGCATATACCGTGAGCAGTCGTGTTTGCGCAAAAGACGCGTGACGTTCGAAATTACTCTGAATATTCTGAAACAGCACTGTGTTATACCGTTACGCTAAATTCGTTCGGTACAATTAGCGCGCACTTGGCCGATATCGTCGCGTCTGGACCAGCGTCGCAAGCCACTTTGCCTATTTACGGATGCACGGTTTGGCTTCCCACGACGGCGATCGTTATGCAAATGCTTCCAGCCGCTTGGTCGTCGAGCGACGTATCGAGGTCGCGTCTTCGTCGTGTCATTACGATGACCCGCCTTGCGATGAAAAATTACGTCTGCGTCGATTGTGTCGAGTGTGTCGTTCGCCGGCGGCGGCGGCGGCACGATATCGGCTGTTTTAATTTGATAGACACGATAGTAATCTTAAGTTCTTACGGTGTACACGCTCCTCGGTTAATTAGTCCTTGTCGCCCGATTGGCTCGTCGAGAGGCTCGTCGAACACTGCAGCCATGCAAATTTCTCACGCATCGCTCGTCAAGCGATGCGTAATGTCACGCGAGACACAAAACGCGAACGTTCCAGGTCTACGTTACAAGTCTCTACGTATTTTCAATATTTCTCTTTACGCACTATACCTGCGATTGAAACAGAGTTTCTGCCAACGATAGGCAAAGAGCTGGACAACGACGAACGACGTGCCTCGCTGTCGGTTTTCAGATCGAGTCGGAGACTCGCGCGACGTGAAACGCGTCCTTCGCGTTTATCCGATTTCGTTGTTTCGTCGGCAGACGACGCAACTCGTCGTTATTTCGTCCGACGCTCTATAATCGATCGATAAGCTGAAACCACTCTCGAGCAAATCGATCGGTCGTCGTTTCGTACGCGCCCTGCAATACGGTGCATAATTTGTACGGCACAGATCAAAATGGCAGCAAGGTTGGAAACGTGGGAACGTCCTGTATTAAAAATCCTGTGTCACGCACATCGTGTCGCGCACGCGATACCATCTCAGTCAGATTAATTCCGAAAATTTCTGACTGCCTATCGGCCGACATCTTTACACGGATACAAAGCGGAACAAATAGCGCGGCGCGGCGTGTATTCTCGCGTTTCAGCGTTATCGCGGCACAAAAACGAGCTCTGCCTCACGCTGCGTGTATTATGCCCTCGCGAGTGCACGCGGCTCGCGACGGGATGCGTTAATATCGTTAATTAAAACTGCTAACCCCGCGTCAACGGCGATAACGGGCCACCACGCTATTAAAATCGAGATGACAAGCTGCGGCCACCGGCGAATTTTCACGTTCGCAATCGCGATCGAGTGAATTTGATGGGTAATTTTATAACGCGCGTCCATCGAGAAGGCCGTGAAATCGTTTCGACTATTATTATTATTATTATTATTAGGTTGACAGATCAGTATTTCAGGATCGGACGATCGAGACGTTTTCACAAGGTTCAGACGAGGCAATCGTGTCAACAATGTTGAACAAACAACGAGTTAAATTTTCCGAAGAAACTTCAGTTTCTCGCAGTTAAACGTTTAACTTTCCAAATCGGTATTTGCGAGTCAAATCACGCCCTCTCTCGGCGCCGTGATCTTCGACTTCAATTCCCTTCGATTTCACTTGGTAATTTCGTCTTGGTAACCGTTTATATTTCATAATTTTGTACAAGAACAAAATCAGCGGCGAATTCACGCGTCAGTGGAACCCGCGCCGACTTCGTATTCAAATTTACCCGAGTCAACATTTACCATTTTAGAGGAATATTTGCACGCTGGGAATTTACATCGGCACGGATTCTAATACGCGGAATAATTAATCCGTTTTGTACGCAGCATAATCACGCGTTAACGCTTCGAAATGAATATATCCTCGACGTGGAAATATTTCGTGCACTCTGAAAAAAAAAAAAATAAAGAGAAAGAACTTTTTTCTTTCTAGTATTTTCAAAGATAATTTCCGAGTTAATTCCAGGCGTGTGTGTAGATCGTCTTGAAATAAATTCCGTTCCCCCATGGAGAAACGAAGATAAGCAACTACAGTCTATTTCGAGGTTTCTTTCATACGGTATCAGTTCCGGAAGATAATATTGTAGCCATCGAATCGAATATATTTCTATCGAAAATTGAATCCATCATTGTGCACGCGGAAACAGCTTTCATCCCTCCCTCGCCACGCTCGACGCTCCCATCTTGCTTCCCTATTTCTCTCTCTCTCTCTCTCTCTCTCTCTTTCTCGATTTTTATTCTCTCGACGTCTCTTTCTTTCCCACCGTGACAAATTTTCATTATTCTCCTCGTGAAAAAGACGTATGCACATCCACTCGTAAATATATGTATGTATAAAGCTATCTGGTGTTTTTCGCGCGAGGATCAGAACGTTTTAAAATCGCAGAATGTTTATAAATTAGTTTGCCCGGAAGCGGGCGCGCGCGATTTTTGATTTCGGCCGCGCAAGAAATAACCGGTGGTAGAAACGGTTGAAAACGAACGCGGCGAGAGCCAGAGGTTTAGCGAGCGAAAATACCGGAACGGAGAAGGACCGGAAAGGGAGAGAAAGAGAGAAGGGGAGTACAAGCAACGAGCACGGGAAACCAATATCATGCCAACGAAATCGATATCGGCTAAATAAATATTGTTTGAGAGGCCACCGAATTGACAGTGAGCTTCGACAGAGAGAGAGAGAGAGAGAGAGAGAGAGAGAGAGAGAGAGAGAGTGCACGAATGGAATATTTATTCCAGCGGAACTGGGAAACTGAGAAAGTCGCCCTGAAGAAATTGAAGAGCCAGACGTTGCACCCTTACGTAAGGGTAAATCGCGTTACTGTTTAACGAAATCAACGAACAGCGAGGAAACGAAATTGCGCGAGTTGCAAATTTCCCCAGTAAGAGAAATTTGAGAGAGAAACGTTACTAACAAAAAAAAAAAAAAAGAAAAGGAACAAAATTAAAAGTCACTCTTAAATTAGGATTAGAAATTTCTGGAAAATCACTCACCTTACGAGTATGCATAACCTCGAAACGTACGAACGCTCCAGCTAGTACAGTGCATCCGCTACAGCCGATTCTCCGTGGAAAAGCCTGCAAAACAGAGAGAGAGAGTAGCGTTAACGTCGACGGATGTGGCTGGGCAAAAATCGATGATCAGCCAATTGTCGCGAATTTCTGGCGCAATTACACGTTTCGTTTGAGCCCGTGATGCGCCGCCCCCGCCCCTCCCCCCTCCAACGCGCATAATTGACAACTCGTACGGATCTCTTCTCTCTCTCCCACTTTTGTCCCTTTTACCTCGAACACGTTTGCCCGTCGACGGTTTTTTCCGCCCGTCTGTTTTCCATTCTTTTTCCCTTATAATTGATAGACACCGGCACGAAGTTAACTCGGCGCGGAATGATCAACGGCTCGATATCGCGCGTGAGTTCGTTCTTTCTCTTTTTTCTTTTTTTTCTCTCTCCTTTTTTTTTCTTTTTTTTCTTTTTCGATCACAGGCGATTCAAAGGTTCTTTTTTTGTGTTTAGATCTATTCGACTGTGTTTTTTCTGTATCTCTGGATTCCGTGCCTGGCTCGATTCGGCGACTCTCTTTCTCTCTCTCTCTCTCTCTCTCTCTGTAACCGATAAATTTTTTCCGAATAGGAAATGGAGAGAGTCCACATACAGAGTGTCGCGTGGCTCTGTAATAAATTGCTGCATCGAAGTGATTCGTCTGATGATGAGTCTCCTTCGATAGAGTTCACGCTACAATGAAGTGCGTACGTGCAGGATGTATCGCGCGATTATCTTCAAAACTTGTTCATTACAGAGAGAAATGTTTCGAGTGGATGTGCTTTCGTGACTTCAAAGTTTCGTTTCATAAAATAAAACTATGTATTTTCCTTTTTCAGGCGGAACTAGTGTGGCTAGTTTCATGACGAATTCATCGACCTGTCATGTGTAGACAGAGACAGAGACAGAGTAAATCAGTGTAGTGCCAATGTCATTTCGAATATGAAAGATGAGACGACAATTTATTGATACGATTCAACTTTTGAAAGGTAATAAACGACCTTGAATAATTATGAAATCATTATGAAATCATTTAAATGAACAGTTCATTAAAAAAAACAAAAAACAAAAGTTGTAATCTAAACAAGACTTGTAATCTCCTCGAGAAAAAAGCAAATTTTACTCTAAACACTTTTTCTACAACGAACGAGTCGAGGATGCAACTGCGTGGGACATTCTAAATGGAACACCCTGTGTGTATTACACAATATGCAATAGAACTCCCTGTAACGCGAGAGACAAACGCAAAACTAAATAAATAGTTTTTCTTTTTTTTTAAACAAAAGAGAAAACTATACAAATAGTAGAAACCTTCTGTCCAATTTATCTTTCGTAGAGATGTTTGAAGTGACTGAAAAATATTGTTTCTTATTTCTTCTTACTTAAATTTACGGAATTTATCTCGATTACTTATAAAAAAAAAAAAAGAAAAACGCAATTAACTCTTTATGGAAATGTCAGTCACTTCGAACAAGTCGCGCAATAGTTCGCGCGAAACTACATTTTCCAATGGAAAAAAAACGCGTTTCGTTTCCACGTTGCAAATCAGTCTCTTTTAACAATTTTCCAATATGGCGGCAGTGGCGCAGCTTTCAGTTCGCGTTACACGGCGTCCTACTGCATTTCCATCACGGGTACACGCGTATTTTAATTCGCGTTATTGAATATGACGGTTGACGCTGGAAAATCCAGAGACTACAAGTGTGCTTTAATACTTGTTCACCGGTTATCGTTGCGTGTTTGATACCGAGACCGGACGAACAATGTAAACTAGTTCGCGATCGTTCTATTGACGATCCATCGTTTCCGTCGAAACATTCGGTGCACACAGAGAAAATATACTTTACGGACAAAGTGCTGGAAGTATCCACCGCAACAGAAAGGCTTATTTCACAGTCGGATGATCAACTATTTAGAATATGCGAGAACATTCTGAACAATGACAATATATATATATATATATATATACATACATACATACATACATACACATACATATACATATACATATCATACACACACACACACACACACACACACACAGTTTTATTTCATTCTTGCGAGCATCCTTAGAATATTCACAGCGAGTTGCTTAGTTCGAGTTGCTTTCTTTTTCTTTTTTTTAAATTACTTGCAAACCATTCTTTAAACAAGAGAACCGTTTAAATTTACACGTAATTGTATACGTTAGTCGTTCTTTCAACAAGAGAACCGCTTGAATTTACATTGTACAAATTACGTGATTCATTGGTACGACGTGAATCGGTGGTTTTCTCCTTACGAAGACAGGATGTTCAAGCTGAGTTTGAATACTTCTTGAAGAAACGCGTAACGCCCTGTTTCTCCAATTTTCCGCAAGTAACAATTAAACCGGGCTTAGTTTAGTCAAGTCACCTAGATTCGAGCAACTTGAAAGCGACGCTGCTCGCGGGAAACTTTGTTATTTAGATGACTCGAAATAGTCCTCGTCAGTCTGTCGAGTCACCTGAATTCGCAAAATAGCTCGGACCTTTCCGACATTTCGAAAATTATTAATTACCGAGGTGATGTCCTTCAAAAGAATTTTTAGCGGAATTTTTAGACGAGTCCAATTGGAAATCCGATAGCTGGTTAATTAGCGAGCGAACTATGGTGAAGGAAGAAATTCACTTGCTTGGTGGGAGTAACTTTGAAAATAGCAGCATCGGTAATTGGCCGATGAAATTTTCCACAGTTCACCGATGAGAAAACATTTGCCGAGCAAGCTTCGACTCTCGCTGCGCTGCGAGGTAAACGTTCAATCGACAATTAATTTCCATGGTCGAGGAACGGAGTAATCCGAGGCCAATTTTCTCTGTACTTTCTCTTCTTTACGTTATGAAAGGATACTTTGTATCGATCACGAATAGGGCAGGTTTCTATGTTATTTAAAAATAAGAGGAAAATTGCTTCGCCCGAGACACTGAAATCGATCGAATGTTGCTGGCCGAGATTTCGCCCAATGTTATTTGTTATTTAACTGAGCGTATTATTTCGAAAATCAGGTTTAATTGGCCCCGAATTAAAATATATCCGTTGCGTTTAAATATTTATCCTCGTCGGCGTGGCATTTCGATAGCTGCGGGCCAACGTTAATATTTTAATAATCGTCGTTTTAAATTTAATTATTATAACCGGATAATCGTAATTGAATCCCGTTGAATGCAATTTAATGTCACTTATTAATGATATCGCCATTAACAAACATCTTTCATGGCTCGCGCGAGTCATTTTCGGCCGCGTGTTTACCGTGCATTGGTCAGCCGAATTCGATACGGTTCGTAACGCGAGCATTGTTTGATTATTACGTTATGTTTTCCGAATTATTTCGCTATCCGGCGTTCAAAACAAACATGTTCGCGTAACGAACGCAGCAACAAATTAAATTGATCGTTCGTCCGAATTATTGTCTCGTTGATAATTAATGCATTACCGTTTGCCGATTCGGTCCGTCGATATTGTAAACTAGAAAACGTGGAAACTTCGGTCGACGATCACGGCCTTTTTCCACACAGCTGTTTGATTGTGAACTCCACGTGAACGTAACGCAACACCCTATGATACTATGTCAATTACCTTAACGAACCAGACCGAAAACAGGATGGATTTTCAGTGGAAAACATGCGCAATAATCTCTAGCACGACCTCTGGCTTGCAATTCCCGTGACCGTGATGAGGACATAGTGAATCGCGATATCGGATCGTCACCGAAACTTGTTCGTTTGTTGAATTAATGATATATAAGTCGTCCTAAGGTACTTTGGCCACGGGCTAAAGTTTAAATCCGGCACTCGCTAACAAATTACTTCTGAATCGGAAAGGGTGTCAACTATTGTTCGAATATCAATAATATAGACAAGGAACGATGCTCTCTGGATACTCAACGAAGGTAAGCTTTGAGTAGCGTTAAATGACCTTGGAACAACGTTATTTATATCACTAAATTCGTTTTGATGTCTGAGCTACAAGACTGTAAACTCGGAATACAGTTCCATTTTAAAAAACAAAGATCATCTTGAAATCTCGGAGGCATAACAAGATTGAACAGGATTTGTGACCATCGCAAGTTATCTCCCTCGAAATAACATAAGTTTCATTTGAAACATTTTTTCTCTATAGCGAATAGTTTAAGAGAAAATTGCATGGTTAGGTTAAGTTTAGATTATACACCTTGTATAGGCAAAAAGGGTCTACAGTATAATATAGTATAGTATAGTATAATATAGCGAATAGTTTAAGAGAAAATTGCATGGTTAGATTAGGTTTAGATTATACACCTTGTATAGGAAAAAAGGGTCTACAGTATAATACAGTATAGTATAGTATAATATAGCGAATAGTTTAAGAGAAAATTGCATGGGTTAGGTTTAGGGTCAGGTTTATACACCCTGTATAGGCAAAAAGAGTTTACAGTATAATATAGTATAGTATAGTATAATATAGTATAATGTAGTATGGTAGAAGATAGTAAAGTAGAGCATAGTACAGTATTACAGTCAATATTGCAGCATTTTTACTCTCGCCCGGTTCAAATAAAAGTTGAAAGTTACAATTCTGCGAAATTAAGTAAGGTATAATTTTTTAATTATGCCCCTGCGATAAAGTAATTACAGTATTGTGAAGTATAATTTTTTAATCATACCCTTGGAACGTGTCGCGATTTATAACGCAGTTTATCGGCACGGGAGTTGAGAAATTTCGACACGAATTACGTTCACAATCGTGACATCAGAGTCATATGTCTAGAAGGTTACGGAGAGGGAAAAAAGCAGCGAAGAAACTTGCAGGAACGGGCAGCTTGCCAATAGGATGTAACACTGATCCGAAGTCGAAAAGCAGCCATGTATCATCGGTGACTCGATCGTAATACCAAAGTGGCGTTCTCCGATCGATTTGCGATTGTAAATGTTCGTTCGATTCTCTCGAGTGTGTCATTGATCCTCGAGTGTATGGAATTTCGAAGGTCCGCGGCTGCAAATGGACCCTGCATTGCGATCCAGCTGCGCGGCGAGATTTTTGAGCATATTTGCATGACGTATTTCGAGAATAACATAAACTCGACGTCTCGAATGTTAAGGACGAATGGAACCGACTATCGGCAGCATCAAATCGAACGAAGATCCGCAACGTAGCGAACGATTTCTATCAAGAAATTCTTTTTTAGCCGACTAACTAAAAATTAAAAGAACTATACTTAGTTCCGGCTTAAGAATAAGACGTGGAACACCTTATCAAGAACATGGACCCACACACGTTTTCATATGAATGAATAAACTTCGAGCGACAGAGAAGACTCCATAGGATTAACTCCATCATTGCCCTGACTTTTCAAAATCATCCGAAGGGAATTTTTCCAATTCTTAATGGACGTAAATCTATACCACGAAATATGAATACCACAAGTGTCTGCGCGAGTATTTAAAAAAAAAGCGAGTTTAACAGCGGCGACGCTGATTTAAAATGAAGAAGGAAGAATATAAACTAGAAAGTTTTCAGTTGTTAATAACCGATCAAAGCAATAACAAAGTATACAATCTCGTTATTAATAAATAGTTATTGTTCTAGTTTCTTGTCAAATCTCGTAACACGAGTAAATCTTCATATAATTGGTCCCCCTAATGACCTCGATGTCGATGCGACTTTAAACCTACGTAAAAAAAAAAAAAAAAAGAAAGCGAAAAATGTAAAAGTAAGCGAGGCATTATGGATCGATGCAGCAGCAGGCGAGGAGAATGAGACGCGAAGTGTCTCTACAGTTAGCTCCGCGTATAATTACGTCGTAAACGTAAACGGGGAAGGACGAGGCGAAAATTACGAAGTCGAGGCGAAGAACCGGCCGAACGATATCGATAGAATTTCATCCGGCTTTGTTCGCTGAATTTTCATCGATCTTTCGTCATTCGTTCGTTCTCTCTCGATTCGCCGCGGGTCAGTTCTCGTCCGGGAAAGCAGATGAAAACAATTCATCTTTTACACACACGGTTCGCCGGGAAAAACGAATCATCGGCAAGTCAAATGCGAAGCCGAAAATTTCTGCGCGAAGCCCGGAAATTTGTGCGCGATGCGGTTGGCTCCGCACAGTGGAGAAAGATCGAAGAAGAGGAAGTAAGGACGATGGTAGAGCAGCGAGATAGAATAAAAGATGAACGAGCGTGCAAATTCGAAGGCGATCGTCGGGAGCACGAGCCAGCGTCAGGTGCTCTCCTCGGCCCGTACATACACGAATTCTCGGATCGTGAACGAGGCTAGCCCGGTACGTGGTGCAGCAGCAGTTGCAGCGAGCATCGCTGGAGAAAGAGAGAGATATACCTCTCGAGAGGGGATGCTTCTCGGTGGTTGCAGCTGCGGCTGCTCCAACTCGTCGAGTGGATCAACCGTTCGCCTCCCGGTGTAATAACGAGCGAAGAGGGAGGGAACGAAGCGAAACCGGGTCACGATGCCCTCAGAAATTAAACGTAACGACCGCCGTAAAGCCGTAAGACGCGGATGATTGCACGCCGGGATTAATTCACGTCGTGGAATCGACGCGACTGATAGGAACGACGACGCGTCGTCGGTCGTCGGTCCGCATCGGGTGAATGCGTTGTAACGAAGTCGCTTTTGCGGCTTTGCCCTCGCGGACGGATGGCTCTGCGCTCTCCGTGGCTCCGTTAAAATACCCTTGGTCGACTGGTTGCTTCTATCCCTGCAAAGGTCGTTCCTCTCTTTCTCTCTCTCTCTCTCTCTTTCCGTACTTTCACCAACAGATTTACAAACGAGGCGATTCTTCTTCTTTTCCGTTGTTTTCAGCTTGTCGTGTGTTCGTTATGGTCATTGTCGCCCCCGAACGGGCGAAGGCTTACTCGCTTTTGGCCCCTTTGACGCGTGCTTCTTTGATGCCTATTATTCCAGTGACATTCCGAGCGTTCCAAGATTATCTGGTTGGTCGTTCGAACGAGAGATCGAAGCAAATACAAGCTAATTCCCCGATAATTACCCGAGTCTTACAACATCGCAGTAACAAATTTAATTAATATCATTAACGTTTGACATTTCAAGCTATGATAAAACGAATTCTATATAATAATAATTGTCAACGCAAGAGTATCAAGCATTCTCGAGCGCTGAGTCGTAAATCAGGTGATCTTGTTTTAGCAATTGTTCGAATATAAAAATACATATTTACTAAATCATGGACTCTCAAATGCCTATCGAGTCAAGACGATGTCTATTGCTGTTCGTGAGTCTGTTTTTCTATCACAAGCCACCTTGAACCTTCTACACTGATTAGCGTTGGCATGCGACCACGATTGGCTAGGACGAAGTAGTCAATTTCTAAAATACACACAGGAACATACGTCAGACTATACATCATCAAACATAAAGTTGTTCATCGTCATCGAACAAGAGTAGTCTTCGCCATTATAGTTTTTCCGTCGAAGTGAAGTATCAAAGTGTAATTTATCATAATTCGTATGTGTAACACGATTCACTGCATTACATTTCATATAGACAAAGTCGATCGTACGGTCACAAGTACGAACAACGTATGACGCGTGACAAAACGATCGTACGTGAGTGTGTTGTGTAGAAATTTATTCACCTTAATGCACCGCGCTACGTTTCAAATTGCGTTACGAAAACGAGTTACGAAGAATTTTTCAATAATTTTCTCGCAGCAGTTTTTCTCTCGTGCTGTTGCGTCGGTTCGCAAGGAAGAATCGCAAGCTCGGCCGGAACTGGCCAACAAAAACTCGAGCATTGATTAATGCAAAGTCGGAAATGAGGAAAGAAACAACGTCCCCGCTGCTAAATCCATTTAAAACTTGAACATGTCCTCGGACAGAAGGGGAGAGTGGGAGAGAGAAAGAGAACACCGTACTGTCTTGATAAATAAAGAACGGGATGTGCCCCGTCGGGAAGTTCAAGGAAACTTTTCACCGGCTACAGGCTTGTAATATTGTTTTCAAATTGAAAATTAAATCCTAATTTTTCTTCCGGCGGAATTAATTTATTTTTCCCCCCGCCGCGCCGTTCCGAACGAATCCCAGTGGAAAGGAAGGAACCGGCAAAACACCGTCTCGCGGGTGGGGAAAGTTTTCCCTCTTTTCACTTTTAATTGCCCTCCCCTCTCCTGAAGTTCGAATTTTCCAACGGGCCAACGAAAGTGCGCTCGATCCTTTCGTTTCTTTCTTTCTTTTTTTTTTCTCTCTCTTTTTCCAAAACTTCCCGCCCCCGGTAACCCGTGGCGCGACAAAGCCACGGATGATCTCTGAAATCGCAATCCGAAAGGGAAAATACGGTCTCGTTTATCGTTTAGCTTTGATAAAAATCCCTCCCTGTAATTCTATCCTGCTTTGTCGCTTCGTTTGCACGTTTGCCACCCATCCGTTCCTTTCTCCCTTTCTCTGTTCTGTCACTCGACGCACACGCACGCACGCACGCACGCACGCACGCACGTGTCGATATCGCGAGTTTCGAAGTTATCTCGAGCACGCGTCGACGCTCGGCTGAATGCTAATCTAAATCTTCGTGAATATTCGGGAACGAGGGAACGAGAGCGGTGCCGTAAACGCGGCATCGTACTTCCAAGTTACGAGTTGCACGCGCTCGTGAAGGATTTGCCAGTGACGACAACGAGTCGCACAGAGGTGCCCATTGTGAGCAAGGTAGAATCGGCGAACAAAGACAGTGTTGTCAGTACCGCGCGGGGATAACCCAGATTTATTCAATTGCTCCGATTCGAAATTCAACGTGCAACAACGTGCCGCATTCATTCGTAGTCGGGAACTTCGCGAGGATAAGCAGTGACGCAATGGAACGAGCAGATGACAAACAGAGCTTTGATGCACGATCGACGTCGCTCCATTTTAGATCGTTAACTTTTATAGAAATTATTATTTCGTCGTATACACGACGGTTGAGTTGGAAAATAAGTTTCAGTTCGCTTGTAACATTTTGTGTATTTAAACTCTTTCATTACGAGCGCCGGGTATATATAATCACATATTAAAAGTAATACACTTCAGCCATCAAGACGAGATTTTTTCTATTTTTTTTTTTTTCTATTCGACAGTGGAGTATAAGAAATGACACGATACGAATTAAAAATTATTCTAATAAAAAGTTTTTCTTGATCTATTGCAATTCGAAAGACACCGGCTACAGTTATAACTGTTGATCTCTTAAAAATTTTGAGGTTTGATTTTGTTTGAAAAAAAAAAGAGAAAAACATTTTAGGCCTTTATCAAAATATCACCACAAAATTTAGAAAAGATTTGGCAGTGGAATACTTGTACAGTAAAAAGATCTTTCTTAATCGATTGCAATGCGAAAGACACCGGCTATAGTTATAACTGTTGATCTCTTAAAAATTCAAGTTAAATTTGAAAAATTAGGTTAGGTTATGTTAGGTTATGTTTGAAAAATCGAAGCTTGTTTAAAAAAAAAAAGCCATTCCAGGCGCTTGTCGAAACGTTCAACAGGAAATTCAACAAAGGTTTTGTTTCAAAACGGATTAAACGGAGTCAAAAAATGATTCGATCAATGTGTATATTTCTGGCGTGGGGTTCCGTTCAGTGGCGGCGGAACGGATTATCATAGCGAAAGGATTAAAGATATTTCGATGAAAACTTGGTAGAAACAATATTTAACTATTTCAGTACTATGCAGCACTGTTCAGATTTTGTGTCGAATAGCGCTGTATCGTTTATCGTGGTCGCTCAATGTATGTATGTACATAATGGAAAGAATTTTCATATTAGGTTTCGCTAATTATTCGATTTATCATAGTTTGAGTCTAAATAAGCAAGTGATAAAACTGTTAACATTATTCGAAATATAAACTTCACATCCACGCGTTCAGAACCATAAAGTCGCTGTTAGAACGCTGCAGCGTTGAATGATTAAGAAACTTTTTTGCCATTTTTCAAGAAAATTATTCGGTTGTGACTTATTTTTTGCTATTTAGATTGCTACTTAGTTTTACCTTCGCGATGAATAGAATACAATGAAAAAAAAATATTTTTGATTGATTTTTGTTAACCTCATCTATGATATCAACGGACAAACTTTCCTTTCCACCATTTTCTTTTCGCAATACGCACGGTCTCGACTATAGCGCCATATCGTCGTCAGTCACATTGAAGCTTCCACTCCTAACTACTTCCCTTTCAACTAAACCTAAGCAACGTACATAAGCAGTTTTTACTTTACTCTATTTTTATCGCGTTGCTTGGCATTTTTCGCTAGTTACATCAAAGAAGTGTTATCGCGCTGCATAGCACTATCCAGCTATATTTTCTAAACACTCCTAAATAGTAGCACTGAAACGGTTAATATCTCTACTCTGGACTTGCAATCGCCTGTTGTTTGTTATCAGTCGTAAAACATGGCGTGTACAAGCAGCACCGAAATTGGAGAGCCGTGCTCTTGTTCGTTTTTTTTATGGGCAAAATAGCATTCCCGCACTGAAGTTTATCGTCGATTGTGTGATGTTTATGGTCAGAACGAGGTGCCAAGCTATTGGGAAATGGTGCAGCATTTCACTCGAGAAGACGATTATCGAGAGGGAGGGCCGTTAACTGTTGTTACAACAAATGTCAAGATCGAATGCATTAAACAAGCAATCGATGAACACAGACGAAATGGTAAATGAGTATTTCGTATAGAAGTGTGCATCAGATGATCACACTTGAAATGTTTGTCTTCGACAGCGTCGTATCGCAGTCGGCACGAAGGCACTTGATGCAAAAATTAAAAAAAAATAAGTAATTCGTCGCGTTCAACTTCGAGGAGTAAAACTTACCATTTAATGTCCCTCATACGTAGATATTACTCTGCAGGCTCTCTCTTGTTTCACGATTATCACTCCTAAATAAAGTGGAGAAAGAAAAGAGAGAACCACGCAGGCATGAACCACGAAAGTATAACGCAGACACCTCGATTACTCCGCAACAGCGTAAGAAACACACTAAAAACTGCGCGAATTGCCGAACCGCTACGGAGGCAGAACACGCGCTGCCGGTGGGCGGCAGTTAGACGATGATCGGTGATTTCATTTGGATTCACCAAAGAATCGTTTCCACGGCACCGTAACATTAACATAGAAACAACCGAGTCGCTTTAGCACGCCATTCGAATCTTCTCGCGCGAACTTTCAACGCGATGGCGTCTCCCGGTCTCTCTGTTTCCTCGGGATTCTACGATCATACCGAGGGATACGTTAATGGCGAGACATTACCAGCCATCGTGAGAAACTTACCGTACGATGCTTGCACTCCTTTCTTTCTTTCTTTTCTTTTTTCATTTTTTCTCCTCTTTCTCCCTCTTCACTAGTAAACAGAGAGAGAGAGAGAGAGAGAGTGCGCTGGTAATAAAAAGAAACTGCAGACAACTACCGTCGCGCTGTAATTTGTAGGCCAGTGTGAGAGTCAACGTCAGCTAACTCTCGTTAAGTACTCACCCCTGATCATTGCACGGTTTGCGGTAGATGGCTGTTTATTATTACGTCTTTAATGCCTCCGACGAGCTGTAACGACCTCGTTGTAACGTGATTTTCCACGGTGACGGCTTCCACGGAGCAATAATTCTACGATATAGGTAGCGAATTGGGGAACGATAAAATATTGCGGCGACATTGTGTACGATGTGAAAGAACCAGGGTTGGGAATAATGCAAGATTCACTTCGACGATAATTGATTATACGCAACGTACAGGGAGGATTCCTATATAAATTTCGTAGCTTTGACAAGGGTAACACTTATGACATGGACTGATTTGCTCCAACCCCAAGCGTAGCAAATCAAAAATTTTTAAACCATAAATTTGGTCAGTCTCAAGTGCGATGAGATCTTACACACTATAGGGTTGCAAACACGTGCGTACTCGAAAGACTGCGTAGAGATTTGTTTTCAAAAGACAACCACCTGCCATCCGAGTCACTCTAATTCGCGGTGAAATTTGGGAACTTTCCACGACACTTTCTGATTGGTCTTGAAACGGTCCTCGTTCTACAACTCCTTTGGAGACTCGATAAAAGGGAAGGCTTTGGGTTAGTTAGGGTCATTAGGCTCAGTTGTCACAGTTAACCCTTTCATTGCGAGCGCCGGATATCTACTCACGTATTGGAGTAATCACATATTGAAAATGTGTAATACACTTTAGCCATCGAAGCGAACTTTTTCTGTTTCTTTCTATTCGACGATAAAAAATCTCTTTCAATCTATCGCAATCTGGAAAAGATCTAGCTAGGGATATAAAATTATATTTTTCTTTGAAAAATTGTTTTTGAAAAAAAGGCCCACTCTAGGCCTCTTGTGAAAATGTTTGTTGGAAATTCCAAAAAAACTCGACGGTAGAATATTTATGCGATAAGAAATTATTGGTAAGAAATCACAATTCTAAAAAAAAAAACATCTCTAAACATTTGACATTAGATTTTTGCTTGAAAAATTAAAGTTTATTTAAAAAAAAACCACTCTAGGCGCTTGTAAAAAATATTACCAGAAAATTCAAAGAATATTCTATTTCAAAGGATTAACGGGCTCAGAAAACGATTCGATCAATGTGTCACACTTTTAGCGCTCCGGCTGAAAGGGCTATCGCCACTAGCGAAAGTTAAATAGTATCAAGACAATAATCAAGAAGCTAATCAGCAAACTTTTGTGACAAATCAGAACAGTTAAACAGTTAGTCAAAGAAGTTACAAGGAATTATTACAAGTAAAAGTCAAATAGTCAAGTTAGCGAAAAATGACAGGAGTAGCAAGATTCGTATCCCCACATCAGTGGATGGGGTCCTTCGAATCCCAAGGGATATAAGCAAAGGTATACAATCGTACACCAGTCGCTACTGTCCTCAACATCTTTTGTTTCTCATTCTGTTTGCCAGAGAACGAACTCAATAATCGAGTTGCAATTCGAGTCAGCGATCCTTCAAAAGACGCGGCGGCGGCAGTTGGCGATAAAAAGCCCCAATTTCCGAGGCAGCGTGAGCATCTTCATCGTCGAGCGGAATTTACGAGGCGGAACGAGTATCGACAAGTATCGGGGCTGGTATCAGAGCATAACCGAATTTCCGTGTAAGCGCGGAGAAAGCGAGCAAAGAGAGGAAGAGATGAGAGAACGCGGATTTCGTTGGCAAACGATCGAAGAGGGGAGAATATAAAAGTACTTAACCTCTTAACCGGGGAGGTAACTCACCGAAAAGCGCAGCGACGAATTAATCCGAATCGAGTTGAACGAATTGAACGGCGAATAATACGAATAATAATAATAATAAAAATAAAGACGAAAGATACAAACGAAAATCGAAAGACATTGTGCCAGTGAAAAAAAAAAAAGGAAAAGCAAACGATATAGATATCAAGTTTAACACTGGATCTAGAACTAAGGTACAAAAAAAAGTCGAAGAAATTAGAATGAAAGGAATAGGAAAGGATAATGAACACGAGCTTTCATTCATTATATTTTATATAAAAATCGTATCTCTGAGAAACGCAACAGCGCGAGTCCGCGAAATTATAAATTGGCCATTTTGGCCATTTTGGCCATTAATTTCATACGCGTCGTCTTCAAAGTTCCACGACGGATTAACTCGTTTTTCCCGCGCTGGAGAAGCATCTTCCAGTAACTCTGAGTTAGCTCGGCAATCATTCGCCGTTAAAAGCGGGAAACAACAAAGCGACTTTGAGGAAACGAAAAGGTATCTTTTTCTCTTGGAATGCTTCGGTCGCGAAGAATCTTTGTCACGCGAGATGCAAAAAGAATCTTTGCGCCCACGCAGGACTGGTGACGTGATAGGTGAACGTGATATTTTACCGTTTGCAAAAACAAACACAGGCATTGTACGTAACGGGAGAACGAAAATAAAGCGAGCTCGCCGCGAGAATTATCCCGTGGTCAAGTTTTCGCATTATCGTCGGAAAATGTGAGCTAACTCGCGGCAGTGGTCGCGCGTTTGTTTCGCCGACGAGACACAGAGACGTCGCTGAAAATTGCCGCCGCGAAACACCGTTCCTCCGATTATTCGCCGACGAACTTCGCCTTTCGTTATCCCGCCTTTCTGCTTTAACCTTGTTCCTCGGCGCGGAACCACGCTGTTAAAACGAGCCAGCCTTCGGACAGCCGACGCCCGCTTTTAGCGTCTTCGCGCTCTTTCCCTCGAGGCTCTCTCGTCTCAGAGATTTAACGTTCCAGGCAGATGGAAGTTGAACAAGGAGAATTCGAGCATGCAGAAACTAAAGTAATAACGCGATCGTGAAATCTTCTCGCGATGGATTTTAAAGAGACCGGGGATTTTTGAGACTGTTGAACTATGGCGAAGAGTAGCTCAACTGTATCGGCGATAATGAAAAACTGTTGACGAATTTAAACCGACGTAATTTCGTAAAAAAAAAAAAAAAAATGATCGTACGACGATCCACTATTTTTAGGTTACGTTTCAAAGTGTGAAGTTTCCGCTTTGACAATCGAAGATGAAGATACTCTTTTTCTTCGAAGATTGTCAAAGTTCAGAGTGTATGCGAGAATATTAAAAATATTTCTTGGTAACTAGATCCATCATCATTTCGAAGATTGTACTTTTCTAACATTAACTTTAACGTTAAAAAAATTTTTTAATTAAACGTCAGAGAAATTGTTTTCACAACTTCAAGACTGAAAATTGGAATTTTCTTTTTACATGATTCTTTACTTTTTTTTTTTTCTTTCCTTACTATTTGATTGAACGTTGAGTATTAGAGTTAAGCGACAAAAATTCAAGAAATCCTAAAATTTTGTCCTAACATGTTCCAAGTTCAATAAAATAATGGAACAGAAATCATGTAGCGAATTTTAAAAGCCCGTTGTAAAGAGAAAACAATTCAATCTTCGAGGTTATATCGGACTTGGCCATGAAAAAACTTTTTTAATGTTTTCACATATTCATCCGAGTGTTTACAATTTTCGAGAAAAAATTATCCCCAATTTTCTAATCGCTGCATGACGTAAAACGTGGTCTTTGGAAGAAATTCACGATTATCAAAGTAGAAGCTTCAAGCGAGCTGTCGTACGATCTTTTCTGACTAACCATAAATTATCGACAGTTCGTATTAACTGAAACTATCAATCATTGCCATTGGTACAGTTACGTTTCGCGTCAGACACTAAAAAGTTGCGAATTTTATTCCCGCGTTTCTGTAAGAAACGCGAGATCAGCGGTACCGTAAAGTTCGATTCAACCGTACGAAAGTTTCAATCAAGCGTCAAAGACGCTTTCGCGACACGAATCGACGCAGAGTTACAGGCGATAAATACTCCAATATACCTAAGTATACTTTCATCCCGCAATTTAAGCTGAATTTTGCCCAAACGTTATTCCCCAGAACCGCAACATCCCCCTTTTAAAGGAACCTAACTAAACAACTCAATTGATAAAGCAGCTAGCGCGTAACAAACGACTCACCCCTGCTGCTCTACCTGCCTCGGTACACGCGATCTCGTTTGCGATCTCCTATGAAAATATTCGCGGCGTTCCTCGCACTACGAACACACACACACACACACACACACACACACACACGAATGTGGCCAGTGCTACGTCACACAACCCGTTACGTTCGTTTCACGTACAATTAACTTTCCATCGTGTCGGTCGTCGCATCGAATCGACTGCTTTTGAGTCCTCCCTCCTCCCCCCTCCCCTCTCCTCGATGTTCAACCCCCCTGATAAAGCGAACAGAAGGGGCTGATGCGTGTGCACACAGCGATGCGTTGCGCGCGACCGCGCGATTTTTCATTTTGCCCGATTCTATCACGCGTCAAGTAGAACGAGAAAAATATTCCCGGCAACTTGGCGTTATTGCACACAAGCAAAAGCCAACGGCGGTCGTATATCGCTGGTTGATAGGCCGTTGATCGTCCCGTTGCTACGCTAAATGCACCGCTCTCAAGGAGCTCTGCCGTCCACCCCCCCCCCCAACCTCTCCCTACCGTCGTCAATTTTTCGCTACGCAATAAATCACCGTTAATAATAATAAAATATGCAAATAGAGGGGAATGAAAATTGTCGAGTCGCGAGTGACAAAGGTAGGACATGTCGCCTACGATATAATACGTGGCAGCTGATTTCTGAATGATTAACCTCTTGATCGCATCGGTGCGTGCCGATCCCTGTACCCTAAATAAAAGCGAAATTAATTTCGATTTTCTTAACAGTGACATATAGAATCATTTTCTGTCGCTAAAAAAAAATCGAAATATATATATATATACTCTTCCTTGATTTTGGACTTATTCGAAAAAAAAAGGCAAGAAGCAAAATTCGCGTGCGAAAAAACTGTAAAATTCCCAACACTCTGCTCAACTATTTACTTCAAAGCATACTACACCATAAATAAATATTAGCTTCATTGTGTGTAATATATACGTGTATTTTTTAGAGTATAAATTGATAACGTTTCAAATTTAACAAATGTGCATATAACTTTTTTAATTTTTTTAATATTCAGTATCTGATCTATTGTGTGGCAATCCTAGTGAAAATCAAGTGTTCTTTTTTTTTCTTGTGCAAATTATATCCTAATTGATCGTGGCTCGCCAATTATGTAAATAAAAAATATTTAAATTATTTATTTATTTATAGTAAAAGTACATTTTTCTTAAAATTGAAAATACGCGGCGATCAAGAGGCTAATGAAATTACGTCGAAACGTAAAGTGAGAAAGAAAGGGAGTCACTTTATCCTGAGTCGAGGGGAACGCGTGTTACTTGTACCAAATGAACCACGTCCTGTCGATGGAAGATGGCCGTTCGTTCCAACGAAGCTCGAAACGGAGAGCGTTTTAAATCCTTGAGAAAGGATACCAACGATCGGCAAAAATAGTTTCAGCCAAATCGTCGTTTCGAGGATCGAGATTCGACGCGATCCTTGACAGTAGAAGTGGATACGTGAATGTGATCTTCAAGAGCGTGTGATTCGCTCTCGCACGTGTCGCGTTCACGAGAATGACACTGAGATAACACTGCGTTTCGAGATCATCGCGTGCTCCTGTCCGTTTGTTTCCCTCGGTAATGGCCGACGAGACACTAAACGTGTTCTAAAACGTGAACGAACAAACGAACTGTGAACAGATTCGGCTTGATTGCTTCCATCGGACGAGCTGCTCCGTGTTCTTTTGCTGTTCTATTATCCCGAGATGCAAGCTTCTTTTCTTTTCCTTCAGAGCGGATATACAAGGTGAGAAGAACGAAAAGTACGAATTCTATATCTCCGATTTTGATGGAAATACATGTAGAGAACATATGTCGCAAAATTGACTTTGAAGTAGCTCTCAAGGAAGAATTTTCGAGACTTCCGAAGAAAGTTGCACTATTGTATAAAATTACAAATATAATGTTAGAAATATACTTTTTTTTTCAATGATTATTCACTTACGAGAACTTACCATCTCAAGATCATTGTTATTTTTTTTTTTGCGATTAATCTTTGGTGCATTTATCTTCGGATATTCTCGTAGAACGTGATCGTTTATTTTTCAGACGTTTGCGTTTAAATGCAATTAGAATTGTCGCGCGCACTGATTTTGCACACTCGAACGTAAGCATTTATCATTGAAGAATATCGTTGGAATTTATTCATGTTCAAAATGATGGCCGTCCGCTGCAGTGCATCGTTGGAATCTTCACAAACAATTCCTGCGATTCGCGTGAAACTTGAAGAAATTCTAATTAGATTCAAGTCAAATATCTCAGATACACAAAAATATCGCAAGAACAAACGAACGGTTCAACAGGTTGTTGAGTTCGTTTCTATAATCTGTAAAAATATCCAAAAATAAATTAACACTTTAATTGCAAAGAAAAAAAAAAGAAATAACGATTTAAACAAAAATCTTACATTTGTCCTTAAGATGAAATGCAACATTGTTCTTTCAACGCAACGAAAATGTAGCGAGGGTATTTAGGCGAACCAGCGAGAGAACCAGAACGATCTCGTTTACCAAAACGTTGTTACACTGCAGTGAAAGTTTCGCGCTCTCGACTGATATCGACGAATCTATTCTAAAACTATGCACGCGTATTTAACATCGACGAATGAAATTCAGCGTAGCGATAGGAAGCGGAGGTAATCCCTTTCCGGTGTACACGTTCCATCGGAGATGCATTACTCATGGCACATTTAACTCGTCGAATAGCTACGCCTACTACTTCCTTATTGAAGTAGTTTTATGGAGGATAATCGGTCGACCTCCTCCACCTCCGCGTTCGATTTTTATATTAAGCGACACGCGTTTGTCTCTATCTTCGCGAGAAATACCCCGTGCATTTCAGTGCATTTTCACGAGCGCGAGGCTCTTCGAGATTCTCGAAAGTGATTCGACAACCACTGTATTGTTTTCCACAAGTTGGAAAACGTCGAACTTATTCTGTTGAATAATTGATCGAGTATTTCAACTCGATAGGAAGAGAGCGTTTCGCGATTCACTCGAAAGAAACATATTAAAACGTATTAAAATCGAGCAATTTCGACGGGGCGATCAATCGTAGAACCGTCAACAATTCGTAATTTTCGAATCCATCTCGCGGATAATGACCCCGCTTCTCCCTCCCCTCGCCCCCATTCGTAGAACCATTTCAATATCCTTAATGAAATGAACTACAGAACGGGGACGTTTGACAAAAGAGTACAGAGGCGCGAGAGCCCCGCGAGCAGTATTTTCCGCCCGTGCTCTAAATATAATATAGCTGTCGCGCGCAGCTGCACTCTAATGAGCAATTTGCTTCTTAATCGTTACTATCATCGGCTTAGTCGCTAATCCATGACTGCCGGCCATTGTGCCTGAGCTGCCGTGCTGGCGTGCTCTTTAAACGTATATCAAGAGAAACGACGCGAGATGGTTATTACGAATTTATAATATACGGGAGAATGCCGCCATTTTCGCTAATCGACTTGGCCGTAAGATTAACTAAATTAATTACTTCGTTGAAATAACGTTGTTCGGCCTAGCCTTCGAGTCCGCTCTGTCTAAGAATGTTTTTTCGATAGCCACCTTATATCGGCCTTGTTAGCTGTCGCGAAACAGTATCTATCCGTGCTGTAACGCTGTAAAACCGTGCGTTAAACAATGTAACGAAATTTATACATCCGTAAAACGTTGCTTTAACACCGTGCGAATCACGTCGGAATCAACTTTGACGAAACAAAGAACGAACGAGCTGAAGCTTGCTTTGCGAGGTATCTGTGCAAATCGTACAACAACATGACGTACAGTGTATGCAGTGTTCGCTTCGAGCCGAGAAACAAGCGAGCCACCGGTAAACCAATAACGACAACAACAACTAAATAAATTCGCATTCTATCGTTTGCGTGGATATTTCTGCAAATTTCAACAAGATTTCCCGCGATGTGCTACACTTCCGTAGAAGCTGCTGTTCGCAAGACGCGAATCATGCAGAAAAGTGTGAAAAATGAAATTCATATTTGACGAAAGAACGAAGTTGAATAAGAGAATTTGAAATTGAATAATTTAATGTTAATTATGTTTACACGTAATAATAATAATAATAATAATAATAATAATAATAATAATAATAATAATAATAATAATTTGGTATCGAAATTATTGTATGTAGTTATATTTTTAGTTACTTTTACTTTTAATCACTTGCGCTGGCAAAAAATTCACCGTCGCGTGTACCAGAACGGTCCAGTGTAACTCGCTGGGAGGCGTCACATAGTGTTCGATGCCTCAGAGAAATTGGGAAAAGATTTATATTCTCCATTTTAGAATATGGGTTAAATATTCCTAACTGTACGCTATGCGGTGCAATGATACTCTGTGCTCTGGTAAACAATCCCACCCGACGTGCCACGCACGTCGTTTTTTTTTCTGTGACAATCGCATGACGACGTACATACCACGTCGTTGGCGATTCTGTGACAAAAGCATTACGACGTGCGTGGCACGTCTTTCCAGCGCAAGTAATAGATGGCCCGTTTGCTGGATATGCGTGAACGAAAAAAAGTATGAATGTGACGTGAGAAGCACAGCGTTGGCGCTGGGCGCTTTTCTTTTTAAAAAGAGGAAAGTCGTGCGAGTGAAGAAACAGAGTCTGGAGAGAGTCGAGAAAGAATGTTGAATGAGTGCGGTGAAAAGAGTAACTTGCGTTGTATGTTAATCGTGTCGTTTAAGTTTATTCGAATTATTGTTGTCTGTGTTGTCTATCTTGTATCTATCATTTGTTGTTTTGTTTCCGTTTCCTTTATTATTTAATATAATAAATCATTTAAATCATATCCCTACAATAATAATTGTATTTAAAGTGAATTTATGTTTCGTAAAGAGTTTGAAAGATATCTTCTCGACTGCCGCTATCGTTCAACAAGACGAGACACGCGAAAACCACTGTAGCTAAAGGAGGTTTAATCGCCAGGTCAAATATTTCAAAGTCGCCGCACTCGACGACCCCATCGGTGGTGGGAAATATTAGCCTCCGGATATTCCGTTTCGACAAACGTCTCACACGGCCGTGGGTAATTCGTTCCCGTGCATTGGACAAAATATCGCCGACTCGATCCACAATCCTTGAAATTAATCGCCCCAACGTCGAACGTATTTCGCGGCATTTAAAGCACAACCGCGCCGTAATCGCCATCCACCGTGATTATTTCGCGTTTTCTTTCCTTTCTTTCCTTTCTTTTTTTCTTTTTTTAAATAACAGAGCCGACGATGCGCCGCGTGGGAGCTTCTGAAAAATTGAAACGGACACGTCCCCGGAGAGAACTGTTTCCCAAAGGAAGATAAATCTACCGGTTGTGTGTTTTAAGAGGGCGAGGAACGTTATTCAAGATTTTATCCACTGATGGTGCCAGTTGAAATTTTTCTTGCCCCGTTCCACGACAGCTGTCGTCTTCTTTTTCCTGTCTTTCTTTCCTTTCCTCCCTCTCCCCTTTTTTCTCCCCCTTTTTCTACAAAGACGTTTTCTGCTACGTCCATTTCCAACGTTGGAAAAGAGAATAAATTATAACGCAAGGAGCCGTGCCGCGCTACTTTTTAGCCGGCGCCTGTTAATGTTTGATTGTGACTGCGCGAACGAAAGAGACTCTGGGTCAGGCTGCCAACGTCGGAGAAACTGATTTCTGCATCCCGATCGATCAAAGCGCGACGAGAAACGTTGCGGACGGAGTATACGAGTGTTGGTCCTTCTCAAGTAAATCTAGAGCTCTTTAGCACTTTTTAAATATATAATACCTGTAGTGATATAATTTCAATGACGTTTATTATATTAAATAGCAAAGGAAACGGAAACAAAACGACAAATAATAAACACAAGATAGGCAACACAGGCAACAATAATTCGAATAAACTCAAACGACACAATTAATCATTTTATACAACACAAATGACCACTCTTTTCTGACCACTCTCATTCGACGCTCTTTTACGACTCTGCCCTGACTCTTTTTTAAAAGAAAAGCGCTCGATGCCAAGCGCTATGCTTCTCACATCACATTCATACTTTCACGCATCTCCAGCAAACAAGAATTATCATCTATTAGAATTAAAATTATCATTTATTAGAATTAAAAATTCTATCATCATCTATTAGACTTAAAAGTAACTAAAAACATAACTACACATTATAATAATTTTCGATACTACAATATATTAGGTATATCCGGCGTAAGTAATCAATTTTTTGGTAGAACTCACTCTGTCATTAGTTCTGCATCAATCGTGACATTTTTCTTTTTTCCCAAAGAAGCACCTCTGTTGGTTAATTATTGCGAAGAATATAAAATTTTCTTAAAATATCTTACAAATGGCGGACTTCGATGACCTCCTGAGAGTCATCATATTCGTAATTTTTCACTTTCATGCGGGATTTAGTGCAGCAGAAGCAACGACGAAAATTTGTGACGTGTTGAAGGTCAACAACGAAAGGACTGCCGATGATTACGATCTGCTTAACATGCCTCGAAGTGGACCATCAGTTAAAATCTCTATTAGGTGTCTGATTCAAGATTCAAGCATACAGGAATTATCAAGAAACTTTGCGTCTACCTGGTCAACTGTACAAAGGCACCTACGTGAGATCGGTAAGATGCAATCGGTGAGGCAAGCAATACAGGTTTCCACACCAACTATTCGAGGCCAACGAAGATCTTCGAAGAACAGTTTGCACTCCATTGCTCACCAGATTGCGTACAGATCAGTCACCAGAGGCAAGAAACGATCCTCTATGACAACCTAAGACGTTCCAAACAATGGCTACCTTCAAACCAGACATCTCGAAATGTCAACCTTATCCCTGAGGAAGGTTTTGTCGTAGCGGTATAGGTTTGCTTCGAGTTATTGAAACCTGGAGAAACAGTTACTGTCAATTACGACTACATTCACAAATTGTTAAAAAAAAGGGCAGTTTTAGTCAATAGAAAAGTAAGTACTCCGACAGATGCAGAATAGTTAATTACTTGTGGGTACCCCTAATACGTGTCTTACACGTTGGTCAAAGCTGGAGAATAGTCAAGACAATTTTCTCGAAATTTCGAGCGAAAGAAACGTGACAAAGGAAGGTTATTTTTTATTACTTATCCCTTGCCGGATCAAAAAACGGATCAGATTATGTATCGGGGATAGGGGCTTTCAACTGAATCTTATAGTTTCGCCGTATCCCGGTGGACCCGTGGATTTAAATTCTTCATATGAAAGAATGTGTAATCTAAAGAGGATTTCGTCAGATTCTACGCGTGTCTTTCATTCCTCACGAAGATCTCGATGGCGAACACGACGAAATGGACGCTGCGAAAGCTTGCGACGTGTATACGCAATTTACGACACGAAAATGGTGAGATGTCGAGACTGACAATTGATAACAGAGAAATATGAAAGATAGACGAACATAGTGAAAATATCATTACGTTTAGTCACGTTTGTTTGTTATGTTTGGTGCTCTCTAAAGACGGTAGACATCTGATTGACGGTTGATTACTGTATCGATGCTTAATAATTTCACCGTTTTTAGAGTAATTACGTTAGAGTCAAACAGCACATAGTTTAAAGTGATTGGCCCGCGTTCGTCGAATCATTTTTTCATAAAACAGGCCCGCCGTCGGCGAGAAAGACAGTGATTCAACAGTTGTCAGCGATGCAACATTCGTTAATGATTCAACATTCGTTAGTGATGTAATATTCGTTAGTGATTCAACATCCGTTAGTGATGTAACATTCGTCAGTGATGCAACATTCGTTAGTGATTCGACATTTATTAGTGATACAACATTCGTCAGTGATACGACAATATTCGTCATTACAATATTCATCACTCCGCAGTTAGTGCGTCATATAATCAATTCGTCGTCAGTGCGTATCACTGCGACTCGGGCTACAGTCTGTCTTCCGCTGTATCGCCAACATACATTTCAATTATACAGTTCACTGCTTGCGATTTCCGATCTTATATCGAAATTGTTCATTTCACAAAGATTCTTGCCTTTTCATCATACTTCACACGCGGTCGCTATCCTCAACTACAAGCGCGCGAATCGCATCATAACGCTTGGAGCATCGCTACAGTATCATTTCGCTTCGATTCGAGACTGACCCAATTAAACATTAATAAATGATAAAACACATGTGCAACCGTGGCTCGTGCCGCGACAAAAAGATGGTGGCGCGCGATGTTCCCGCAGTGTTCGGCGGGGCCAATATTTTGCAAAGGGTCCGTGATTCGCGTCAATTGTTGGCACGCGCGTCATAAATTCGTCAGCGCGGGGACACGTGCACAACGCGGGGCAATAACAAGGTGTCAGAGGTGGATTCGTTCGAGCACGCGAAATTTTCATCGGAAAAAATGAACTTCGCTACCGGAACGACGCGGGATGAAGAGATCGAACGAACAATTCATTTCGTCGCTCGCAACGCAGCGGTCTCGATGTTTTCGCGCTGTTTCGATATTGCCGCACCGTTTCGCCCTCGCGACGAGTCTATGCAACGCTCCAACAGCCTTGAATTTTTGTTATTTTGTACGCCGAGAAGAATTAACGGCCAATGACGCGAAATGGGGGGGAGGGATGGGTGGTAAAACGCCTTCGGCGAAACGAATTTTCACAAAACTGGAAACTGTCTCTGACCGCGAACCGATTTCTCTGTTTTTTTTCCTCTCTCTCTCTTTCCTTTTCTTTTTTTTATGTCTGCGTCCGTGTTTACGCTCGCCGATATAGCAAGCCGATATTTGCGTCATCGAAACAGCCAGCCTGCACACATCGTGCGTTATTAAATGAGCTTAAGTTTCAAGAACGATCCGGTTGCGAGAAACCGTTTGTTCCGGTTCTCCTCTCCTTGCCGATGAAACGCGCTGATTGCGAGTGTCAGACGTTGTTTAGAAAGTCGGCTGATTGAGTTCTGCGAGGGACAAGTTTTATCTAAGTAGTTAGCGGCAGTTAACAAGGAAGTTGGACTAAAGCTCGATGCTTTCGATAGGCTTTAGCGAACTGAGATTTCTTTTCTTTTTTTTTTTCAGAACGAAGTTATCTGGAGATCTCGTCGGGTCTGTCGAATATTAACCCTTTGTACTCTCGCTCACCACTTGGTTTGATGCGGAACCTCGATGCGCGTGACTATTTATGTTTAGTTTCTTTGAAGTGGGTTCCTAAGCCCTTTGTGTATAATCTTACAAAGTGTAGAATAGACACCTCTTCAAATGGAGATAAGATTTTCTTATCTGAAATTAGTCCGCAGTCACGAACCGGACTGCATTTTCGGCATTAGTTCGAACTTGACAGTCGTGGCAAAAGGACTATTAGAGTTAGTAAAGTTTTCGATCCCTATAAGCATGGAACGTAGTAATGAAATAAGCTCAAGTGAAGATGAGTTTGATACGTTGCTTAACGAGGAAATTACATCTATACACAGAGAGCTTGACGATACAGAGAACAAGAGCAGTGATGATGATGGTGATGAAGTAAGAGGTCTAAGAAGGCGAAAGATCAGAACAATAGACAGTGAATGTGACAGCGATATCTTCGTAAAGGTGTAAAGATACACAAAATGTTAAAATATAAAAGTTTCATACATTGATTTGTATGTGTAATCATTTTAAGTTAGAGGTAAGAAATTCACCAAAAATGCTGCGAAACGTCTCGAGTTGCTCGTTCGTTCGCGCGAAAAAGGCCTGGAGTAACCAAAGGGTTAAGATTTGTCAATTGCGTCTCGGTGCTCGCGGTTCAACTCGAGACTTTCGTCGATTTTCAACGCGAGAGATCCGAGAGACAGAGGGCACAATCTTGCCGCTCGATTGACTCGATCAATTTCACTATCGCATCTCCACGTTTATTACGTCCCGTTTCGTTTCGTTTCGTTTCGTTTCGAAATTGCACTAGCAAGTGACGAGCCAGCGTGGCGTTTGCAAATAGTCGATCTTGCCGAGGTAATAGATTCCGTCAAACGCAGATAGTCGCCAGATGCGAAATGAGCCGATAATTTCGCCGAATATGCGGCGTCCAATGGGCCGCGACTAGCAATTGGAAATTCAAGCCGGCAAAGGAAATTTAATTACACCACGCGCGTACCGGTCGACCGGTCCCGTCGACTCTTTTCTCGCGTTTTCAAACGAGCGAGTCGAACGAAGAGAACGAAGAGGGATCGAATGGAAACGGAAAAATAAATGAAGGAAACCGTGGGAGAAGAAAATGCAGAAAATGGGCTACGATGATCCATTTAGTTTCACACGAGACACGATGGAAACACACTGTCCGATAGAACGGGAAAGTTAACCGATCTCGTTCGTTCCTCCTTCGTTCGGGTCCTCGCACGTTCGACGACCGCGTTTTCAGATGGGATCCGAATCCTGACCTGATTTGCATCTGGCGTTTTACGCCTTGTTTTGCATAAAACAGCCGACAGTATCAGGCTTTCCTCAATCCAGATAATGGATTCCCTTGCTCTCCGCCTTTCTTTCCAGCAAATTTAACGCTGCCCTCCATTGTCCCCGCAGGGTCTGGTGTGCCGAGGCTGGCTCGTAAAATGCTAATTTGCGGCCACCGCACCGCACGAATGGATCAGATCGGTTAGCACGAGTGGATAAAAATCGTTGGAATACCAATCGAGGAAATCCTTGAAAATGCTCCCGACCTCGCTATCGGCTCTCTGTCCCTCGATCGATCCTCACCCTCTCGTCTATGTACAAATCACGTTCCCGCGCGGTACACGGCTGCACCTGCGAAAAGTATGCACTACGCACTCTCCATCACACACACACACACACACACACACTATCTCTCTCTCTCTTTTTCTCTTTCCCTGTCTATTTTCTCTCCTTCTTTCAACAGTATCGCATTTTTTCTTTTTTTCTCCACTGTCGTTCGATGGCAGCGAATTTATAGGCGTGTCGCGAGCCAGTATGGTGTCACCGCGCACTTTCATACAATCCAAACAACACGTCGAGACTGACGTTAAATATCAGATAATCATGGTCACGGTGCCACCACCATTTCAATTGTGTAATCGGCACGAATCCCTCGTTACACGGTTGCACGCTTTCTCACACACGTGTTCATTGGCCGATTGTCTCGTTTTGTCGTGGGTTTTCTTACCTTTTTACGAATTTACCATAGGGTAAGTAGGCGAGTATGGTTCGATCGCCAATGTTAACCCTTTGCACTCCGAACAATATTTAATACAACCTATCAGCAACTCCGAGCCATTTTTACTATCGGCTACGAGCTACTCCAGACGCGAGCGCGCCTATGTGGAATATTGAAAATCTTGCTTTGTCATTTAAAAAAAACGGGAATACATATTTTTAAAAATATGTTTTATTAATACGATATAATTAAAAAAATCCTTGGCTTATCAGAACAAGTATCGCGGTATTCACAGTTTCTTTTTTATGTCGCTGCTGCGGCGACAACCGAGTGGAAAGGGTTAATATTTTAAACGTTTTCTGCTTAAAAAGGCTGTTATTCGTGTTGGATAGTGCCACGAAAAATGCCAAGAGAAGCGGTAAAAATTGCCCATTTACGCACGTGGTTTAGGTTTTTTAATTGAAAAGAAAGTAACTAGAAGAGGTGTTGCAATATTCGACGCGAAATCTGAACAGCGCGATCGCGCTGCATGACACTAAAGCAACAGTGAGGCTCTGTGTCTCAATGAAACAGAACAAACGAATAAAGATCATTTCGTTGCTGACCTCGCAACGAGAATCGTCACGAAAGTTTATTACAGTTACGAGCTACGTTTCGAACTTTTAATAGATCAGAAAATCTTTTGTTCTAGCGCGAGTGTTGTTCCAATACCGGAGGATACAATCTGAATAAAACTGAATGAATACGCGTGCATTCGTCTTTACTTTAACATTAATACGATGGTCCGATCGATTTCGTGAGTTTGGTATAGTTTGACCACATTAACATATTAAATAGATATGTACGATAATATTGTTAGAAATTAATGATAAATACGATTTATAAAAATCGATTTATAAAAATTCCTTTAAAAAAAAAAAAGAAGAAGAAAATGCGGAGGAAACGGTTTCAAAACATTGGATTGAATCCGTAAGTTTCAGTTTGAAATACAAAAATATCTTCACGATTCACGTGAAAAATTGAAGAATTAATTTGTTGCTTAACGCACGTTATAAACTATAATGCATTATTCTTCAAAGTCGATCTCACCTGGTCAGTATAACCCGATTGGCAATGTTTCTTTTCTTATTCAAAATCAAAATAAATTTTTTTTTCTTCTTTACGTCCCACGCAACTCGACCACATTGTATAAACTTGTCTGAAATAACAAAAAAAAAAATCTGAAAAAACAACTGTCCGATGTTTTCTTTTTCAGTAGAATGTACAATATTCTTTTTTTCAACCCACAACGGGCAGTCGATCATCTGCGATAATTTCGCCAGAGACTGTCTCTGCCATTTTTCGATGCTTCTCGCTCTGTCGTTGAACGCTTAATAATTTCCAACGGAATTCATTACAGGCGCCGTTCTGCTGTTTGTCACTTGCCCGCGATATTCCCAGGGTTGCGTTTAACCCTTTCGGTAATGCATGTACCGAAAGCGCACAGCTCCATTCTCGTATATATGTGCACCGGTGGTGGTGTATTATGCTCTCCCATGTAATATACGTTATTGACACTGGTGGCACTGGATCGATACTCGGTGCTTTGTGACATGTGACAAGAACAAGTGAGGAAGTTGCTACCTGCCATTAACAAAATGTTCAATAACCCTCCGCGCGTGATACAAGAGAGAGAGAGAGAGACAATCACGATATTTCAATTTAAAACGGTTAATCGCGACTGTTCACTCGCAATGCGTTCACTCTCAAGCTGTTCGCTCAAGACGCTTCTGACAAAAGCCGATTGTCTCGCGAACGATTGATTCGTGTCACGAGCTTCGATTCCACGATTAATCTGTTCGACGTTGATCTGCAAGACTGCAATTGTAGAATTCCAATCCTGTAACATTGTTTAGTGTTCTATATGTATGCACAGGGTGGAAAGAAATTGTCTATCCGTGGTTATCACAGATGAAATACATGTCAAAATCCTGCCGCAAAATTTTCAGTTTCTATTCTTTTTTTTTTTTTGCATTGTATTCTACTCATCACGAAGGTAAAAGTTTTCCAAGGAACCATAAGTCGCAATCTAATAGTTCTCCTGAGACGTGGCAAAAAAAAAAACGCTGCAGACGCGTGCGTGCTAACAGCGACTTTATGATTCAGGACGCGTGGATGCCTATATTACGTACTGTTTATATTTCGAATAATGTCAACAGTTTGTTTTAACATTTGATTATTTAGCATCACATTGATCCTATAACCATGATAAATCAAATGTTAGTGAAACCTAAGAGAGAAACCCTATGAGAATTACATTCGCGCGTGCAAAATAATAAAGTCGCTGTTAGCACGCGCGCGTCCGCAATGTTAACCCTTTCACGACCATAAGGTTGCTAAGAGTAAATATTAGTATGTAACTGTTTATTTTAGTTTGTTTAGACGTAAAATAAATAAAAATCATAAGGAAAATACATAACAATGTGTAGTTTTTTTGGAATTTTGTGGAAAATATTTTCCCAATGGACTATAAAAATAACACAAATTACGGTTAAGCTTATTATGCAGTGTCTTTTATTTATTGGTTTGTTATAACAAAATGTTAACTAAAATACAAAATGATGTTTCAATTATGATATTCTGCGAAGTAATTTCTTTTGGTTGTGAAGCAAAGATAGACATTGCACATAGTACATATATTAGTTTAGCACAATTTGCACATCTTTTTTTTTCTAAACGTTCCCGTTTACATAATTGCGTTCGGCATACGTTCTATTTAGACATTCTGTATAAAAAGATGCAGATAAGGTTATAATTAAATACGACGACCGCCAATTTTAAAATGGGGAAAAATGTTTCCCTTAGTCGTAAAAGGGTTAAACGCTTAAGAAACATTTTCGCTATTTTTCAACAGCACTGTCAAGTTGCGATCTATGTTTTTTTTTTTTTTTTGGAACAGTTTCACCTCTGTAATAAGTAGAATACAATCGAAATCCAAGGTCAAAGTCAATTTTTGCAGCAGGTTCTTTACATGTTTGTTTCCATCGATATCGAAGATGTAGAATTCATCTATGATAACCACGTTGTACAGAAAAACCTATCGGGAGAGGAGGAATCGTTAATCCTACGCGAACTGATTTCATGACACATGCATGACACACGATGAAATTAATATTTCCCAACAGATGAAGAAGATATACTTTTCTCGTTACAGCCAGTCACCGGTATTTTCAGGATTACAAGCTTCTGTTGCCCTATCTAATTATCGAGTTGTTATCCAGCCATGCCCCTCAGGCATTTCCTGGAATAACAGGAAAAATAAGGAGGACGTTCTAGATACAATATTCTTGATGCATGGTATTACCGTACTTTTCATCCCTTCCCTTTCCTTCTTTCCCCCCCATTTTCTGACCCTAGTTACCTGAACGAAAGAGTTGTCGTCAAGGCATCATTTAGAAGGTAAACGGTGACGTTTAATTTGACGTCGTTTAATTCGACACTTCGTCGATCGAAGGCATCGTGAAACAAATTGGAAATATCGACGACGAAGGAGCCGGAGAGGAATCGTAGCAGATTTTTGGCAATGAAAAGGTCTTCCGACGAAATCTTGCCAATCGAGAAACGGTGTAACGATGCGGTTTGGAAAATTTATCGCAGATTAGTTTGGTACATGCGCAAACTATACGCTCGAACGGGGGGGATGGGAAGGGGGGTTAAAATCCATTACAGCCGACAGTGTATACAACGCACGCACAGCTCGGGGACAAACACGCACCGTCCACGATACAAAACGATCGAAAACGTCGCCATTATTCTGCACACAGGGTGTCTAATTCGAGAAAACAGGTACAGATCGATCTGACCGGTTTGGTTTTGATTTTCTCCCTTTATTTTAATTCTCGCGCTTCGTCGATAGAATTCTTGAATGGTCGAGTGAATTATTTTAGGAATGATTTACCCGTCAGTATTTATTACTAGAAATATATGTAAATTCTTTATGGAATACCCGATCATGTAAGATACATGCAAATATCTTTTGTAGCTGCGTAATATAGAAGTTTATCCTCGTTAAAGTTGCTGTAAATCTCTCGGTAGATAAACTGTTCTACGTAGCAAATGTTACGGTCATTCTACAGATTACGAAATGTTGGACAAATAGCGACATTGTGTAGTAATAATTTAGCTTACTTTTAAAATAAAGCCAGCTTTATTTTGTTTCACGAAATCGCAACAGTTTTAATATCTGAATATTTAATTGCCCAAATATCAATGTGAATAACTCTGTGTGTGTGTGTGTGTGTGTGTGTGTGTGTGTGTGTGTGTGTGTGTGTGTGTAATATTGCGCGTAATATTTGATCCATAATGAAGCATGAAGATAGCTTTGCCTTTATGCTGGAAACATGTTACACGTTCGATTGAAACGAATACCCTTTGACATCGATCAACGAACGTGTGTTGACGCATAACGCTGTATCGCGTGTCAAGGAGTTCGTACATTGTACATGCGCGCGATAGCTACATACGTATGTGTCACTTCTTTGAACGAGTTCCCTTCGCTTGTTGCTTGTAATTTTCCTTCGTCGAAGCTTGCTCGTAGTAATCAAGGACAGAATTTTTGAACGATCTAAGGAAGAAATAAACACAATAGCACTCGGTCGTAAATGACGATTGCGATATCAAACACACAGCGATTGGAACTTCAAGAGAGAAGAAAAATTGGCCCCGATATAATCGATAAAAGTATGTCTCTTTATGCTCTTCTTCACTGTTATTTTAATGCCTGAATTCTTACATTTTAGAGTTGTTTTAAAATGAAATTTAAAGCCAGTTTTACAGATGCATCACATATGCGTAGGACTAATTGTAAGATGAGATTATGAGAAACAATTTGCAATTGTAGTCAAGACAACGCGGACTGGAAGTAACGAAGCAACAGGTTCGCGCACGGCTAAACTAAAAAAGTCCCGAAGCTGAAAATATCGAAGAAAAATATCGAGTTGTTTTATTAGCGCGACGCTCGTTTCGGGACACCCAGTACGCGTACGAACGGACAAAAGCAGCATCGTCGAAAAAGGGAGATTGTTAGGACTCGGTTGTCGGAACGTCGTGACTAAATACCATTTCCAATTCGATCCCCTTGTTCCTTTTGTTCCCTCCCCCGACTGTGTGTATCGTGTTTCCAATTTACAACTGAAATCCCTCTTACTGTTCCCCACTTTCGTTCTCGGCCAGCTCGATCAAACCAGAAGAATCCGCTTCAAAACAAACGAAAAAAAAAAAAAAAAAAAGAAAACAGAAACAGAAAGAACGAAAGTGACAGAAACCGCGCGAAAAAAAGCCGTGCTCCATTTACCTCTATTTTCAAATCGAACAAACGACTTCAAACCCGGTTTCGTGATTTGGAATTGCAATTTAGGAATCGGTGGCACCGTCCGTGACGAAGAATAATCGTCAATCCGATTGGCGAGAACAATTCTGACTGTCAGCAATTTTCACGCTAACTCCGGAGTTTGCGGTCGAACTTGCAAAGAAGTCTCGGAGACTCATGACCTTGGACACCGAGGACCACTAGAATTGCCAGCGCACGCTAGCTATCGTGCGGTGTGCTGGCAATCGCGCGAAGTGAGAGAGAGAGAGAGAGAGAGAGAGAGACGCAAAGAGAAAGAAACGGCAAGAGAAGGTGGAAAACCGGTGTTCCCCGCGAGGGTCAAGGTGCACGCGCGTAACAATGAACGTGGTCGAAAAGCGTACCGGGGCTGATATCGGGCTGGTATCGTGGTGTTTGCAAGGCAGATTACAAGCACGCACCGCATGGAGCGGTTGAGGCGTGAGAGGGGAGGCCCCCCGCTCGTAAATATTCATTTAATCTGATCTAATCTATACGAACATATTCTGCGCCTCGTGTAATTGTCGACGAAATTGCAAATCGATATCTAAATGGGCCGGCCGCTGCCTCGTCCAGATATTGTGCCTTACCATTGGACGGCCATTGGACGAACGCGTTCCTTCTGCTACTGGCCAGCCTTCCATGGGGGTTGTACGCCGCCAAGTGTGACGACTAACTTTCGATAGATTTGCAACGTGTGTTTTCCAACCGGACTGGTAAACCGCCCCGACTGAATAATACAACTTGACAACCCTTCTCCCTCATGGGGCGCCCCTATCTCGATTAAGCGGGCTTGTTACACGCGGGTTCGAGTGACGTCTCAAGCTGTTGATCGACGGTCTGAGGCGAACTGTGGGCAAGCGTGTCTCGGAAAATTCATGGCATCCGATGGTGTCCGATGGTATCCAATCCGCTGCGTGGAGGAAATCTTGGTTTGATGAGGTTTCGTGGTTTAGGCTTGACGAAAGTGGCACAGGGAGGTCTGTGGGGTCTGTAGGTGCGCTGCCGGATTAATCGTTTTCGTGGTGGAGCGGCTATTAAACGGTCTGTATAATCGCGAGCCTGGTGACGGGGGCAGGGATATTAGGAATGCGTTTCGGATGGCAGGAGATCGCTTGGAAGATAAGAAATTATTTTCCAATTAGAGCGAGCGACGAGATGCAAATTTAATAGACGACGTTCCCGGTTGTGCGTAGTCGACAACTTTCGACGAGTCATCAGCCTCGAAACGCGAGATATTCTTCGAGCACGCGACGAAAGGAAGAATCAACAGGAAGAACATTCGCGAGGTGTCGCAAATATCCAGATGATGCTCGATTTCATCATTCGATTCGATGTCCACGCGGCCAAGATGAAACAATGCGCGGCAGTTTCCGCGGGACAGTCATCGCGAGACGAAAAAGGAAAATAAAAGAAAGAAAAAAAAAGGGAATACGTTGAACGCGAGAACGCGGGAAAGGTGATAAACAACGGGACGGCGCGACAATTAATCTCGCGGTGTTACTTTGAGCGGGGCCCAGAGGCGAGCCGTATCGGCCTTCCGCGAAGAGCGCGAAATTAAACTTCCGCGGACGCGCGTTCCACGACGCGTGAAAAATAACGGCCGCGTCCGCTTTGCACGGCGAGATATTAATATTTTTCTCGCAATACCTGTCGCGCGCGTGACGATCAACAAACAAGAGCGGTTAAATTACTTTACTGGTCGTAATGAGCGTAAACGTATCAATCGTAAACGCGACACACGCGTGACGTGAGGAAGCTGCCGCCGCGGTGAATATCAAATTCACCGCGTGTTACGTTCCGAGTTATGACGGCGCGCCGCGCGCAGGATTGAAATCGACTCGACGCGTACACTTAGCCGTGTTTCCACTGTTTCGTGGATTTCAATGATCCCCAAGTTGTTGTTGCAGTTTGCGAGGGATCCGTTTCTGACATGCATAACTTGTGGAAACTGTCCTTTCTCTCGGTGGAGAAACGATTGGTCGATACGATTCGTTGATTTCCTTCCGTTTAATTATACAGGAAATAATTTTTAGTCAGTAGGTTCACCAGTCAAATCGACCGTTTTCAAACTTTTGCGTACAATTTCTGTTTCATACAATTTTCTACGTACATCATCTTTTCAAAACATGCATAAAACGAACTTTTCAGTGTTTAGTTCTCCTGCTATATTTTTCTTTTCTTTTTTTCTAGAAATATACGTAGCCTGGTGAAAACATTTCTATTTACTCGTTCAAAACTATACAATCGGTTTACGAGAAAAGCTATCTGAATAGCGGCGCTATCGAATTATACGCGTGAATGGTTGATAACAACGTTTCATTGTAAGAATATACGCAGACCGCAGATTTCGGTGAAATTCTACAACTCCAGGAGAGTGCATCGCAATAAAAGTTCTAAAATTTCAAGTTATAACTGCGTTATAATTCGAAGAAAAAAAAAGAAATCCGCAATATATTGCTATAAATTTTGAATTTCGTATTTAATGTATTATTTTGTGGCGAATATTTATCTTAAAAGTGTCAAGGCATTTAAAAAAAAAATGAAATTATTTGAAAAAAAATAAATAAATAAATAACACAAACGAAGAGTGTTCGAATGTCGATGAACAGAAACTTTCTGAAACTGAAGACAATAAGAAAAAGATGGCGACCTATTTGACACAACCGACGAATTAAGAGTCCTCAGATAACGAAGAGGAGTATACCTTAAAATAAATGTAGATGACAAAACAGAAGGAGATTAGTACTGAGTTCCGAAAGTAAGAAGAAACCAACTCTACGTCATTAAGTTTGAAAAACGTTGCTCTTTTTTTAAGGACCGATCATGTTGACCGGTCATGGTAGGAATATGTATACATGAAGTGTCGATAGGTTTAGTGTTAAAAATGTTGTAATAGGATAAGATTAATTTTTAATAATAATCTTTCAGTAACAGGATAACATTAATTTTTAATAATAATCTTTCAGTGCATATCTTCTACAAATTTCACAGTGCTACATTATCATACGCCATCATATAGTTATTTAATGCATCAATGCAATGCTTGATAAATGGATAATTGCAATTACCTTGTCCGAGCGCAAAGAGACTGCCGGATGTATCGATATAATTCAGAAAGAACTTTTCGCATAATTTACACGTAATACCGTCGTGATATTTCGCTATTCTCAACCGAGCTCGTTCGTCACTATCTTGTTCCAGCAGCGCTACTCACGACCATGCATAAAAAGTTCGAGCAACGATCGAAATTCAATTAAAGGAAATTTCATTGATGCGAATCTATCACTTTCGATATTTCGATTATTAACGTAATATAGTAAATATAATTATATTCTGTATACCATGTATATACAGAAAGTAGTTCAACGCAAGCATATGTAATATTTCTGTAAACTCTTGTCTTTAAACTCTTCATTTAATTTTGTACTGATTTATTTTCAAAACTGAACAATATTTTTTTATTAATAAAATTAATTTTCCAATTAATCCTAATTAAATTACTAACTAAATCATTGGCGTTCTATTTAAAAAAATAAAGTAATTGCATTTGAAAGCTTTGTACTTATAGGTTCGCCAACTGACGAAAGTTAAAACAACGAATTATACAAATAATGATAATTCAAAAATTGGCAAAAAAGGCTAAAAAATGGCAAAAAAGTTTGCCGATCATTTAACACGTGCGTGCTAACAGCGACTTTATGGTTTTGGATTCATTTGATTTAGCATAGTTGTAGCATCAGTGCGAGTGTAAATAATCAAATGACACAACTAAATGTTAACATTACTCGAAATGCAAACATTAACGTAATATAGACATCCGCGCGTTCAGAATCGTAAAGTCGCTGTTAGCACGCACGTGTCCCCAGCCATTTTTTTCTTTTTGCCATTTCTCAAGAGAACTATTAGGCTGCGACCTATGATTCCTTGGAAAAGTTTCACCTTCGTGATGAGTAGAATGTAATGCACATGAAATTTTTGACCTTGAAAATAAAAATTTTGCGGCAGATTCTTCACATTCATGTATTTCCATCAAATCGAAGAATTCATCTGTGATAACCTAAACCTGTTGACAATTAAAAATTATTCCCGTCTCGATTCTCAGTTTCTGTTTGTAGCTTGAAGCAAGGCGTTTCAGTGGCGACGACAGCGATGGAAATGCGGCGACACCGGTGTGGATCGGCGTCACGTTTTGAATCCTGAATCCTGAATCCTGAATAATGAATCCCGAATCCTGGTTGCGGATGTCGAGATCACCCGAATATTGGAGTTAAAATAATATCTTGATTTTCGTCTCGTGGATCTCGAGAATAGATCGACGTTGGATTACCCAAATACGTTTTCATTCCGACTATAATATGTTAGTCAACAGTCTGCAAGCTAATTTCTGAATCGTCAACGGCATCGTGCTTTGTTAATTAATTGTCTCTTATCGAGTGATCGTCGACTTGTGCAGAACAAATTCGCGCAAAGTTCTTGCGGGGAACTGAATTCTATGACTCTGTAGTAGTATAACGTACTCGGTGATTCGTACATACTTCGTGGAAAACGAAAAGACATTTAAACCTAGTAGTCGCGTGTAGTTTAAGTGAATTTAACAGTGAAGGACGAACGAAGAGTGATCGTGAAATTTTCGTGGAAACAAGTTGGATAATTACTTCGGAGTAACCTTGAGACGTGTAGAAAGTGAAAAAGCTCGAGCTCGAAGGAATAAGAGTGAAAAGCTCACTGCCTTGATCGAAGCGGAAAAATAAAGGGAGAAAAGGAAAGAGATAGGAAATAAAATAGCGAGAAGAGTACATCGAATTTGTATCGTTCCGACTCCGCTCCTGGAAATCGCAAGGAAATTCAGCCACGTTTTCAGCAGTTGTCGCTTCGATAAAAGCAGTTACACCGGTTAATTCGAATAAAATGATTTTACACCTCGCTTTGCCTAACTGGTCGATTAATCGTTTGCGTCGAGACTTCAGTAACGAAGTGCGACACGGCGCTCGTTTCTTTTTCAACTTGCTTCGAAACAAGTGGCAAATGAAAACAGGTTCTATCGATCGCGAGCCGCGATTTCATTCGCAATTGCTCTTTAGTTATCGAGTAGTTAAAACAATGGACTGTGAGTGTTAGACTGTCGCTGATTGTGAGAGAACGTTCGTGATGCAACGATTCGAGTCGCGCTAAATCTTTACGCCGGGACCTCTTACGCTAATAAAGATTCTTCGCCGGGGGTCTCTTCAGTGTTTTCGTTGCAACAAGTCGACAATAGATGCGGCGCCTTGTATTCTTTCCACGCAGAGAGCGCAAAAGCGTTATATCTTCCTATAAATTCATTATAGTTCGTAAAATAAACCGACAGTGACACATACTCGTGTAACAATTTTTCCCTACTTGCGCACACGCCCTACCAGTAAAATATTATCTCGCTCGTATGTACGTGGCAAGTTTATAACGCTAGCTTTAACAAAAGCGTCGGATGAAAATTATTATTCTCCGGCAAACAGTGATATTTCATTTTGATGAGCCGACAAAAAAGTTTCGCATAACTCTACCGCGTAAAACCGCCCTGGTGATAACGACACCCTGCGCTCGTTCTTTAATTGAATTAATTTGCAAACAAGCCCTGAATCGAAATGTTTCCAGTCGTCCGATTAGGTCGATGGTCGATGATTAGGTCGTGAATTTTTCAAGCGACCACCCTTGGAAACCCATCATTTTCTAAACCCGCGTTCCTAATCCCTCCCCATTGGAAACCATCGCCGAAAATTGCCAGGCTCCCGGGCGCCCCAACAACAATTACCATTTACAAATTTCTCCGTACTCAGCAGAAATCTGGTTTCGCTTTCGCTCTCCCCCGGTTCCTCGTTCTTGTCCGGGAAATCCGAGAGCTTGCGAGAGACGTCGCGGGGAACAATCTCGCGCATCGCTCGAAGCCAGGATAAGTGAATCCTCGACAAACGACAAAACGCGCGTTCATTTCGATGCATCGGGCTGGTGGGAAGGTACGTGACCCTAGGCAACGAACCAGTTACAAAGACGGGCCAACGAGATTGGCTCCTATCCACGAGCGACGTCGTCGACGTCGACGTCGGCCCGAGTCTCAGCAGCTCGCTGATGAGACTATCGCGCGTCGTTTGTGTCTCCGAACCACAAACCTAACCCTCTTTCCAACCGTTGCAAACGCGCCGAATTCTCTCGAATCGAGGGCAGAAGCAACCATCCCTGCGCCGAACGAAAGTGACGCCGCGGCAGTTCACTGTGCGCGAATATCTGGTAGCTTTCGAATATCGCGTAGCAGAGCTCGAAACCAAAGCGAGATAGCTAGCCTAGCCTAGCCTAGCGTCGTGGCAAACTGTGCAATGCGACAGCTCCTCGTCCTCTGCCCCTCGCTCTTCTGTAATAATAATGCCGACGGGAACAGTCGCCGTGAGATATTTCGGATGTAAATCGTTCAAGTTGCTGCGACGGTGGCGAACGACGACACGTATACCCACCGTCATTTCCGTCGCTGGAAACACACCGCTACTTTTATTACTCCAGTACTACGCTCGCTCGCGCTCCCAGATAGCGGCCCGTTTCCCAGCGAATAAAACGCACGGTGTAATTGTTGGCGCAAGGGAAGTTATGATTTCAGTTGACGTCTCGCTTACGAGCACACCTTTTAGAAGTTTTAGCGGTGATTTAACACACTCTCTTTCTTTCTTCCTTTTCCCTTTTCCTTTTTCTAATTCCATTTAATAGTCGAGGTAACGAAACTGACGATACTTCTGACCGACCAGAGTCCATTTATTTTCAACCAAGATGAGAAAAGATATCGTGTCACAGACTGTCAGAAATTATAATCAGAAATAGCAAAGAAAAAATTATTATTTTTAGTTTTATTTTTAGATTTTAGTCACCGATTTATATAGATTCGTTCGATGAGATTGCCCGTAATTGAAATGAAGTTTCAAAGTGAAGAACGAAAAAATTAATCGGTTTGTTCGCTCTGCTTCTAAAATCGTACGAGAAGATCCATTTATTCGTAGGAATAAAAATATATAAAATGTCAAATAAATTTCGCCAAAAGTCGATTGAATCATATAAATCGACGAATTGAAATTTCAATTATATTCAAATATTGTACTTTTAAAACGTACCAAGCGGGATCAAATGACCCCTTTTCAAAATTTACTTTAAAATCGTACATTCATTGTTATTTCATTCGCTAATCTGACTTTCTGCAAATTCTTATATTATCTGATTATTCAATTTCTAGCTTCCTGTTTTCCTCTTAGCTTATTTCTTACCGAGAAAAATTCTTCGCATACCTTATGTACCGCGAGGGGTCATTTGACCCCTTACGAAATTTACGTATTTTTCTGACTGAATTTATAAATCGAATCCTAACCTAAACCAACGAAAAAAGTTACGATACTAAGTTCGAGACATAAATGCGTCAAAACCAAAAACAATAGAAAGCGAGCACCCGAGACAATTAGTTATTATAATAACACTAAATTTGACGCGAAAATACAGCGTCAAATCCAAATGCAATAGATGGCCTGTGCAGGTATTCTTCAGTATCTTGGATTTAGCTGGATACTGCATAGATACTCTTCTATCGGGAAACAACTGGCATAAAGTATATCAAGACAGCGTTTCCTGTTACAATTAGCAGATGAACGAGTCACAGAGAATCACGAATTTCTCGAAGAAGGAAAGGAAAACCTACAACAAGAAACATCAAGCAGCCCAAGCAATATTTCCCGAATCACGAAGAAAATGTCAAATAAGATTGTGTAATAAAACCACTCAAACTTGCATAGTTTGCAAAAAATTTGTCTGCGGAAAATTAATAAAAGTGCAATTAATTGATTATTTTTTTTATTTGAATAAAAATATATGTTTGATTATTTTATTTAGAAATTAGAAGTTATGTTGCGAATTATTTCCTTTAATAAATTAAGAATTCCTTTCTAAAAATCAACGCCTTTCTAAAAATTAATCTCTTATGGTAAGATAAGTATATGTAAAATGCCCGGTTTACGTTAGTGTTAATCAGACTCGTGTCAATGTCGAGTCGTCGGAATCGTGCGAGTTTCGTGAAAAAAAAAAAAGGCAGTTGAAAGAAGAAAACGCGCGAATGCAGGCGAGCGAACATCGCACGAGTTTGCACAGCGTAAACACTGATAATACGATTAGATATGGAAACGATATATCGGAACGTTTATTTGATCGGCACAGCTAACAAAAAGTCGCCACGCGTGACAGCTGTTTAAACACGACACGGGCTGCTAACTCGCGTCCAGAGTGCAAACCAGAAATCTAAGTCCCGTTTGTTGCTGGAAATCGTGTCCACGTCGGGCCGGCCAATTATCACTCGTGTTATCTTTAACGTCGCTATTTCGAGCCGTCCACGCGAAGCGTGGTTCACAACTGTTTGTTCCTTTAACACGTTGAATGCCACGGGGGTCGCCGGGCGACGCCAAGATTAATAGAAACGCATAATTCGAGTGAATGTTAGTGCTTGTAAATGTTTCAATATTAGCTAACGGTGTGAAGAAACTTAATGCAGTATAGAAATAATTTTACTTATCACACGTAATGCGTGAATATTGTGATACATCGTGTTAAAGCACCGCAAACGAAGAAAAGGTAAATCAATACAGTCCTCACAATGTGACGGGACTTTTCTCGTACAATTTTTTCGCTTTTGTTTTGAATTTCTTTTCACAATATCTACAAAATCGTCGCCCGATCCTGCTATTTTCTTTTTTTTTTTTTTTCATTTCGTGGAACAGTTTTCTCTATAGGCTTGTACATGAAGAAATGCCATCCTCAACTTTCACTGTATCGCAAAGGTAAAATATCGTAAAAAAATAGAAAAAAATCGAAGGAACGTGTTTCAGTGCCTAATAAAGTAAATCCATTAAACATGTTCATCATAATAACAAATTCGTGTCCTGGGCCAGACATGTAAAATTAGCGTGGCATTCAATAAAATTGTCAATAACGAAAACATTTCGTCACGTCGGAATTAGGATTATCAGAACTTCTTTCTTGTGATACGCATATTCGAAACAATTTTTCGTCGTTTTTTTCACTGATCGAAATGAAATTGCTCGACAAGCGATCACGATGGCGTTTCGAGATGGAAATTCCCGAAATGTAAGATATATTTCTTCGCTCTGCAGATTGCCAAAAAAAAAAAAAAAGAAAAAGAAAAAGAAAAAAAGAAAGAAAACAACGGTGACAACGGTAGAGGAGCCAACGATAAAGGGAACAACGATAAATCGCAGAGCAACGTTTCGCCAAAGCTCCACCCATTCGAAAAGATGGAAAACCTGTCTCGTTATATCAACGTCCAATACGCTTAAGGTTCCCGCGGAAATCTGCGCGTTTCCACGGTAATGGAGATTCGCGAGTCACACGGCCGATCATTTCTCTAATGCATTCGATACCAATAGCCGATATATATATATATATATATATATATATATATATATACACATCTAACTTGTATCGTTAACCTCGATTCCAGGCTTTTCAAAAGAACCACTCTCCCTCTCCTTCTCTCTCTCTCTCTCTCTCTCTTCCAATCGGTGCATTCTCCGTGTAAAGTGGCGATTTTTTTCCAAAGCTTGGGTGTTCACCAGCAAATCCTCGATGTTAAATAAAACTGACGGATATTAACACGGGGAGGATACGTTTATTTGAACTTTCGACGACGACGTACGTAGTGAAAAATATACGAACGAATGCTTTTTCTCCTTTCATTGTGTATTTTTCTCTCTCTCCCGAGAGAGAGAGAGAGAGAGAGAGAGAGGTTCTGAATGGATAACAGTTAACCGACGATATTTTCGCATTAATTTCAGCGAGCATCGATGTCCACGCGGCGTATGATGATGTATTTTTTAGAAAGTTCCGCCGGCAAGTTTCACTGGCTCGAATTGAAACAATATCCGTACCCGCCAGAGCTTTCAAATACCTAGCGAAATTGGAATATTTTACTCCGTATGACTTTTAATTAATTTTAATTAAAGCGATCTTTCCTCCTCTTCCTTTTTTTCTTTTTTTTTCTTTCTCTTTTTTTTTCTTTTTTCCTCTACGAAACAACGCGATTCAACGAGAGGGAATACCTTCGGATCCCGAATTCCGTATTGATTTTTCCTTTATTTTACTTTTTCTTCTCTCTCTCTCTCTCTCTCTTTCATGGCGTTAAAACAAGATCGAACGAAACGGCCGCCGCCGTTTAATGAACTATCAACGCGAGTAATTATCCCGCGTTACCGTCGCGCACGACGATCCTTTTCAAGCGCCGGATAAAACAATAATTTGTCATCGACGCACCGCGTCGTTTAAATCCGCGCGATGTTCGCTCGTTGCGCGCGGGAATTAAAACACGTTGCCTCCAACTATTATATATCGACGAATGATACGCGTTATTTCATCGAAAGCGGTTCTTTTACACGCAGAGATCACCGGATTTAACGACTCGACTCGACGCGACGTTCGAGTTTCACGCGACATTTCGTTCACGGAATTTCGGCCGCGAACACAATTGAAATGGCGGCCATCGACGAGCGCGCCAATATCGATAATAACACATCGTACCGCGCAAAGGCGAGCAATCGTCGTTATTATATTACGTACAAGTACCTGTCGTCGTACCCCTATATTATAAATATATATACCGCGCGACGATTACTTTCTTTCCCCGAGTGTGGCGGCCAATCGATGAACAACACGGTGGGGAGACTTACGGTCCCCCGTTACGAGTAGAGTTTCACGAAAATCGGCAATTTATTACTGTCGGAAGCAGGCCGGTTGTTTAAAACACGCGGGAGGAAAGAACGTAATTAACTCGCGCAATTTCCAATAAACGCGTTTGTAACGCGGCTTACGATTTGTCCCGATGACTGGGAAATTAGCTCGCAAACAACAGCCGAACGTACATCGGGATTAATATTTCGCCATCGGGTTTTCCGTTTTACTTTTAATCCCCGCTCGTAAACACCTTTCTGTTGCCATTTGCAGTTTAACGACCGGCACGCGCGAGGTGCCATTTCTCGTGCAACGCCAGGTTTCCATCCGTTTGAAACTGCCGAGGCGAATAAAGGGCAATCAGAGCGTATTAACGTCAACGTCTTCTTCATCTAGCAACGTCGATCACGACGCCAAGTATAGGACGTCGTATTTTACCGCATGTACATTGTTTCTAAACTCTCTCGATCGAGCAAACGAAGAAAGAAATCCAACGACAATCACGATCCCGAGAAATCGGATTCTTTATTCTCGATTCGAGAAAAATCGACGCCACAAAGGATCTAGGTCAGCGAAGTCACTCGATCCTCCAGCAGAGGAGGATATCGTGCGTCGCGCAGGCCATACGAAGTCGCTGTCGATGAATGATCGAGATAAAGTGTCTGTCAATCAAGCGTCTATCGGTATGAATGCGAAGCCTAATAAACTCGTTTATTAGGCGCGTTGCAGAATAAAATTTCTCTTCCCCCCATGTTCAATGAAACTAATTGGCAGGAATATTCTAATTGCAATATGATTAATTGTAACACAAAGCAGAATGAAGGCTGATGTCTTATTAAAAAAAAGGAAAAAATGTTCTGGAAATATTCGACGTGGAGCTATTCCTTATCTGATCCCGTATAACTGGAGGATACTTCACAAAGCCAGTCATCCTCAGGTATGCTCTCTGATCCTCTGGAATGACTTACCTGGAAATTCCTGAAAGGAATTCCCCGTTAGTAAAAAGAATTAACGAGAAATAGCAAACTCCTAGCTATTCTTCGTGAATTTCGCAGCCGGTATTACGTTCGGGGCGCTCCTTTTTAAAAAAAGCATAGTGCTTATTTCTTCTTCTCTCTTATTGCTCGGTGAACTCGGTAAATACTGGCACGCATTCTTTTTTAAGACGCGGCGACACTCGGGAAAAAATTTTATTCGAATAACAAAATTTTCGGATCCCAATTTTTGTCTATTATCCCATCTACATCAAACGCGAGTAATTTATTATTTAAGCATTAAGCAGAGGCAAACAACATTCGATCAGTTCGACGTACGACGTGTCAAAGGGATAAGCCTCTACTTTAGATGGCAATCATGTTAATTAGAAATCGACAGGCATTCAATTACCGACTATTTCACCTGCCATTTCGCAACAATAATTAATTTTCTAAATGGATAACACTGTTCTCAACTCACATTTCGTACAAGTGGGATCTACAGCGATCTAATTCCTCTTTTTTTAAAGATGCTTTTACATCACGTATCGGATGGGAAAGTAAGAAAATTGTGAAAATTAAAACGCATACAAACACACTGAAGAATTCTTTTATAACAAAATTTATCACAGTCTTGGAGAGCAAAGTTGTCTCTCAAAATTCATTTTCACGATTTCTCTTTCACCATTTTACTGAATTTGGAATATTAGTGTTAGGATTTCTTGAATTTTCATCGTTCAATCCCTATAAAATCGTTTAAGCTTTGAACAATTCTTGTAAAGAGAAGTGGACCTAGTTACGAGAAAAATTTTTTTACGCGCGTTTGAATTTTCCCTTCTATATGACATAAAACTATCTTCGGAAAGAAAAAACTCACGACTGTCAAAGTAGAAGCTTCATTTCTTTAAACGAGACTAAAAGTGATCCTTTTCGCAAAAATTATCAACAACTTTCCATTGTTATTGCTACAGTTATGCTCTCCACTGACTTGTTCTGATTAAAAAAAAAATGTTTCTTATTATTCGTGTCAGACACTCAAAAATTTCGAAAAATTTTATTCCTGCATAGATGCGAATCACCGTTCAAAAAAGTGAAATTCAACACTATGAAAGTTTCAGTCGGTTCTTTTTCAACACAAAATCACATCAATTTCATCAGTTTAAATCAGAGGTGGCTAACTGGCGGCACTCGCCCCCATTCTCCTGATCGCTAGCGCTATCCCCTCTACTACTTTGAGAGTTCCGCGGCCACAATACTCGCGTTATATATGAATAAACTATTTTTTTTTTCTATTGTAGCTGCTAAAGTTAAAGAAAGATAGGGAAAGTGAGCTTGTACAGCCTGCAGCGGGGAAGAAGTTTGATAATTTTTCATTGTCATTCGTACAATCGTGCTATTCACTGTATCTGATCGTAATTGAAACATCGAAACACGAAATATTACTGAACTGGCCGATCATTAGTCGTGCGCTTTTTTTTTTTTTAACTGACATAACAAAAAATGGCGTAACTTGCCTCAGCCCACGGGATAGCAATATCGCGACGATACCATTACCGTAACAATTTATTGCGTCGCAGGGCTCTGTTTAAGATAAACAAATCTAGAAATCGCGTGCTCGATGTCGGTCCAATAAAACGGCAATCCCGTGAAAGTTCGTTTTTTTAACTCGGAACGGCGACACGCGAGCCTGGACTCGACGACATTCGCGGTCCGTTTCGTTCGCTCGAAGATTTTCAAATTCGACGCTGCTCCCGGAACTGTTCTGCTCGAACTCGAGCTTTCTCCGTTCTGCGAACAGCAATTCAAAACTTCCTCGAGTTAAAAAGCACCGTCGGACGTCGGTTTAAATACGAATGACGTTGATTTCCTTACTATGGGGGAAAATTCTTCCATAGAGCGCGCTGATACTACAAAAGGATTCCACTCGGTGAACGCGGACAATGCCATCAGACTAAGAATCTAATTTCCTGCAAAGCAGCTCGATTACATATTTTTGACGTCGACAGAATCTGGGATCGATCTGAACGATCCGGCGTGCCATAGATCACAGCGTATCGACGCATCTGCAAAGGGTTTGCATCCCCGATCGACAGACCGAAGGGGTCGACGACTTTCAAAGAACGTCAAACAAGAATAATCGAACGAGTTTCGTTGTCCGTGGGATCGGTGACGCCGATCTTTCTCTCGCCGCGAAAATATGTATCATTAATCATTCGGCTCGCTAATGGTCAGCGAGGATGGATCGAAGCGACGCGCAAACACAGACGAAAGAAGGACACTGTAGCTGTATCGCAAAAGGTAGATCGCGAGTCCACGTTCCTCACAATCGGGAGGACCTGGCCGATTCTTTCTGCCCGATCAAAGGAGTGTTGGCTTCCTTCTTTGATCGAGTTCCACCGCACGGAAACAGAAACGATACGACAGCGGGTTATCGTACGTGTCACCGAACAAGACGATAAGGATGATAAAGATGCTGAAGAAAACCTAGCCGCGCACTGCGACGAGCAGCCTGTGTTCGAGGATGTTCTCCGTATACACACACATACACACACACGCACATACACGTACACGACAAGTCGAAAGAAAGTCGATCGAACAGCTCGCGCAGGATAAAGGTTACAGAAGACACGGAGTCGGAGGGGAGAAAGTAGCGGAAGTAGCGGAGGATCGCGCGTGTATGGCTGGCGATTATTGGCGGCAGATAGGCTGATGCGTCTGATCGTTAGGGGAAGGGCGAGCCTTTTAAATAGACGACGAGTTGCCAGGGCAGAGTGTATTGTGCTTCGAGGCGGTAAGCTTCGTCCTCCGAGCGAGAACAGAGAGAGAGAGAGAGAGAGAGAGAGAGAGTGGATGGCGAGGTTTTTTTTTGTTCCCGTTGATAGGGGATGAAAAATGGAGAGTCACGGAGAGTCTCGATTAGAAACAAGAATATGAATCGGCGACCCCCCTCGATCGTCAATATTCATAAGACGTCCGCCCGGACGCTGGCGCGTCGTTGCTCGGGTGTCTCAGCCCATCTCTTAAGGAAAGAAAAGCCGACCGCGAAACGAGGGGATGATGATGACGCCGTGTCGCTCCTCCTCGGACCAAAGCCACCCCCGATAAAAGGGGCGAGTTTAACGACCTGGAAGTCGAAAGTTCGCAGGACTCGCGAATCGACAGTTTTCGGATAATTAGAGAGAGAGAGAGAGAGAGAGATAATTAGCGAGGGGGAAGGGAGAGGAAGCCGCATCCGGGAGGGCGCAATGGACAATGGATTTTTGGCAATCGAACGGCGGGCCTTTTGTTCGCCTCGTTCCTCTTCTCCAGGCTTAAACTTCCTCTCGAAGAGGATATCGAGCCGAAAGAATGGCGGGGAGAAATACCAGCGCAATCGTGCAGTCGTGTGCGATCGGGAATTCTCGTAAAAGTGGCGTGTAAATTGAAAAACACGATCGATTCTGGGCAGGAGGGAGAGGCGGGGGAATGGAAATCGCCAGGAATAATTGGAACAGACTCGCTAAATGATAACCCGGGCAACGTTATCGCTGGAAATCCGGTCGAACAGCAATTAACACTTTCCAATTGCCCGTTCGAATGTGCATTATGCCGAAATCAACGAATTCTCCGTTTCTCACCGGCTCGTTCACGCGAGTAATTCGCCTCGGTTTGTTTGCAGTTGCCAACCGTTCCAGCTCGAATATCCTAATTTTACCAACCGGCCAGCGAGCTCGTGTCGTCGCTCCAACCGAGTACACATATCCGCAAACTGCGGCGCAGTGAACCGCGTATTTCGTCCTTTCGTGTTACCTATTCTCAAGCCGTTTCGAGGCTTGACGTCGAAAGAACAAGAAAGGCGAATGGCACGTTTTCACACGCAACAGAAATGAAAGTCGTTCGTCTCGGTTGTACGGCTTTTGTAAACCTATACGAGGGTCGTCGTGTTCCTCGAAAGTATTGTACCCGAGTTCTCTCGAGTAATTCGATTGTCCAGCCAAGTGTGGACGCTCGAGAGAGATCCAAATTCGCGGGAATCGGCGTTGCAAAAATGAGTAGCGAGCTACGGAAGCCAGAACCGTCATTCAAAAATGTGAGGGACTAGAGCTCTCTCTCTCTCAAGTCCGAATCTTGAGCTCTGTGAAAACTCTCTCGAACTCGAAAACCGCGAAAAACGTCACACAAGCCGATGATGCTTTAACCTTTAAGAACTTTGAGAGTGAGTCTCGAGGCTTCAAAAACTTGAGCTTCGTATGATAATAGTCGTGAAGATCTTAGAAAATCTTTAACCCTTCGAGTCTTTTATTTCATTTTGAGAACGTACGCTGAATTGTTTTTAAACTGCGACCAGCAAGTGCATTTGCATTGTAAAATTAAAGTAAATTACGATAAAGCGACATTTTCTAATTGTACTTTTACGAAATCGTATTTTTACATCGTATTATTTACAGAGTAATCGTATTTTTCGCTAAAACAAAAATTGTATCATTTCGTTATTTCAAAATTACGATATAATTTTATAAATTTGTGAAATTATAAAATTATAAAAATTGTACGTAATTACAATTGACAACAATTTTTTCTTTTTTCCTTTTTTTTTTTGGTCCTAAAGTATTTCAAAAATGTGTTGAAGTATATTGTTTTCACCTAAATTTTACTTTACTAGCAAATGGAAATTTTTCTTCACTGCGTGACGAGCATATTCGTCGCCAAACAAAAAAGGTCGTCTTTTCATGACGAGTATAAACATCAAAACGGTTAAGATTGAGCCCTGAAGCTTTAAACAACTCGAATTCCATGCAACTCCAGCGAGAAAGACAGTTAACATCGTGAACAAACTAAAAAACTGCTTAGTAAACCAAAGTATATTTAAAATTAGTAATTTCGTCCGATCAACGCGTGCTAACAGCGACTTTATGGTTCTGAACGCGTATATGTCTATATTACATAATTTTCACAGATTTCACTAATATTTGATTTATCATAATTGCAATATCAGTGTGAGTCTAAATAATCAGATGATAAAACTAACTGTTGACATTATTCGAAATATAAACGTTACATCACGCGTTCAGAATCATACAGTCGCGGTTAGAACGCACGCGTTCGCAGTGTTAAATGATTCGCAGAAACTTTTTCTTGCCATTTTTCAACAGAACGATTTTAATAGAATACGATGCAAAAATTGAAATTCAAAGGTCGAGGTGAATTTTTTGCGGCAGGTTCTTTACATGTATCAAATTTCCATCAAATCGAATGTATAGAATGTCATGTATGACAACCGCGGACTTATTTTTTTCCCACCCTGTACAGCCACGTACACTTGTATTCGTGATGAAATGACGAAAATCAAAATGGTAAAGTACAGTTTCAACCGCGTTGATCGCGAATACACAGACGAAGTTACGACTACGTAAGCAAGCTAAGCTAACCCGATTCCTTTTCAGCCGGTCTGACTTGAGATTCTCATTCTCTCATCGAGGAAACAAAAGGATCCGAAACGTAGAGGAAAATTTCAGTGCTTATTGCCGCGGCAAAACTTTTCGACGACACGTACTAGCGGCGTGGCAGAGCCTCTTTCTTGCAAAGTTGCCGCGTTTTTGTCGCGTGGCTACGTTCCGCGTTGAAACTTACGAAGCAAGCGACGACGAGCCACGGTCGCCCGGCGATGAATTATTGTACATTAGCGCTTTGTACGCCCGGAACAAAGTTGAAGACGCCGCGAATTTTGTATTCCAGCGGGTGGAATTGTCGCGAAAAATAACAGGTCGCGAGAATTATTAATGGCCGGTTGAGCTTCGCGAACAAGCCGTGAAATTTACGATTTTTCGCTCGGGCGGGGTGTCGCGTCAGGCTTTGTCGGGCGGGTTGCTTCGAATTTTCAACGCCGATTCATCGAGATAAGTCGATCCGGAGGGTCAATTGTCCGGAGTCGTCGTAATAAATGTACACGCGCGCGCGTGATGAAATTTTCGAACGGACAAGAGACGAATACCGAATGCAGATGAAAGCGAGAAATTATTACATAGCTGGCAGGCAAGTCCCTCAAGTGAAATTAATACCGATTCGCGGGACGACCGGGTGAAAAATAGTCGACGACGCCCACGAATTGATGGAAAAATCGTCAGTTCGCTGAAGAAATATCCAAAAGCAAAAAAAAAAAAAAAATAAATTTAGAGCCATTCTCGACGTTCCCTCGCTCGGCCCGTCTCGTCTCGGCTCGGCTCGACTCGGATCGAGTCGTGAGTAATGCGATCCGCGCGTGAAATCCGTGCCAATTTTCCAAGCGGATTTCCTCGAGGAGCTGCACGAGGCAAGCTGAATGGCTGACGCGCATTGATTGCATACCTTATAACCGCGAGAAAGGATACATCGTTTCACACGGATACGCACTTATCCTTCCGGAGTGAGCTACGTTCGCTCGCAAATAATCAACTATGCTCGCGGAGATTTCTCGACGGATCCACGCCATCATCTCTCCCTCTTCCTCTCCTTCTCTCTCTGTGTCCGTGTTGCATAAATCGTCGAGAAACGTTCTTCGTCGTCTGCCGGAACGTCTGACTTATTTCCGCGGTGCATACTGTACAGTCTGAGGCAAACGATCAAATATTCATCGGATAAAAACGAAGGCGGCGCGAACCAGTTACCGCATCTGCCACTGTACCGTATCTAGGTTCCTCGTTTCTTCTTGTCACTGCGCATTGGCGATGATAGCGATAACGGTGATATTACCTGTCGATGAATATCGATAGCTCGACGCCTGCTGATTGCCGGCAATATAGATACAGACGCGGCGAATGAAGTAGAACGTAAGAAGTCGTGTTACGTGTAATATACGTGAATTGAAAACGGACTCGCGTATCCCGAAAGAGCAACGTCATTCCTCTCGTAACGAGTATATCAGTCGATAGCGTTGAGGTTCGATGGTGGTATTAAGAAATCAACGACGAGTGCTACGTCATTGTTTCAACTCCGTGTTATTCCTTCATAGACAAGCGCCCATTAGGCGCCATAAGCTCGTTCATTTGAGATGAACGACGAGATTTAGTGGACGAAAGGGAGAGATTACGAGCTCAAGAAATGTCGGTAATTGTAAATATTTCATTATCAACTGCACACAGACGTTTAACCCTTTCGCTTCGAACGCCGGATATATCCGACATCCATATAACGTGTAGCTAATCATAAATTCTTCGTAATCGGCAGAACATTTTTTGTTAATTTTATTGACACATTGGATTAATCACATATTAAGACTACTCTTTGTTGTTACGGCATCGAAACGATCGTTTACTGTTTCATTCCAAAAAATCTATCGAATCCATTCGACAGTGAAACGAGAGTTCATACACGTTTTTTTACAAGAATTGGGAATAGATCGGCTTAATATATTAACTAATTTACATTATTAATTATATTAAACGTTTAATCGTAGTCTAAATGTAAATACTTAAAAATATGTCAACAGTAATTGGTCTAATGTTTTTAGAATAACTAATATAATTTTGTACAAATCTTTTCATATTAAAAATGTGAACTATACGTGTTATATATTAGAGCAACGATTTTATTAAGAACAGTTGATATTTAAGACTTAGGAAAACGTATGTACAAAAACCAAGCGCATTGTGCACATTTCTGGCGCGTGCTTCCGTTCAGTGACGAAGCGAAAAGGTTAAAGAAAATACAAAGTCGTACAGTAACGTGTATATATGTTTGCCTGCTCGCAATGCAAAAGAACCGCTGCTATAAACGTTTGATCATCGAAGACGAAAGGTGGATTTCGTACAACAATGAAAGCAAAGAGAAACGAACTTGGAACTAGACGAGAAGAACGAGCTAAATCTCGCAAAGTTTTGCCCTCTGTTTGATGGGATTATCAAGGAGTTTTGTTTCTTTTGAGTTGCTTCCGGATAATCGAATGGTAAATTCAGACAAATACTAAACTAAGAGAAGAAAAATACAAACGAAACGCCACGAATCAAGGGAACGTGATTTTTCATCGCGATAATGTCATAAAATGTTCACGAAGGAACTTTATTATCACAGCCACTATTTTTTTTACATTCTCTTCAGACACTGCTTCCCTCAGATCGTCGCCTACTTCGAAAAAAAAGAGAAGACATTTTACAGCGACTTCGCTAAAATGACGAGAAGAAATTGTAGAACGAGATCCACTATCAAAATGAATTCTAATTGAATTCTGCTTAATTAACGACGCAACAGCCAACTCAATTTAACAGTTCAATTTTAACAGCTTCTTAGAGATTACGTCGGGTCGTTTTATTTTAATAGAATGTGACGCGAAATAACTCGTTCTCTTCTTTTAAATTCTTGACTTAGACCGGCACAGTTGTTTTCATAGCACTTCAAAGTAAAAGTGAAACGAACTTGTAGGATAACCCAAATATATAATAATCATATATATATATATATATATATATATATATATATATAGATTACTATATATTTGGGTTATCTTACAAGTTCGTTTCGCTTTTACTTTGAAGTATATATGTGTAAGTGCTATGAGAACGTACAACTGTGCCGGTCTAAATCAAGAATTTTAGAGAAGAAAATGAGTTATTTCGCGTCACATTCCATTAAATATATATATATATATTCGTCGATCAGACGTGTCTCTCTTCTCACTTTTAAAACATTCCTCTCCGACTAGTAGAGTAACTTTGGAGTATCCGCATTTCCATTTATCGGGAGAAAACACATAATTCTCGAGCACGAGAGCGCAGGTAATGGAAAGGGTTCACGCTACTAACCGCGGAACGTCTTTGAATTTTCTCATAATTAAATTAGCGAGCAAGGAACGTTCGACCGGCCAATAATCAGGATACCAGCGTCCGGAAACTCTGTATCACCCTCGGTCGTCAAACGTTTGAGGATTTAGTAGTGTCAGTGAGGCTATCACTTGTAATCACAAACGTACCGTAAGGCTCTGTCAGGCGTTGGATGAACAGGCGTGTCAGAATCATCAAATGTCTTCGAATTTGATAGCATTGGAAACACTAACGTCTGCGTCTGTGACCAATGAATCGAACGCGTTACGTATAGCGTTCGAGCGTGCAGTTTGCGTTGATTTGGCGTAGATTTACGACGCTGAGTGGATCCGAAACAGTTTCCAGAATGGAAACAGTTGCTAACCGTGCGGTAGGTTTTTCGATTCGGCAAAAGTGCCAAATTTCTCTGCTGTTGGGAAGAAATTTCGATTTCTAACCCGCAATAATTATACTGTAGGAATCTCGAGTTCGGTTCAATCCCGGGTAAAATAATGCCGATAGGTTACTTTACCTATGTGATTTGAAATAAATATGAAAGTTTATTAAAATATGATTAACAGAAGTTATGGCCACGAGAAAACCATTAAAACTCGCATTAACACTCTCATGATTCTTTATACTCTCGAACGTCTCGATACTCTCTTTTTCTTTCTAGACCATCGTTGGCAAATACACGGCACGCGAGAGACTTTGTACGGCACCAAAAAAAATTGTATAAAAAAAAATTATGTAACAAACTTTAACTTTACGTAACAAACTTTTTTTAAACTTGTATTTTAAATTTCTAATTAACGTAGCACTAAAAACCCTTCACCGATTTTGCAACGATTTTTTACTTCAAAAATCTTTCAAAATTTTGCCACCAAGTTGCATTCATTAATATTTTATATGCATGCATTAAAAATTTGACTGAAAATTCAAATTTATTACAACATTAACTTTCATATTTTAATTTTGCACTGTTTCTCTATATTCAATAAATATAATTACACGAACGTATGTCGTGCATTATGTTTATTTATATATAATAAATATTGGCCAAAAACACTGGCACGTGAAGAAAATTGAGATAAATTTTTATCTAAATTTGTCACAGCGATAAAATCTTATTTGCCATCCCTGCTCTAGACCTTCACTCTCTGACGACTCGCGATACCCCCTTTCGGTCTTCACTCAACCACGATTCGATTCTCTCTCTCTCTCTCTCTCTCTTTCTCAAGATTTTTACAATCTGCCTCCTCAAAACTTCAGTCTCTCACACATACCTTAACACTTTACCGACCGGTAGCCTATTAATCGGCTAACTATTCACCGCTAATACACGGTCGGTAAAGTGTTAATATTTCCACGTTTTAGACTTGGGCAGCTAAAACGAACATTCCTAAGCCTAGCTTTCGCTATAACAACTTCAAGGGACACTCGGCACTTTCACGATTCGCTGTTGGACCACAGGAGAAAGTTCCCTCATCCCACAATACAGTGGGTGATCGGTTAACGAACGACATCGGGCAACAGACACTTTCGCGAAAGACTTTTATGTTAACATAGAATATGTTTTACCGAGGGTGTTTGGGCAAAAAATGTAACGAAATGTGCAAACAACGAAAACGCGTCACGCTCTCGATCATGAACTTGGAGGGGGGTGTCACGTGATTAATGAGAGAGATAAGTTTACGAGCGATGTGTCATGCTTGGTTGTTGATGCTGTAAAGGAGTGAGGTGTTAACCCTTTCGGTACGAGCGCCGGATATATCCGGCATCCATCTGGTGACCTGTGAGTACTTATATAATTCTAGTGTTACTTACATAATTAACAGATTAGAACTACCACACCAGTCAAAACGACTGGTTTTACAATTTTATTTTAAAATTTCTATTTCATGTTACAATTTTTTCCCCATTTGCAATGATGCAATGACTTTTACAGTGATAGCTAAAGATATAATAATATAATGAATTTCATTTTATTTTTATTTATTAGAAATCAAAATAATTTCGGTTGAAATAACTTCGTCTCAACTGTCGGTAGTTCTAGTGTTAATAGAATTTTATATAAATGTCTTTTAATATTAAAACTATAAACGATATTTGTTAGAAGAAACATTGTTTTATCGAGCACCTATTAAGTGCTTATTTAATGCTTTTTTGTACAAAAGAGGACTGACCACGCGTTATATATGCATTTTCGGAGCGGCGTCTCGTACAGCAGGAGTATCACGGCGGACAGAGCGCTCGTACCGAAAGGGTTAAGGTTGTCGAGACAAAAATAAAAGTAGTTAATAAAATTATAGTTATCACCAACCAATTCTGTCCATAAGAAATTAACAGGAATACAAATAAAGCAAACATACACGAAGGGCTGTCAAGTTTTATTTCCTTACAGAAATGAAGTCAGACATATTTTACGTGACAGGCTTCAAGCTGCCTCGTTAAAGCTGCTCATTTTTTCTCTTTTTGGACAACGAACACCTCACACCGCTATGTGTAAGATTTGACATTCTTGAAACACAATCAGGCTCGTTCGAAAGTCACTCGAAATGACTGAATTGAACTTTGGTTGACGAAAGCTGTATCCATGCATTCAGGGAGACTGAGATGACGTCCTTAAATTTATGGATGAAATCGTGACAAATGTTAGAGATCTAGAATCGGTGGCGAATCAAGAATGACATTGAAAAGCTCATAATGGAACAAGAGAACGATCTGACGACAGAAGAACTACTTGGATGAAGAATACCAGGAAATTCGGCGAAATGTGTTTTCTTCGAAAAAAGGAGAAAGACGAAGGAGGACCAATCTAGCCGACATTTGCTAATAAAGACCTTTTGAAGAAGTGAGAGGATGGTTTAGAACGATGGTTTTTTTTTTTTTAGAATAGAGGCATCCAAATCAGATTGAGGTCAATTAAGCTATTAATCGTTTCCTGAGGATTCTTTAAAAAAGAAAGAAAAAAGAAAAAAAAAAGAAATGACTGACGAAAATGTAAGAGTACACTGTACATACGCATGTATCATTGTTATTACATATTATTGTAGATAAACATAGTGAGAAATTGTACAATTTTTTATTTGCTTCTTTACATCATTAGAATGAATTAAGAATCTATGGTAAATCGATGGTAAATCTATGGTAATCGATTAACGAACAACGTCTTCGAACGATCGTGGATCATGCTCGTTAACGATTCACCCAGTATATGCAGCTAGTCCGCAGAAAACATGTCAAAGTCGACAAAACAACGAGATTCAGCGTTATATCAATACACGCACTTTTTGCATTCAATCGCTGAAAAAATCGGCCCCTGCACGATGATAAAATTATATCGCAATTATCTCGGACGATTCGGTCACGGAAGGCGTGCACGCACGCGTGACGCGAGAAGGAAATCACGATTAATTGGAGCGCCGCGGAAGGGAAGCGAGTGATAAGAAACTCGTTGCTCCGCCTCTGATCCCGACCGATTTACCCTCAAACAGTTTATTTCTCTGAAGCTGGCAGCGGATCTATAGCTTCCTTAATTGTATCGGCGGGATCAGAGGCGGACAAAGAGCAGAGAGCGGGAACACGACGCTCGGGGCTTACTAAGGAAACGCGCGCGCTAGGCAGCTCGCGGATATTTTTCCACGGGCGAGTTCATTTTCAGCTGGATCACGTCGCGCCACAGCCTCGAAGCCGGCGCGCAAAGAAAGGAGAATCCAGTGCCCCCTCGTAAAATTTCGTCCAGAGCTATCGGAGCAGATTAAACGCTTTTTACCATCGAAACTAATCCAATGCGCGGGATCGAATTAAAAGTTGCCCGCTCCTCGATATCAGTTAACACGATTCCGTTTTCAGAGATTTCTTTCGTGAACGTGTTCCCTGACGCTGCTGATATTTCGTTGGAGGATTCGCGCAGGATCTCGTCTCTCGGACGATCTTTTTTTCCTCTCTTTACTGGCGCGAATGCCTCGTTTGTTACCGCCGCGTTTCATCGCGTTACGTTTCAATCCATATCGGCCAGCGTCCGTCAACGAACGCGCAAAGCGGATTTTCTAATTTTCGTTACACAGGGTGAAAATCGGGTCCGTGACTTCGAATAGATATTCGCCGAAACATGGAAAAAAAAGTCCAAAGGATAAGTGTGGGTCGAGAAGTTAACAGTTTCAAAGTTAGAAACGATTCCTTCTGTTTCGGTTCAACTGCTTGTGAAGAAGTTGGAACACGCCCTGGAATTTTCGAAAAGGGTACGTGATTCTTTGATACGAAAATGTCAAGGACGTAATTCCTTGATAGGCGTGCGATAGAAATGGAAGTAGGGCACGTAGAAAACCACCTCTGATTAGGAAAAGAAGAAATTACAAGATGAACCATTACTTAGAACATTCGTTCACTCAGCCGAAACGAAAAAATCGCGAAGTTTATAACTATCTTTGAAACTTTTCAATTTTTCAACTCACGTTTGTCAGGACTTTCTTTCATGTTTTGGCGAGTATTATCTAGAAATTAAAAACCCTTTTTTCCATTCATCCTGTATATAAATTACTCTCTCTCTCTCTCTCTTCCTCTTTCTCTGCCAAGTGTAAATATATCCCGATAATAGTAGCGAACATTTGTACATTAGTTTAGAAAAATAAGTAGAAGCTCAGTGTGAAGAACTTGTTCAGAGGCGTATCTGATTTAATACGGGGGGCACGTAGGTGTAATTAGTGTCTGCATTAATATTAATATCTCAAACAACAAACGCGTTATTTCTGAATAAATACTGACGGTACACTTTGCAGCGCTTCGCAGATAAATGTAGTTTACGATTCTTCGCTCGCCCGGCCCTCGAAATTGTTCTAAAATTCCATACAATTGCAGCGGCGTTTCGTTCTTTACATTGCATGATTCATGCCCAGAGATATTTAATACACCTCAGTAGCTCATTAGAGGAAATGCCGGGTTCGCGTTGCTCGTAAAAATAATAAACCGCCGGCATGAATAAAATTGTTTAATCAGCGTAGAAACACGGAGGATGTACAAGGCTCGTTTAAACTACGGATGCAGTAAGATGTTCTTTCGTCGTGTTAATCTCCGTTAAAAAAGAGAAACAACTGTAACACCGTCGTTCAATTACCGCTTCCAAAGAGTGTTTCCAAGCCGTTGTAAAACACTTAGAAGCGCTTGCGTTCAAAGGCGTGCGAGAATTTCACCGACGAATCCCGTTTCCGGAGTTTTCCGCTCGCGAGTCTCGCCTTGCTCGCGCGAGAGCAGAAGTTAGGTCTGAAAATCGAGGAAGCAGAGCGAGTTGTGTTCCTTTTCGTGATTGTTTGGAAATATGTTAGTTCGCTTCAATACGTTGTAATCAGATCGTAATTTTACCAGCATTCATGATAGAAATAAAAAGAATTAGATATTAATCTCAGATTGATTGATTCAACTTGACGATTTATTTCAATATGTTGTAGGTAATCAGGATGCAATTGTATCAGTTTACATGATAAAAGTAAAGAAAATTCGATATTAAAATTTGAGAATGTTTGATTTCTTTTTTTTTTTGTGGTGTTGTCTGGGAATATATTTTACTTCAATGTAGTTGATTAGGTTGCTATTGCATTGGTTTATGATGAAAAGAAAAAAATATTAGATAATACAATTTGAGAATGTTTGATTATCCCCTTTTGTGATTGTTTTATTTGAATATATTTTGCTTTAATAATATTGTAATTGATTAGATTGTAATTGTATCGACTTATGGTAAAAATAAAATAAAAATTGGATATTACAATTTGAGAATGTTTGATTATTTCTTTTTTTTTTGTGGTGTTATCTAGGAATATATTTTACATCAATGTGTTGTAGTTGATTAGATTGCTATTGAATTGGTTTATGATAAAAAGAAAAAGAAATTAGATAATACAATTTGAGAATGTTTGATTATCCCCTTTCGTGATTGTTTTATTTGAATGTATTTTTCTTCAATAATGTTATAATTGATTAGGTTGCAATTGTATCGGTTTGTGGTAAAAATAAAATAAAAATTGGATATTACAATTTGAGAATGTTTGATGATTTGGTCTCTTTCGAGAGATGCGAGACGACACTCGTACACGTCGACCATGTCAGATAATTAAAAATATTCTCAATCGAGTAGAAGTACAATCGCCTTTGTCTTCCTGCGACGAAAACGAGCGCGGCAGCAATTCCTCCGATGAAATGTACTTATCGCAGAATCGGGATTAAGTCGCGCAAGTGATCGTGACAGGATGAATTATTTCGTTCGAGTGATACATATTAGGTTAGCCAATAAGTCCACGTTGTAGGCTCTCTTCAGAATTCCCTAACAAAGGAACGTATCGAAACGTTATTAATCGATTTCGATGAAATTTGGCATAAATGTAGTTTTCGAAAAGAAAAAAAAAAATATTTGACTCGTATTTTTCTTTATTGGCAATCGTCGATGTCGAAGGGGTGAAAAGTTGGGGATGCGGAATATATTTTATCAAATATCGGAAATTATTGAAGATACAATTTTTGTGTAAATTAGTATCTTTTTATTTTTTTCACTTTGATTCTAACGACGAACAGTATTTGGATCAGTTTGTTTGTCGCGAAAGACTGGTGACTCTTTTGAGTTGCGAAGCTGCCAGAAAGATGGCAAAAAGGTAGTGGATCAAAATGGTTCATACACTGTCGAACAAAGTTGTTGTTTAATATGAAAAAGCTTTAAAAAACCGCTAAATCACGATCACGTCCGTTCTTTCCCATCTCGAGGATATTCATCTCGACGATTGATAAATCAGTGGGCAAATAATTTCTGACATTTCCAGACAGATGTATTTCGAATTTTCTCGCGTAAGTTTTCTATTCAAGTCGATCTGTCGAAGCTTCGCGACAAGACGACAAACGTCGCGCTTTCACTCGTCGAGTTGCACGTCGCGTTCTCACATACAAGGTGTACACGTGCTCGAGCACGGGGCTACTGCGAATCAATCAAAGTCCTCCGAGGCACTTACACGCGCGGTCCGCTTGCTCGAATCACTTCGCGTGTAATTATTTCCCGACGCAAGTTATCGTACGTATATACTTGACAGCGGCGCTCGAACAAACAAGAAGAAGAAGGGAAAAAAAAACCGAGGGAGAAACTTTATATATATATATATATATATATATATATATATATATATAAGAATAAGAACGAGATTCCTCGTAAGAATTAGACAGATATTTTGCGTTGGTATATCGTGACCAGTGCAATTTGCATCGTAATGAAAGTCAATTACAGCGCGTTCCATAAATCACGAACGCGTACACGCCACAGCGCGGCGTTGTTCGCCAGTTCGGCAGAGGAATTCGCGCGGCGTTTGGTGCAACTCCCGCGCAACTTCCGCCCCAACTGGCGGGCACAACCGAATGCCGAATACGCAGCGGTCTATCTAAATTTATTTCCATAAACGGCGCGAGTCGTTCGTGCCGCTCGATCGCGACCGTCTGTCGCCTTCAACGAGAAGAACTTGGGAACCCGGTTTTCCGAGAGAACTTCCAAGCCGGTTTCTACGAATCGCCAGCTTTTGGACAAACGGCAGACAAAGTTTCTTAATCCGCGACGAGGATCTGCGACGAAGTTTCGACCGTTTTTTTTTCTCACTGCAGCTGTACGATCATTGCCGCGTTTGTTCCCGTTGATTACGCGGTCTTACTTGCTCGCAGACGGAATGAAAAGAAAATAAGTTTGATACCCTTTGATGATGCTGGTTTGTCGTCGAAAGAATATACCTTCAGCCGCTCGTGTTCATTTGAAAATATATTCGAACGAATTATTGCTTCGATTGTGATCCTCTCGAACACTAAACGTACCAAGCGGGGCCAAACGACCGCTTTACAAAATTTACTTTAAAATTCGCTAATCTGGCTTATTTTTTATCGAGAAGAATTCTTTGCATACCCCTTATGTACCGCGAGGGGTCATTTGACCCCTTACGAAATTTACGTATTTTTCTGACTGAATTTATAAATCAAAACCAACGAAAAAAGTTACGATACTAAGTTCGAGACATAAATGCGTCGAAACCAGAAACAATGGAAAGCGATCACCCGAAACAATTAGTTATTATAATAAGACTCGATTTGGCGTCGATGTGGTTGACGCGAAATGGCGCGAAAATACAGCGTCAAATCCAAATGCAATAGATGGCCTGTGCAGGTATTCTTCAGTATCTTGGATTTAGCTGGATACTGCATAGATACTCTTCTATCGGGAAACAACTGGAATAAAGTATATCAAGACAGCGTTTCCTGTTACAATTAGCAGATGAACGAGTTACAGAGTATCACGAATTTCTCGAAGAAGGAAAGGAAAACCTACAACAAGGAACATCAAGCAATCCAAGCAATATTTCCCGAATCACGAAGAAAATGTCAAATAAGATTGTGCACGGGTAATAAAACCATTCAAACTTGCATAGTTTGCAAAAAATTTGTCTGCGGAAAATTAATAAAAGTGCAATTAATTGATTATTTCTTTTATTTAAATAAAAATATATATTCGATTATTTTATTAGAAATTAGAAGTTATGTTGCGAATTATTTCCTTTAATAAATTAAGAATTTCTTTCGAAAAATCAACGTTTATTCATAAAGGGTCAAATACCCCTTATGGTAAAATAGGTATATGTAAAATGCCGGTACGTTTAGTGTTAAATCGAGTGCTGAGGCGTGTGACACGGACGTGTTTCAACCCCAATTTTTAAACCATAAATTTGGTCTAAATCAGGTCTTTTGGTCTAATTTGGTCTAATTGGCGTAATCGAAGAATTGTATAGACAATGTGATAGTTTTCAGAAAACGACCTTGTGATATGTAGATATATAAAAAAGGTTAGCAACAATTGGTTTAATGTTGTAAGGTGCCTGAGATCTATTTCGTTGCTTGAAGATTAATATTAAAACAATTATGAAACACATTAAATTTTATCAAGGAGACTCGAATCGTCCATTTTGAAACACAGGTATTGTTTAAGATCAAGTATTTCAAATTAAGTATAAACATATGAAAATAAAACGGCTTACCTGTCAGAACCTTTCACGAGAGACATCGGGGAAAAGTTATCGATGATTCATCAGTGAACAAAAATTATTTATGAATTGAAAGTGGCTCATGCTTCAGTAATACTCTATTTCAATTATTTCTGTATAAATGCTTATTTTCAATTAATAACTTTTTGAACAAAACCGACAGGAAATTAATACTTTAATATCTGTAATATATTTGCATGTCTGAATATGGCCAAGATTAACCCGTGGAATGAACATGCATTACGAACTCGTGATTCTTATATTTGGAAACCTTATGATAAACTTATTCATTCGTGGTCTCTATGTTTGACTTGAATTCCTCATCCCAGTCAATGTTATAGGTGAAAGGGTTAAAAATACTTTTCAGAGCAATTTTGGATTCAAGCAAAAATCTAGTAGAACTTATTAGACTTGTTGCACAATGAAAACAGTTCACATGAAACCATAGTTCTTCGTTTTCCCACGATCAGCGTACTGTCTTGTTATTATTTTATTTTGCTATTTTATTATATTACTCGAGCTAAGTGTAGAAAGTTCAATGTTCAGAACGGTGGAAAATTCGAAGACCATGTGTATCGTATTTTATTTTTCCGCGTCGTGAAAGCATCTCCGATGCTAATTCACTGCCCTCGCGAAAGGCGAGAAGAGTCGTTACGAAGTTTTCTTTTTCCAGCCCGAGTTACACGCGTTTGAAGAACGTGTTGGCCAATGTGATTATCTCTAGTCGTACGTTACAAAGTTAACGCTTTCGGAAATTATCGACGAACGAACGTGAGGAAGCCAGAACTCTGTCTTGAAAGAGGAAACAGAAGCCCCCTCCGCCCCGCAAGGAAATTTTCCAATTTTCATAAAGCACGCGGTATCTTCGTTTATCGTGTTCGTGGCCGTAATTCCGGGAAAACCGTCGTTTATCATTCAATATCCGGCTCACGGTGTGAGATATACTGTATACACGTAGAGCTCTGGCGAGCGGAGCTCGTTCGCTAAATTCGAAAAATAAATCGGCTATTTTTGTTGCCGGAAGGCGGCAACGAGGGAGAGGCCGCTTTAAGGGGATTACTCAAGTCTCAAAGTAATCCAAAATAAAACGCGGCCGAGGGAAATAGCGGCCGCGCGATTAAACGCTTCAAGACGTTACATCACTTTTTCCTCCCCCCCCCCCCCAACTTTCAACAGGGATGAAATTAACCTTGCCTTGGCCGCTTGTACCCGAGCGTGGAACTTTTTCTTTCGATTCATTAAAACTTCAAGGCCCGGCCCCGGTGTTGTATGATAACGCTCTGCGAAACGACGATTCGGCGGATCCTTCCGGCCGGAAAACGCGAGAAGAGGCCAGAAAATGGAACGAGTCGCTCTCTTTCTCTCTTCCTCGAATGTGTTTCACGCTCACCCTTCCGTCTGGTCTCTCTCTCTCTCTCTCTCTCTCTCTCTGTTTCGCGAAGCAAATCCACGAAACAGGACGCGCGATAGCCTGTTTCGCTCGGCTCCTCGGCGAGTTTTTCCAGCGGGGAAAGGCGATTTAATAAAGGGAGCGGAAACATCGCAGTTCTTGTAAGCCGGAACGGATTGAAGCTCGAGTGTCTTATTTCTCTTCTAGCTAGACAGCTAGACGGACGGACGGACGGTTTTATTCGAAAATTTTCTCCTTTGCGCGGATGCTGCGCGCTTCGTCGCAACACAAGATACAAACGAAGCAATTAGCCGCGCCGGGATAAACAATATTCTCGCGGATTTTTTGCCCGTTTGCAGAAAGAGACAAAGCGACCGAGCGATTTCCTTAAGCGACAGAAGCGTTTTCACGGCACTTGCGTTGCAAATCTGCGAACCCGACGACGTTTCGTTTTTAATCCTTTTCGCTACACGCTCTACTGAAAGTGACCAAACGCCGAAATTGCGCGTCAAATGGTCGTAGAGAAATGGCTGATGTTACGAGCGAAAGGATTAACAATTAATACTCGTGACCGAACTTTCTGCAGAAAACCAGGAAAGATTTTTTATCGTATGAAGAAAAAAAAAATAGAAAACGATCGTCTTGATGTGTAAAGTCTAAAGTCTTTGAACGTATGTCCAAAGTGTATTTTGAATATATCAATAATCCAAGTCGATAAAGTCAAAAGATATTCTGTGATTTGAAACAATTTATTACCTACACGCTACAAATTGTCACATGGATGCCGGATAAATCCGGTAATGAAAGGGAATTTAATGTCATTGAAGACCGCAAATTTATCTACGATAGACTCGCAAGTCATCGATGTTTTTCAAGTTAAGTCTTTCTGTATAATTCAACTTCTATATAAAATTCAGTACTTAAATTTAAATATTTAACACACGGCGTCGTTTCGGCTCGGTGGACCAAGCAACGAGTCGCGTGTTTATATTTTAGCTGGATAGCGATCGTGTGACGAAGTATTGCGAAAGCTATTTTCCAGCACGAAAACGGGCGAGGAGTTGCTTTGATTCAAACATATTCAGATATAGAATAATAAATTCTTTTATGCGAACAAGAAGCCAAACGTCTTTCATACAAAATAACTCTAATGATTAGAATTATTGCAAACGGCCCGTAAACAGGATTGTTGGAAAAACTTGGTGCCATATTTCACGAAACAAGCAAAAAATCTTAATCAATATCAACACCAGTGAAAATATCATTAGTTTCGGATAGTTGCCAATAACCTGCAGATAATGGCATATCTGTTGATATCCGGAACCAATCGAAAGAAATGTAAGTTCAATATGCACTAAAACAGCGCGTGTGTGCCAAAAGTGTGACACGCTGTTGAAGATGACATCTCATTAGCGACAGCAACGTCTCGTCATTATCAATTAGCTTCGAAATTAAGCTTTCTTTTTTGGCACTTACATTCATCGAGACGTTCCCTTTATGACGAGTACCATTTTCACCTGTGATAATGAAAAGAAGAAAAGAAAAGAAAAAAAAAGAAAACGAATTGCAGGGAACGGAACAATGGGCACCGTTCGATCGGTAAATTTCCGTCCAGTCAGATGGTAGGGGTTGGTAGGCGTATCGCGGCGGAAGACAACAAAAGTATTTGCAGCGATGACCGAGCAATCTGAATGGGTTCGTTGCCGGGTCGGCCGAATGGCCGCGCGACGCTGACATTTTTACCAAACAATTAGACGAGGACGGTGAACTGCGAACAGCGCATTTAGAAACGAGGCGAATCGGTTCCGCGAGATGGTGCCCGTGAAAACACGAGTCTCGTTGCTTCGTACCTTCCTCCTGTTGGCTCGAGTCGAATCGACGATTTCTTTTTAATTCTGTTCTCCCGTGCCTACTGGCGAAACTTTATGCCTTTATTCCGAACGCAACAAAAGCAAGATCCTAGCCCGGGCTAATGGGCGAAAAAAAAAAGAACTTGAAAGAAACAGGGAACAAGGTGAAAAAGTTGGTTTTTCAGATTTGCCAGCTACGCTCTATTAAAAATTAATAAATTTCAACCACCGAGAACTTACCGAGCGGGAGGGGGGAGGGGAGGGCACGAGTGAAAATTCGCTTCAACTACAATTAACGAGCTAAATAAAAAGCTTTTTCGGATCGGAGATTTTCATTCCCCTTATTTTCTCTCTCTCTCTTTCTCTCTCCTCTTTCGCCTCCTTTTTTCGCCTACTACATTTTACCAGTCTTTTTCTCTTTCTCTTCCGCTCTTTCTCTTCGTTCCGTTTCTTTTTTCTTTCTTTCTTCTTCTTCTTTTTTTTCTTTTTTTTTTTTTTTAATTTTAAAAACCGCAGAGTTGCTTCAACGGGCTCGCAGCTCGTGCCGTTTAATTTCTTGTACCTTCGACTGTGAATAATTAGCATTACTCGCTGGATGGACCGACGAAAAATTAATTTCTTCACACACACACACACACACACACACACACAGAGTGAGAGGTAGAACGACGGCGGCGTTTTACCTGGTCACGAGGTGAAGTCGCTTTGAAGCTAGAAAATCTGAGCGTGGAAAAGCTCAGAGCAGCGCGCGGCACAAGCGAGCTGAGGAGCTGAGTAACGATCGCCCTCTATCTGAGAATGACCGGGAGATTGTACGTCTAACAATAAATCGAGTCGCGGCACGTTTCTTCGAAAACGCTGTCATTAGGCTACGTCAGAGAGTGCACGCAGACTCGTTAATGTTTCCTCGATCTTACCTCGAGAATCTCGGTCTCTCCTCGTTCCTCGCTAGGTGGAAATCTGAAACAAAAAAAGTTGCTGCTCTTAAAATCGGCAAACTTGGGGAAGCAAATCACGAGTTTCAATGAATGTGGCGAACATAATATTGACTTTAATGTTATTGCTTGATCAAGATTCTGATTTCGCTGTAGTTTGGCCGTAATTATATCAATTGATCCAGTGTTCAAAGGTGATAGTTTGCGACAGGATAGGTCATAAATCGACTTTTCGATTTTTAGAAAACCGGTCCAGACGATACTTAGAGAGTACGCACGCACGAATGTGATAAAATAAAATCCGAGTCAAGCTATGATAATCTTATTAACCCATCGACTGTCAGGCAAATTTAGAGCGTCTTGCCCTGGGAGCCAAAATTTTATTTTAAAGAAAACATGAAATTTTCCAAAATATAATAACACTAAGTTACAGATTTAGTATTGAAATGGCATTTACAGTAATTTTTATTGAAAAATAAATATATAATTAATATATATAAAAATATTTAATATGTTATGACCGAACAGTCTAAGTTATTATTTTTATAATAAAAAGTGATATTAAATATGTTTTATACACTATATTAAATTTTTATTCATCCCTTCTAATATTCCTAACTCAACCAATAAAAATATTCCCTGACCAATTGTAATCAATCTAAACTTGTAGCGCAAACTACGAGATATCTCGTAGTTGGCAGTTTTGATACATACGTTTACTACGAGATATCTCGTAGTTGGCAGTCAATAGGTTAAAGAAGATTCTAAATACTTGTTAATTCATTCTATGAAAGTGCCCTGCGAACAGTTACTCATATAAAAATGCAAATTCCAATTAATTCCAGTTGGTGATCCACGCTTCTTTCCTCTTCCCTTCGATTTACAATTAAAAAAAAAAAAACGTGCTTTATAAAAGAACACTCTTTTCCATCAGGAAGTCCTAACATCATCCTTGACCACGGTCAAAACGTGAATAAATCCTCTCAACCGTATAAGCTGTGTCCTTTAATCCAACATGAATAATTTGATGAATAAAATAACTTTCAACGACTAAACAAAACTCGAACTATATACGGTAGCTTACGAAAGCATTCCATCGCTACTGAAAACCTTAAACAATAAAAATATATGCGTTACACTTGCTGTAGTTGTTACATCATTGAACGTGATTTTCGAAGTATCAAGATTACAAAAGTGTATAAAAATTTCAAATAAATTGGACGATATTTCTAGAAGTTAGAGGAACATTCGTTAGAACGATGTGCAAAAAGAGGATAATAAAGTTACTCGAACACTTGAAACCGAAGTAAAAAAAAATTCATTCGTGCGATGAATGTCGAATTATATTCAACTTTCAGCTGAACTAAACGTATTGTTGTCTGAAATAGAGAATTATTGAACAGTATAGATAAATATCACGCGGGAATTAGTGCACAGTGTGGAAAACTGTCTCATTGTCAGAAATGTTTCTGCAATCGTCGTTGCAACGAACGTTCTCAAACTTCTACAATTTACAATTTATTAAAAATTTTTTTTATTAAAAATGTGTAATCTCGATACTCGTATCTTACGGTAATTATCACGTCCTTGAAAAGATCAAGTGCAACACGTACGTTTTTTTAATTAAGCGTTTTTACGTCGATACAATGCAAAAACAAATGAAACTCTCTAATCATTTTAATTTTGCAAATATTTGATTTTTTACTATTTTTTTTATGAATTAAATTCAAGTTCATTTCTCCACATTTTGAACTTTCAATGGTTTCTTTTTGCGGGATGATTTTCAAAAAATGAAACGTCAAGTTCCGTAAATAGCAGTAAAATTAAAAAATTTTTCAAAGAAACACTCGATCTTACAGCAAGCGCATTTACATTTTCTGTGTTTTCGTCGAGTATGCTCGTCGTTGCTTAAGAAATAATTAAGCACATTCTCAAAATAACAAAACGCTTAAGGGGTTGAGATCTCGGTAGCGATGAGTTCGAATACTTTCGCGAGCCACTGTATTCCATGTGACGATGTAAGAGACGCGTTTCTTTCGTTTTCGTTGGTACAGCCCGTGCTCAATAAACGTGAGCGACGCATCTCTGAGTAGTAGCGTCAGGCCCATAAAATGACTACGAGAATTATTTTATGAGGCTAATCTTCGCTAATATAAGCTCGTCGACTCTAATGAGTACGCGATACGAGTAAGTCAAGATGTATCAAGGACAGTTAGTTGGAAAACCGCGAACCTGAGACGGTCTACCTAATCTTGCTCGCAACAATCATTCTCACCGCGAATCCCCGAAGACGACAATATACGTCGTCCGACGAGCAACGAGTCGCTATTCGAATCGCTATTCTCGCGAACGATTCCGTTTTCCAATAGTCTCTCTTTGTCGCTCGATTCGTCGTTCGACAACGTTGAGCTGTGTGCAACAACCGGAAGAAGAAATGAACGCGCGCGAACCAGAGGCACTCGAATCGCGCACGTCGGCTTAATTATGGCGGACTCTCACACACGCAGCGCGTGTAATTATCGAATCGCGAAGTGGCGCGTTTATCACGGTTCGCTCGCGCAGATTCACTAGCAGAGGTAAGCGCAACAGACAGAAAGAAGACAAAGAGGGAGGGACCAACGAAAGAGGGGGAACGATCTCGCAACGACGCTTTTCGTTTGCTCGACAGTTTTATGGCGTGCACGTAGCTAAACTTTGCAAACCGGAAGTTGCCGGCGAACAAAGACGTCGCGGGCCGTAACGAATAACGTTGAATAACGTTCTGTCTTCTCTAGCTTCCTCCCCTCCGTCCCCGTGTCTTTCTCTCTTCGCGCAGAAAAGCAATCGAGAAAGAGAGAGAGAGAGAGAGAGAGAGAGAGAAAACTGGCTGAAAGAAACGAGGCCACGGCCACCGCCGGCTAATTACCATGAAAATGATGCTCGGACGGATCCTGGACGATCTTGCGGCACGATCGCGTCACTGGTAATTAGAGATTCGTTAACGTGACCACTGACGGAATCGCGAAAAAACCCAGTCATCGCGTTCTTTCGCGTTCCCTCCGTCGGGACGACGAAAAAAGTGTCGGACCACGCGGCAACCACGAGCCACAGTTTCACGGTAGCGGCGTGATTGCTCGACCCGGTTTTAAGGTTTTGCCCCGTTTTGCTCTCTCTCCTCTGATTTCGTTTATCTGCCCGGGAAAAAAGCTCGAAATCTTCTCGCCACGGTCAGTTGCTCATCGTCGCGCTCGATACTTTTACCATCGCGGTGCCTTTTTGTCCGAGCTTCAAGACGTTCCACGCTCACCACGTGTAAATCAGACTTAACGACACCGCTGTCTCCTGCCTGTTCCTTGCCGGTCGTTGTTGAGAGAATGACAACTTCTTCGCCCACTGACATCGACGAAAAATTAATCAGAGCGAGTGAACATCGTGAAATATTCGACGCGTTGGAACGAAGGTTGTCGTTGAGGCTGAAACGATGAATTTTTCTATTTTTCTCTTTTCTCTCGACGAAGAAGAGATTGCAGCGTAGAATCTGATGTTCGCGACGCAGGAATTAGAAAACATGTTCGACATTTTCACCGTTTAGGCCCTAAGAGTACGCTATTGCGATTAATAGTTCTGCTTCTGAAGTATGTGCAGCAATTTTTGTAACAGTGAAGAAACCACAATTATCAAGAGAACTGTTAAAGAATGTAAAAGAATTTAAGATCATAGAAGAAAACAATGAATTTTAACAAAGACATAATATTTTTCAATTACGTCAAAATTAATTTAAAGTGAAACATTTTATTCCAAATATTTTTAATATTACCGTTTATGTTACAATATTAAATAATATTAAATATTAATAATTTATTATACATATTATATAATACCATATAATAATATTAGATACTAATATTGAATAATAATAATTTTCTGACAACAATCACACTATACTTCGATGAACTTTGTTGAAACAATGCAGTTCATCGGAACAACAATCACGGAATGTTGCAACTTTTACGATGCCATTTCTTGCCCAAACATTGCGAAGCAAAATTTTTAACATTATTTTCATAACAAATTTTACACACGTCTTCTTACCGAATTGAAGTTCCCGTTGGCCTTAACAAAGAGTCGTACACACCCCACGATACCATGAATACGTAATTATTGATACGAAAAATACGTGAAAATAATAATACATGTTACGTGAGTTTAGAACAAATTTTAAAAAAATTCTTCAATGAAAATTCCAAATGGCTTGAACAGAAAGTTCAGTACAGCGGGCTGTACACGACCTCCGTAGCCACGGAACGTGTTAAAATTCTTTACAGTCACTTCCTCGTACTTCCTCTCGGGTAACCTCAGGGTTATTCGCCAGAGTGTCCGATCTGTGGCGTTAGAAACCGTTTTCAAACATACGAGAGTATCGAGGAGAAAGACCAAAGCCTCCGTATGTTTCGGAGCTTAGCGCAGCTCTTTATGCGATGGTTAGGGTGAGTTTTGATACTTGACCCTCAGGAGTGCTCGGCGGGGATCCTTGCCCCAACCCTCATAAATTTCATACCGAGGGTGACCGAACGCAAGTGTCATTTGAGGTTTCAGAGGCTTTCACAGCTGTGGCTGTTACAACTGGTATTGTTCGAGGTCTCGAGATGGTGTCCATTTCAAAGGGTGCTCCCAACACGCGCATAAGAAATATCGAATGCAGCTTGTTGCATCCGGAATCAGGCGAAACTCATCTTTGTTCGTACACCGACGAACGGCGGTTCCCCGGTAAAATATGCACGACGCTTTATTCGAGAGCGGCAATTCGAGCGTGAAAGCGTTTAACAGATAGAAACGTTTCGAAGAATCTTGTTGCTGCACCGCTGTAATTGAATACTTGAAAATAAGCAAGAAAAGTACGTAAGAAGCGGGAACGTTTCGCAACCGGCGAGAAGAATAGATTCGCAACTCCCCCCTCCCCCCTCCCCCAAAATGTATGATTCTATTTAGAAAGTAAAATGTAATTGCACCAGGGAGATGCACGCGATTGCCAAAGGGAAGATACAGTGAGCTGGAATTCCTTAAATCACTCTCTTTCCTGTTCCTTCCATCCTCCAGCAGAAGGAAAAAAGAAAAAAGAAAAAAGGAAAAAGAAAAAAGAGAAAAGAGAAAGAAAGACACGCGAGACTTGTCCCGCTTGCTTTGGCCCCTGTGTATGACTATTCTCTTCAACATTTTATTACACGTACTTACGTTACGCCGTGTATCAATTTTAACGCTCGAGAATGCAGCCACCAGGCGAGGGGCGATATATGCAGTGTTTCTCCAAGGTGTACGCTACAAATTCCAACGATGGCGACAAAATTCTTATTCCGTATGAAACACGCTGCACGCGCGAGTTACATATTTCACGGCGAATTTTGCATTTTCGGCTCGAGGACGCAGCGCGTTAAACGTAAATATTTCAACCGGGAACCAAGAAGAAGACTTTGAGGGCCAAAGACTCCTCGGGAACAACGAGGAAGAAAGGAAACCAAACAAACGTCTTCTTGTTATACCTAATATCACCGCGGTAAATGGCTGGCAGAGAATGCACAGGGTGGAAGAAAAAAAATTTACCCTTGGTTGTTATAGATTATACCTTCGATTTGATGGTAACGCGTGTAAAGAACCTGCCGCAAAATTGAACTTTTGGCCTTGGATTTCAAGGTCAAAAACTTTTGTTCTCTTTTCGCATTGTATTCTACTCATCACGAAGGTAAAACTTTCCCAAGGAGCTATAGGTCACAGTCTAACAGGTCTCTTGGAAAATGGCACAAAAGTTTCTTAATTATTTAACGCGTGCGTTCTAACAGCGACTTTATCTACAATTCTGGACGCGTGGATGTTTATATTTCGAATAAAGTTAACAGTTAGTTTTGTCATTTGATTATTTAGACTCACACTGACGCTACAGTCAAGCGTTAGTGAAAATTACGCAAAATAGACATCCAGAGTCATAAAGTTAAAGTCGCTGTTAGCACGCACTGTTAAGAATCGTTTTTATCATTTTTTAAAAGAGCTATTAAGTTGCGACCTGTGGTTCTTTGGGAAAGTTTCACCTTCGTGATGAGTAGAGTACAATGCAAAAAAAAAAAAAAAATTTCGAATTTCAAGGTCAAAGTCAATTTTTGCAGCAGATTCTTTACATCTATTCCCATCAAATCGAAGGTGTAGACTTTTCTTTCCACCCTAGATATATGTATCGCGTGCGAGTCACACGATACACCGTGCAATATACGGGAATCATACCCGATGCAGCAGCACGGTCTTCCTTACGAAACGTGATCAGCCAGTTTTTTAAGGGCGTCGTCGTCGAAACGGGGCGCCAGCCAGCCGACGTTAAACGTCGTTAAACCGCTGTGTTAATTTAACGAACAGACAAATTCGAGGGAAAGTTTCGAACGAAAGTGGCGGATGATTCGCAGAAAGGAAACGTTCTTTTGCGAGAGTCGTTTTGGTGGTAGCATGTGCGAACCGTGGTAGAAGACCGGTACAGATTGGAGGATGGCAGAAAGTTTCGGGAAAGTTCTTTTTCCAGGGGGGGGGGGAGGTGGAGCGCGGCCGAAAGGGGCTCGACGAACGAAGTCTCTCACACCGCAGCCATTCCGCAGTCTTGTTGTTTGCTATCCCGCGGGTCTTCTTACCAGACGATGACTTGTTTCTCACGTACACTTCATTAGGTACTCCTCCGTTGGGACATTGGACCTCCTTGGAGCTCGAGATTACTTCTTCTTGAAAACCAATTTTCGCGACAGAGGAAAGGGAACAGGCGCCAGCACACAGAATGAAAACGACGTTCTTCTCTTCTTCCCTCAACGAGGGATCCTATGTTTATGTTATCTTTATGAAATCCCGTTATCGCGCGAACAAACACCGCTGCTAACGAAATCAAGACTCAATCTCGCGCGACTTCTAATTGCGTTTATCGCGTCACTCCGTGTTCGCGGCGCTCTCCTTCGTTCTGCTTTGTAATCAATCTGTTCCTTGCGGGCCTCGAGAGAAAGACAAATCCCGACGAATCCGTTCCGTTAGTCTCGGGCACACAGGATAACTGAATATTTTAATGTTTAACCTGTATTTGTTGAAGGAGAAAGAAAATCGGTAGTACAATAAAATTCACATTAAAAGGATCTTCGAACTGTCTAGGAACTGCGAGAACGGATAAGGATGATACCTGAAGACTATAAATGACACTCGGAAGTAAAAACAAAGGTCAATTCGATTCCATGTTTGAACTATTGAACTGTCGAACGAACTGCAGCGCTTTTCAATAAACGTCGAATTATAGTGTATAATTGTACATTATTTACACATGTACAGATAGCTGCACGTCTTCTTAGCAAGACGAAAGCGAAGAGCGTGGAACTTAATTTTGTAAGAAGCAACGAGTAACATGCAAAACCTTATAGGTGTCTGTGTATGCTAAGACGAGAAGCAAGAACACGTGGAATTTAATTTTAGTAAAAAGAATGAATAATCGAGTGAAAAATGCACTGCGTGTCTCAAGTACGATAAAATGTAAATAATAAAAAGGGCAAAGATAGAAGTTACAAGCTGGCTTATCAGAAAATGTAATCCTTCCGGTATCAGCAAACGTGAATTTCCACGCGAACCCTCCAATGATAGCAAATGTCCATTTAAGGGTCAGAGGGCCGCAACTCGAACTCATTTACTTGTACGACTTCGTATCAGGGAGATCGCGAAACTAACCGGAATAGTTCTCGGATGTGAATAGACTGGTCGAGAGGGCTATCAGTTGGACTTTGTCTATTCATATCTCGCCATCCCGTGCAATTTAAAACTGTCGATTAATTATCATTTAACAAAAGCTTGATATTTTTTATACTTATTTATACTTTAACTTCTTTTTTTAACTTTATTGCCATCCCGTGCAATTTAAAACTGTCAATTAATACTTTTTTAGAGAAGCTTGATGTTTTTTTATACTTATTTATACTTTATTTTCTTTTTATACTTTATTGCTATTCCGTAAAATTTAAAACTGTCGATTAATTATCATTTAACAGAAGCTTGATGTTTTTCATACTTTAATTTTTTTTTTATACTTTATTGCCATTCCGTGCAATTTAAAACTATAGATTATCATTTAACTATAGATTATCATTTAAGCTTGATGTTTTTTATACTTATTTATACTTTAATTTTTTTTTTATACTTTATTGCCATTTCCCGTGCAATTTAAAGCTGTCAATTAATCATCATTTAACTTGAAGCTTGATGTTTTTTATCAATCTATTTTCAAGAATCTGCTTATCATTCTAGCCTATCTGCTTAACAATCCCGTGACAGCTCAATTTTGCAAATATCCATCCAGCCTCGTCACACCGAAGATTTCACAATTTTCTAACGCGAGTTTTACAATAGTAGTAGAACGTAACCAGAGTTCTCATCGATCGAAATAACGACACTAATGACAAAACCAAGGAATTATCGTTCATTTTAATCGTCCGAGGATAATGAAAATTAGCACGGAGAGAAAAGGAAAAAGAAAAGAAGAAGAAGAAGAAGAAGAAGAAGAAGGAGAGAACAGTTAACTTCGGTCGTCACCGAGGCGGAAGATCCTTCGTGACACGAAGACTTTAATTACGCGCATTTAATGGGCCAGGTTATTTCGGACAGGAGTGCAGCTAACTATGTAAACGCGGAACAATTATCTAAGGCAGCGTTGGCAAATATACATCGCACGCGAGAGATCTTGTACGGCACCCAAAAAATTATATGAAAAAAAAAATCATGTAATAAACTTTAACTTTATGTAACAAACTTTTCTTAAACTTGTATTTTTTTAAATTTCCAATTAACGTAGCACTAAAACCCTTCACGGATTTTGCAACGATTTTATTTCAAAAATCTTTCAAAATTTGCCACCAAAATTTTCACCTTACATTCATTAATGTTTTACATGCATGCATTAAAAATTTCAAAAAATTCGAATTCATTGCAACATTAACTTTTATATTTTAATTTCGCACTGTTTCTTTGTATTCAATAAATATAATTACATGAACTTATATCGTGCAATATGGTTGGTCATATATAATATAAATATTGGCCATAGACACTGGCACGGGAGGAAAATTGAAATAAATTTTTATCTAAATCTGGCACAGCGATCAAATCTTATTTGCCATCCCCGATCTACGAGATCTCGTCTCCGACGAGACGATGAGCCCGAACACCGTCTAACGTTTAAATAATCTCGCGAACACCGTCGAAACGCTTCATTGCGAAAGGCGAATCGAAAGAAACGTTTTCTGTTCGCCGGTCTGCAAAAGTCCGACCGTGCACGCGATCGTTGCGTAACGTGCGAAGTTGGAAAGGTGTAAAGTTGCACACGAGCAGCCCGTTGTGGCCTGTAATTTTCCTCTAATGCCTCTAACGTAAAAAGGTCGTTGAAAGTGTCCGCGAAACCGCGAGAGCCAAGCCCGGCTTGATAAATTCAGAATTAAGACTGAATGAATGGGAAACTGTAACGAGGCAGTCAACCTCGACGACAATGTCGTGTTGTTTCTCGACGAGTCATCAGATGCGTCGATGTATCATAATTAAATTCTGAAGAATGATTCTGATTCCTCTTGCTCGCACGAAGGATCACTTTGATTAATTTCGTTTTTGTTTGTTCGAATTTGCTTCGAAGCAATATCGAGTTTGCGATTTTCCTTTCTTTCACTCAGAAGCTCGAAATCGCTAAAAAAAAATCTAAATGAAAATTCGCTGTTTTCAGCGAAAGGAGGTTACACCGTGTTAATTCTTGCTGTGCATATTTGCATATCTTTATGAAGAAAATATCTTCATCTTGTCGCCGCATGAGCAAGTGATATCAAAGAAGGATGCTAACGAGATTATTCTGCTTTCCGTGATCTTCCTTTCCTGCAGTACATAATTAAATTCGATCGTTTCACGCAGGGCTAATTAAAACTGACGGAAGCCGGCTGTTTTGTCATCGTTACTCGCGACAATTTAACTCGTAACCCTTGAACTCTCGAACGACGATGCGTAGACAGAGTCGACACGCAGCTGCTCCGAAATTTCGCAAACAGAACGTAACGAGCGGGCGTAAAGATTCGAAATTAATCGAAAGCGTGACGCCGGTCGGTGAAACGTGTGTGTGTGTGTGTGTCGGTCGGCAATAAACAACGAAATAGCTAATGCAACCGATGCACGTACTCCATTATTCAATCAAGTCGAATCAATCGACCGTCAATCAACCGTCAGAAATCGGTGGCGCCGCGCAAAAGACAATCGTTCGCGCGTTTGATCATTTCACGGTTTTTAACCCCTTGTCCTACAATAGCCGAGTGAGACTCGTGGTAAGAAATTTAGGCCAAAAACAATAAGCACGAGCCTGACTCGTGGTTCAGTTGTTCTCGATATTTTCTTATTTTAGTTTACGTGTAATTCCTCGTTACGTTCACACGTTTAAGTTATAATTCCCTGAAACAATTAAACAACCCTTATACCTATCATGTCAGTAAAAAGAAAATCTAAAATTGATGATACTAGTGAGAAGTGTGTTATTATTGTGGATAGTGGATCGCTAGATCCAACAACGTGGGAGTGTAAAAAATGTCGAGTTGCGTTACACGTATCTCGTTGTTTCGAGAAATATCACACAGTTGAAGATTACTAACCTTGTACGAATTTTCTCGAAACATTATTAAGTTGAACTAAGTATTAATTTACAAATTGTTACCGATACATTATCTGCTTTCAAATAATAAATTATTTTTGTTTACTTATGAATCGATCATAATTACTTCCCAGACATCTTAAAAGTATTAGTTGTGCCTAGACGTGTTTATTATTTCACAATTCCTTTCGTTGCACCGAAATATACGTGTCATAAGACGCGTACATTTTGCGCAAGTTCGAGCACACGGCTAAACAGCTAAATGGCTCGACGCGTGACCGATCTTCTTGTTTATTGCGGCCCGAGCAATCGGGACTTCGCGGGTAGGACAAGGGGTTAATTGTGTCTTCCTCCATGCTCGCGACGATCTCCCCGATCGCTATTAATTTTCTTCCTTCTCTTCTTCGCAAATACGACCACACTCCATCGAAATTTGATCCGCGCTGTGGCCATTAACTCTCTCTAATTGTTCGCGGACGAAATTTACGGAGTGAAATCGGCCCGAATCACTCCTTAATTCCATCAATAATGATTCCATCCTTCCATCAGTCTATTCGCGAACGAGGTTAACTTCTTAGCTGCGATCTTAGCTTTTAAAAGTGGTATCTGCATTTCAGTTTCAGCTTACAGTATCCTCGTTGTAACGCGATGACGATTATATGACGTCAAAAGTTGCTCGTTGAAAAATTGGGTTAAATTCTAAGGAAGTAATACCAGTTCTTTTCTTTTTCTTTTTTTTTTTAAATTAATGATTTTATCGTTCAACTCGTAATTCTTTTGTTGTTTGGAAAAAATAAAAAGAAAACACCGATATCTAAATTCTTTCCGTATATCATTTTTTAAACACAGCGAACATCGTGCTTGGCAACGTAAAATCTGGAAAATCTTTCCCAATGAAACGTGTAAGCTTCGTTGTAGGTTATCGATAGTACGTGTTGAATTTATACGTTCGATTGGATATAATTCAATGGTTTTTTTTTCAATTATACTCCGGCGAGAACACGCGTTAATTTTCTTATTATTATTCATTCTCATATAACAAAAATGAATTCAGATAATGCCAGAAAGATTATTTTTTTCCACTGTATACGTATCCAGATTGACTTTCGCAGAATGGCGCACAGAAGAACTAGTCAAGTCCAGTATGAAGATATTCCAAAATATATAAGATTTACAAATAAGTTTCATCGACATTTAATTCAAGTGACAAATTGCTTTTCTCGCAATCACGAGTATATTCGACGAGAAAATTGCCGAGTATGCTCGTCATTCACAGCTAAGAGTTCACCTATTATGAATCTCGATCCGCGTAATTGGGAGTTGCGAGCGATGCGAGAATAATTGCCGGCGAATATGCACCAACAGTCGACAAACGTGTCTTTGACGGGAGAAGTTTTACAAGTTTTCTGCTCGAGTCCAAAGCGACGTTGTTGGTGCATAAGGGAGAGCAGGAGAGTGTGTGTGAGAGAGAGAGAAAGAGAGAGAGAGAGGCAGTGGAAGGAAACTTTCCCTTCGGAAGTTCGAAGCTCGATCGAGGACCGGGAAGTTTGTTCCTGATCGATAGCGAACGACGTATCGTAATTCATCTTCGAAATGCACAAGGTCGAACGGTGATGGATTCTTGAACTTTCCTGACTTTTCGTTAATTGGAATTCTTCCGTGGATTCTTCGGATGGCCCGGTATGATCGATCGAGACAAATTTCCTCGACGCGCGCTGACTGATAATACACGCGACATAGATACGCGTTTCGAGAGAAGGGAAACAGTTTGCGTGGAATTAGACACGATACATGCAACAGAACGGGACAAGGATCAACGTCGCTTAATCTTTCTCGAACTTTGAACGTACACGCAGAGAGACGCGCGCAGAAACGTACGTGCGGAAGAAACGTAATCGTGGCCGTGTCCGCGCATAAATCTCGTTCTACTTGGCTGCCTAATGGACGCCGGCACGGTTATTGAACCGATCTGAACCGCGTCATTTGCGAGTCTTTGTACGAACCGGCGCTCGTTCAATAAAGACGCATTACCATAAACACTCTGGCTCGTTTATTCTCGTTACAAACGCGCGTTTGGCGTTCACGCGCGACACAAATTCGGGAAGAAGCCTCGGTTCGCGGGTTGTTTCATCAATCGACGTTAATTACCAGCGTGACCGACGATGAATGAAAAACACGGCAACGCGTATCTACGCAACGCTTATTTGCAAGCGCAAGTTACGCAGATAGTGTGCTCGCTGCTCGGGTTACGCGCCTGTCGGCCAGGAAATCGAAAGAGCGCATTCGCCCGGCTCGTCAACGCGCATTCATCGATGAAACGGTATCGCGCAACAATTAAACGTCGGTCAACAATTAAACGCGGCCGTCAGATCAACGAAAGAAAGCGCGATTACCAATTGTTAGCAGCGCGTCGTGTTTTCCAATTACCATCCGCATTCACTTTTTCTCGCGTTTTCTGCTTTTCCCCTCTTTTCGTCTCTTCTTCCGCTAGAACAATCGCCGCTTGCATAACTACGCGTTATTTTTGCCGTTTGGCGCATATGACGCGTAAACAGAACTCGCTGTTCTGCACGTGATTGCATCAGAAAATTCGAGAAAAAACAAGACCAACGCAGCAGCGGCAATGGAGGAAGCATTCCCGACGAGAGGGAAGAAATTTTTGGAAATTTAAGAACGTTAGGAATTGGATTTTTAGGATTTGTTGTTCGAGCACATCATATATTTGCTGCAGGATTAGATATTGATACACGAGCTTATTTTACATCAGCAACAATAATTATTGCAATTCCTACAGGAATTGAATTATTTATTTTAGATGATTGGCTACTTATCACGGATCAAAATGAAAATTCAATATTTCATTTATATGGATCAATTGGATTTATTTTGATATTTACAATTGGAGGATTAACAGGAATTATACTTGTTATACAGGATTTATCAGAATGTGTGGTCGTAACCTCAACGGTAGATCCAGCACGCTGAAGCAATAAAAATGTGAAAGCCGATGTGATCTTGTTTCTGAGACATTTGACACGAATTTTTGTTTTTCAATAATTCTCTTGATGCATTGAGTTTCGCACGATTGACAACTGACAACAGCTACTTCGACGAGACTTTGAGCAATTTTTGTAAAATTTTTGTAAAGATAGGTGAATAATTGATACAATAAAAGAATGGTTGCACCTTGGAAACAAGATCGTACCGGAATATATGTTTGAATGTTTTTTTCTTTCTTCCAAGTGCTGAAGTCAGTGAGGTTATGTCCACGTATTCTGACACACCCTGTATATTTGGGGATTGTACGGGAAAAACGTCACACGTGCTTTCACTTTCAAGATATTATAGTTTAAAGTACCAGATATTCTTATTGGATCTTGGTTAAATTCTATAATTCTTTCATGCATTTTTTCTTGTAAATACATACAGTGAAGAGCATAATTGTATCAATAAGAATGAAAAGTTAAAGTGAAATCGACAATTTAAAGTGACATAATTTCGTAAGAAATGATCGAATACCGATCCACTTGATCTCATTTTGAAGCGTGAAGCTTCTACTTTAACAGTCGCGAATTCGTTCTCTACGAAGATGATTTTGCATCATCTGAAGGTACATTTTGGCTCGAAAATTGTAAAAAATATTACAATCTTGAAGAGTGAAGTTTTTTCCTTGAAACGGGCCCTTGAAATTGAACTTGGAACATTAAGGGCAAAATTCTTGAATTTTTTTTTCAATAAAGTACTGAAAAAAATCGTCGCTGTGAAGTGAAGACTTGAATCTTCAAAATGATGGTGAACAGTTATAAAACGACAATTATGAAAAAAATTTCTTACCACTTTTTTTGCACATATTTAAATTCTTACAATGTTATAATACCGTGTAAAGTCATTTATGGTAAAAAAAAAAAAAGAAAAAAAAAACGAATTCGCGACAATAGAGACTTCATATTTCGAAACGAGACCAACTGGATCGTTACATGATTTCTTTTTTTGTTGAAATTGTATCAATCATCATTCTATATCATCATAGTATATGTATATATATATATATATAAAACATGATACACAGTATATAGTACATATATAACATGAAAGGCAGAAATAGTGCCATTGTATGTTACTTTTCGATTTCATAACTCCGAAACTTTGAAAAAAGCAACTAGTAATTCGATATTGAACTACGCTCTATTTCTCTGCAAAAGACAGAACTGGCTGTAACGCGAAAACAAAACCATGCTGGCCGCATGTTTGCACGAACTTCCTCCACTATTTTTTTTTCTTTTTTTCTTTTTTTTTTTTTTGTTCATCACAGGTGAACTCACTGTACCTCGCCGCGTAAAACAATGACACGTCATGCCCCGTGCAACTCGTTACATTCCGAAAAAAATAACGCGTACGTATCGATGCTCTTAAAAACGTTGTTAGGAATTAATCGCGCACGAGTCGTCCTAAGATAAGTTACTTTAGACCAGGAACTAACGTACGAACAGGAAAAGAATATACAAGCGCAGAGGAAATGATTCACATTAAAAATAGTTTAGCATTGCATTCAGGCATAAGCCAGTGTCGTAATATTTCTACATCATATAAGTTGAAAGTCTCGTGGAGTGGAAGTCTTGTCTCGTTCAAATGATAGTTTTTAATTATATCTTTACAACGTTCTTCGCATTCTCTCTCTCTCTCTCTCTCTTTCTTCAGAATCTGAAGCCGTTCTTCGACGTTCGAGTAGAGAGACGCTCTTGAGTTTGTTATTTTCATCCGGCGACACTAACAACTGAGTCTCGCCGATGCGAAACACGCGAGCAGGAAACTCGCTACGCTCCGAGCGAGTAGCAGCTTTATGCTCTCAAAGTAAGTATTACCGGGCATAATCCAAGGATGTTGAACGGTGAATCGATGTCTCTTACGTGGCAGCGAATCATTGACCTTCCTCAATTTATGCACTCCTCGTTCGTGTACACCGGCGGGCGTAAAGTGCTCGCCGAGATGCACGCCTTCCCCTTCGGAGACAGTCATTGCGTGCAAGCGGTGTTTTATAAAGTCGGGAAAAGCGAACGGCAGGCAAATTGAAAAGACTCGACCCGTCGCGTGAGCGCTCGAGAAACTCGACTCAGCTGGCTTAAACAGACAGAGAGAGAGAGAGAGAGAGAGAGGCGGGGCGCAGAAAACGGGGAAAAATTTCACGATTCCGGTCGACGATGATAGCTCTTTCTCTCTCGCGTTGCCGCGCGTATGATTCACTATGTGCAAGCTTCTTCCTGGAAAATTCGAGAGTAGGTCGAAGGAAAATTAAGATTGATCGCAGCGTTGCCCGAGCTTCTACACACCGTGGAATTAACCTTTATTGTTTTACTTCTTCGTTCTACGCCTGGCTGAACGTCCTGAACGGGGAAACTCTCGCGAAAAAAAACGGGCAAGAAGAAAATTTACGAATGTGCACGCAAATGAAATTAACGTAGGCGAAAGAACCACGTGCAAGGGAATAGGCGTGTTCTTAAAAGTTTTAGAGAGCTCGCGATCACCCTTAGGAAAGGACAATAACTCAGCTCGAGACGTGGACCACTCGCGGGTGGATCTGCTCCAAAAAGGATGCTCTGCTTCGTAATTAGTAGTTTTCCCAAAAGGACGATCGATCACTTGGAAACGTCGTAACGGGACACTGATGATTATTATTAATGGCACCTTGAACAAACTGTATGACTTGCTCCGTGATTTGCAAACCTACGTGCATGTATCAAAATGAAGTACCATTTTCTTTTTTCTTTTTCATTTTCTGTACAAAATAGACGCAAGGAGTCACGTATTTCTCGCTAGGAAAATTGAAAGGGACGACGAAAAACGGCCCATTTACGGATAATCCACGGAGGATCGTTAAATAGGAAAGCGGTCCAATTAAAGGAAGAGGAAACTCTCTCCGGCGATATAGATTCGGCGCTAAGCACGTTTTAAAATTCGACGCACGTATGCGCGACTACGGGGTCCGAGAATCCTTATCGCCGAGCGTGTAATAAAGCCTCGGCACTGTTCAAGCCGGCAGAACTGAAAACAATTTTTCATTTAACTTCCCCTAACGGTTGGGCCGTTTCAGCGCGAAGATCACGCGTGCATCGTTGCTCGGAAGATAGAAGCAGACCTTTCTTCTCTTTCATCCTTGCTGCACGGGTAATGCGATGCGTGCGAATTAGTTTGAGGATTTTGTTGTTTCATACTAATAATATAAGAGCGACTTTCTTCTAAGTCAAGCCATTAATGCCAAGTATAAGTATATTCTAAAGAAACCTCCAGTGAATTTAAACTAAATGTATAACGCTTCATAATACTTTGGATGTACAGGATGGGAAGAAAAGTTTGTCCGTGGCTAGGATAATTGTTTCTCGAAAATGGTAAAAATTCGTACAAGAACGTTAACGAATTTGTTTCGCAATTGATCTGGTACGATCTTGAAGATCGAAACTTTTTCTTTATAACCAGCCTCTAAACTTTTCTTTTTTCAGAATTTGGATTGAATTTGGAACATTAAGGTTAGATGATGAAATGTCATAATATTCAACAGAGTTCAATAAAGGAGAGACTTTGATGGTGGATAAATGAGAAACATTTTTACACGTGTTTGAATTTATACAATTTTGTAGCACGATGTACAGTTATCTTTGAAACAAAAACTCGTGACACAACGAGTGTCAAACTTTAAAGTGATATCAGATGGATCGTTATACGATCTCTTTTAACGAGGTTACTTTAAATCATCATCGTCATTGGTACAGTCATGTTCTTCACTATACACAGAATCGATGCCTGTTGATTGTTAAATGTCGAAGTGCTTTTTCTAAAATCATTTACTCTCAAATCAAACTATCGTGAAACAACACGCAACATTTCACTCCTCGAATCATAAGTTCACGCGACCATGGATACGATGAAGAAAGAAAATGAAGAAATGACTGGAGAATATCGAATAAAATGAACAACATCGAGCAAAATGACCATTTTTATCCGATATTACTAATTAGTTGATTACCTAACTCCAAGTAGGTAAATTTCTTTAGTGTGCAGCAAAATGAAAAGTATTAAGTCCAAGGAATTTAAAGAGAGAGAATTTTAAGAATTCGTCCGATTGATCGATGTATCTGTATAATTCACAGGCAAGAGGAAAGTACAAAATGAGAAACGTGACAAATCGTGTCAAGACGAAGCCGAAAATGATCGTTCAGCTTGCTATTGAAGAGCGACAAACACGCAAGACTGCCGTAAATTATATTCTTCTCGAAGCTGCGCTTCTCAGACGTTCTCTGCCAAGTTTCACGTCCGAGAAGATTTCGCACCGCGAGATAAATAATGAAAAAAAGAAAAATCACGCCCGCAATGAATTTCGCAGTATCAATTAATGCGTTTCGAAAGGGTAACTTTCGAGGTTCTCGACGAGAGAGAAGAGACTCGGGAGGAGAGACGAGAGGGTCGGCGGCGTTGAAAACTCCTGCGAGTAATAATGCACGCGGCGCGCGTTGGTGAAATGCTGCTTTTCGATGCATACGGTCGTCGGCAGGTCGTCTATCGCGATCCGCGTAGTTATTGACGGCTCGTAAACGCGTCGAATGGTAATCGAAAATCGTGCGGAAAATGAGGGTGTGTGCGCGATCGATGATTCCGGTTATCAGCGATAACTACGGGTCAACGATATACGCGCAATTATACGGTGCCGGTGTTACGCTCGTTTTCACCGATGAGTGATAAATCGCGTCCTCTGCTCGCGCGCTGCCTGTGTGTCCGTCACGCTTTCTCCTCTGTTCCTATCTCTCGCTGCCGCTGTGACCTCTCGCTGACCCCTCTGCCCTCACCCCCTCCTCCTCTCTCGTGAATCCAACCTAAAATTATATCTGATCGAAACGTCGACTTGCCGTTTGTTAAGCGGCATCCGATATTCCATCAAATAACGCGTCCGATCATTTTGACCGCGGATTAAACCGTTGACCCTTTCCGCGCCCGGAATTCGCCAAACGACGAATGAATGCCCCTTCGTGGAGAATGCCCCGGGAGAACGCATCCGCGAATATTCTCGGCCTCGATCGCTTGCCTCGTTGCGCCTCGGTGTTCCTCGCCCGTGCGAAAGTATTCGAGCACGGCTTGATTTATTGCAGCGCGTCGCGCTGTCTCGTAAATCCATTCGATTCAATGTAACTGGAAATTAACGAGCAACTTCCGGGCCCGTTTCGATCTCGAAATTTGGAAATTTGGAAATTGTTGGATTGATGTTAAGGTTAACAGGTTCACTTGAACTGAAATTAGGAATTTTTGGACATTTTTCTTTTTTTTTTTCTTTTCCGCGACTCAAATGTAGACCACTCGGAAGTTTTTCTAGACGATTTCCCGCGAATCTTATCGTTCGCTTCGAGTGCGAGGAATTTTTTGCATAATTGCCAATAGATTTATTTTCATAGAATTTTGTGCTCCCTCCCTTGTGCTTCCTGATCGGTCTTGACGAGGTCCCTCCAGCTTCGTGACTTCTCAAGATCCTTTGAAATGGGTAGATCTCAAGATTTTCGATATGCAAGAGGACTGCTCTGAGGAGACCTGACAGAGTTAAGTGCGGTCGTTTTTGTGACCAGCGGTCGCGAAGTTCAGTGGACACTAACCATTCATGATCAAGTTTCAAATTCAGTTCAGTAGTCAAATTCAGTAGTCATTGTCAGTCAATATTCGGCCAAGCGAACCCTTCGAACTGGGTCGTCGGTATCTCAGTCATTCAGACAGACTTAGCTTATTGTGCAATAAAGGCGTTAATTTCAATCAGTGCCGGTTCAATTCCACGTCGGTAAGTGACACAAGCAAAGGCGTACAATTGACGTAACCGTCCGTTTCCTTAACAATTAGATCCAGGTCACACTTTTATCAGAGTTTCGAAATGGCAAATGATGTACGTCAGCTGGAAGTTAGAGAAACGTGAAAGCATTCGACGAGGTTATATCGCACGAGAACGTCGAACCAGGCGTATGGACATCTCGACGAGAGATGCGGTACACTCGCGAGCTTTGACTTAAACATGAGCTTCCACCCAGAATAGCGTCACACGGAGAAGGCGTAAAATCATCAAGAGCGAACATATCCGCATCTAGCTTTGATCGTCGAGCCGTTCGTTCAGTGATCGTCGTTTTCAGGCTGCTCGTAGAGAAGATGCCTCGAAAGGCAAACAATATCATCGTGACGCATTTACGTTTGCCAAGGTATTTTGTATAAAAGTATCAAAGCGATACGTGTTAAACGATTAAGGATATTAAAAGTTAAGGTTTCAAACTTCGGGGTTGTCTAACTGGCGTACGAGTGAAAGCGTGGCTGATAAGCGGCGAAGATTTTGATAAAATTGTAGCCGTCACCTCTCAACGTGTTATTTCTTTGGGAAAAGGAACTTCCTACGACCCAGGATCTTCCTTCAAGGTTTAATATTCCAAGAAAATGGGAACTGGCAGTCTGGAATATCGCGTTTCTCTCCCTATGGCGAGGATTGAAGTTTCATAAACCTGTTTCCTTCATGCTCCGACTATGGGACCAGGCAGTTATCTCGTAATAAAAAGAAGTTAATCATTGCCAAAGAGTTCAGTTATATTATACGATGTCTCGTAACATACGCAGGACTATATTTTGTCGTTTATATATATTTATATATCTATATATATAATTTATATATATATATAATTTCTTTTTAATTTACATATATATAATTTCTTTAAAAAAAAATACATATGAATATATATATGTATATTTCTTTTAAAAAAAATACATATAAATATATATATATAATTTATGTATATAATTTCTTTTAAAAGAAATATATATTAAATATATATATAAATATTTATATATAATATTTGTATATTATATATATATTTCTTTAAAAAGAAATACATATATAATATTTATATATTATGTATATTTCTTTAAAAAGAAATACATATAAATATATATAAATATATATATATATATATATTTCTTAAAAAAGAAATATATATATATATATTTTTTTTTTCACCTGTGCAAAACGTAGACATCCTGATCTAGTGACACGTTCACAATATAGACTTACTAATAAATAACGGTAACTCCACTCTTCTCTTCCATCACGCCATATTATTTCTCTCCAATGTGTAAGTTTCACGGGTGACGCGATATAGCTAATAAATTCGGACGATATTTATTGTTATTTCACATTATTCCGTCTTTCGTCGTAAAAAAAAAAGAAATATCCAAATATATTACATACATGTATTACGTCGGCATCGGTTCCACTAAAGAGTTGAAGGGATATACGGTTTAGTTTACGTTTTCCCGCGAGTTACGATCTTTTTAAAAGTTATCCCACGACGATAAAGACGGGCAATACGTTGGGAATTTCACCGTTTGGTCATGTCGCGTAGTTCCGAATGCAACTGCGGGAGGGGAGGTTCTGGGTTAAGTGTTGCTCCTTTTCGCAGATCTCTCACCAAAACGCATTACTATTCTCCCAATTTTGTGGCCAGATCGTTCAAGAACTGGCTGTACAGACTCATCCAAATTGGAAATGTCGAGCGCGATGTCGAAGAACGATGTTTTTATTATTCGAACAATGATTTCGACAAATAAATACGTTTCTTTAAAAAGATAAAACATCCAACGAAAAGGGGAATTTCCTTCAGCGGATTAAGCAGAAAAGAAAGAATTACACTAACCCGATTAAGAACGGGATACATAAAATAACCCAAGAACACGGATCCTCTCTTCTGTAACAGATGCTAAAAATCTCTCACAGTCCAACACATTTTATGTGAATGCAGAAACTCCCAGCGGCAGAGGAGACTTCATAGGATTAACTCCACCACCGATCTGATTTTCCAAAATCATCCCACTCCAATTCTTAATGGACACAAATTTATACCACAAGATACCGACCATATAAATATTTAATCGTAATGATCTCGATGTCGATGCGACTTTAAACCTGCACCAAAGAAAAACATGGCGTTAATGATAAAGTTTTTTAACCAAGAAAGCGTTTTGCGTGCAGCTTCAAATTAAACACACTGTATTAAAAGGGACGAAATATAGTAACGAGCATACTAAAATAACAATCGCGAATTTCTGAAATTCACAGTTCTAGATTCTGATTTATTCGCTTTGAACGTATCTTTCAGAGTTTTATCTTTCTGCTTCGCGTTTTATCTTTACATCACCCTTTTTTTTTTTCGCTCAATCAAGCGAAATTAAATAAAGCGAACCAACGTCATGTACAAAACAAAGAGCCGCGTTTTGGCTTTGTTTTTTTCTCTTTATCTTCCTCTCTCTCTCTCTCTTTCTCTCTTTTTTTTTTAATTTTTTAGCACAAATAACTTCGACAAAGTCGAAAAAAACACAAATGAAATATTTCACTATGACTTTCCAACACAGTTCCAAATAACAATTAGTTACACTTCACGCACACCATTCGCGATGTTTCTGAAAAACAAAACAGAAAAAAAAAGGAAAAAAAAGAATATTGACAATAATTCCTCGCATGTTCATGCACCGTGCGTCAATCACCAAGTGTCAATACGCTTCGCGAAATAACGAATACCGGCTCGCGTGGCGTGTCGTGGTTGGGAACGAAATCGCCATAAAGCGATGATAATTAAACTGCAAATTAGAGGACATTAAACGCTATCAAGCGTTAATAGGAAATTCGGAAAAGCCGAGAGCTCATTTCTGTCAGGGATTGCTCTCTCGTCACGGTCAATCTCGGACTCGCCATCCACCGCGTTTTGTTCTCCCGCAATTTCATTCATTATTCCGTTTTTAACGCCGTTATTTCTTTCGCCGCGGATTTCCACTCTCTACAGTGGAATCGAATCGAATCGACTCAAGTCGAATAGAATCGAAACAAATGAAATTAAATCGAAGATACGAAGATTTTCATTATCTTTCCATTTTCTCGAGATTCTCAGAAATCAAAACCATCGAGTCTTTGTCCCCCTCCCCCTTTTTTCTTTTCGTTTGGAATAATGGTAAACTTTCAGGTGATCCTTCAAAACTCAAAACGAAACGAAACAACTCGGTGTACCGAGAGAACGGCCCGTGTGTAAATTATTCACCGCGTTTTCCTCAGAACATTGCGAACGTTTGCTCGCGTTCGAGCAACGGGATCACACGAAGCGAGAGAATAGAAAACGCGATTGAGAGGTAGGGAGAAGTCAGAGCGGATCCGGAAGTGGAGGAAGCCCGGGGAAGTTGTGCCGTCGTCCAAAGAGCTCGGGACATAAATATCATAAATTTCGAATCGTCGATACGGCAAGCCGCGGAGGCGTCACTGGGCCGTGTTTTCAACTTCATCGAACGGGGGAACCAGAACTCTCGTCGATGCGTCGCGCAATGGGAGACGATTGACTTTGCGATTGACCATGCGACGTGTGCGACGTGTGCAACACAGGAAACGACGAAAGTCATGCGCGGAGTTTTCAATATTGAAAATTCGCGCGACTAGACGGCAGAAAGAAGAAATGATATCGGAAATACAACGTCTGCCGGCTAGTTGTTCTTTCTCTGTTTCCCGATACATCGTACGTATATACAGGGTGGAAAGAAAAGTTTGTTCGTGGCTGTCATAGATAAATTCTACGATTTTTGAATTTCAGAGTCAATTTTTTTCTTCTTTTTTCTTTTTTCTTTTTGCATTGTATTCTACTTATCACGAACCTTGAATTTTTTTGAACTTTTGCCTTGAATTTTCAAAATTTTTTTTTATTATATCTTGAATATATTATATCCTGAATTTTCAAAAATTTTTTTTTGCATTATATTCTACTCATCGCGAAGATAAAACTTTCCCAAAGAACAATAGGTCACAGTCTAATAGCTCTCTTGGAAAATGGCATAGAAGTTTCTTAATTATTTAACGCGTGCGTTCTAACAGCGACTTGATGCTTCTTCTTTACGCGTAAATGTTTATATTGCGAATAACATTAACACTTAATTTTATCGTTTGATTATTTACCCTCACACTGATGCTACAACTATGATAAATCAAATGTTAGTGAAATATTAACTTAATACTAAAATTACATCCATGCGTGAATGATAAAGTCGCTGTTAGTACGCACGCGTTCGCAGTGTCTTTTTGCTATTTTTCAAGAGCAACTATTAGATTGAGACCTATGGTTCTTTGGGAAAGTTTTACCTTCGTAATAAGTAGAATACAATGCAAAAAAAAAAAAAATTTGAGAATTCAAAGTATGATAAAAAAAAATTTCAAATGTAAAGTACATTCAATTTTTTACATATATTTCCATCAAATCGAAGGTGTAGAATTCATCTGTAGTAGCCACGAACAAACTTTTTCTCTCCACCCTGTACAATGAGGTTCGACTTCCACCAAACGGCAAAGAGGTTAACTCCTTTTGCCGTGTCCTCTCCGCTTCCTGTTTCTATAACTCGTATGCATCTCCCGCGGGATCGACGAAAGACAGAAAGCTTTTTGGAGAAACCAAAACAAATTCCAGCCGATATCTCTTTTCGTCTCGAAGTATACGGATTTGCGAAATCGCGAAGAGACAGCTCGAGGAGCAGATTCGGCTGATGAATATTTCTCGTAATAGGTTACTTATCATTTTACAATTCTAGTTCACGGTTTGGGCAATTTCTGCTCCGTTGAGTCGCCTCATGCATATTCAAACGTTGCATGGGAAACTCTCATTTCTGTTTAATTTGTACGCCGGGGTAAGTGGTCCGCTCTGCGAGATGTCTGCAAGGAGAAGGATCTCGGATAATCGCGTCGGAAAATTTCGGATCCTTTATCTGTAACGAGTTGAGACCATTCAATTTACCGGAGACCCGTGACCGTAAATTGAAAAAAAATCGAATGACAAGGGCGGCTTTTGTTTATTTAAGTAAGGAAAAATTCGCGATCTGAACGTGCATTTTGTAATTTGTTTGTCTGTTCTCGAGCTTTCGACAATGCCGAATTATTAAGTGAATCTTTATCCGAACCATCTGTTTCGAAGAGCTGTTTCAAACAGTGTCTCGCTGCGCTTTTTACGGTTCGGGCGGAATTCACGCCGAGTGGCCATTGGAATTTACATCCGAAAAGAAGCGCGTAAAAAGAAAGAAACGAGCAGTCAACCGTTAGACGTCGCTGGTTGGACTGATTTCTAATTCAAGAAGAAGAAGAAGAAGAAGAAGAAGAAGGAAAAAAAAAGAAGAAGCGTAGTGCGATGAACGTAATTCAAACTTTCCCGTTTGATTATCTACGTTTCTGTCTACTACGTATATATACATACGTACACGCGTACACGCGAAAAGATTCAAGACACTCGTCGGAATAAATTAGCGAAAACTTTCAGCCTTTGGGCGCATTAATATCCAAGGATCCTGGTCTGGTTCGTGTTGGCTCGAAGGGGAACGCGAAATGAAAGACTCGCCGTGGAAACGGTGTCTCTCCCGTCTCTCGTTCTAGGCTTCGAGGTATCAGGATAAAAAATAGTCGCATAAATCGCCCAAAGGAAATCGATCTCGAATCCCCCCGTTTTTCAAGTTGCTCTCTCTCTCTCTCTCTCTCTCGTCTCTCTTGGCCGAGTCATTCTATTGTCGTCTCATTCCTGACACGCGGACGAGATTTACTCGCGGCCAAGAACCAATTTCCCACCCTCCCACCCCATCAGTCATATATCTATTTGATTAGACGATTTGTTGGCCACGCGCGGACTCGTTTCGGTGGAATCACGTCCGTCCCGGATCCATCATCGAATCATTCGATTCGGATCCGACGGTTGCTGATAACTCTGGATACGTACGTTTAAATGGGCTTTTCCAACTCTCAGCGAGGAGAAGCCGCACCGATTTTCCTGATTTTCATTCTTGATTAATGGCTTTCACTCTCGATTCGTTGGTGGGTTGGTTACGCGATTCGTCTTAAAAATTCGTTCGACACACGAATGTCTTTTTTTGGCATCCGCCAAAAAAGATATCTTTCTCACTTGATTCCTTCATCTTTTTTTACAGACTTCACTCGGTTCTCGATTAACCCTTCTCGGCTTAACCCTTTGCGGTTCGCGCAGTTTTCATCCTTATTTCGTTCCAGCTAGTTCGCGCTACGTTGACAGCTCTCGTGTCAGTCGATCGGTATTGATTTCGCCAACCGATAATCCGCTTGGTTACTTTGCGAAGCACTTACAGACTTACGACGACGTACTTACTCAGAGTAGATAATTACATTAAATAACATTTTAGCGTAACTTTGAACTGAGCTGTAACTTCGTCCAAGTCTTTCCATCACTTTGAATAATTATCGAATCTTTGAAATTCACGTTTAACGTTAGCCGCGATCACCGTCACCGCTTTCAAATTCATTATCAGTCGCGGTTCGTCTGGCCATAGTCCAATTAGTAAATCGAAAATTTTCAAATTGAATTTCGGATTTCCGTGAGAAATAAGATTCGCTGCACTAAATAAAACTGGAAACTTTCTCTCGAAAGCCGCTGAGTCGATATAACACGCACGCAACTTTTATTTCATCTCTGTGTAGTCTCAACGAAAAAAAAAAAAAAAAAATTGAAACGATATGCATCATCTATGCTACACACAATGTAGGACCGCAAAGATTTCAATGAATCACGTTTACGGTCGTCGTTCGAAATTATTCATCTTCGAAACTTAAACCCCCTCGTTCGCGAGCCCGAGTTTATATTACGCGAAAACTCGCGAGATCTCGTTTACGTTGGAGCACGCTGATAATAAATATAGTTTGGAAGACCAACAGAACTCGTTCTTAAAACGCGGACTAACATGATTCCGGGCTACGTTTAACCGCCGGACCAGGCCAACAATAATAAATAACAAGGCAACTCGGTAATTAATGCCTCTCGTCTCGTCGAGAGCAACGATTCCGGCGCTCTTACTTCCGTTTCCTCCTCCTCCCCCTCCCCTCCTCGAGATATTGAAAGCCAGAAAGATCGAACCAGCGAGCCAGAGCCAGTTCTCGCCAATCGAAAGATAACGCGAGTCATCAGCTCAAGTTGCAAAGTTTGAATATCGGCGATGGTTGGAAAGCAGCCGGTGGCTCGTTTCGCGCAGCGGTTTGAAAGTTTCAGATGCACGGCTCGCGAAGAAGAGGCCGAGCTCGCCTCGCACGGGCGAGAAAATTTTTTAACGCTGTTCTTACGACGTTGTTTACTTATCGGTCTCTTCGAGCCGACACGGTCCTACATCGACCGTATCGATCACACGCTCGCGCGCGATTTATTATGCACGCTCCAAATTGTTTCTCGCTGTATGCGTACAGATCGATGAACTGTAAAAACAACGCGACAGCTTCTTACGACGCGTATCCTATATTCGAATATATATCGACCTGTCGTCCAGGCTCGACGACACCTATAAAAAGATTACGAACGATATCGGGAGCAAACGGATAAGATCATGTCTTAAGAACACAGGCAGACGTCGTCCAGTGTCCGTCGGGAACTTTCAATTATGCGCGAAAATCTATCAAATTTTTCTCCAGCGAGTTCGTTTGACGTTCGTTCGATTTCGTTAAGTTAAAGAGATTAATAACGAAGTAGGGGAAAGTACGGCCAAACCGGTTACTTTTCTAAAGTACGAGCTTCGATATGTTTAATCGTAGCTTGTGGCGAAGCGAGACAATCTTATTTGACAAATTTCGGAACGTCGCCGTATTCTGTATTGACAGAGTTAAAAACCCCGAGGAGTTTCAATGTTTTGTGATTCAAGTGTTTTCTTCTTTTTTCTTTTAGTGTTTTCACAGTCAGGAATCCATACGAATGTTTATTCGTATTCTATAGTTCTTGCAGAGTATTTTGACTCTTCGCTATTCTGAACCATTTCAAATCCACAGAACAATGGATTTAATACACTATGCGTTATGGAGGGCGACTTTTGTTTTGTTAATTAAGATATATATATATATATATTTATTTATTTATTTATTTATTTATTTATTTATATGTTAAAATAGTTCAAATTTTTTATACACACCGTAAAAGTTCCTAAACTAGCGACTAACATAATTTTTTGTAAGACGGACCAAATAGAACACCTTTATATTTATTTAACTAGTAAAAATAAAAATTTTATAACTATACTGCATTTTATACGCCTTTTAATAGGTATCCGGTTTTACACACTCCTATCAAAATCAAATTTTTCCACACCTTCAGAGAATTTCATTTTCCCGTGAGCCAAACAATTTTTTCCCCAAAAGTTGGCTCATTTTCTTACTGTATAAAGTCCAATTAAGAGATTTAGCTTCATGGGAATTTTTTTTTTTTATTACGAAGCTAAATACATTTTTACGCACCCAGTTTTACGTTACTTCTCCCCTAATTTTGTAACGTCTCTTCCTAGCATAGATAAAGTTCAAATTTCCACTGTTGATAATCGAACATTGTTTTAATTCTAAACCAATTTATATTATATTAATCGCCGAAAAATAACATTGAGGAGTTACACGCGTTCGAATGGTTGCAAGCTAAGAAATTTCTCGGAGATGAAAATTACATTTCGTTGGAAAAAATAATACGTACATTTTATTACACGTTGTTCGATTAGTAACTGCTAAAAAATTTGAATCAAATATACGAAAGTAACAGGACGTAGCTCCGTGATAGTTTCATCTAGAGCAGATTTTTTTTAATATCAGGTCAAATTGTACAAGAGAAGCTAGCACTTATCCGATTTCAAATATTAATGTATCAAAAGAAAAAAAGAAAAAAGAAAAGAAAAGAAAAACCACAGCTATTTGAACTCGAACGCGTAATTTTTAACTCTTTCGTTAATAAAGGGAACAAAAAATTTCGCTTCGTCAAGTAGATAATAACTGGACAATAACGTTGCCACAAATGTCTGTTCAGATCAATTCGGTAATCTTTCCGATACTTCAGCGATTATGAATACTTCATCCCGAGGGAGCTTTTCAAAGTTTCAGTTATCTGTTGTCGTTAAATGCCGACGAAAGCTCTGAATTAATTATTTTCTACAGCATTTTAGAGCATTCTAAAAAAAAAAGTCGCAACAGAATAAACAACAGAATATAGAGAATTTTTGAAAAATCTCAATATTTCCAACTCTGTCGAAGATACGCAACGACTCCGCTTTCAGTATTTTCATTCGGTAGTTCTCTCGACGAGGCAGAAGAATTCGCATGACAGCAGCTTATGGCGAATTAACGTTCCCATCTCGTCGTTGGAAATATCGCTGGTGACACAGTTTTCGTGAGCGATACGTGGCGAGAACGAGCTGAAAGGGGTTATTGTCGTTTCGAGTTCGACGTAAAGCTGCGTTGTATCGTCTTGAGTCTTGCCCGCGGCGGAAAAAAACGTAAAAAAAAAAGATGTAAAGTTCGTACAGCGAGCCGTTCCGACAAACACAAAGCACGGCCGTAGAAGAGAAAAGACGAAGGAGAAAAAGAATTTACCAACGTCGACGAGCGCGTGAGGTAGTGGCGCGTTTGTTGCGTTATGATATAATGAATTAAGAGTAATTTGCAGTCTAAAAGCGCGACGGAGAAACGGCTGGAACTGAATTACGACGCGAAACGAGCGGCAATGAAGGTTGCCTTTCTAAAATACTTTCCCTAATTCGTCATTCACGCTTTCGCGAGCTTTCCGCGCGCAAATTTTCACGCGGTTTCCACCCCGGCTCGCCGTGTGTCTCGACGATCGCGTTGCTTCCACCGCGTGAAGAACTCGCGTGAAGGCTCACGAAATTACGATTATGCGCGCGAGAACGAGAGAATCGCGAAGAATGCACACACACACACACACACACACACACACACACACACTTTCTCTCTCTCTCTCTCTCCGAATTCGAATATCCGCGACTCGTTTGGAGACTTTCTCAAAAGTCTCCTCTGTTTCAAAAAAAAAAAAAAAAAAAAAGAAAATTCACTTCTTGCGTGACAACTTTTTCAAACGTTACTTTTTCTTTCATTTTTCCTTCCACGCTCCGTAAGTTCCCGAACTGGCAGCGAGTTTGCGTTTGTAAAGATTTGGGGCGAAAGAGCAGGTAGACGGCGGAGAACGAGCTGGCGAACGAGCGCAGCGAAAAAACACACACACACACACACGCACACACACGCGCGCAAACACACAGGGATACGCGGCGCGTGTAACAAATTTTTCGAGAAAGATCGACTCTCTCTCTGCCAGAGAGCCGCATAAAGGCAAATACGTGGCAACTTTTCGTTTAAACAACACGGCGAAATACCACGTCGTTGTCGCGGAATACCACGCTTTGCCCGGGAAACGCGGAAACTTTTACAAAGTTAGCAGTGAAAGCAGCGTTATTAAAAACGTCGAGAGAGGCCGTAACAAGAAATGACAGATTACCCGAGCGAGCGGATACGCAGGATAACGAAGAAAAAAAAAACCACGGGAGTATACGTTCGCGAAAACGCGTGCACAGGGATGGACGAACTCGCGGACGAAGCTGATACTTTTAAACAAAATATCCTATTAGAGAAAAGAAAAAAAAAAAAGGAGAAAAAGAGGAAAAAGAAGAAACGGCGTTTTAATTATTCGCGTTCACCGAATCTCGTGATTACTCGCGACAAGACGCGCGAATAATCAGCTGCCGACGCTCACTCACCGCGCGCTGATTCTGAATTACGCTGCGCGAGATGAGAGGATTTATGCTTTTAACTCTTTCGATACGAGCGCTCTGTCCGCCGTGATACTCCTACTGTACGAGGCGCCGCTTCGAAAATGCACACATAACGCGTGGTCAGTCCTCTTTTGTACAAAAAAGCGTTAAATAAGCACTTAATAAATGCTCGATAAAACAATGTTTCTTCTAACAAATGTCGTTTATAGTTTTAATATTAAAAGACATTTATATAAAATTCTATTAACACTAGAACTACAGTTGAGACGAAGTTATTTCAACCGAAATTATTTTGATTTCTAATAAATAAAAATAAAATAAAATTCATTATATTATTATATCTTTAGCTATCACTGTAAAAGTCATTGCATCATTGCAAATGGGGAAAAAATTGTAACATGAAATAGAAATTTTAAAATAAAATTGTAAAACCAGTCGTTTTGACTTGTGTGGTAGTTCTAATCTGTTAATTATGTAAGTAACACTAGAATTATATAAGTACTCACAGGTCACCAGATGGATGCCGGATATATCCGGCGCTCGTATCGAAAGGGTTAACGCGTTTAACAGACAGGCCAGGTTGCGTTTCGACGCGGCCACGAGAAGAAAAATCGTATTTTCAGAAATTCTTCGGCGTTCCATCGTTTGTGTCGTTGCTCCACCGCCGAAATAGAGACGCCGTATAATGAACTCGTACTTTTAATCCTGATTTCCCCGAAGACCGGCATGCCTAGCGAGAACCCTTGCCGAACTTGTTTTTGAACTCGTTTCTAGGATAAGCGGGGAGAAGCATTTTCTATCTCTGGTCGATTGTCAATAAGCGAGAATTGTCACACGCCTAAATATATCCGGTGATATTGGGAATATTGGCAACAGAGCTACCGTTCGATTTCCTCTGCTCTCGCACCGATCTTTTTTCAAACACACATACACACACAATCAGCGTCTCGAAACGCCTATCTCTGCATCGCCCATTGTCAAGCATTTACAACCAAGAATAGACCTCACCGCCTATATCGATTCGTCTTTCGTCCAATACTACTCGAGTCACCGCTATTATCCTCCTCTTCTCTCTCTCTCTCTCTCTCTCTCTCTCTCTCGCGTAGCTTCACACCATAGCTCTCAACGAGCTGCTCTGTCTTCACAGAGGCTACCAGAGGTTAGCAGAGCTGAACAGAAAGGAGAGACTGCTTTCGAACGAACGATCAGGAAACGCGCAATCCTTGATAACTCTGACCAATTGGATTCGTGTCTCCGCTCCGGAGGCAACCGGTTTCGATCGCGTCGCGTGAACGAAAATCGGCTGTCTTCAACTTCCGTTTCGACTCTGCGCGCGCGCGCGCGTTCACCGGAAACATCGACGAACGAGAGAAAAAAATTTGAAATATTCGCCTGAATATTACCGGTGTTGACTGAAAGGCGTAATTAATACATTGCCCCGGACGTGTATCACGTCGACGGCCAAACTCTGCCTGTGCAACCGGTTGTATACGATCGTGTCACGCTGCCTGTGATTCATTTTTATATCCCTAGTAAATTGGAAAAGTTTCAGCCGGCCGCGCGCGCGCGCGCGTGTGTATGTGTGTGCGTAGTATGCAACAACGTGCACTGTGTATCACGGCCAAGTGATAATAATGTCACGGCGGTCTCGCCGGTGCGTATTATGAAACGCGTGATCGATCGATGGCTGCCTGGCTTTCTTCTCGATGGCGTGAAACCATGCCGCGGTTCAGAACGCGGAAACAGAAATTGAAATCTGTGATTTACGGAACGCGTACGATCGCCTGGACACTGTTCGATATCCCGGCACGGTAATCGTAACGTTTAACCATTTTAGTGCTATGCAGCGTGATCGCGTTGTTCAGATTTCGCGTCGAACAGTGCCAGGTTGTTTGGCCGCGATACTCGATGAACGAATGTACAGGGTGGAAAGAAATGCTCAATTTGATGGAGATACCTGTCGCAAAAATTGACATCGACAAAGTAGAAAAAGAAGAAGAAAATTTTTTTGCATTGTATTCTATTTATCACGAAGATAAAACTTTTCCAAGTATCCATAGATCACAACCTAATAGTTCTGTTGAAAAACATTTTTAATCATTTAACAGCGCGTTCTGACAGCGACTTCATAGTTCTGGACGCGTGGATGTAATGTTTACATTTTGATTGATGTTAACAAAAGTTTTATTATTTGATTATCGCACTGATGCTGCAACTATTAATAAGTCAAATGGTAGTGTCAAACCTAATACAAAAATTGCGCAAAATTGGACATCCACACGTCCAGAATCATAAAGTCGTTGTTAGGACGCACGAATCCACAGCTTCGAACGATTAAGAAACATTTTTGCCATTTTTCAAGAGTAGAATACAACGCAGAGAGGAAAGAAAATTTTTACCTTGAAAATTCAAGATCAATATTAATTTTTTACACGTATTTGTATCAAATCGGAGGTGTGGAATTCATCTATGATAGCCACGGAGAAACTTTTCTTTCTACTCTGTACAACGCTCTCTTTCTTTCTTAATCACTTTCTTTTCAATTGAACCTAAATCACGTGTACAAATAGGCAGTTTTTGCTTTATTTACTTTTATCGCGTTGTTTTTACGTTTTTCGCTATATCAAGGAAGCGTTATCGTGCTGCGTGGCATTATCCAATATACGGTCTTCTAGATAGCGATGAATTAAAACGGCTAATTTTGATGCATTCACTGCCTGGCAGTGGAAAATGTCTGCACTAATCAGACCTGCGAACTGAGCACTCATATTTAAAGCACGAGTATCCAATTTTCTAGATCTTCTGGACCTCACTGGCCAAAAAAAGAAGAAAAAAAAAATAAAGAAAAATTTAACGAGGGCGACACACAGTTTACACACTTTCTTATCAGTTCAATTTATATTATCTATGAGGATATTAAAACAACTTTTATAGTAAAACAATACATTGATTAGAAAAATATATTTACATTGGCGAAAATTTTTAACAAGAACGCTTGTTCTTTTAAATACCAATCCATTAATATCTGGTTCAATACCGATAGTGGCAATACAAACAGAGTATTTTCCAGATGCTCGTCTAAAATTTTTGTTCTTATTTCATTTTCTTTTTTTTTTTTTTTTTTTTTTGACTGCTTCGTATGGTGAAAAAATCTGCTCGCAAATACAAGTCCCCCCAAAAGAAACGTCACGAACATTCACGGTGAAAATTATTCAAATAATAAAATTCTTATTCAATTGTTTCAGTTTCAGTTATAACAGCGCGGACCGCGAGTTGTGGGCACGCTTTGAACGCTTTCTCAGCGAAAGAACACCGGTTCCAGTTTCGAACTGTTCCCATTAATGCTTGTTTCCAAACGCAGAATGACAGGGACATTTTACGCCGAAATAACGAACACGGCAATTTATCGCGGAATAATCTTGAGCGGCGGATCGATTTGTTAACTGATTTCAAACAAACCGTAATTAAACGTGCGCCGTTTCGCCGTTTAATGAATTCGTTTAATTGCAAGTAGCAACAGCGTATCGCGTTCGTTTCGGTGTTTAACCCACAGTGTTGTCCACGAAAAAGCTGTCCGATCGGTCGTCGTTAATTATCGGCCGATTATTTATAAATCGTCGAAAGAAAGAAAAAGAAAAAAAAATGCCAAGATACTACGAATTGTTTCGGTTCATCCTTGTGAAAACTTCGTTCGTGAGTTCAACCTCTTGATCGCCGTGCGCGCATCAGTACGCGCCAATCCCCGTACCCTAAATAAAAGCGAAATTAATTTCGATTTCTTAACAGTGACATAAAGAATCATTTTCTATCACTGAAAAAAATCGGAAAATGAATATATTCTTCCTTGATTTTGGATTTATTCGAAAAAAAGGCAAGAAACAAAATTCGCGTGCGAAAACCGTAAAATTCTACTCTGCCCAGCTATTTACTTCGAAGCATACCACACCATAAATATTAGCTTCATTGTATATAATATATATGTGTATTTTTCAGACTATAGATTTATAACATTTCAAATTTAACAAACATGCATATAACTTTTTTAACATTTAGTATTTGATCTATTGTGTGGCAACCCTAGTGAAAATCAAGTGTTTCTTTTCTTTGTGCAAATTATATCCTAATTGATTGTGGCTCACCAAATGTAAGTAAAAAAATATTTAAATTATTTATTTATTAGTAAAAGTACATTTTTCTTAAAATTGAAAATACGCGGCGATCTGATGCCCGGTCCTTAAAAAAATCAAGAAGTTAAACATACTCGTTTTCGTGCGTAACGTGTCAATAATTTCGCGCGCAGTGGCGAAAGGGCGAGAAACTCGAGCGGAATCCCTCTTTGGAAGACACATCGGCTCGATCGACCAAAGCGTGTTAATTCACGGCGATGCTGGCGCACGGGGGATACAATTTTCTCGAACGTAAAATTAATTTTACACACCGGCAGGGGATACTATCGGCGCGCGGTTTGATATTAATTTTTGACACCTTATCGGGCTCCCTCGCGTGCACGGCTAATTAGCGTTTTTCCCGGGGATCAACTTTCATTGCTCTTCATTATTCCCGAAGGGGCTCTGTTCAGCTCGTTGTTGAACACGTCAGTTTCGTTGTTTAACAGATTCTCTCTCTCTCTATCTCTCTCTTGGCCTTTTCTCTTCGCCATCGATATCGACAGTTGGACACAGTTCAACGATGATTAATTAGGACATTGGAAACGTGGATAACTCAGATTGTAGACGTTTGCAACGTAGGTCGCCTTTCTCGTTGTTGGAAAGGGATTTTCACCGAGCTTGATAATGTTGTCAGACCCGCGTCAGACTACGCCATGAATTTTAAATCTACGAATGTAGATTTCCTACTCTGGGATCTGAAAGGAGTTCCTCTAGATGAGCAGTCGAGATACATTTGTTAAAGTGAAAACGACTATCGCCTTGTTAAACACTGCCCCATCGTGTGCTCCGGACGGTAACGAAACGAATAACGAAACGAAAAGAAAAAAAAAAAAGAAGAAAAGAAATAATCATTCTGTTCTTACTCGCTTTCTAGATCAGAATCCACGCTTTTCACGGTTAAAAACGGGTCGGGCTAGATAACCGCTAATAAATAATAATAAAAACATTATAAACCGAGAACGCGCTCTGAAGCGTAAGATATACAACGACTCTGAAAGAAGACGTTTCGTGTTGGCCGAGATTGTTGAATCTGCTCCTATTAGAGATTCATTGGAACCGATTGTTCCAATCAATTGAACAATTTAAGACGACAAGTTCTATCTCTCGTGTTACGAAGGTGGCCAACGTTTGCAGATCTCACTGAACGTAATGATAATCAGAGAAAAAGAAAGAAAGAGAGAGGGAGAGAGGAACTAGCACATTAATTTATTATCTTGGAGAATTGAAGAATCAAAAAAATTTTATTTCAACGAAACGGTTCATTTGCGACACACGATAAAGATAGAAATTTACGACGCCTAGCGGAGTACGTAGAAATTAAAAAAAAAAAAAAATTAAAGAAGAAGAAGAAAGTTGAGATTGTAGATTCGACATGAATGAATACCCTGCGCTCTTCCATCCTTTTTATTCAGCCTATGATAAAACGGGGTGCAATATACAATATCTCAACAGACCTCCACGAGATTAATTAAATGGCTCGCACACAAAAGCGTAAACACGGTAAATTCTCTTTTGTTTCCTAATGTTGCCAATCGACAGTAACGTTTCGTTTTTCCAACGGTGTGCGCAATTTAACGCACAGAATGCGTGACAAATGCGTGAGGATCTCTCACAAATCTTAAAAGTGCGAAAGAGTAGAACACACAACACCTGTTGGGAGCAAAGTTCAGACATTATATGCAGATTCACACAGCAGATTCTCCCACCGAAATATAAAAACTTTACATTTCGGTTAGGGAAATGTGAAAATGGAAAAATGTACGTTGTATAAAAGATTTAAATCGAAAAAAATCACCAACAAGTGGCCGAAAATTTAGTCAAATTATCAACATTAGAACATTACCGGAGATTAAATGTTCCATAAATGTTCCATCAGAGATGTTAAAGTAAAAAGGAAAAAGAAAAAAAAATTGAGAACTTTACAATACAACGAAGCAGCTTTTATTTATACATTTTACGAAAGATCTAAATCTCTAAAAATAGAAAATTAGAAATTAATCGTTTCGACTAATTTTCCCCAGCGTTAAACGCAGGATCCAAGCGACAAAGACATTAACACTTAACCCATTGTCCTCGATAAATTTGTTTTTGCATCATCTACCAGCAATTTATATTTACGAAGCATCACTTCAAATAAAACGATACAGCGTTGGAAACAATCAAATTTCAAATGAAATTTCGTTGAGTATATGTCTGTAACGATATCGTTTAAACTTAAAGCAATCATCAACGTGCATTGTTAGAACAAGCACAAGAGTTAACGATACTGTAGTTTCAATCTCTACAAAAATAATATCCGCCGCTATTTTTTCAAACGTAATTTTTTCGGAAGAAGCGACGAGAAGTCTAGTTTATACGCGAATAATAATTTGTTCCGAATTATGTGAATTATCATCATTGAACTCGGGAACTTCATCTTCTGAAATAATTCTTTCGTTCCTTTTTACTCTTCGTTATTGCAGCTAAAGACTGTCGGCTAGATTTAAGTACCATGTCTCCTCTCCGAAGAGACAGTCGAGTGCAAATGGTTAAACGAAAATTCCAATCACGGAGAAAACACACAGACTAGAGACGCTCGGCGATCCACGATAGATGAAATCAACGTTCCACGTCGCGAATACTGAAAAACACGGATGCAACTCCAAGAGATCTCTGTGCAAGCAACTCTCTGCGTTCGCTTCGAGTTCACCCTTATCGCGTGCACTTGTCATTGCACGGAACAGTCGCATTAACGGGGTTGGAAGGGGTGTACGACTGGCCGCGAACAAGATGTTGAAATGCAAGCAACGTCGCCGTCTATCCGGATTCCCATGCCTCGAGTTCGATAATTAGCCTCTGTGTCGAAGCGGAGCCACGGGACACACCTGTGTACGCCGACGAGCCGGTGTTAATCAAATTCCAAGAACCAATTCCTTTATCGTGAGCGACTCTCTCTCTCTCTCTCTCTTTCTCTGTGTGTGTGTGTGTGTCGAGATTACTCGCCACAGTTTTCGTACTGCTGCGAAACGTTTCTACGTACGTACGTATGCATCGACGCTTTTTTTATTTTTCTGTATTTTTTTTTCTTTTTCCTTTCAAAGAGCACCGTGCAAGGCTCTACGATTTATAATTGCGTCCTCTGAATTGGACGTGCGTGAGCGCGTTACGAAACGAGGATGGAATTTTAAACGACGCGTCCGTGGCTCGAATAATGGCGTCCCGTGCGATTTTTCATCGATCAGTCTGGTTCATGGTTCAGTCGACAGCATCGACGATGGCAAGGAAATGACGAGGGATCTACTGATAAATTGTACCGCAAGTAGTAATAATAGTATAGTAGTAATAATAGTATAGTATGTTTAACAGTATGTCAATAGTATGTTAAGTCATTATTTCAGTTGTAGTTCGTTTAATCATAACAGATGGCCTGTAGTATGATGAAATGTGTGAATGAGGAAAAATATGAACGTAATGGGTAACGTTGGTGTGATGAGTTTTGCTTTTTGAAAAAAAGAGAATCAGAACGGAGTTGACTGAATCGAAGACAGCGTCGATTGAGTTGCAAGAACAAGTTGATTGAGTAAAAAAAAGAAAGAGTTTATTTGAATGGTAACCGAGTATATTAATTTGTATTCATTACCTTATTTTATCACCATTAAAAAGTAAATATTACCTTATGTTTAATCTCAACAAGAGTAATGGAAGGAAAGTGAGAAATCTACTGGGAAATTGTACGATATCGATGGGAGAGATTTCACAGTGGAAAAATGCATCGTAAACGAGGTAACACAATTTTTTGATTAAAGACATCGTTTAAAAATTTATCGGGCATACTTGGATTTCGTCAAACTCTGGACTGCGCAAGATTGTTGATTATTCTACTTGTAGGAATAAGTGAAAAATGTGAAACGAAATTTCGCCGTTCGAGGCCTCATTTTCAAGAGAACAAACTTTGAATATGTTTACTTAAAAACTCGCCCGGTAAAAACGCGTACTTGACAAAGTTTTGAACTTGAGTTTCCTCATTTTTTTTGCGAAAAAAAATTGCACTCCACGCGTTTGACGTACTTTTTAGGTTAGAATTTCCTCTTCGTTATTTATTCCCAACCAGTTCAGAATTCACTGATAATTCAACTACATTCGATAAATTTTCAAGCTCGATATCCGTTCGAGAAAATTGATTCTTCATTTCCGATTTATTTTTACTTGCAATACACCCTGTGCAATGAAGTATCGAACGAAAAGGCAAAGTTAACACCAAGCGGGGCCAAATGACCCCTTTTGAAAATTTACTTTAAAATCGTTCATTGTCATTTCCTTCACTAATCTGACTTTCTGTAAATTCTTATATTATCTGATTATTCAATTTCTAGCTTCCTGTTTTTCTCTTAGCTTATTTCTTACCGAGAAAAATTCTTTGCATACCTTATGTACCGCGAGGGGTCATTTGACCCCTTACGAAATTCACGTATTTTTCTAACAATTTATAAATCAAAACCAACAAAAAAAATTACGATACTAAGTTCGAGACATAAATGCGTCAAAACCAAAAACAATGATAAGCGAACACCCGAAACAATTAGTTATTATAATAAGACTAAATTTGGCGTCGACGTGGTTGCACCAAATGGCGCGAAAACAGCGTCAAATCCAAATGCAATAGACGGCCTGTGCACGTATTCTTCAGTATCCTGGATTTAGCTAAAATCAATGCATGGATACTCTGTCGGGAAAAAACTGAAATAAAGACATCAAGAACAGCGTTTCCTGTTACAATTAGCAGATGAACGAGTCACAGAGTATCACGAATTTCTCGAATAAGGAAAGGAAAACCTACAACAAGAAACACCAAGCAGCCCAAGCAATGTTTCCCGAATCACGAAGAAAATGTCAAATAAGATTGTACACGGGTAATAAAACCACTCAAACTCGCACTAATTTTCCAAAAATTTGTCTGCGGACAAATGTATGAAGGAGAAACCAGTCAAATGTAAAAAGTGCGATTAATTGATTATTCATTTTATTTAAATAAAAATATATATGTTTGATTATTTCTTTTAGAAATCAGAAGTTACGTTGCGAATTATTTCCTTTAATAAATTAAGAATTTCTTTCGAAAGATCAACGTTTATTCATAAGGGGTCAAATGACCCCTGATGGTAAGATAGGTGTATGTAAAATGCCGGTACGTTTAGTGTTAATAACAATTGCGTCTGGCAGAAGCAACAGCGATCGCACGACACGTCGTTGCGTAGTGAAGAGACAGAGATGAGAATACGTTGAGCTCGGGTCCTCCATTCCGCCCGTGAGACACAGAGCGAGATTGAAACCGAAGTAAGCGCAGGTTCGCGCGGATTTTGGAGAGGCCGGAGCCCGAGATGTTCGAGTTATTCCGTAAACTATATCTTTTGTTTTCTCCATGACCGAGACGCAAGTATCTCTGGCATCCTCTCGCCTCCTCGTTACGATCTCGCGATAAATTTCCCCCGACGATAATCGCCGCTGTGAGAGAGCGATAAACTTTTTCGAGAGGCGATGCACCTGAAGCGTATGGCCGAGATATAGAAGCAGAATTTTTATACAGCTGTCTCTGCGTGATGGCCCATATAACTCTTGGCCGCGTAGCCTGAAGTTCATACAGCACCGGTTCATACTTTTATACCGTCATAATCATCGTCTTTCTGATAATAATGTCAACATCTTTCAGTTTCATAAATATTTCCTCTAATCGAGGAGAGGGATTCGTACAGGCAGGTAAATATATTCAACAGCAACATATTAGATTCTCTCATATTTGATCGATCGAAATGTAAATTTTCGTAAAAATTCTAATCTAATCTAATCTAATCTAGTTTAGCGTCGGTGTGGTTCGGAAACTTCGAGTGGTGCTCGATATTTTTAAAGAGGAGTAAGCTGACTCATTCAAACTGGGCCGGTGAGTTTATCTGAAAGTTCTATCCGTGTACGTCTATCTCAATAGCGTGCCATAATCCATGCGGCATCAGGCAAACTTCTCAAAAATATCTAAACACGGACAGTTGACAAACGACGTCGACGATCCGTCCTTCACTTTGAGATTGGGAAATCTTCGAAATTTCCCGATTGACAGGTGAAATCAAGAACGTAGAGAAATCGTCCGACTCTGATAATGGTGACAGTTTGCTTATCGCAGATCATTGCCTCTTGAGCATTGTTCGACAGTCTGAGGGAAACATTGCGTTCAAATTAAAGGGACAATCGGTATAAAATCACAGTTTTCGTCTGATTTTGCATTTGACTCAACAAAACCAGCTACGGGCGCGAATAATTGAAACACGTGTCGCGTACATCTCGTGTACGTAAGAATCGGAGAACAGAGAACACCAACCATACTTTTATCGAGTAGTTCTCAAAGAACATCGTACGAGGGAAAATTGCACAGAGAGAAAAATTCAGTAGGAATGATCGTGTTTAACCTGGTACAGAAGATCAAAAGATGAATTATCATGCTTCTTACAAGGAAACATTAAATTATCAGGGAGAGGCAGAGGAGCGTTGTTTCAAGCAACGTTGTCCAACCTAAGCCGGCGAGCTTAGAGAGCTTTCCACATTCAGTCTCTGTTTCTGTGGTACTGAAACGTTGCCGCGACACTGTAGGTACTACATACGAGAAGTACCTATTAGCGGATGCGATTGCTCTGCCAGGTGAATCTGTTGATTCCTCGACGACTGCCGCCAAACCAGACAAAACCACGTAAAACCACGTTCTCTGCACGAACGATGCTGCTTTCAAGCCCGTGTTTTCACCCACCAAAACGAATTTTTGAATTCAATTATTCCTGTGTGAATGTTGGTACATATGTCTGTCATGCATACAGTGAAGAGCATAATTGTGCCAATAACAGTGAAACATTTCTGAATCGTTTAAAATCTTGTAAAAAAACTTTGTAAAAAAAAAGGATCGTAATCCACTTGGTCTCGTTTTAAAGAGCGAAGCTTCTATTTTTATAGTCGTTAGAGTTCGTTTCTTCTCTGAAGATGGTTTTACATTACGCAGCGAGTGGGAAACTGGGGACACATGTTTCACGAAAATTGTGAAAATTTAAATATGTGTAAAAAGTATTGAAAAAATTTCTTCTCGCAACTAGGTCCACCATCATTTGGAAGATCGAAGTTTCTCTTTTACAATAATCTTGTAAAAGTCCTTGTTCTGCAATTTTCTTTCTTTTTTCTACTGTTTCATCGAGTGTTGAATATTAGAGTTAAACGACAAATATTCGAAAATCCCAACATCTTGTCATCTAACCCTGATGTTCCAAATTCGAGTTTTAAGAGAGGTAGAGAAAAAAAAAATGTCAGTCTTCAAGATCATGCTAGATTTAATCATAGGAAAAAAGTTTTAACGTGTTTTTTTACAGGTATTTGAATTTCTACAATTTTTGAGAAAAATGTATCCTTAGTTTCTCATCCGCTACGTGACGTGAAATCATTTTCACGACTGTCGAAGTACAAGTTTCGCGATTTAAAATGAAATTTAAATATCGACAATTTTCCATTGTCATTGGTACAGTTATACTCTTCGCTGTACACGCACTGACTCTATTACCTGAACAAAATAATTTGCTTAGTTGGCCGATACAAGTTATCACAAAGTACGAGCTTCACGATATAAAATGAAACCAAGTGGATCGTTGTATGATTTTTTTTTCAGAAATTACATCATTCTAAATCATCGACAATTTTTCGCGAACAAGGCGTTTACATCTGTGTACAATTCGAGACAGATTTTCAACTATCGAATTCGCTACCACTGAAAATTCATAAAACGTATCAAGGAATGTCTTTGAACTCGACTTCGATTTCTGCACGTCGAGTTCTTCCAGTGCGAGAAGAACGAGAGAGCTAAAAGCAAAGGAGAGTAATTCCGTGAGAGGAGATTAATTATCGCGAAGATGGTAGCCAGCGAGCGTCTTCAGCCGCGCAAAAGTAGCGATTGTTTCGCTTAGGAGCTTAATTAAGGAGGCATAGAGCAGCGGTAAGAGTTAATGGGATATCGTTAAGCTTAATTGCGTTTCAAGGGGGAGCTCGAAGTGTGTCTTCTCGTCGATCAGGCGGATAACTTCGAGGCTGAAATACCGATATAAATCCAGCGAGATCTCCCGCGAGCGAGCGCGCGCGCGCGCGTGTTCGTTGGATCGATATCGATATCGAAATTGGCTGTGAAGAAACCAACGAGGCTGTGATTTCATAGTTGCTATTAATCGCGCGAAATATTGTCTGGCCTTCTTGCTGTTTAATGCAATTTCACCGGCGAAATTTTCGTTGTTAATTGTGTCTGGGATACGCGAGAGAGGCCGCGCTTTCATTCACAAATTGAGCTGACAGACACAGAGAACGATAGAGAAAGACAGACACACACACAGAGAGAGAGAGAGAGAGAGAGAATGCATCTCGTTCCAAAGCCGCAATGACGTTTCGACGTTTGTGCACTCTCCCTCAGAACGGTGGTAGAATCAATTGAACTCCTTTAAACGCGTCAAACGTGCCATTTCGTGCTTTTCGCGCTCTTTGTGCTCTGCCCGCCGCGCATTGTTGGCGAAAGGGTCGAAAGTGGTTATTTCCATTCTCGCTCGGCGACGCGACGCGTTCAAAATCAGGAGGCAGAGGGGAGAATGGAAGAAAAGCTCGAGCAGCGATTCGACCGATCGATACATCCGTATTAGGAGAGCCGCAGCTATGGTTTTTACGGACTTTAACACGTTGACTGCCAATTACGAGTTTACTTGCTATATTTTTGGCAGCTACGATGAAATTCCTAGTCTATCAGTGTAAATTAGAATAGACAGCCTCAGGGAAGAGAACGAAAAATCATTATTGGCTTACATGAACAGAAAATGTAATAATACAAAGTTTATTCAAAATCAACGAGCAAAAGAATATTTTTACTTGTGATAATTTTTCAAACAATCTTCCACGCAAAGGGCTGGCTTCTCTCGACAGATTCGGATACTCTGTAAATAATGAAACTCTTGCAATCTAATTTCTTTTTGAAACTTGAAACTGGTTGAATCTCTTCGACAATCAACGCGTGAATGCTTCTCTAAACTTCATAGGTTTTATTTCAGAAGAAGTTGCTTTATGAAAAAGTTCGTGCGCATTGTGTATATATATATAATTATTATAATATATATATGTATATATATATATATATATATATATGTAATGCAACCTTTAATAGTCTTTCTTTGCATAAGCCAACTACGAGATAATTCGCAAGATCTTTTTTTTCAAAAAAACACATTCTATATGCTCTTTGATGATTACTAGGTACTATAAGAAGTTTTCAATAATATAATATGATTGAATTAAATTTGCTTCTTAGACCGGGATCCTGAAAAGTAGCGTGGCAATCAAGGTGTTAAGTAAAATGGAGAAGACAAAAAAATAGAAACAAAAAAAATATGCGAATTATGCCTGGGTGATACGAGTGATAAGTTCTTCGTTGACGAGGTGAAAATGGAACTTTGGAATGGAGAAACAAGTTGAAAACTTCACAAGTTTTATAAATCTCCGAATAAATTCCGATCGAATGTACGTCCATTCTCTGTCGAGTATATAATAATAAGCGCTTCGAAAACGTATCTTCTGTTTTTGAATAGTCCTCTCTGTCGATGGTTTCATACGCAGTTCGATCGGTTTGATTAAATCAAATCGAACTCATATTAAAGTATCGACCTACTTTGCTCTCAATTCTCAACTGATACTGACGAAGATTATCTCGTTAAATGTTAAATGATTCGCCGATTCAGACTTGTGTGTTTACAAGGAGTGCCTGTAGCGTCGAGACGCTATAAAAATTCCTTTATCCGAGAAATGGCATAGTAAACACAGTAAGCACAGTTTATGAAAATGGTGCTGCTGAATGTTCCATGAAACAACAGTAAGTTCTGGTAATCGACGCGATACTAACTGCCCATTGCGATGCTTCTCGCGTACAATTTTCGACCGACTTGCGATTGACGTTCGTGGAAGAGTATTATCAATTTCAATTTCATATTGACTGATTGTGAGCGAGTGTGCAGGCACCGAAATGTCGCTTTTCATCTCATTATCGAGATGTCACGTTTTGCTTTGAAAGAAGAGAGAGAGAGAGACACTCGATTCAAAAGATCCACGGGAACGCACGTCCTTTGTCAAATTTTCTTCGACATCGTTTCGCGTTCTGGGAAACTTTCGCATGCATTTTCGAAAGCTGTCCGAGCCAACAAGGAAACCGAATTTCGACGAATTTCGACGTTGAGATAATGAAAAATTAAAGTCCAACTTGAACCTTTATTATCTGGCAATCCGCTGACATAACTGATCGAAAATTATCATCGAGTTTTACTTGAGAGACGAGAGAGAAACTCGATTGGCCACGTTTTTTTCTTGGACGTTCGTTCCGCGTTCTGGAAAAATTTCGAAATCTGTCGAAATCTCCGAAACTCATCTGGCAATCCGCTACACGATCGATCGAAAATTCGAATCCCTTTCCAAATTTCGCACGATTTGCGAGAGATGCTACAGGATATATCGCAGGATATTGAGAAGTTCGACAACCCGTCGGCGCTTATCGCCCATCGTGATCTCTCCGAAACAGTAAAATAATGTTTCACTTTCCGCTTGGTAAAGCGGAACTTCGCTATCTGGCCAATTCCATTGAATGGGCTGGGCTGCCAGCGTTGGCAGAAATCGGCAGACCGATCGTTCTAACTTCATTTGTCAGAAGAGGAGGGGGGGGGATCAAAACCCTTTTGACCGCGGTATAAAGTGATCGACGGCTGCTTTGGCAAAAGGAATTCGGCTCTCGCCACAGACGATGATACTCTACGGTTGTAAAGCTTTCGCAGACGCATCGGCGAACGGACGTTCTCGGCATTGGGTCAAAGACCCGGTGTCCTGTTGGTGTTTCTGTGTGCTACCCTCAGGTGGACTCGGGAACTCGGTGTCTGATTCGAGATAGCTATGGAACTCCAGGGACAATGAGCCGGATACTATGCTTGTTTGTTTCGGCGCGTATGGTCAACAAGATCGAGTCGTGGGACCCTAGTTGACGAGCAACAGAGTACACGTGTATATATATATATATATATATATAATACCATCTTACACTCACTTTGTTATTAAACGTCAGCATTAACACGACGTGTTGTTTAAATGGATAGTTAATTAGCCGGTTGTTCTGGCATGTCGCCATCAGAATAGACACCCTAGGTTGGTTTGTCCATTTCGAGAGAACAACAAGGAATAGGCAACGCATTTTCCGCCACATTTGATTTATAATTGCACAAATGATACTAAACATATTCGTTTGAAATTCAACGCGTCAAGATACGATTGCAATTCATTTTTACTAATTTACATTCATTGCAATTCGGTGTCGAAACAAATGAACGCCTTTTGAAAGACTGTACCTAACGCGAAATATTAACCCTTTCGCGACTAAGGGAAACATTTTTCCCCATTTTAAAATTGGTGATCGTCGTATTTAATTATAACCTTATCTGCATTTTTTATACAGAATGTCTAAAAAAGAACGTATGTCGAATGCAATTATGTAAATGGGAACGTTTAGAAAAAAAAAGATGTGCAAATTATGCTAAACTAATATATGTACTATGTACAATGTCCACCTTTGCTTCACAATTACTTCGCAGAATATCACAATTAGCACATCATTTTGTATAGTAATTTTATTTCATAATTTTGTACTATTTTAGTTAACATTTTGTTATAATAAACCAATAAATAAAAGACATTGCATAATAAGCCTAACCATAATTTGTGTTATCTTTATAGTCCATTGGGAAAAATATTTTCCATAAAATTCCAAAAGAAACTACACATTGTTATGTATTTTTCTTATGATTTTTATTTATTTTATGTCTAAACAAACTAAAATAAACAGTTACATACTAATATTTACTCTTAGCAACCTTATGGTCGTGAAAGGGTTAAAGACTATCCAGAATAAAAAAATTACAACAGATATGTACGTGTACATGTTATATTATATTTATATCTAGTACTTAACCCTTTGCTCATTGTGGATTCATGATTGAAAATATTTTTTTCAATGTTTTTACATGCTGTGACAATTTACAAAGTATCTTCACTTATTCACTTTAGTTACACGATATGAAAATAAAATTTTCGAATAAAACGAACAATGTATTTTAACCCTTTGCATTCGACTGTCCTTTCTGAGAGGACATCGTACTCAAATTTAATCAACAGCTTTGTGCTGATAATTATAATAAACGTATATATTATGAACATTATGCATGAACAGACTTCTAGACTGAAAGCTACAATTTCAACGACGCGAAAAGAACTGAAGAATTTCAGGCGAAAAAATTTCCGAAGACAGTGCTGAGTCAATCGATACTCGTCGAGTACAATTCACATAACTTCTTATTGCTTCTTACGAAAGTTTAAAAGATGGCAGAGGATATTATTTTTCCAGAGATTGAAACTATGTACATATTATACTTGTTCTGGCAAACTTTCAATCAATGCACGATGGTGATTGCTTGAAATTTGAACGATAACGCACGTTGGAAAGATATAATCAAGAAAATTTCGTGTTGAACACCATTTGAATGATCGTTTCATTTTATTTACCAAGCAATGCCTCGTAAATAAATTTCTAAATAATAATAAAATAAAAGACAAAATAAATAATAATAAAATTGGTGGAAAATGGTACAAAGAAAGTTTGTCAAGGGCAACCAAAGCGTTGCAACGATGAAGGCAATCACCGTTATGAAGAGGAATTTGACAGAATTTGCAAATAAATGATGTTTCGTTTTGTTTCTCGCACGTAGCACGTACTCGACAGGGCCTTTGTGGTCAAGCGACAACATGAAAAAGACGTGCTTTTTTACGTGACCAGCGTAAAATCTGTCTAGAGACGGTAAACGATAATTTGACAGATTTTCCTCTGTGATTTACGTTAATCGTCGCGAGTGTCTTTTCCATTCGAAATTAATCGATTAACCTACTGATCGCCGCAATTCTTTTACAGACCGCTCATTTCGCACGCGAATTTTGTTTCTTGCCTTTTTTTCGAAGCAGCTTTTGTGTTAGAAAATGATTCTAAACGTCACCGTTAAGAAATAGAAATTAAATTCGCTTCTATTATAGCGTACAGGCATGGCGCGCACGGCGATCAAGTGATTGATCGAAAGGCCTGGTGAATTCACAGGGTCATTTTTTCCCCCTGGCGACACGATGATGCACTGCTCCGAAAGAAAGCGTAAAATGCTAATGAACTCCGCAGTAAAAACAAGAGAAGGTAGAAGAGGACTCGCTCGCGTTGTAACACGCGAGTCCCCGTTGTTACTGTTGTCTGCACGTTATCTGCGCGTAGCATAGTTACGTGGCCGTGGAAAAGGCGGGAGCAACACGCCGCGCGTAGAATGCGCCGTTTCTCGCCTAATCACCGAAGTTCGAGCCACGTCGGGCACAATTAGTGCCGAGCGTCTAAGATGGATAGCCATCTGGAAACTTTGATGGTTCGAGGGTCGTCGAAAATTCTACGTTTAGGATTAGATAATCGCGGTAGTTGCTAGAGCAGCTTAACGGGCAGGTGTGCCTCGCGCGGCGGAAATTTCCGAAAAAGGTGTGCGTGTATTGGAGAATCTTCGAAAAAACGAGAAAGAAAAAGAAAAATATGGAAAAGAATAAAAAAACAAAAAAGAACGTAAATCTTCGAACCACTAATATTAGGATCTTGGTAAAGAATTGGATCTCCCCCTCCTAATGGATCAGAAGATGATGTATTAAAGTTTCGATCAAATAAAGGTATAGTAATTGCTCCAGCTAATACATAATAGGCAAAGAAAGAATTAATAAAATTACAGTGATTGAAATTGATCATGAAAACAGACTGATTTGGTGATAATTTAGAGAGAAGTTCTTTTATTATTATAAAAATTGTTACAATAAAATTTAACGATCCTAGAATCGATGAAATTCCAGTTATATAAATGGAAAAAGAAATAGTAAAATTCTACAGATAGAGAAGAATGGTACAAGTACGATGATAGAGGAGGATATACAGTTCACCCAGTTCCTGAACTAGGGAAAAATAAGTTACTTAGCAAAGGTAATAACAATGACAGAGGTAATAATCAAAAACTAATATTGTTTATTCGTGGAAATGCCATATCTGGAGATTTTAATATCAGTGGAACGAACGAAGTATCGCATCGGTAGGAAATATCAGAGAAGCGGGGGAAAACTCGAATTCGGAGACGAAAAATTTTCATCCAGTTTTCTCGACTGTGTCGCAAGAATCCCCCACAGTCTGTCGAATTGCCTCGAAAACAGCACAATATCGTAGGCAAACGCTGCGCTTCGTCACACTCCGGGAACTCGCCACAATGCCGCGCGAGAGATTGAGTTGCCTGGTGAAATCCTCGCGGGTCCGCGATGAAAAGGGACAGATTTTCTAGACCAATGGCTCACAAAAGGGAGGGGATGAACTCGGAATGCACGCGAGATGCGTGTTTCAAATAACAGAACCTACCCTGACATTAGCGGGATCCGCGTTTCGGGATCGGGATCGGGATCGGGACGAACGAGATTCGTGAGATTCGTCGTCGTTGTCGTCGTCGCCGTGATCTCGGAGCGAAGAGACAATCTATCGTCGCGAAAGGTCTGAAGAATATTTGAAGAAGCGTGTCCCCAAGCGGAGAAGGAAAGGATTCCATAGTGTCGGGGGATCGACGTCAAATTGTTCCAGCCGTGAGACGCAATTTGACAGACTGAGTAAAGTTAAACAGTTCCTCGCTACAAAGGAAACAATTTTCCGAACAACAGGAGGGTGACGTTCCCGCGCTTTGACCCGAAATTTTCTCGTAAGCTTTAAAATGCAGATGACCGCGCCTTTTAAGATCTCCTCCTCGCCAGGAGATTTGACGAGCCTTTGGCGGGAGGACGGAAGAAAATAAAAAATGCAAAATACAAGGTCCGTTATTTCGTTGATTCTTCTTCCATTCTCCGCCCCCTCCTCTCTCTCTCTCTCTCTCTCTACGGGGATAATAACTACGCGAGACACGAACATCCCGAGCTGTTCGGAATGGAAGCGTGTCCCGCGTGCCTTTATGAATATCAAAATAACAGATGTAGCCTGATTAAAATTCGACGCGGAAATTCGAATTTTCCCAGCGTTCGTCGCGTCCCGCTGCCAACGAATTTGTCATTTTTCTAATTGACCGTTACAATCCTTTCCACGATCGCGCGTTTTTTTCTTTCTTTCTTTCTTTTTTTTTTTTTTCGCTTCGACGAGCGATCAAGTGTCCCGAGGATAAATTGAAAATAAACGAATCGCGTGGGTTGGATTTATTATTTTTCGCTCTTCTCCGCTGTAGGGAATAAACGTAATGAGCATCTCCGGGGTTTTTGCCAATAGTTGGGAAAAAAGAAACAGCTTACCTTACGAGCAACGAATCACGCAAGAGAGTTGGCTTTATGAAAGAGCGGCCAAAACTCACGTTGATAAGATACAAAAAAATAGAGAACAAATTTCTTCGCATTGATCTGAATCAAATACATGACACGCAGCCAACGTACGGACTATCATCAGGAATGTATCAGGAACTCAACGGAATCAGCCTACACTAAACATCACAACCCGATAATTAGAAATACCGGAAACTATGACAACAACGTGTCATTCAAAATGAAAATCAAACACGCGCAATTTTACATCTGTGGACGCACTGCGTGCAAGATGAACTCAACAAGAAAAGCAGGTTTCTCGGAAATTTTCCTGCTGCGCCACACATTGTATTCTAAACTACACAAATTAAACAACCAAAATAATCAGGTAAATAACATACTCGAAAAAAAGCTTCTCATGTTAAGACAAAAAAGAAAAACGTCGCGATAGTCAGTAAGTAATATACAACACCTAGCAAGTCACGATGTGACGAAGATACACGGCCACTCTCACCAGATGGATTCTCAAACCTTCGATTCGAACGATCCTTCGAGAGGAGTTTTTCATTTGATTTTTCACGGGCTCGAACGTACGCGAAATAAATTTGAGTTCTTCTAGATCGACATCCGCCGACGCGTTTCGCGCTTCTTTTACTTTGCGACAGGCGCGCAGCAAACATTCAAGCTCGTACAAAGTACGAATGCCTGGTTTCATACTTTGAGAGTGCATTGTCGAGGCGATGAATGGTAAAAGTTGTAATTGTCAAGATCTATAGGTGTTCTATAGGTGCGCCTCGTCCAAAGTCAATTGATCGAGCCAAGGACATTCTGAAATCAACAAGGAACCTTTAGCAACTCCGTCGCTCTGTATCTTGTCTCTTCATTATGAGTTTGCTCTCCCTGCTTGTTTGTTTTAAGGACAGACCTCGTACAAAGGTGCAAGTACACGGTCTCTCTATTTTTAATGAAAGAGCTTCACCGCTTCGGCGTTTAAAGTCGAAAGGCAGGTGGCACCGAGTGGCCAATTAATTTCAGCAAAGATCAAAGTTCATAATGTTCGGGGCAATTGGCGTGATCACGCCCCGCGACACGGTCCAACGTTGCCCAAAAATTCATTCGACGATAGACTAGAATTAACTTTGTATCAAACTGCCCATCAGTGTCGAAATTAATTTTGTTCGTTTGGGAATTGAAAAAAAAAAACTGAATAAGGCGATCACAGAGAAATATTAAGATCTTGAGATCTGCGCGCTGTTGTCATGTTGAATCCTAAAAAGAAAAAGAAAAAAAATAAACGGGTGACAATTCGACGAACCGTAGAAAATTATCGAACAAAATGGACACACAGTTTAAAGTTTGAAAACTGATAGGGGGATAATTTTATTGCTTTTGGTCATAGGGTGCATGACACGACTCGCTACTTTCTGAAAGAAATCTTACCCTCAAAACCTCAATCTTCCTACGAGTTTCAACACTCACACATACATACAACCACGTACGCTCGTATTTCACGTTTTAAGATTAGGACGGCTAAACAAACAGTCCCAAGTTTGGTTTCTTTCGTTGTAACAATCGCCCACACACACGTTGGAACATGTGGCGATGCACGCATCGATTTTTAGGTTTCATGAAACCTGCATCAGAGTCAGTTTCACTCCACGCTACCGATCCTTTAGCTTTTTAGCGTGTTTTAAAATGCCAGATCATTTTCCAGCTCCAATGTTACCGTTAATAACAGGAGATATGTTAATTATATAAAAGGAAATGGGCCAGAAATGGTTAAAAATTAAGATTTTCCAATTCGGCATTATTAAAAGAACTGAAGACGATTACAGAAATTATCTACGTATGGATGACGCTGCTTTTTATTATCTGTTGAATTCGCCCAAGGATTGAAAAAACAGTGGTGACAAGGTGCAGTTAATGGAGGAGTAGTTACGAAGACTTAAAATTTAATACTGTAATTTCACTACACAGAAAGAAATTCCAAACAATAAGGCTTCCTCGCCCAACATTATTTGAGACCATTATTAAAACTATTCGGAATTATCTAAAAAAAAAAAAAAAAAGAAAAGAAAAACACAACGAAAAATACCTGAGAGTGTATTTAAAAATCCTATTTCCATAACCTGGGGATATTACAAAGTTCACGTCGCATAGTTCAAGTCGCTGCGACGTTTAGAACGGTCGGAATCCGCACATAGAACCCACAAACACACACACGGGATTACTCGCATTTTACAGCAGCAGCAGCATCCTTATCGTCGACGGAACCATCGGTTAAGAAAACCCGGGATATTAGCGCAAGGAGGTGGGCGACGCCGATTGTCAGAGGGAAGCAGTGTGTGTGGCTACCGTAATCCACGCGCTTCGCAACGCGATTCCGGCTAAATGGAAAAATTCCACGTCTTCCACTGGAAATCCACTCTCCAGCCGTTGGAGGTTGGCCGGTGGAGGCCAGCTGCCGCGCTCGGTGGTTGCACGAAACGAGATTCGCCCCCCTCCCCCCTGGGGACGCCGGCGGTGCATCCGCGAAACGAGACGAAACCACGGTCGCGCGTTTAACGAGTGCGTGCATTTAGCGTCGACCTAATTCGGCGCTGTGTATCGCGCGACACCGCCAACTACCTGCCATCTTTCTCGCGGGTCGGCCATTCGCCGAGTTCAATTCGAGAACTGAAAAGGTGAAAGGAGCAACGAGACGGAGGGAGGGAGGGAAGGAAGGGGGAGAAACACTGCGGCCCGCGGCAGAAGAACGAAAGAGAAAAGGGACGTAATAGTGCGCTGCTGTGTGTGTCTATTCACTCTGGGATTCGAGCCTGGCCCGTGCATTGTTCCAATTTATTCTCGTTCTGGCTTCTGCGAGGATCGATAAAACGTACGTTGGTTGCGAGCGTCGGAGTAAGAGCATTTCGGGAATCCGCGAGCTTTGCAGAGTGTTTGCAGAGGCCTAGGCCCGGTCAAGCGAGAGAAGTCTAACGCCTAATCGCGAAGACGCGACGCACGATGACGTTTCGCGTGACGGCTCGCAACCGTTTGGCCAATCCGTTTTATCTCCGCCCAGCTCGCCGCGGATTAATTGGAAGGAAGCTTCTCTCAAAAGGTCTCGAGGACAGAGCGGCAACGACGAAAGGGAGAAAGGGACAAAGAGTCGGAACAAGGAAGAGAAAGGGCAAGAGACTATAGGTGCCTGGTGTAGTAGGAGAAGAGACGAGGCGTGTGAGACAGACCACACTGAACGAGAACGTCATTAGAGGCTGCGCGGAAAAGCCCGGGGTGGAAGCCCGCGCAAGTGACGTGAATGTGGCAGAGAAAAGGGGCAGTTGCGACTCGCGGTCAGGGCAAAATAACTAGAAATAAAAAAAGAAAAGAAGAGAAAAAAGGGTGGGAAAGAGAGAGAGAGAAATACGACCGAAACTTCGTAAACTGTAGCAGATGACGTCTCTCAGTTTGTCGTTGGGAACATTCCTCATTAGGCCGATCCTCTGCGATATTTACATTGAATTAAACTGGCAGGTATACACCGAGTTACAACTCATAGCTCCGATAGAGGCCATTTTCTTTCCACACAGCACGAGGCGCGCGTATTTTGACATTTTTCAAGGTAATTGGTAAACTCGGTCGTTGCCTTCGGCTTGCCTCCTTCCTTTTCTCATTTCCGAGTTTCTGCCTCTCCTATTTTGTTTTCTTCGTTTTATTTATCTCTGCCGAGACTGAATAATTAGGCTCTCTCTCCGCAACGATTCCTCTCGTTTCACCCCGGGGACACGGGGTTTTGCCCCTTTCTTCGCCAAACAAAATTGCGTGCTCGTGAAAGAATCCCTCGTCGAGCGTTGATTAATTCTTTCTCGTTGGGATTGATATCGTTGAAACGAACGACAACTGCGAGATTAAAAGCGGCCCAGTCATTTTCTGGTCATTTTAATGTTTCTATCCTTTCCATGTATGTACGACTTTCTGTAACTTCGCCATCAGATTCAAACGATCAATCACGCAACAACCACACCCAATCTTACATTTGCTCGTGCAAACGCGCTTTCATTAATCATCGAAGAAAGTCGGAATCATCGCTGAAATTTTCGTGCAAACAGATCAATCATGTTTAAAACACGATCGATTCGTTGCTCGCAACCCACTGTGTTGCATATTCTATCTTATACGTAACTGGTTCAATTAGTTCGGCCGATACGCGCAATACTTTGCTCGCGAGTCGCACGACTCAACGACCTCGAAGTACTTTGGAGAAAAAAAAAAGCACTCGAATCATTCCTGTGAGATTAAAGGATTTCGCGCACGAGTTGTTTAAATTCAAGAATTTCGGCGATAAATGTACCACGATATTAGCTGAATCAAACAGTCAGGCGTTTTTAACCCCTTGTATATTGAAATAATCAGAACACTGAATCAAAGCAGTACAATGAACCAATATTATTTATTTATTCGTATTATGTATCCAAATAATTTAGCATGTCAGCGCACATACTAGAGATTTAACAGTAACTTTAATCTTTATTTCATGATACATCTAACAATCTAGCAAGGTATGGTGCAATTCGAAACATAATCCTACATCACATTTCTTGCGTTCGTAACGCGTCTCTCCTCTTCTGTTATGTCTTCCACACATTTGCGTCTTTTTCTGATTAATCCATTACAACACTCTTTCACTTTAAGGACATCAAATGAAATAACTGCGAATTAATCACGTTCAAATAATATACGACTAACGGAAGATGTGATTGTTGAATTGGAATTCACTTGCGTCAATATTTCTTTGTTGCAATTATTGTCAATAATACTTGCAACGTCTATAAGGCGCCTTTAGTTTGAGTCCGAGACAACGTGAGAATGAGCGCATCTCGTTTTCAGGGTACCGAGGCAAGTTAAATTGCCTATAGGCAACGGTAGCCAAAGAGTTAAGGCAATAGACCGGCCTAATTTAAATTTCAAACTTTTTCTAGCAACGCTGGAACGAGCCACCTCGCGATGAATCAGTCAAACAGCCTCGGACTTGCTTTCTTTCCTCGTCGTCTTCCTTCTTTCTTGCCCTCTCTCTCTCTCTCTCTCTCTTTCTTTCTTCTCCTAGCGTTTCTACGGTTTGTAAGGTTTGTAAGGTTTCACCTCTTCCCAGCCCAGCCCTCATCGCCTCCTTCTGCAAATTTTAGTCAATACCCAATTATCCATCTCGTTTTTTTAACTCTCCATTCGTTCCTTATCCCCGGTTAATTGCCACTCAACAGAGTCTATATATCTTACGATGGTCGTAGGATCCATCGCAACATCCTCGATTCGTTCAACATTTGTTGAAATTCATCCGAGAAATAAGAACAACGCGGCCGAGTCGGACGGACAAATTGGGATGTTCGTACAATATTATAAGCGAAGAATCATTTGTAAACAGCGAGGAATCATTTGTTAAAGTGGATTGATATTCATTGACAGGTGACTCGCTGTAGAAACACGTAGACACGTAAGGAGTATATTCGACGTAAAGGCTAATTTCATTATATAAACAAAAATGATTTGGTCTCGAATGATCTAAATAGCAGTCGATCGATCAGTACACCAATGGCTCACTTTGTGTTGAGAAACAAACGTTTCACGTTTACGTGTGTGTGTGTGTGTGTGTTCTTTTTTCTTCTTCTTTCGTTATATACACGGTGTACGTCAATAAAGACAATAGAAACGCGCACGGATCGTTCAAGATCAGTTGACAACTTGAGGATGCCACTTCAGCCTGTGAACGACGACGCGGCGAACGGTGATTCTTTCCATTCCGCAGCGTTTCAATTGCCTTCGAATCCGCTTGGAGAGTAACGAGAGTCTACCGATTTACGTTCTATACTTTCGAAATAAATACTCGAGAAATGACGAGCAAGGAAAATGAAACACTTCTTTTTTTCATGTTTGTGCTTTCAAACACTGTTTTATTGTCAGGCTTGTCGGATTTTGTCGAGTTATTGAGATGGAACAGCGTAATCGAGCCCCGTTTCGAAAGCGTTTCGAGACCTTCTTCCAACGAAAAATCAGATACACGAACGTTGTAATAAAATCATACTTCGCGTGTACTACATCATATTTTTCTGCTTTCAAACGCAATACTATTCAGCGAGAAATCAGTCGCGCCATTGGCGAACGTCAAACAACAAATTAATCTTCGAGAAGATTTATTCATGTTGTAATCGTGGTCAAGGATGATGGTTGAGAGTGTTCTTTCCTTCTTTTCTTCTTAAAATTTGTAAATCGAAGGGAGGGGAGAAAGAAGCGTGGATAACCAACTATTGGAATTTCTATATGAATAACTGTTCACTTTCGAGAGTCTATTAGCACTGAGATAACATTATCAGGCCTAGTTGGTCATCCAACAATCGCTCGACGATGTCCGAAAAATTTCGAGCGTTCACATTTGTCAAGTCTTCTACAGTAAATTTCCCTCGCTCAGAAATTGTTTCCCAAGCTATATAAGTACGTAGCCAAAGTGCATGCAAAACTCCATCTTCTTCTTGCAGTTTCGAGAACCTATTTCCACGAGGAAGGATTACGGTTCGCGAGCTTCGCGTGTTTCGTTATTTCCGCCACGCTCGATGTATCGATGTGTCAGCGACGGATAGAGAAACTCGTGAATCTAGCAGATGGCTCGAGTCGATGACACGCGACACGGGGGAATAAAGGCTGACGGCCAGTGACTCGGAGTATGTCAGATAAAGAGCGAGACCGCGGTCTCGGGATCGAGAATTCGATTCGACCTACGCGAACAAGCAGCTCCCGTATTCGGCCGCTTTACACGCGGCGCTTGACAATCTTATTGAAAGTTTTCGCGGCGGGGAGTTTCCAAGTCCGCGGAAGTCGAAACCCCCGACGATCCGATCGCGACAGCTCGCCGTGACAAATCGTCGAACCAGGATTTTCAGTGAATCAGCAGCGAGATCCTCTCTCCTTGGCCGCGGCGCGAGAGAGGATATCTCGCTTTTATTCCTGACGATGTTCTATTTACGAATATACTGACAATAAGTGAGCTCGAGAGATTATATACGACACGATCGACGTTTCTTTTGTCAAATGTACTGACAATAAGTTGTAAAGTATACTGTTCTTGTGTGTTGAATGCCATGAGGTGACCGGTACTCAATTTGCTGAATCGAAGCTTAGTAAAAACACGTAATTCAAGTAAATGTTAATATTCATGAATTTTTCAATATCAACTTTGTTACTACAACCGTGTGAGGAAATTAATGCAATTATAGAACGTACAAAAATGATTTTATTTGTAATACGCGAATATTATTCGTGACATATCGCATCAAAGCACTGCAAACGAGGAAAAGGTATAATCAATCACAGTTTTCACAATGTGACGACTTTTCTGGTACAATATTCTTGCCTTTGATTTGAATCTCTTTCTCGTAACAACTTCTACAAAATCGTCACCCGATCCTGGCTTTCCAATTTCTTTTTTTCATTTCGCGACATAGTTTTCTCTGTAGTCTTGTAGAAATGCAACCCTCGATCGTAGAAATAAAATATCGCAAGAAATAAGTGAAAATCAAAGAAATGTTTATATTTTTTTAACTTGTCTGCTGCAGATAATATTTCAACATAATACCTATAATCGTATAATCACAAATTCATATCCTGGGCGAGACATGAAAAATCAGCGTGGCATTCAACGTGTTAAATATACCAATAACAATAAGTTAACAATGATCGAGGGAACGAATAACGACACAATGATTTTTCGTTTTAATAGAAAATTGAAGCGACGAACGCGTACAAAGAAATAAAGAAGAGGATATATTTGTAGATCGATGATGAATAATCGGGGTCGATGATATTCTCTGGGGGGAGGGGGGAAGATCATACTCGTTCGAAGAGGAAGATGTTCTACACGGGCTGGAAACGCTCCTGTTATTCCAAATAGGAAGGAATTAACGATACAGGATTTACGATTTCGTGGAACACGTAATAAAAATGATAATAAACTTTGTTGTAGAGACGGGGGGAGATTATAGGGTCAGTTTGATCCTTTTAAACGGAGCAGCTGATCGGTCCTACGTGGCGAGAAATATTTTCGGAGTATAAAAATCTCGAGGTGCTGCTGCAACGACACGTTCGAAATTGAAACGAATTAAATCGAATTTCAATGTCGCCATTGCTCGTCGGCTTTGCTTTATTTCATCGTCGACGATCGTGATTTTCGTCTGCGAAATATCGAATTTTCTTCGAAGAGAGGGGAAACGCTTTCGAGAAACGAGGTGAAATCGCGTTTCAAACAAAAATCGTCAAAGACGTTCAAACAGCAAAGGTGTTTCGTACGCAAATTCTCGTGAAACGTTCGCGTCCAGCGATTGCCAAGTACCATAAGGCAAGAACCAGATCGATCTCTCCTTCCTCGCTGGATGATCCTGTATCCTCGGTTTTGGAAAACACGATCCGTTGGCTGGGCGAAGGAAACGCAATTACGCTCGACGCGATCAACCAAGGCGCGAGGAAAGCAACAGCGACAATCTCGGCTGCTCGGTTACTTTCATTTCAGACGACGGACGGTTTCACAGCCGGAGGATTCGCGTAAAAGACGTCGTGGCGGCGAATAATCTCCGACAGGAAGTAATGTATCCGGGCTGAAATATCTAGCTGCGGCAAAGGGGCAACAGCAGCACGCTGCTGCACAGAGAACGAGAAGAGAACGCGCCGGTTTATAGATGAGATCGATGATACTGCGAGTTTTTCCAGTCTAACTTTCCGGGCGAAAGCTTCGCGTTGCCGATTCTGGATTCGCTTGTCTCTACCGAGAGAGATCTCTTCGTGGAAAATTCTTCCCCTCTCTCTCTCTCTCTCTTCTCGACACGTCGTCGTGAAAACTTGACAAAATTTGTAACACGTTGATATTTTGCAGATTTCGATGCATTTTTATGACTTAACGCGTCGAACATTACGTTGATTTTGCATATCTGGCCCAGGGCATGAATTCGTGATAGGTATTATGTTGAAATATTATCTGCAACAGACAAGCTAAGAAACACAAACATTTTTGGATTTATTTCACTTGGCTGAAATGCGTTTCACTTCGATTTTCACTTGTTTCTTGCGACATTTTATTTCCACGATATACAGCGAAAGTCGAGGGTTGCATTTCTTCGCGTACAAGCCTGTCGAAAAAATGTGCCACGAAATGAATAAAAAAATGGTACGAAAAGCTAGGATCAGGCGACGATTTTGTAGAAGGTTTGTTGTGAAAAAAATTCAAATCAAAAGGAAAACAATTGTATCAGAAAAGTCGTCACATTGTGAAAACTGTACTAATTTACCTTTTCTTCGTTTGCAGTGCTTTAACCCTTTCGCTTCGACTTGTGAGTATTTATTATTTTATTTATTCCATGATGTATTTACAAGTACCATCTGTAGTCAATCATAAATTCTTCGTAATCGACAGAACATTTTTTGTTGATTTTATTGACACATTGGATTGATCACATATTAAGACTACTCTTTGTCGTTACGACATCAAAACGATCGTTTACTGTTTCATTCCAAAAAATCTATCGAATTCATTCGACAGTGAAACGACAGTTCATACATGTTTTTTTACAAGAATTAGAAATAGATCGGCTTAAGGTATAATTCTTAATCTTTTAAAAATTAAAAATTGTAATATATATATATATATATATATATACATACACATATATATATATATATATATATATATACATACATATATGTAAATATCTAAAAATATGTCAACTGTAATTGGTCCAATGTTTTTAGAATAGCTAATATAATTTTGTACAAGTTTTTTAATATTAAAAATGTAAACTATACGTGTTATATATTAGAGCAACGATTGTTTTATTAAGAACAGTTGATATTTAAGACTTAGGAAAACGTATATATAAAAACCACGCGCACTGTGCACATTTCTGGCGCGTGCTTCCGTTCAGTGACCGAAAGGGTTAATACGATATGTCACAATATACGCGAATAATATTCACGCATTACAAATGAAATTATTTTTGTACGTTCCATACTGCATTGCTTTCTTAGCTAATATTGAAAATTTACAAGTATTCACTCGAATCACATGTTTCTATTAATCTTCGATTGGCCGGTCACCGATGACCCCCATGGTATTCAACTGTGTTAATGACAGTGAAAACAACGTTCAATGTTATTCATTATTATGTGAACGTGTAGGAGGACGTTGTTTATTGAAATTTCAACGATATTTCTCACTACGACATTCGTGCAAGATGAAAATATTTTTCCAATTTCTGGAGATGTTCTTCTATTTTTCTTTAATTCTATCTTCCTAAAGTAATAACGAAAATAGCCCACGTTGGAAATTAAACGACGTATTATTGAGTGAACGTGGCATCTTCCAGCGGATCGGTGTGTATAACAGAACGGCGAGCATCGTCCAGAGATAAAGGAGATCAGACATCGAATATTAGTTTCGAACTGCACGCGTCAAGAACCCGGTTCTTACCTGTAACCAATTCGACAGAACTTTCGCGTGCAGCGCGTGTAGAACTTCCATAATTTAACAGTATTATACAGACGAACCGAACTTACGGTCCGACTTGATACCTAATCTCGAGTTAGCAAAATAACGGCTCATCGATCATTTCGATACACTGGGGAATTATCACGTTACGAGCGAAACAATCGGCGAGCGTCAGGAGCGAAAATCGCTTCAACGAACCGATCTTTCCCCTTTTTTTCTTTCTTTCTTGTTTTTTATTGAAAATTTGCACCGAGGAATTTTTCGGTGCGAAAAAACGAACGAAAGATGAAAAAAAAGAGGGAAGAAAATGGGAGAAAATGAAAAAAAGAAAAACAGCAACAACAACGAGAATTCAATTAACATTACCCATGGAGGACGTGGACGTTGTCGTCGGTAACGCCGGTCGCGCGTACGCGCGCGTCAATCACGCGGAAATTGCGCTTCTCTGGCAGCTTCCGGCCGCGGAACTTTTCATATTCCGTCCGCGTCGAACTCGGACAAAAAAATAAAAAAAAAAAAAAAGAAAAAAGAAAAAAGGATCCATCCGCGCGTGAAATATCGACGTTGCGATCGTTGACGATTCCCTCTCGCGCGCACACTTTTCTTCGCCGACACTTTTTTGCGAAAATCGGTTAATCGGGGCGAGACTCGGATAACAGAGAGCGGTCGGCCGCGGCGCGGATTTTCTTCTCCGGCGGAGAGCCGGGGCCGACATTAAAATTTCAAGCGGAAAGTTCTCTCCCTCTCCCCCTCACCACTCGAATCGAATTTTTGCTCGAACACGGCACGGAACGTAAGTTAAAAGTCGCGGGACCGAATCTCCAGACTCTCGCAGCCGACTGGAGTTTCGTCGTTTCCTCGAGGACGAAAGTATGCAGCGAGTTTGCTCCGCAGCGAAAATTACATCTTACTTCGCTTGACTCGGGGCGACATTACCGCGTTATCGATGCGACATCGATTCCGTCTCGTTTCCAGATAGAACGCCTTCTCCGTGAAATTCATGTTCGCGAACCGTGGTGTTAACACTTGTTAGAATATCGAACATTCTCTGCGCTCTGAATCGTGATTCAGTTTGCATTTCCGTTTGGACGTTCCTTTGAGTGTTTTCGTTTAATGTTTATTAGATCAGGACTCAGAAGCGTGGGTTACAAGGTCGCTGACCCGCGAGCCTGTTATCGTTGTTGTATTCAGAAATTGGTTGCCATTAATCGTTTTATCGGTACTTTCGTTTCACTGTTTTTGTGATGAATTACAGTAGAACAGATTACACCTTTTCACACACGGCGTCTATTCACGTGTTTTTTTTTCTTTTTTTTTTTTTGGAGTAATCACGCATTCAAAATACATAATTCAGCGCCAAGGCGAGTTTTATATTTTTAAACGATTGAAATATCTTAATAACGAGCAATTTTTCTATTTTTTTTTTTTCTATTCGACGGTGAAATATTTGCACCACGAAGAAATTATTGTGATAAAAGACCTTTCTTCATCTATTGCATTTCGAAAGAATACCGACTATAGGTATAATTGTTAATCTATTGAAAATTCAGGTTAGAGGTTAGGTTTTAGATTAGATTTTTAATTAGCTTAGGTTAGGTTAGAGTTTCAATTAGGCTGGGTTTTAAATTAGATTTCTGTTCGAAAAACTATTCTACGCGCTTGTCACAACGAATACCAGAAAATTCAAAAACGATTCCAAGCGGAATACTTAGAAGAAAGGTAAGAAATGATTGTGATCTCTTGAAAATTAGAGGTTAGATTTTCGTTTCAAGAAAACATTCTAGGCTTTTGTCAAAATGTTACTAGGAAGTACAAAAGAGATTCTACTTCAAAACGAATTAAAAATGATTCAAAACGGACTCGAAAAATGATTCGATCAATGTGTGTCACATTTTTGGCGTGACTGAACGGCTCATCTTCTGAATTTGAAAAATTTACAACAAAACAGGCCGCGCATCATAGAATTTTCAACGCATATGGAAACTGTGCAGTTTTCATGTCGAAACGATAGAACTTTCAACACGTGCAGAAATCGATTTTCATTTTCATCGAGTAATCAAAGTCAGTATACGTTACAATCTTCAAGAATCGTACCTTTCAATCCGAATCACTAAACTTCCTCGCAAAGTCAGTAGTTCGCATTCAATCTCCGAATTTTTACTTTTTACACTGGACAAGACAAGTTCATAGTCCAGTGATGTTACACACATTATTGAACGAGCAACGTTATACAACGTTATATCATTCGTCGATTGTGTAACAACACGTGGTAAAAATTTTGCTTGACGCATCGCGCGAAAGCAGGAATATAGCGCGCGATTGTTTCCCGCGAGTAAATAAAAGTTAGCGAAGCGTGAAACGAAGAAGCGTCTGAAAATGTCCACAGAGTTGGAGCATAGTTTAGAATCGAATTTGTTTTAGAATCGATTGCTTTAACCTTCAGAGAATTCCGTCGCGATCTGCGAGCTAACTAATGCTCCGGAAATACCTCGCGAAATATGCGCGAGAGCACAAATTGCATGAAATTAGCTAGAACGAGACGCAATAAAAAAAGGAAAATATATATGCATATACAGTTTGTTCAATTCTCGTTTTAAACTCTGTATTAAATTTTTTACCATCGGATGGACCGGCGAAATATTACCTGCAAAAACTCGGAGTATCTAATAAACGTAGAATATTTAATGAACCGTAAAGCGGACCATTGTTATTAATTTTGCAAACAAAGAGGCTGAAGGAGCTAAAAACGGTCCGAGGGTAAGCGGGAGGGGATGAAAGAAGGTTTCATTGAATTAATTTTCCGGCTGCGTGCAAACGGAATGACAGAGAGAGAGAGAGAGAGAGAGAGAAAGAGAGAGAGAGAGCTATAGAAAAATATATGCTCTTCCGTAATAACGGTAAACTCGCATCAAAAATTCACAAAACGTAATTGAATCCCATTTTTCCAGTCAGCGTGCCACTTTACGAATTCGACGGTAAATAGAAAAAAAAACTATAAAACTATAAAACGACGGTAAATAGAAAAAAACGATAAATCCCAATCTGCGTAAAATTTTCAAACTTCGCTACACCACCGCCTGGAGGTAGCTATATATATATATATATATATATATATATATATATATATATATATGCTACTTCCTGAAAATATATATATATCTTCAGAATGGGGGGAAGTTTCGTTGTCAAAAAATTATTAAACTTGCCATTAAAACGATGGCGTTCGCCTACAGATTACTAAATTTAGCAAAGCCAAAGTGGCTCGATTAATGGCGATCGAACTCGAGCCACTCCTTCCTCTCACTCTCTGTCGATGGTCTTCAATCTTTTCCAGGCCACCAAAATAAATCGAAGACAATAACCAGAACTTCCTTCAGGTTCTTCATCCAACTTCGTTCTCCTCTCGTGATTTACGAGGGTTCTTATCATCTCTTTAATCGCGTAATTTTATTGGTTAAGAGAGGTTCCATTACGTTCCTCCCTCCGGCCGATGTTGATTGAAGTTATAATTGCCCCGAAATTCCCTGGTTTCCGAGGTGAACCAATCGCTCTCCCAGCTCGTGTTAATCCCGATTAATTCAACACTTTCCATACTTTGCGCACTTCGAGTTGCAAGTTGCAAATTCTGCTGCGCGATCCCGCGTGATGGTCCTTCCATTCAAATTAGATCTATTTGAATTTGTTGAATTCAGATCACAGGCGAGCGGACCACGTGACAAAGCCACGAATACAAAGAACTGTGTGTAATTGAAGCAGCAAAGCGAGAGACCGAACGAAAGGGTAAGGTAGGGGTTTCGAAACGGCGGGGATTTGTTCCGATTTGTTCGTTGGCGAGTCAACGTTCTAACTCGTTCTAACTCGGCCTCGCGGAACGAATTCTGAAATCCCTGCCCCCTTCCGTGAAACTTAATTAAAGTAAGCGAAAGAAAGGAATGTCCCGACGACATTTAATCGCCCGTGCAGAATATATGTATATAGGTGAGTGCGCTAGGACTAGGTTCTAAAGGTCGGGCGAAATGCCTTCAAAGGCTCGTGGCTCCTGTTTCACCAGGTTTCGCCGGAAAACGTACGGGAAGGGCACGCGCGAGTGAAAAAAGAGCCGCGAAAACTCGAGAAACCGAGAGTCAAAAATGTATTAACGGTCTAGCCGGCAGTCTAACCGGGAAACACGACGCCGCTTCTTTGAAGTTCCTCTTTCGCCCTCTCCCCGTCGCTTGAAATCTTCTTTGCCACGATAGACCCCCTTCGATTATGCAAAGTGCCGTCCTTGAAAGACAAAATATCGTCGCGCGATCAGTCGACCGAGACGACAGGAGGTAGACGTTGGACTCTCTCTCGAAGAGAGAGAGAGAGAGAGAGAGAGAGAGAGAGACCAGCCGAGTGTTCGAAAATTCCACGCTGGTGACGGACGTTGCCGACGTTTCGCGTGGAAAGTTAACGCTAGAACTACCAGAAAGTCAGCGTTGGCAAATACATAGCACGCAAGAGATTTTGCACGGCACACAAAAAATTGTATGAAAAAAAAATTACGTAATACACTTTAACTTTATGTAACAAACTTTTCTTAAACTTGTATATTTTTTTTAAACTTCTAATTAACATAGCACTAAAACCCTTCACCGATTTTGCAACGATTTTATTTCAAAAATTTTTCAAAATTTGCCACCAAGTTGGCCTTGCCATTCATTAATATTTTAAAAATTTGACCCAAAAATTCAAATTTATTACAACATTTATATTTTAATTTTGCACTATCTTTTTATATTCAATAAATATAATTGAACATGAACTTATATCGTGCAACATGTTTATTTATATATAATAAATATTGACCACAGACACTGGCACGGGAAGAAAATTGAAATAAATTTTTATCTAAATTTGGCACAGCGATCAAATCTTATTTGCCATCCCTGACCAAAGTGGTCAAAATGACCAATTTTGTAGACATTTTGTAGACGTAAAAACGGTGTATGTTTTGTAAAGAAAGTCATAAAATTCACATTGAAGGGAAGAAGAAAAAAACCAGACACAAAGGATCCTCGGACCTGGGATTTTTTTTAGGAATTTTGAGATCCTTCATAAGAGTGCTACTTGAAGACTATAAATGACACTTGGAAGTAAAGACGGGGGTCAATTGAATTTTGGCCGAACTATCGAACAAATCAGACAAGCTGCAGCGAATAAACAAGGCTTCGAATTGTACAAAGTGTATAATTGCATCATCGTATATATTCGTTACATTTTAAGGATCCAAATGATTTTTTGTAAAATATATGAACAAGAAGCTTACTCTCCACTGTATTATAAAGTTTCTCTAATGTTTTCTTCAACGTCTTCGATAGAAATTGCGTGCTTTAATCATTCAAGTAATTCGAATGTTGTGAGGAACAGTTGAGGCGTGTTCGGACTGGTAGATTGTACCAGTCGTACAATCGAGTTCGACTTAATAGATATTCAATAATGAGACTTTACGTTTATATAAATTCAATTGCAGTAAATCGTACGAAACTCTTGTCTGAATCGCGTTGCGATTAATTTCACTCCGATATTGCTTTCCACGCGGAAAATCATTGTTCTTTATTCAAAATGGAAGAGTGTCTCGTTGATACTCGGAGAACTATCCGCTTAGCCTAAAGGCCCCCATAGACGTTGAAACATGCTGCGATGCATGCATCAACTCCTAGATTTCACGAAACGTCAGATGATGTTTCAGAATCAGCTTGCTTCCACTCTACCGATTCTTCAGTACTTCGTGCGACGCCAAAGTTGAAACAAGTGTTTCAAAACGTCGGATCGTCTTCCAGCTCCAATATTAAGGCCCCCATAGAGAGTTGAAACATGCTGCGATGCATGCATCACTGAGAAGCAAGGAATCACTGATGCAGAAATAGACTTCTAGCATTAGTTGGACAAAGGAAGTCCGTGATAATAAACCTAACATTACTATAACTAATATTGGAGCTGGAAGACGATCCGACATTTTAAAACACTTGTTTCAACTTTGGCGTCGCACGAAGAACTGAAGAATCGGTAGAGTGGGAGGCAAGCTGATTCTGAAACATCATCTGATGTTTCGTGAAACCTAGGAGTTGATGCATGCATCGCAGCATGTTTCAACGTCTATGGGGGCCTGTTTTGTGCCAACTGGCTAATCATAGTCGCCTGGGAACGTTACTCGGGGAAGATTCAACACGTTTCTGGAAGATTCTTCTGTGTGACCTTGTTCTAGTAAGTATATATACAGAGTGTCTCTGCGTTGGTAGTAAAAGCGAAAAGAAGGCGATTCTCTACGAAAGAAAATAAGTGGAAAATAAAGAATGAAATTTTTTCATTTGAATTATCAAAAGAACGTGACGAGAAATACGAGGCTAAAATGTTTGACATTCTTGCGCTGACAAGGAGGTCGAGGAGAACGTTAATCGAGATATATTCACGCGCACGATCTTCATAAGCCTTGCTGGAGTATCCACGTGGTTGCGTTAGGTCAGTTTTTAGCAAATTGGCGAACGCATCGGCCAATGACCAAACTTCACCACCATCTCGCTCCGTTCGACTCGCCAACTATTCGATAGCTTGCAGCTAGGAAATGTAGAGAACCGACGAACTGCTACGTAATTCAGTAAGCTCGAGCCAACTAGCTCGAGGTTTATCTTCATTCCGCTCGAAGTCACGGCCGCTTGTAAACCTGGCCGCGAAATCTTCCCGAGGATTGGCAACTCGGTCGTTGTTTTGTTGCCAGAGTTTTTCAGACTTTTTCGGTGCGCTGTTTTACTTTCCCGAAACCTTCGCCGCGTACACCGAACCGTAACCGTAATCGCGCCAATGGCAGTGGAAATTTAAATCGGTGCAATTTCGTGAAAAAGAGAAAAAGAAAACACATTTTAAAACGCGACTTTGTAATTTTGCGTCAAAAATTGTAAAAATTCAAGCCATAAAGAACTGTTTTCGTGACAAGCGCTCTTAACCCTTTCACGACCATAAGGTTGCTAAGAGTAAATATTAGTACGTAACTGTTTGTTTAGACGTAAAATAAATAAAAATCATAAGAAAAATACATAACAATGTGTAGTTCTTTTTGGAATTTTATGGAAAATATTTTTCCCAATGGATAAAGATAATACAAATTACGGTTAGGCTTATTATGCAATGTCTTTTATTTATTGGTCGTTTATTATAACAAAATGTTAACTAAAATAATACAAAATGATGTTCCAATTATGATATTCTGCGAAGCAATTTCTTTTGGTTGTGAAGCAAAAATGGACGTTGCAAATAGTACATATATTAGTTTAGCACAATTTGCACATCTTTTTTTTTCTAAACGTTTCCGTTTACATAATTGCGTTCGGCATACGTTCTATTTAGACATTCTGTATAAAAAATGCAGATAAGGTTATAATTAAATACGACAATCGCCAATTTTAAAATGGGGAAAAATGTTTCCCTTAGTCGTGAAAGGGTTAAAACACTCTTAAAACACACTGTACGATTTTTTCCCACCATTTTTGATTAATATTGGACGATAGAATTTCTTGAATCTTGTTGTTCGGTAATAGAACAAATTAAAGGATCGTTGCAAAGGGATCGAGACGATAGACCTGGTTACGAAAATAACTTTCTACAAACGTTTCAAATTTTTATAATTTTCAAGAAGAAAAAAAATTATCCCCACTTTTCCATCCGCTACGATGATGTGAGCTCATTTTCGAAAAGATGAAACTCACGTCTGTCGAAGTAGAGGTTGCACGATCTCATTTTACGAAGTGATATCAGTCGAAATTAACCAGAATTTTTCATTTGATTTTTCAACAAACTTTCAATTGGTATTGTAGAATTGTGCCCTTCATTGCATATCTAATTAATGATCTAGTAATTGATGCACAGATTTAGGATATGCGAACACGCAATTAATTAACCGTGTTACTCGAGGCTGGCCTGTACACTGGAAAACATTTTGTTTCACGAAGCGAAAACCGGTTCTTAGGAAACGAGATAGATGTAATCGTAATGTTTACACGGCTGTTCGGGTTTGTTCGATTCCGCTCGAAATGATTTGAAACTCGGCGTCTTGTTTCCGGTTTGATAAACGTCAGCTCGATCGCTTGATCGCTGATTCTCATCGATTTGGACACTGTAAATTATCCGTGAAACGAAATTTTCGCAACATGCGTCGAATTGCTCCATACATTAGTGTTAGTCACTACCCGTAAGTAATAAGTAAATCGTCTCTCGATACTGTGGAAAATGTTTTCTTTCGCTCAAGAGTCAATGCACAGTTTTAACCCTTTGCGGTCGTATTAAGTTTATACATAGGTGTCATGCTGGTCGGAATTAATTTTCGTTGAACGAACAGTGATACATGATATGCAAGATTACGAAGGAAAAACAAAATTTAGTAATTTTTTTTAAACTTCAGATATATGTAACACAATAATATGATCTAATTATATGTAAAAATTATATTTTATAGTTCTCCATCGTGTGGTATTTTTCAAAGCAGTCTCCGATATGAAGCCCTAGTTTTCGAGAGCATGTTTCGCAAAGATAACTAGTTTGGCGTCTTCCGTCCTTAATTTGTCTGTTTGAACATACGGAACAATCTTTACAAGTGCTGCAACATGTATTGGGTTGGTGCATAATTATTGCGCATTTTTTCGCAACTTTACATCTTCACAGTGCCGCAGTAAGTATGGCATAAATGGCATTCGTTTTTCCATTTTAGAGTATTATTTTTAAAATATTTCACGAAGCGAAATTGCCTAATTACACTTAAACACAATTTGCGAAATATTATTCTACGTATCTCCGAAGCTTGTCGACTTAATATAATATAAGATCAATATGGTTCTTTGTTGTGGTGGCTGAGAGTAGACATACGACCGCAAAGGGTTAATCTATAATATAATTGAACAATAAGTACACTAAGTGTGCTTCAGTATATATTTAACTAGAGTATAGGTTTATTAAATTTGAGGGAAACGACATTACTTATTTACGAGTACCGATATGTTACATATTTCAGAGGCAAAACCTGCCGTTTCATTTACCTTTCGCGAAATCCACCGATCCGGGAGAGCAGAACTGCTCGAATGTGCTCGGCAGAACACGGATCTCGAGGGCCATTATTCGAAACTTACGAACTTGGCGTCGCATTGGAAAGAGTGGTACAGGACACGAGAAAGAAACAGAGAGAGAGAGAGAAAGAGAGAGAGAGAGAGAGAGAAAGGGCAAGATGGAGCGAAGAAGAAACGACGAGGGAGAGACAGAAAGTAGGAAAGAATCGAGAGAAACGGACGGTGTCGCGTTATTTACCCGCACGGCACTTGACACTGTCGCTCTCGTTTGCCTAGATCTCGTCGACGAGACGCAGGGGATTCGATTTCGCGGACCGTGCAAGTAGAAGCGCAAGTAAATTACGCCGGCGAAGTAATAAACTAGAGTGCACCACACGGCGAAGAGGGGGTGCACGACACGCGGCGCGATACCCTTTCGCGCAACATTTCAAATAAACACTCTGCTCGTAAAACAGGCGCGTGACACAATCCTCGACACAGTGTCTGTGTACCTATTCTCGCATCCAATCGAATCGAGTCGAATCGAATTCGGCCCAAGTCTGGCAGGCAGAGATCTTCTTTTCGCGCGCGTGGCCAATACCAAAATCCAGAGACAGACAGAGAGAGAGAGAGAGAGAGAGAGAAAACAAAAGTGGAAAAACGAAAGTGACGGCCAAGTGGAGAAACTTATTCGAATTTAAATATTTCTCCTTCGGGTCGCGTTGGCCGCGAGGCAGTCGGTGGTTAGGCAACTTTGACCTCTGAACCGGAACTGAAGCGGCGTGCTGCACCCTATGTGTACTCTATACACAGGGTGCTCTAGGGTTCAGCGACTAAATTTTCCGAATGTACACACATTCTACAGGTACGGAAAATATTGCTGTTGAAACTGTATCGAAAAGTTCTCACACAGCTGCTTGTTGTTAGGCCGCGTTACGACGTAACTAGTAATTAGTTTCGAAAACGTTCGCCGTTGCTGTCGCGCGACGCAAAGCGACGCAAACCCGGATGGAAGCGAAATTGGATTTTTCTTCTTCCGCGAACACCACGAAGACGAATTTTGATGGAATTTCAACGCGGAACACGTAAGTGAACGCGTATGTTTGTAAAATGGTTTGCTTACGTGACGCGAAGTGAAGTTTCACTGCTAAACCCTGAGACACCCAGTACAAGCGTGTGTAGGTACAGGTGTGCCTCGTGCACACGCGACACACAACCAGTTGGAGGTTATTCGAGAGAGAGAGAGAGAGAGAGAGAGAGAGTCTGTTAACGCGGTGTTTGAGCGAGCACGCTAGAACTGGCTAGAGCCAACATGCAGCAAAACTCGGCCGGATAGAGGGGAAATCCTTTGAAACACGGGCCAGAGAAAAATTCATTTCGGCATTTCAAGTTGAAAACGGGACGGCACACACGGCGAAAACGAGTTGCCTGAGCGTATGCCTCGGCGAGATATTGGTTCTCTTATGGTTCTCTTGCGCCCTCGGTTCGGCACAGCTCGCGAAAAGGAATGTACAGAGAGTACGATGGAGTTGATATCGGTCGTCTGACATGTGGCCTCGGTAAACCGCGAACACAATTTGGAAACGTTACTCCGGCCGAGACGGCGACGAGAGAACGGGCCGCGAGAGAGAGAGAGAGAGAGAGAGAAGTAAAAACCACCGCGGCAGTCATTATGCATTCGCAAACATTTGCCAGTCTTTACGGCGGGTGCCTCCGTGGATATGAAAATTCATTGCCACGTCGCGCGCTAAATTAATTGCTATCCTTTTACCGGGATTTGTTCGTACTTTCGATCGACAGGAACGACAGCCACGCGGGAGTCTCGTAGAGTCTGCTGATAATTTCGTAATTTCAAAGTCTATCGTCCGACTGTTTTCTCAACGTACCTGGAATCTTTCCTCGAACCATTTCCAGAGTGAACCGACCGAGCGGGAAAATGTTTGAGTTGCGACCGGGAGCGATTCTTACTGAATTTCTTTTCTTTTTTTTCTTTCTTTCAACGCAGCGGCGGACCATTCGCGAAAGTTAGAAAATTCGCGCGATCGATCTTTGAACTTTGGACGACCTAACGAAAAACGCCGAGACAATTTCCTTCGAGAAAGTGAGAGAGAGAGAGAGAGAGAGAGAGAGAACGGAACTGAATGTTGAAAGAGCGCGAGCCACGAAGGAGGGAAAAAAAAAAAAAGAAAAAGAACTATGACGTGAAATATTGATAGAGGAAACTAGGAGAGCGAATCAAAGACTTAGTTTCTCCCAGGGGAGAAACCGGAGTACGTTTCCCTCAATTTTCAATTAAACAGTTTGACTACTTAAAAATCTTGAAGCAGCGGCCGATGGAAAGGACATGTCGTTGAATCCTCGAAATCCGTAATAAAGTTCGCGAAACGTCGGCAAACGCGTGGCAAAGGAATTCTCAATCTCCTCAAATTCACTTTTTCAACGGGCAAAGAGCATCTTTTGAAGATGCGATGCTTCTTCTCTCTCTCTCTCTCTCTCTCTCTCTCGAAATTAACGTCGAGACAGAAATTAAAATTAACTCGTGTGGTTTCGATCGAGGAATATTCACAACGTGTGCGTGTTACGTACGCGTTGAAGAGCCGAGATGACTTGCCACGGGACTCTAACGCCTGGAAACTTCACTATACCTGCAACACGAAAGATCGCAAAATTAATTAAATTTGCATTATCGACGCTTACGTGGATCGATTGATAAGATTTTCAATTGCCAAGCAAGGTAGAAAGTAACGAAGTACGAAGTAGTGCCCACTTAAGCGTCCGTCGCTATCTCCACCAATTCTTGGAATTGGAATAAACTATCCCCACTTTAGGCTACTTCACCCCGCGTAAAACACGAAATACAGAACAAGCGATATAACGATATTTCGGCACACTATGACTGTTTCGGACACACATCGATCAAAGTTGGGCAAATTTTATATTAAATAACAAATACATGTCCAATTTATACGTATTGGTACGATTATAGAATTATACTACGTGTATCGTTAATTTAACATCGATGGAAATGTAACAAGACCTTTATTCAAGGTTTCCATTCAATTACCGATAATTATTGATCAACGACTAGTTTTATGGAAATTTCAATGGATTTTCCGGAAATTTAGATTAATTACAATCGTCTGATGGTTATTGCTCTATTTAAAAATGTTAAAAAGTATATATATCAAATTTAAAATAATATATATCAAAGTATATATATCAAATTTAAAATAATATATATCAAAGTATATATATCAAATTTAAAATAATATATATCAAAGTATATATATCAAATTTGAAATAATTCGAATGTATTCAGTTTAAATGTTAAAATGTTAAATTTCTTTACGACGGCGTAACAATTGACCCTCACCCCTGATCTTTCTTTCGGTGCCAATTCGCAGAATACACTATCCCTCTTAAGCGATCATCTCTTAAGAGACCATCGCCACGCTTCTTTTCAAATTCGACAGAGTGATTATTCGCAATCGCGAACGCAATTACGTGTTATCTACAAACAAGCGAGGCAGACTTCTATCGAAGCGACAAGCCCTTAAATAAGTACAGGCGAACGATCGATGACGGCGGGCTATCGGGTCAATAGCGATGACAAATCGTGTGTCGAACAAGAATCCAGTCAATTAGCGATTGAACGCGAGTATGTATAACAAAGCTTCGATCTGGATTGGCTGGCTAAACAAACGTCAATCATCGGCGACCGATCGACAGGATTATCTCTCGAAACGAGGAAACGAGACGCCTTGGCGAAAAATGTCTTCACTGTTGGATATATTATCTGCGCTAGTCACGCTGTACCAACTGTAATGACACGGCTGTCGTTGCAATGATTGCGTCCTTCAATTGTTATTAGCTTGAGTCACAAATAATGTCCGTTTCTCTGAGAATAAATTATAACGATTTGTGCATTTGTCATCCTGATGACTCGTCCAATTCGTTTTAGCAGATAAATAAGTATCCCTCTTGCTAAGCCTTATTACAGCAGTGGCAACGTACACATCGGAATTAAATTTCACAAATTTGAACGTGCATATTCGACGCGTAATGTCGCGGGAGTTCAAGCTACGGAGACATCGAAAAAGATGTGCAGTATTTTTGCCAAATTTCATTCTGGAAACACGTTGTTGCAAGATGAATTCAAACTAGGCTATCTTCGTCAGACTTCGATGACGAAGCTTTAAAATCATTGATGGAATGCAAGCCACGGCAAAGTGTTCGGGAATTATCAGACAAATTGAACGCATCACAGTCCGCCATATGCCGCCATTTAGAAAAGATAAGGAAAGGAAGCCGGGTGTTGGGTACTCTTGATCCTAACCTAAACCTAACCTAAACCTCTTGATCGTTGTGCGCGCCAATCCTTATACCCTAAATAAAAGCGAAATTAATTTCGATTTCTTTACAGTGACATATAGAATCATTTTGTATCACTAAAAAAATCGATATATATATATATATATATATATATATTTTTTAAATATGTTTTTCCTTGAATAGGAAATATATTTTTTCTTGATTTTGGATTTATTCGAAAAGAAAGGCAAGAAACAAAATTCGCTTGCGAAAACTGTAAAATTCCACTTTGCCCAACTATTTACTTCAAAGCATACCACACCATAAATAAATATTAGTTTCATTGCGTACAATATACATGTGTATTTTTTAGACTATAGATTTATAACATTTCAAATTTAACAAACGTGCATATAACTTTTTTAATTTTTTTAATATTTAGTATTGATCTATTGTGTGGCAACCCTAGTGAAAATCAAGTGTTTTCTTTTGTACAAATTATATCCTAATTGATTGTGGCTCACCAATTATGTAAGTAAAAAATATTTAAATTATTTATTTATTAGTAAAAGTACACTTTTCTTAAAATTGAAAATACGCGGCAAGCTGATGCGCGGTCCTTAAAAAATGTGGCGATCAAAAGAAAAGAACAAAGCGGCCCGCATACAGTAAGAGCAACGCAGGAAAGAATTTTAGAGCTTGACTACTCTATTCTACTTTACCCGCCATATTCACCTGATTATTACTTTTTTCGATCTCAGTAAAATGGAGGAAAAATTCCAATAACAACCAAGTTCGAAAGTTTGTCAAAGAAACAAGTTTCTTTACAATCAAAACCAGCTGAATTCTACGCTAATAAGCTGATAAATGGCAACGAGTAATGCATTGCAAATAACGGCGAGGTATACCACAGATTGTTGTTTCTTTCATTGATAAATAAAGTTGTTTCACCGGAACGGAGATTATTTATATCTCAGCCTAACAACGCGTTAAACGCGAATCGATACATTCGACTAGACTTTGAAACGAAATTTACAAAGAGAAGTATGTGAAGAAAGAAAGTCGATTAACCGCCTCGAGGTTTTCAAGTTCAAAACAACTCTCGGTCCATTTTCTCGCCTCGAGTTGCGTATAAATCTCCTCGTCGCAATTCTGATTCTCTACGAGAGATTCAGCCGTATAATAATTCAGCGTATTTCTCGTTGTCGGCGATGGTCCCTGGTGCAATTTGCTCCATTGGCAGGGAGAATAGAAAACGTAAAGAACAGAGGGCCAGAGGAGAAGCCTGCAGAATCCCGAAGATGAAACGAATTCGCTTAACAATATCGTATCTCTGTGACGTACGTGCGGGGAATACCGTGAAAAGAGGGAAGAAAGCGCGCAGTGGTCAGCGACGAGCTGATATCTCCACTCGGCTGATCTTCGTCGCTTTTACAAATGCGCATTGCGCGACGACTGATTTAGCTTGCAAGAGAGTACAAAGTGCAGCGCACTATATATTTCTTTTCTTTTTTTTTCTTTTTTTTTTTTTTTTTTTGGTCAGGTAAAAGCGGAGATGCGACGTCCGGGAAAATGGAGGAAATCCGGGAAATTGCGAGGAGATATTCTCTCTCTCTCTCTCTCTCTCTGCCTGTTTCTCTCTGGCACGTTCGTAGGACGTTAATTCCGATCGGTAAAATTTTCGAGAGAGAATCGCGAACGAGAAGCATCGAGTTTCGAGTTTATAACGACACGATCGGCTGTTGTTCTCCGCTGGAAATGTCCGAATTTTAGCGTGCCATCGTCGAAATCGCTATCAATTATAAATCCAGAGTCAATCTGGTCCACGCGCGAATATTCATTCGCGTTTTTAAATGCAATTTTCCGGGATATCAGCCGCCTGCCTGGACAAACCGATCGGATGATACGTAAAAAATTGACGAACGACTCGTTAACGTTGCATATGGAAGGAAATCCAGCCCAGTTTGATCGAGTCGCTCTAATATTTCCGGCGGGAAGTAAATTTCCTTTTTTTTCCATTTTTTTTTTCTTCGTTACACAGTCGGTCATCGCGAACGCGTTGTTTGCCAGGCAAGACCGCGAACAAATGGTTTTTATATTTCCTTGGCTGACGCGACAAGTCCCGGTGCCCCCGGTGAAACTTTCATTACGAGCCACATCTCCTCCCCCCTACCCCCGAAATTGCAACTTTCAGCGAAAGCTCGCGCCCGGGAGTTTTTCCTCTCCCGGCTGTGTATTGCGGCCACGCGTGAATTATCGAGGCGGAAGGAACGCCGAAACGATTTGCAGCGATTCCGGCATGTTTCATTCACCGGGGCCCGAGTTTTTGGCAAGGTGTCAAAAAGAGCGCGCGGCGCAATCGAGGCTTTCGAGCGTTCTTCTCAGTCTGGCTTGTCTAGCCGAGCGTGGCCGGGGCCAAGCAACCACCTGACAGATCATTCGTCACGGCGGGGCTCTCGCACGTCACACACCCTTCGTGTAAACGTCTCGCGGAATTGGCACCGTCTTCTCGTCATCGTCACTCATACCCTTCCTCTCTCTCTCTCTCTCTCTTTCTCTTCTCCTCTTCGCTTGTCCCTTTCGAGCGTTTTCGATCCCTCAGCCAAAGCGTGGCTCGTGGCTTTGGTTTCGTGTTGTTCGTGGGCACGTACTTGCACGCGGTGCGCCAACGCCGACTATTAAGCCGTCGTGAATATCCCAATTTAGTATCACGGAGGAACCGAGAGAGAGAGAGAGAGAGAAACTCTTAGCCGGAGGCGGCTTTACCATTTTTAATGCTCGCAAGCTTCGCCAACTAGATACCGGATACCGAAGGAATAAGAACGGGGTTACGTGGCCCCGACATTCCTCGCAAGAGCGTGTTCCCCTGTACCAACTAGGACGCACAAAGGACAGAGCGCGGCTTTATGTATACGTATATATGTATGTATGTATGTATGTATGTATGTATGTATGTATGTATGTATGTATGTATGTATGTATGTATGTATGTATGTATGTATGTATGTATGTATGTATGTATGTATGTATGTATGTATGTATGTATGTATGCATGCATGCATGTATGTATGTATGTATGTATATACATGTCGGTAGTGACACTGACGCAATTGAAAAGCGGACGTGTGCTACGCGCAAAGGTAAATCGAATATGTGGCAAGTAGGTGTCTTCTCTCGGGCTTTGTTTTTCGGAGGAACTGAATCTTCAAAATAACTGGAGGTAAAGTAACTGAGCAGAGGGTAGATACTGTGTCACAATTATTTGCTGTACAGGATGAAAAGAAAAGTTTCTTCGTGGCTATCACAGATGAATTCTACACCTTCGATTCGATGGAAATACATGCAAAAAATCTGCTGCAAAATTTGAATTTCATGGCAATTTCAGAAATTTATTTTTCTTTCTTTCTGCATTGGCAGAAATAACCATTTAATGCTTGAGTCCTAACAACAACTTTATGAACGCATGAATACGTTGTTTTACGTAATTTTACGTAATTTTCGCATTAGACCACTAACATTTGATTTATCACAATTGCAGCATCAACGAGTCTAAATAATCAAATAATAAAACTAACTGTTTACATTATTCGCAATATAAACATTACATCCACGCATCCAGAACCATAAAGTCGCTGTCAGAACACACGAGTCCGCGCGGTGTTAAATGATTCAGAAACATTTTTTGCCATTTTTCAAGAGAACAATTAGGTTGCAACCTATGGTTCCTCGGAAAAGTTTTACCTTCGTGATAAGAAGAATACAACGCAAACATTAAAATTCGAGATCGAGGTTAATTTTCCGGCAGGTTCTTTACATGTATTCCCATCGAACTAAAGGCGTAGAATTCATCCATAACAGACAAATTTTTCTTTCCACCCTGTACGTAAAATTACACTCTGCACATGAAAAGAAAAAAGAATCTGCAGATTATTCTTGAAGAGAATTTTTAGGATCTCGAGCAATGCAAGCGGAAATCCTTCGATCAGCTGGAGCTTCCGATTGCACGAAAAAGAAACGAGAAGTAAATTCAGGCTCTGATCCCACGTGCCTCGATTCATTAACTACTCGTTAATGACGATTGCCGGACTATCATCGATTCTCGCTTTCGCGTACACGCGTTGATATCAAGAAACGACCAGTTTCGGGAAATTTTTACGATTCTAACGGACGTTCCATACGATGTTGGAATTGTTGGTCCGACTAAAAACAGCTCGGTCGATCCGTTGTAAACTAGATTGATTGACGCGAGCAACTGAGTTTTGGAAATTCATCCAGGAAAGTTCATTCAGGAGAAATTGACTTCCAACAATTCCACCGATGATGGCATGAGTTTTAACGGTCCAGAAGTATTTCAAGTTTACTTCCCACCAGGTCCAAGCTATTTTTCATACGAAGAGAAAAAGTATTAAATCGTATCCCGAGGTGGAATGTCATCAATTTCTGTAACATTTTTCCACTCGGTATTCTCATCAGCAGTATCATGTTCGTCTTCTTCATCCTCACTGTAACTTATATTTGGAATTTTTCTTCTCTTTCTAGGAACTACTTCGCTGTCACTGTCATTATAGTCTGAAAACGTAATGCTTCTCAGATTTTCATTTTCGTCGATAGAAATACCGAATTCAAACTCGTCGCCACTACTGCTAATATCATTGAAATGATCGTTCTCATCGTGTATTATTCTTTCAGAGTTTCCGGCCATATTTCACGGTTTTATTAACAAGATAAAATATAATAAACTAAACTGTGTAAAAGAAACTCCGATAACGCGCACGTTCTTTTGAAAAATCAAACACAAGACTGACTTTGCACGCGAAGAGCACCAAAAGTGCACGTACACAAAAACGGTAAAAGATATAACAGAACATAGATAACAAGCGACAAACAAATTCACAGAAATGGCATGGCACAATACTTAACGCGTTAATAGTAATTATAACAGCTCTAAAAAGTGATAAAAATAATAAATTGGTTTTTGCCGCCATATACGCGGCATTGGACCCAGCAAGTAAAAGTGCCATGCCGTTTATATGGCGACATCGGTCCGTTAAGGGTTAAAATAGCTGTTGCGAAAGAAGATTTTAAACGGTTCGTCTCTCGAAGCTTCCACATTGCAAAACTGAGCTCTAAAATTCAAGCAACCTTTCGATCGACAATTTTTAATCAACAACATTGAGATTCGTCGAAAAGCAATAACCGAGCATCGGCTCCGTTCACTCAGGACGGAGATCGTGAAATCAGATTAACGGGAAACATGCATACGATACGGCGATTACGATTGAGAAAGATTTACGATTTTGGGAATGCTGCCAAGCAATTTCGACCAGCGGTTCGTCCCATTACACTCTTACGCCACATTTCCGCGAGAAAAGCTGTTATCAATTTCCTTTCTCGATCTCTGATGCAATCGACTGGTTCTTCGCCAGTCGAGGAAACGATTTTATATCTTAAAAATTTTCAACAAAAAGTTGTCTTTCGGCGACACGCTCGCGACCAAACTCGCGGCACCGATTCAGCCGATTCTGTTCGTAGATTTATCTTTCGGGACAGCTGGAACGGTTGATAAAGCCTTGGCTGGGAATGAGCTACACCTGGCGATGGTCGTTTCCGGAACGAAACTATCGGCCACGGTTAAATGTGACTGGGGAGATCATAATTTCGCAAAAAAAAAAAGGATTAAGCTAGAAGGACATTACGATCCACGCAGACCGTCGGCGAGAAATTACGGAGTACGGAGATAATATTGGAAATATAAAATCTTTCGCCGTCTCGTCGCGACAGGTGGTGCTCTCTCTCTCTCTCTCTCTTTTCTTTCTTTCTTTTTTTTCCCGCCTGCCAGAGATGACAATTAATTACCACGAGGAAAATAATGGCATCACGCACGCCGTACGTACATACGTGCCACACTTCCTTTCCTTCTCTTCTCTTCTCTTTCTTTTGTTTTTTTTTTTCGTTTCGTTTCGTTCCGTCGTCCCCCACGATCCCGTGTTCCATTACCGGGGATTTCTAATTAAGCGGAACTAACCACACCGGCAAATCTCTTTTGAACGAGTGCGCCATGTTTCTTTTATCTCTCTCTTTCTCTTTTTGCCACGGAAGACGACACGGTAAGATGTATGCTGATGAAAATCCGGGGGGAGGAAGGTGAGTACAACGAGAGAAAAGCAAGAGCAAGCGAATGAATGGATACGAGAAAGTTAAGCTGGCACGAAAGTCCGTTTTAATTTCATTCGCTGATTATGATTGTCAAGTCGTATCGCGTACACGATATGTACAGAAAACGATAACACGTGCGGATCCCCGTAAAGCGACTCGATTTATCGCGAGGTTCCAGATTTCAAAGAAATCTCGCTCTGCCTGCACATCTCGTCGATGTTTGCAATTCGCCATTTCTGAAATCCCTGCTAAATTCGCTAAATTCTATCGTATCGAAATTTAACCAATTTTTTAATACTGACCGGAAAGAAGCACGTACAGTGAAAAAGCGAAAGTTGACACGTAAAAATTGAAGTTGAGAAGTAAATAACGAACAAATACATTGTACGCACATTTGAAGAAAAGTCGTAAAGATAAACGGCGATGCGATAACTAGATTTTCATCTAGGAAACTGCACGCGAAAGAATGAACATGGTCAATTTGACACTGTTGGCGATAGGTTTAGTTTTATAAGGTCATTGATTTATTTTCCTAGCGTGGGTTCTTCCATTCACGAAATTTCATTTGCACAAAGGTGCTTTCGTTCACATTCAGAGAGAGAACTAATAACAATAACAACTTGAGGTATGTTTCATAATTAATTTGGTTAATTACGCAATGCCGCGGTCCACGTTAGGTCGGGTATTTAAGCAAATTGGAATAATTAACGCGGGTATAATTAATCGCAGTTTGCGAAGCACTTTGCAAACGTGCGCGCGATTTCGTGATTCGTCGAATCGTTGGATTTCTTGTCTGATCGTTGGATTAGGAGGGATTTCCTTCGAAAGAGAGAGAGAGAGAGAGAGAGAGAGAGAAATCCTCGATTCAAAGGACAGAAAGACTCCCTCGGAAAAGTGTTTTGAAACACGAACCACGTTTCAAGTTTGGAATTCAACGAAAACAGCGACGAAAAAGTGTAATTAAACGGAACGGAAAGTTCTTTTAAACCTATTAACATTTCAGCCCTGCGAAATCTTCATTTCACATTCGTAATTAACGTTTACACAGCCCCGAGACACACGCGTATTCGAATTTTCGTTCCAGTTCGGGAAACAGACTTTGTTTGCGTATACGCGAAATTACAAAAACGTCTTTAAAAGCCGTCAATCCGTCACAAACGACGAATGGGTTTCTCAAATTTCCAGGACACTGAGGAATCGAACGTTCAATTAACCCGTTGACTGCCAGGCAAATTTAGAGCGTCTTGCCCTGGGAGCTAAAATTTTATTTTAAAGAAAAAATGAAATTTTCCAAAATATAACAATACTAAGTTACAGATTTAGCATTGAAATGGCATTTACAGTAATTTTTATTGAAAAAAAAAACACTACGAGATAACTCGTAGCTGGCGCCACTGAATAAGATTCTTGTGCTGCCCGCCACTTACGAGATATCACGTAATGTTTTCTTTTTTTCAATAAAAATTGTAATAAACAAAGACATTTTCTTTTCGTTTCGTTTGATTTTACAAGCTTGTCTCCTAATTTCATTTGGCGACAGTCAATAATACAGGTATGTAATGATCCTCACTGGGAAAAACCTATAAGGCAACGGTATCTACAAAGATTTGTAAAGTAGTAAAAGAAAGTAGGTATTTTTGTCCAGTGTGCGTTGATCCTTCTTTCAAAGCTTATCATACACAGCCACAACGATAAAAATATTTTAATTTTAGTAATACATTCATATATATAATTAATAAGTTATGACCGAATAGTCTAAGTTATTATTTTTATAATAAAAAGTAATGTTAAATATGTTTTATACACCATATTAAATTTTCATTCATCCTTTCTAATAATTCCTAACTCAACCGGCAATAAAAATATCCCCTGACCAATTGTAATCAATCTAAACTTGTAGCGCAAACTACGAGATATCTCGTAGCTGGCAGTCAATGGGTTAATCTTGTCGGCTCTGCGAGCCTCTTTACACGTTAAAAAAACAATTACCAACCAGCTTAGTTTAGATTTTCGAGTTTTTTTCTTTTCAATCGCGCGGTCTAACAGATCGCCAGTTGGAAAAAAGAAATCATCGGACATGTTGATTCGTCGCGTCGACGCGGGGTCTCCATGTCTAGGGACTTTTCCCTAATTTCATAGTTACTTTTAATCTTGAAAGCACGAGCTTCGGTTGAACCCATTAACTGCCAGGCAAATTTAGAGCGTCTTGCCCTGGGAGCCAAAATTTTATTTTAAAGAAAACACGAAATTTTCCAAAATATAATAATAATAAGTTACAGATTTAGTATTGAAATGGCATTTACAGTACTTTTTATTGAAAAAAAAAAAAACACTACGAGATAACTCGTAGTAGCTGGCGCCACTGAATAATTAATATGTTATGACCGAATAGTCTAAGTTATTATTTTTATAATAAAAAGTGATATTAAATATGTTTCATACACTATATTAAATTTTTATTCATCCTTTCTAATAATTCCTAACTCAACCGGCAATAAAAATATTCTCTGACCAATTGTAATCAACCTAAACTTGTAGCGCAAACTACGAGATATCCCGTAGTCGGTAGTTTTGGTACATACGCTTACTACGAGTGATATCTCGTAGTTGGTAGTCAATGGGTTAAACGCGCGAGACGAACTGCGCTCGATAATGGAGCAGTCGAAAAACCGGCGCAAACCGAAACGCAATTCGACGTTTCGATGCGAGATCTCAGTTCGCACCGGGGAGGATGAAAAATCCGCCGCGTCGAGGAGAAACGAAGTCTGCTCGTGCATAATTTAATCGAGCGAGTTTATTCATTTCGCGGTGCGCGGCACCGAAGCGTGGAACGAAAAACTTCATCCGATACGCGAAATGAGGATTATAACTTCTTGCTGTCCGAAATGCTGGGAAAATACGCGATACACGGCGCACGCGTATTATCGACGCCGTTCGGGAGCCCATCCGTAACGCAATCGCGTTCACAACGCGAAACGCCCAGTCGAAACGAAAATCCTCGTCAACGCAAAAATATGCTAGAACAATCCGCCGGCCGACTAAAAATTGGCCCGACATTTTTGTCCGGGAGATTTCGTCGTTATCGGGCAGTTACTCGACGAGGAAATTGAATTAACTCCCGCTGATTAAAAGTAATAAATCTCTCGCAACGAGATCTGTAAGAAAGATTTGCAAGGGAGATTTGCAAGGGTCGATCGCGCGAGCTATAATTTACCAGTTCGTCCATTCTCTGTCACCGTAACGGACGACATCGAAAAATTTCTTGGCTGTCTAGATTTCACTCGTTTTCGACGAGATTTCTATCGCCGAGTGAAATGAATTTGACGCATCAATGGAAACTAACGAGTAATAAGCGCACGGTCGTTTGATAAATTGTTTGTACTTGGCAAAAACGACATTCGTGCGAAAGCAATTTTTCTTTGGAAATTTTTCCAAAATTGTGAAAGTTTTCGAAATCGGTCGTTTTTGGCTTTCGAGTCTGCGTGTGTTTCTCAAACGAAAGAAAAAAGAAAAACAGAAAAGAAAGAAGAATCGCGGCTGGCGCGAAACTTGCAACGGACGTATTATGTCCATGGGAGCTGTAAGCGGACGAAAATGCTTCCGATGCAAGCGGAGGCACAAGGGAGATTTTAAGGTGCGAACTCGCGAAACAAAACGAGGCCGGAAAGGAGAAAGAAAGGCAAATTAGAAAGTTGACTGCCATCCTCGAAGGGCGCTAAGAGTCCAAGAACGTAATACCCGATAAAAAGAAAATTAAACGACTCCATCTTGTGTTCTACGATTGTACAGAGTGGAAAAAAATGTTTCTTCCTGGCTATCATAGATGAATTCTACACCTTCGATTTCGATGGAGATACATGTAAAGAACCTGTCGCAAAATTGACCTCGATCGTGAATTTCAAAGTTAAAAAAAAAAAATTTTTTTGCATTGTATTCTATTCATTACGTTGTTTAATCATTTAACAGTGCGTCCTAACAGCGACTTCACAGTTCTGGACGAGTTTATATTTTGATTGATGTTAACAAAAGTTTTATCATTTGATTATCACACTGATGCTGCAACTACGATAAATCAAATGGTAGTGTCAAACCTAATACAAAAACTGCGCAAAATAGACATCCACACGTCCAGAATCATAAAGTCGTTGTTAGGACGCACGCATCTACAGCGTCAAATGATTAAGAAACATTTTTGCCATTTTTAAAGAGTAGAATACAATTCAGCAGAGAGGAATGAAAATTTTATATATAGTTTATTTTATATGTAGGATAGTTCTTTTGAAAAATGGCAAAAAACACTGCGGACGCGTGCGTGCTAACAGCGACCTTGGTACTGGATTAGGTTTCACTAACATTTGTTTCGTCATAGTTGTAGCATCAATGTGAGTATAAATAATCAAATGACAAAACTAACTGTTATAAACATTACATCCAGAATTATAAAGTCGCTGTTAGAACGCACGCGTCCGCAGTGTTTTTGAATGATTACGAAACTTTTTCAAAAAAACTATTGTCATCTCAGTTTGCGACTGATCGTCAAGATAAAATGTTTTTACCAAAGTGAGCCGCGAGGCTAAAATCTTTGCCGTTGAGTAAGGTAGTCTCGTCAATAAAGTGAAATATACACAATATCGTGACTAGACGAGACTAGTACACAGTCCAATTGCTATTTCCGAACACCCAACAAGTCAAACTCGACTGACAATGACAAATATCTGTCGTTTCAGAGTATTGCAAATTCCAATTACCTCTAAAACATCATATAATTACGTGAATCTCTCGGTTGACTCGTCTCGAAAACGAAATCCCCTCGATGGAAAAAGCTTTCGCTCTATACGTTTTTATTCCGCCATTGTGTGGCGAGTGAAGTTTCGCCGCGTTCGATTACTGGCGGAATTTCTCGCGCTCTTTCAGAAGAGAGCCCGGAAGAGATCAGAGAAACCCATACGTTTCTTTCGACGCGGCAAATTAACGTCGCAGCGTGCTGAGAGCCGCGCGACTAAAAATCACGGGTAGCAGCATTTACGCGAAAGACAAGAGGAGGATAAAGAGTCACGCTTCCTCCGCTCACGTTGGGAGGTGAGCTCAAAGTATTTAAAGCGTCGAGAGCGCATCGTCGAGGAAGATAAAGGGTGCAGCACCGGCCTCCGCTGAAAGAATTTCGAGGAAGCTGAATAGAGCGAGTTGCGAGAGCAGAGAAAGAGTGGGCGAAGGATTAGAGAACAAGCTGCAGGAGAAAAGGAGCTTACCGGGGCGCTCGGTTGAAAGTGCTGATCGTTTGGTGCCCCGTTGCTGCCTTCGAGAATAGAAAATTATCAGCGCCTACTGGAAATGAAACCCGACGATTTCGAGACCCAAAAAGGGAATATCGCTGCCCCTCCCCCCCTATGTTTCAAAGAACGACCCGATTAATCTGCTTATCTCTCCGTTATTGCACAATTCCATCGAATTTGTCGTTTCTTTCTCTCTCTCTCTCTCTCTTTCGTTGTTTTTTCTTGGAGATACTTGGAGAAAACGATGGGCAACTGTTGCAAGTCGCAGTGGGACTCACAGTCTGTTTCGAGTCGATTTTATGGGATAAATAACAAAATTAAATATGATTTAAACGTGGTTTACAATATTAGAGGAGCTAGAAGTAATATCGTTTTTTGATATTGTACAAAATTTTATTTCATTCAAGACTTAATACAGTTTTAATCTAATATAATTTAACTAGAATAACTATATACTATAGGTTATGTTAACTATAGGTTATGCCACAGTAAGTTAGATCACTAGATGGCAATGTTTATTAAATTTGAAAAAGAACGACATTACTTATGAATATTTCAATACCATTAATATGTAAAGAATATACAATTATACGACGTTTATTCGAAAGCGTTGCAGTTTGTCCGACTCGCTCGATAGCTCGCATAGAATTGAATTGACCTTCGAGTATTATTTATAGTCTTCAGATAGCACTATTATTCCTTCTAAGGATCTCGAAATTCCTAAAAGAAACCCTAGGTCCGATCATCCGTTTTATGTTTGTTCTTCAATGTGAACTTTATATACTACCGACTTGCTTTGCAATAAATAGTTTATTAATATTTATAATTAAAGGAAATTTAAGAGATGTACGTACTTCGTACGTACTTCACACATACACGCAATAGCGCGCTCGTATTTTACATCTCCAAGACCAGGGCGGCTATATATACCAGTTTCAGGTTTAGTTTCTCGTTGCGACAATCGCGCCAGATGATTATTATTCCTCGCTCTTACACCGCGCAGGATGAAATTCCGAAGAATGAGACTCCCTCGCGCCACAATTTTACAACGAACTTCTTAATTCGAGTTGACGAGAGACCAAACTACTGTAGCTACGAATTTGTTCTAGCACTCGGAACCATCGATCTGCGCTCGATCCCGCGAACGAAAGCGGCGTTTCGGGAGATTGCGGGTCGGCGAAGCGCGTCCGAAAGATCGAGTATCGATAGAATCGGCCAGCCTCGACCGGCAGAGGGAAACATACCGAATAGACGCCACTCTCGGGCATTTCACCGATGGTTAGCTCCTAAAAATGTGTCCGAGCACTTTGACGCTCCATGTTCTCGAAGTCTTTGGAAAGAAGTGTCCACTTACCGATGGCGTGCCTCACTTTCACGAACGAACGAACGAATGAACGAACTGTGAAGAAGGAGGAAAGCAGAGGGAGGGGGAGAGGAGGATGAAAATAGGGAGGAAGGCAGGGGCAGCCGCTTTTCTTCTTTGGGGCGCTTTCAGCGTTAAAAGCGACTACTGAATGGCCGCAAGCCCCTCCATAGATCGAGAGTGTGTGCCGGTGTCGCTGGCTGCTGCCACAGCCTTCGACTGTTCAAGTTTTCACGCCATTGACGCCCCCGAGGATTAAGGCGAGCATACGAGCCAGCTTTGCTTTGTCGCTGCACCCCAATAAAGCTGGATTACGCTCGGAAACGTCGATTCAATTGGGCTCATCGACCGCGAGCGAAGAGTGCGCGGACACTCGCGGCCCGCCGTGGCCGAATCCTTCACGCGTCCTTCACGCATCCTCATCGTTCCAAATCGCCTGCTGCGCCGACACTGTTTGCATTTTCTCTCGCGTAGCACGGCCACGCTGCATTGTCTTCCCGTCGCAAAAACGACGAAGCGGTGAGGCTCCATCGCGAAGAGGCAAAAGCCAGACGCGCAATCGAACGAGGATCGAACGAGGATCGAACGTTTCACGGCGACATATTGACGCGTGTTCGCGATTACTCGTGGCTGTACTGCTTGTACAAAAGAAGTTTGTCGTAGAATTCTACAACTTCGATTTGGTAGAGATACGTGTAAATAACACCTGCCGCAAAATTGGAATTTTAAGGTCAAATTCCTTTTTCTTTTTTTTTTTTTTTTTTAATTATATTTTGAAACTTTTCCAAGCAACCGCAGGTCGCAATCTAGTAATAGTTCTCTTGAAAAATGGCAAAAAATGGTTTCTGACTCGTTTAACAGTGCGGACGTGGTAACAGCGACTTTATGATTTTGGACGCGTGGGTGTAATTTTTATATTTCGAATAATGTTATCATTTGATTATTTAGACTCACACTGATGGTACAACTATGATAAATATCAGTGAAACCTAACCAAACATGAAAATCACAAGATGATTTAATACAGGGTGGGCCAAAACTTTCTTTCCACCTATATTATTTTAATAAAACATCAAAATATAAGAAAAAACTAATTTTTTTGGTAATTTTGGTAATTTGCGTTTTTATTCAATAGTGAGAAGTGATTTTTGACCCACCTGTAGAAAACACCGTACTTAATTTTTGTAATACGACATACAACGTTGCAATTGAAATCTTTAATCGTCAAATTAATCTGGTATTATTTGTGCGTGCATGGTGTTCGAAATTTTTCAGTCGACGACAGTCATTTTACATTGCTCGTTCAAAACATTTCGAAGCACTTTGGTCAGCGAGGAATTAATCTCACAGGCGACCAACATAAAATTGTTTCCGATGGTTCTACCGTGATTTTTTTAGGTTTTAGCTGAAAGGTATTCAAAAGGAGATGATTCAAAAAGCCTACTTCGTTTTTGATATTTGATGAAAAATCCAGGCGAAAACACGGTACGTGTTCTTAATTAAAAATTACATTATTAACTACATTTGCGTTCAAAATTCGTACGCACCCGACGTTACTTTGAACGTTTGATATTCAAAGTAGAGTTAGTTATCGTTGCGCGAGTTCGCTGCTTTCATTCCGCGCTTCGCTCTTCTTGTTTGCTTTCAAAACAAATCGTACAAAAACGCGAAAATTTATGTTCAAGAAAAATACTCCACCCTCTCTCTCTCTCTCTTTCTCTCTCTCTCGACAGTGATTTCCGTACGTGAAAACGGTAACGGGACGTCGAGTACGAAATTTCGATGAAAAGGGAGCAGTCTCAAATTCTTTCATTTCCAACCGCGACAGTGAAACTTCCGCTCTGCCAGAGAAGGTAAAAATCGCTCTGAAATTCTTCAACGAATACCGGAAGCCAACCATAAATTTACTCAAGCTTCTGCCCCCATGTCTCAAAAAAATTTACGCTAACTGAAGAAATTTGCTAAAACGACCGCTCGACTCGTCCCTCACAGTTTAGGGATTATCCGTTCCACCTGCATTCGTTTCGCGCGAAATGAATGAAAATCGCGTAAGTAGAGTGCAAGTTAGAAATATATAAGAAATGTATATTTATTTCACATAGTTTAACAAAAAAAAAGAGAAAAAAATAATATTAATAATGTCATTTAAGAAAACAAGTAAATTTTATTCGGTGTCACTATTCGCTACTGTCAGTTACGAAATAATCAACCTTTTCTTTTTAATTGACGCAAACCCATCCCCGTCGCTTGAAATATTTGCAAGATTTCATTTTCATTTTGTTAATTTTTGTCGGACGATTTATTCTCAAATTGATTTTAAACCAAGTTCCCATGAATTTCACGTGCTTGGACAATGCGGAAAACAAACGCTTTCCCATCGGTGTTACTGTTACTGTCGCTTTTAACACTAAACGTACCAAGCGTACTTTTTAAAATCGTACATTCATTGTTATTTCTTTCGCTAATCTGACTTTCTGTAAATTCTTATATTACCTGATTATTCAATTTTTTGCTTTCTGTTTTTCTTTTAGCTTATTTCTTACCGAGAAAAATTCTTTGCATACCTTACGTATGCGTCGTTGCATACCTTACATAAATGCGTCGAAACCAAAAACAATAGAAAGCGAACACCCGAAACAATTAGTTATTATAATAAGACTAAATTTCGTCGGCGTGGTTGACCAAATGGCGCGAAAATACAGCGTCAAATCCAAATGCAATAGACGGCCTGTGCACGTATTCTTCAATACCCTGGATTTAGCTGGAATCAACGCATGGATAATCTATCGGGAAACAACTGGAATAAAGATATCAAGAACAACGTTTCCTGTTACAATTAGCAGATGAACAAGTCACAGTGTGTCACGAATTTCTTGAAGAAGGAAAAGAAAACCTACAACAAGGAACATCAAGCGATATTTCCCAATCACGTAGAAAATGTCAAATAAGATTGTGCACGGGTAATAAAACCACTCAAACTTGCATAATTTGCAAAAGATTTGTCTGCGGAGAATGTATGAAGGAGAAACCAGTCACGTGTAAAAAGTGCAATTAATTGATTATTTTTTTTATTTCAATATATATATAAATATATGTTTGATTATTTTATTAGAAATCAGAAGTTACGTTGCGAATTATTTCCTTTAATGAATTAAGAATTTCTTTCTAAAAATCAACGTCAAATGACCCCTTATGGTATGATAGGTATGTATAAAATTCCGGTACGTTTAGTGTTAAATACTCTAGGAAAATACATTTCCTAGCCGCGTAAATGGAGCGTAGTTATATCTTTGTCAGTGCGATTTGACTCGAACCGCGTATCGACACGCTCGTCCCGATTATCTTGTCCAGTTTTCTAAGCTACTTTCTAAAGAAGAAAAACGAAGAAAAAAAGAAGAAGAAGGCACGTACACACATAGGGCGCAGAACGAAAGGCGAGGCACGCGCGTCATTATCGCGTAACGAGCGCGATTACTCGACTGGAGGGGACGTGCAGGCGCAATTTCGCGGGTTTAAAAATTTCAACAGCAGTACGCGGACGAGGGGGAAAAACCGAGTCAGACAGCGGGGGAGAGCTGTCGCCCGGCTCGGAACAGCCGTTGCCGCAGCGCGTTATCACACCGTTGGCTAATAATTGACTTGCGAGCAACTGTTTGTCGTCGAGAGTCAATGCTTAGTTATTCTATCAAGCCTGCGGCTCGGCCAGCGTGGCTTAACGACACGATCGGTTCACGTCGAAACCTGCGGCCGCATCGGCGTATCGCTCAATTATTCCTTCGGCATTAGCCGGATTATCAATGTGATAGTTGGCAGAGGTGGCCGCCAAAAGCGACGCAAATCCTACCTTGAACCCTCTGGGCAGCGCGCCCAATATGTACCTACACGACACCCTTCAAATCGAACTAACTACGCGCATCCGACAGAGATTATCTCCGGCAATGGCCTGAACTGACGCGATTGTTACTTTGCTTTGTTCGATCGACGACGCAGGTGTCGTACGCCCTGTGACCAGCAGCGATGAAGTCCCATTGGTTCCCAAAATTACCCCGGCAACTGCGACAGAGAGTGCTCGTGTAAGAGTGTGAAAGTCATTTAAAATTTGTGCCTTCGCTCCGTTCGACCTACATTTAAGTCTAGTTAACAAGTTCAGCAACTACTCCGTTTATGTCCGAATATATATAGTTTTTTTCATAAACAAAGTTACATTATCAACACTTACTTGGAGAAACTTGTGAAAAACACGGTTCTTTTTAAATATATTGTTCAAACAAGTTCGTCGTTAAAAAAGAATATTTTCGACAATTTACGCGAAAACTGTATCATCAATAATTTCCGAGACATTTTCAAATATATTCCGCATCCTTTCGACATCTTTCGATTGCCGATAAGAAAAATACGGGTTAAATATTTTTTTTCTTTTTTTTTCCGAAAAAATACATTTATGCCAAATTTTATTGAAATCGGTGGTTCACACTTCGATATGTTAAAAGATCATTGGCTATCATATGTTAAAAGATCGTTAACGTTCGATCTGAGGCTCGATCTCTTTACTTGCTGGTAGGGAGATCAACAGATAGAGAGTGGAACTCATGCACAGCGAGGAAATTTGAACATAGTGGGGAGATCGACGCAATGGAGGGGGAAGCGCTAACGATCAGAAAAGTAGGGATCAACGGGCCGCCAGTTAGCCACGTCTGCTTCATAATTTAGAGACTCTGGTGATCCTACTAAGCTTTGTCGAATTTTCGCGCATTTATTTTATTTATTTATTTATTTAGATTTAGCGAGACTTCCCACGACCGAAGCTTCCGAGGAAGACGATTGACACAGTGACAAAGAGTTGCGATAATGAGCAATGCTTCTTCGAAGAATATCTCTCTAAATTTGTACACGAAATATAAATGATAATATACATTGGCCTCGGGGCTGTTGATCGATCGGTACCGGCGATGAAGTTTTCCAACAATCTGTACGTGACTCTGCGGTAGTGCGGTTTTATTTGTACACTTGTTACGAACGTATAGAATACCTCTCGGTTTAACGGTTCGCTCTCTCTCTCTCTCTCTCTCTCTCTTTCTCTCGAGTCGTAAGTTTCGTTATTATATCCGGCAGACACGTTGGATTTGCGTGATTACTTTGACAAGTTTGCGACGGATGATCGATACCGGAACAATCGGGTAATCGACGAGTGAAATATTAACTCGCAAAATTCTATTGCAAGACGAATCGTTGAAAACGATCGTTCGTGGACGTAGACAGCCGTGGATATCGAGCCTCGTTACATTGTATACACGTGTATGATGTACGTAGAATGCGGCGTGCAATAAAACCTGCGAACGTTCAATCGGAACGAATCGTTCGACTAAACGTCGATTGACTGTAACGCTTACTCGCCCGTAAAGTTTGGGAGTACGAGGCGAGTGTGGCGAACCAAAAAGAGGGAATTCGCGAGGGGGAGTCCTGAAAACCGGGAGAGACGAGCTTTCGTGAGAGACCGGCACGGGTTTCTCCCCGTAAATTGGGACTACGCGTTCGCGCAGACGTTTGAAAATGCGGTAATTCGGTATCGACAGCGGACGTACTTTCGATCCCTGGGCCACCGCAACTGTCGAGCATGCGGGTCATTGTTTCGCTTTTCACGATCGAATCAAGTTCAGTTTCCACTCGAATTCAGGTTCCGCAATGCCGTGACCACACTCGTTGTTTCCACTTGCGAGCAACGCTCTCCCCATACGTACTCGCAGCTTTTCTCGTTCTTGCTTCCTCTCTCTTTCTCTCTCTCTCTCTCTCTCTCTCTGCTTATCGTTGTGGACATGCTGGCAAACTTTTGACGTAGGCAACGACCGGCGCAATTTGCTCCAAGGGCTTTCTACTTCAAAGGAACCATGCGCATAAGCCCCCATTACATTTATGCTAACCGACGTATTTACTTTCGCAACGCTCCATCGGCGAACGTACTGCAAGATATTTACAGTTTCAATGGAACTTGTCGGAGGGGGCCTGAACAGCGTTAGCATCTCGTCAAAGTTGGCTTTGCGACGTTACCGAAACGCCGCCACTTTCCCGCCAGCCCGAATTAATATAACCACCGTCCAATGGAACAATCTCTCTCTCTCTCTCTCTCTCTCTCTATCTCTCTCTATCTCTTTCTTTCTTTCTTCGATATCGAATCGGTAGTAACTCTCGATTAACAACAATTGCTGAAAGTTATTTTCGAAAGCTTCCGGAAAGCTGTTGTTTCTTCCCGGGAACTAGCTCCATTTCCTCAATCGAGAATCTATCTTCGTAGCTGCAAGGTACACGTCTCCGCAACAAACAATCGCTTTGTACACTGCAACTCGTCGAATCGATTTAACCTTTGGTTGACTGTGCGCGCAATTATTGAAATATGTTTGTCCCGCTGTCGTACAACATTCGTCCCACGATCGGCCTCTTTCCGTTTTCTACCACGGCGCCATCATTTCCGTAATGGAAAATCCGTGTTTCGAATTCACGCTCGAAAATGCAAAAACTGGATGTTAGCGCGACGCTGGACGAGGACCGACTTCTGTTCCGGTTCACACTCCCGAGAGTTAACGCGTTGAATGCCATGGGGGTGGTCACCGGTGGTCCAGTAAGATAAATCCATTGAACATAGTTATTTCAACTTATCTGTTGCGGATAACATTCGAATATCAGTAATATTATCTAAGAAGAAGAGAACATTTTTTTCCATTAGAAAGACCATCCTTGATACAACATATTTTCTCAAAGGTATAAATGTCATTTCTTTACGCGACAATAGTGTTCAAGGTTTCATCACATTTACTGAATTTATTGATTTTTAGAAAGATCATGACTTTGTCTTTTATTAATGAAATTCGACGAAGGATTGAAAAACGAAATACAGTCGCAAGAGATGCAGTCGGTGCAAAGAAAAGATAACAAGAAAGAGTTACGAAGATTTAAAATTTACTATATACTTTGTCTGATGAATGATCCCTGAAGTGTGTATCGTTGTGAACACTGCTGCACACTTTCTCGGTTCGTATAATCCGCAATTTGCGAAGCACGTGCGGCCGCTTTGAGGAATTTACAGTCCTCAGGTTCGATTTCCCCCGATCTTTGGCGAGTGTAGCGTTTTCGCGACAAACCCGCAGCAGGGGAACACTGTCCGATGGTAAACACTCGGACTACCGGTCGTGTCGCCATCTCTTCAACGTCCCTGAAGAACGACGCTGAGGAAGGACCACGGTTTACATTCGGGACCAGCGGGCAAACAATCGAGACCTTACGATCGATATTGCGCTCCCGATCTTTATAACGTTACACTGTACGTCACTGCAATGTACGTCGGAACAGTCGCTCGAGATCGTCAATCTTTCAGTCTCGATGTATTCTCTGCCGTTAGTTGCCGAATTGAAACCCTATTTTTCACTTCGAACGAGATGAAAAATACAATAGACTATTTCGAACGTTGGGAAACGTTCAGAAAGTCGTAGAATATCTGTTAGTCTGTTTAATCGGATATAGAGTTCTCTATTCGCGAGGTCAAACAGTCAGAAACAACAGAGAAAATTATTTCGATCTTCTAACATAGATTCCTCTCTGTCTGGAGAAGCTTCACTTGACTTAAGCAGGAAATTTAGCGGAATCTCGCCGAAATTCCAAACGGAAGGCCTCTGATAGTCCTTTAATAATTTCTCAAGAATCTTCCGGTAACTTTCGCTCCGCCGCGGTAAGCGCCGGCACGCCGCAGATTCGAACTGAGTCAGAAATTTGTTTCATTCGTCTGCCACGGTTCATAAATATCGGAACGGTCGAAGCCAAGTTCTTTCACGCGAGCGCAATCTTTACAATTTGATGTTCGAACGAGGAACAACATTTAGCCAGTCTTCTCCATACGCGCCTTGAAATAAAACGCGGCGGAAATTCCGTATGGCGCGTTTTTCGTCGAAAAATTCAGCGGCAACCCGAACGTTTTATATCGCGATATCGTAAAATATTAACTCCGGCCGGCGTAAGGAAAGAAGGAATTCTAAGTGTGCCGCGCCGTAATGTGAAATACTCGAGAGAAAAAGTGGAAATAATATAAAAAAAAAAAAAACGCAAACATCCTCAGAGAACGCCATTTTGATAAATAAATTCGTCCACCAGATAAATAAATTCGTACGAGAACGTACGTTCTGCACCTTTCGGAATGCACATTTCAATGTCCGTGTATTTTCAGTGACTTAACTAATTTAAGAGAGATTTAACTAATTGTCGCGCAAACGATCGATACACAATATGCGAAACGATACGTTTCGCGTTCGATGTTTCTCTCATCGAGTTCGAAGCTTCCTTCGACTGAGTATCGGAGATGACGCGCTGTAAATTTCTTTTATAACGAGAATCGTTACGCACGAATTTACATAAAGGTCTGGAGATCGGGTTTTGAATTATTTTAGTATTGTTTCAAGATTTAACATCATAGTATGATAAGTCGTCAGTTTTAACGTTGTCAAATCGACAATATACAATGGTAAGCTTGAAACTTTTGAGAACGAAATTCTCTTTTAAATCGTTTATTTTCGATTAATTTCTAGAAGACCGAATGCCGATTAATTTTCACTGCAAACATTTCTTTGATCGTTGAAAATAACTGGAAAGTTGCGGTGATTGTTGCGCGTTCAAGATTCAAGCGTTTTATTCAAATATCACGGACTTCTGCTTCACAAAGTTCTTCACATCTATACTATATGTCTATTCAAAGGTAACAAGAAGTTGCACTTAAGATAATAACAATTGTTCAAACTTTCACGTAAAAATTTCGAACTGCTATAAAGACTATTCCGCTTGTACATGGATCGAAATACGCTGAAAATATAATTGAATAGTCGAAGCATGCTTATTGATTGGCATAAAACAATAATTTATTTCGATTAATTAGTAGTTGAACGAATTAGCTTCACTTTGATTTTCACAATTTTGACTTTGGTACGTTGTACAGGGTGGTTATCATAAATGACCCACTTTCGATTTGTCGGAAATATTTGCCGCAAAATTGACTTTGAATTGAATTGAAGGACAAAAAAAATTATCTTTTTTTTTTTGCATTGTACTCTATTCATCACGAAGGTAAAACTTTTCCAAGGAACCATAGGTCGCAACTGAATAGTTCCTTTAAAAAATAGTAAAAAAGTTGCGGACGTGTGCGTACTAACAGCGACTTTACGATTCTGGACGTAACTTTTGCATTAGGTTTCACTAACATTTGATTCGTCATAGTTTCAGCATCAGTCTAAGTCTAAATAATCAAATGATAAAACCAACTGTTGATATTATTCGAAACATAAATTACGTAATATAGACATCCACGCGTAACTAAATAAAGTCGCTGTTAGGACGCATTGTTAAATGATTAAAAAACGTTTCTTCCATTTTTCAAAAAAACTATTGAAACTCGAGGTCCAAGTTAATTTTACAGCAGATTCTTTACACGTGTTTCCATCAAGGTGTAGAATTTATCCATTTCAAATCATTCCACCCTTTCGCGTAATCATGAAATGAGTAATATTTCGGATTCCAGCGTTTCAAAGGGTTCCTTTAATATTTCGTAGAAAAAAAATTTTTCATCAAAATGTTAAACTTGAAAAATCGACATCTGGCGGTTTTCAGGGCCACTGTTTCAATCCCTATTGTCTACATTCCGCAACAGGAGATCGCAATACCGTGAAACGTGCTTTGAACATGAACGCCCATTCACTCGCGTTTTGCCATCAACAGACGAAAGCGCGGAGACTTCGCGATTGACCCGGCAACTCCAAATTTTAGGCACTGGGGACCCGAACGAACTGTTCGTGAATATGCAACGACCGTCGGTTGTCTTTTTGTGCCTGTTTGTCTCGCTCGTTTGCTTCTTCCTGTTCCTCTACACGCTGTCGGAACGACGAGACGGAAAACTGAGAACAATTGAAGGGAAAGAAGAAACGGTTCTAAAGCTGACATACGACGCGGCGAATTCAATTCGTGTTGGCGAACAACGAACGCGGCTTCGATTAGCAATTACATCGGTCGCGTGGCCGCTGCGTGCAACCGTGCGACGACTCGTTGGAAATGTTTAACCCGAGCGTTCACCGATCGTTTCTGTACCTTCCTCTTTCTCTTCACGCCACTTGCCGAGGCCTTTCTCCTTTCGCTCTGCGCGCAAAAAGCAACGGCGAATGCCCTCTTGGCCGTGCGTCGAACCCATCGACCTGCAGTGAACAGCATGACTCGTAATCTCGAGTGACAGTGTGCAGAGTCGATATTTTCCCGTATCACGTTACGTGTTACACAGGGCCAATTATCCGGGGAAAAGCATCGAGCAAGAAATTACCCATCACGCTGTATCATATTCACTTAACCCTATTTTCTTTCCTCTCCCCTTTTTTCTTTTTCTTTTTCTTTCTTTTTTTTTTCTTTTTACACTTCGTCAAAGAACGAATTACGAAGAAGTATATATATAGGTACACGTTGCGCAAATATCGAGTGTCGTGCAACGAGAAGCTGACCGCCTGATCGACAGGCCAGGATTGACACGCGCGAAATTAATGAACAAGAGGCGGGCCAGAGAACAGCCAAGACACAACACGGATCGAGCGACTCACGTAACCTCTCGAGGTGAACATCCTCGAACAGCGTGACTCGCTGTTTTCGTTGCATTTCGCGTGCACGAGCCACATGTTCGCGCAACGAACGTGCAACCCAAAGAAATTAGAAGAACAAAAAAAGAAAAACAGGAAAAAAGGAAAGGAACAGAAGAATTTCTCTTTCTTCGTCGCGGGTTTAGCCGGGCAAAATCTTGCGTTAAAATGCTTCAGTCATTCTCGACGCGCCACGCTCTTCAGATTGTCGCGGTACAAAACGGTGGCAACCCTTAAGAACGCGCTCGGGATCTCGCGTGCGAGACCAAACACACACACACACACACACATACACACGCATTCGTGGAATGTCCCAGGCTAGCTTTATTAACCATTTTGCCGCCACGCTCGAAAGAATAACACTTCGAGAGTTATTCAAAGCTTGAAAAGCTGAGTTCCGCTTTGGCTTTTGCTCGGCATACGCGACGCAGGAATAAAGCGCGAATACTTGCTGCGAGTGTTCTATGATTATCTACGCCAGTTTATCTCGCAATTACGCTCTCCACCTCGCCGTAAGTTTCCAAACTCGATATCCGCGAGAAAACAGGGTGCTCAGCGTAATTTTCTTATTATTCGTTCACCCTCTTGCCTCGAGCTGTAAAATCCTGGTTTGTATTGGCGGATACTCTTTACCGCGAGTATGTCGCGAGACTAGAGTTGTTTTCGAGCAATTCATATTTTTCTGACAAATAACAAAACAAATTGTAACTTACGCCCCGTGAGAGAAAGAAATATCCGTTAACACTAACGACAAATGTACCAACATCCGGTTTAAAAACTTAATTCACGATTCTGCATTCTCTCGTTTCTGTTGATTCTTGTTTTAAGAAAATCGAAAAGAAATCCGATCTTTTTCTTTCCATTGTCCGGAAATTATTTTCGTGCATTGTTTTCACTGTATTAAACTGACAGTTACCTAGATTCCTTCGACCGATTGACGTTTAGCGTTAAAAAATATTCAACTCTGGAAGATTACTTTCCACAGCCCGGAATATTGCTGGTGCGTAATTTAAAATCATTACTTCATTCATCGCAAAAGCATAAATCACACTGTGCACTGTCCCGGAATCTACACGAGTCTAAATAATAGATGAGTGTTCTATCCAACCATCTCGTAACAGCTTTCTCGAGCTTTGTATTCCACTTGTGAATTTAGAAGCTTGGTGGCCATGCTCGAAGAGAGAGAGAGAGAGTATTACCTGGATGGCGTGGGCCTGGTAAAAAGAAAACGTGCGTCGATCGTTCGCACATGCTACTGATCCGACGTACGTGCGGATGGAGAACAAGCTGGAACATAGAAGGTAATGGAAGATACAGGTGAAAAATAGCGGCCGCCCTCTGCTACAGCCGCTCGTGATTTATGACTCGAACATGATGCCGTTTGTAATGGCTAAGCGATAAACCGGAAGCCGGCGCGCCGCGTAATTTCTCTCACGGAACTCTATCTATTCATAGGTATGGCCGGTGATAATGGCCGCCGGAACGTTTCACCGGCCCCTGTGAGAACAAAGGGCATAGATCCCTTGGAATTGGAGTTTTACCACGCTCGTCGACACAAACCATCGATTACACTCATTACTCTCGAGGCTCGTTTTTCGATCCAGCTTTTGATTTCTTGCTTCTTCGTTTTTTTTTTTTTATCGACTTCGAGATGTTAACGCGATACACGTGCGATAAACGCGCGAGTAAAAAACTTTATTAACTCGCTCGTGATAATGAGCGTCTCGGTGATAATCGTTGCGAAGATAAAACAAAGATTATTTTTATATTCGTCGAAAGTTCGTGAACGCGCGTGTCCCTCGAACTCCTCGGTGATATATCGGCGCCGTTTTTAATTAACGCGCGAGTGATCGAGTCAACGACGAGTATTTCTTTTTTTAATCTTGCTAATATCTTCGATATTACTCGCAATTAGGAAGGATGGAACGTAAGCGAAAAGTATCAGCGAACGCTTGCCTTTGAAACCTGTCTCTCTCTCTCTCTCTCTCTCTCTCTCTCTCTTCTCTTTTCTCAATTAAAATACTCTACGTTGAAAAGGAGGGTTGCATCATACACTCGAACGATTAGATTTCATTCTTCTAACCGTAAAATATTCACCCGCCTCTGAAAAAAAATCGTTCTATCCGCGCGGTAATGTAATGTAATTTGCATCGAGCGAGCCCCCAATCTCCAAGTAATCCCCGACCACGAAATTCTGCCGCGATCGCACTTCTGGCACAATTTGCCCGCCGTTCGCGAGTGCTTCGCTTTATGATCAAGAGCAAGTAGATTTGCACGCGGTGATAATGCGAGGCGGCGCCTCGTTTTATAAGCTTTAAGCTTGTTTCGAGATCTCCATACTCGCTAGTCGAGATATACTCGGCTAGTCGAGTGCACACGATTTGAACACGCCGTTTAAAATTTCAGACTGCCAGTGGTTTTCTCACTGTCAGTGTCCGATGAAACGCGAAGAGTTTTCGACACTCGCCACACTCGCTCCGCGGATGGAATTGAATTATCGCGATTCGAGCGGACAATATGAGGAGACTGGAGAGGAGACTCCTCTGTTGGGAATACAAGGGCCATTAAGGGGTTCGAGGAGGTTTGATATATCGAGGCAAGTACGAACTTCTCTCTATGCCCCTTGTCCCCAGCCGGCGAAACTTTGCAATCTTAAACGATCTTAATCGATTTCCGGATAGAATCGTTATCCAACTACAATAGTTGATAATATTCCGGCAGTTTCGCGCGCCGCCATCTTCACAGCGTGGGAGAAAATGGCGAGAAGAAGAAGGCCTATTTACTCGACTTTTACTTTTATTAGTCTACTAGTTCTACTTGTCCTAGTTAAGTGCCATCGAGAATCACCGACGATGCCAAAATTAGTAGAAACGCATAAGTTCGAGTGAATGTTAATACTTGTAAATCTTAAACGATCTTAATCGATTTCCGGATCGAATCGTTATCCAACTACAATAGTTGATAATATTCCGGCAGTTTCGTGCGCCGCCATCTTCACAGCGTGGGAGAACATGGCGAGAAGAAAGTCTATTTACTCGACTTTTACTTTTATTAGTCTACTAGTTCTACTAGTTCTACTTGTCCTAGTTAACGCGTCAACTGCCATCGAGAGTCACCGACGATGCCAAAATTAGTAGACACGCATACGTTCGAGTGAATGTTAATACTTGTAAATTTTTCCATACTAGCTTCGTTGTTACAGTGGTGTGAAAAAATTAATGCACCATAGAACACGAAAAAATAATTTTATTTATAATACGTATGCGTGAATATTATTGTGATATATTGTATTAAAGCAAACGAATAAAAGATAAATCAATATAACGTGACGACCATAACATCTTCTACAAAATCGTCGCCCGATCCTGGCTTTTCCTGCCATTTTGTTTCATTTCGTGGCACAGTTTTCTCTAAATGCAACCCTCAGTTTCACTGTACCGTAAAAAATAAGTCAAAATTGAACCACCGCTGACCCCCGGCAAAATAAATCCATTGAACGTGGTTATCAACTTATCTGTTGCAGATAACATTTTAACGTAATATCTATCGTATAATAACAGATTCATGTTGGCGTCATGCAAAATCATTCAACGAGTTAAAACAAATTCGAGAATTTCAGAAACGTTCTCGGTGGTTGAAATTGCAGTAATTTATTCCATAAAAATGCAGATGTCGACTTCTAGATACTTCTTGAAGATTTTCCTCTTCTTAGATCCAGGATTTACAAAAAAAAAAAAAAAAAAAATGAAGCAATTCGACCCTGTATCCAGGCTACTTCTAACATAGCAAACAAGATCATCAAAGACTTTGATCATTTTAATGACTCTCATTGTCTCAGTCTCAGATCGAGCATAAAATGTGTAAAAGCGATGTGTCCTCTTTCGCAAATGCGACACAATACTGTTACTTTTTCGTCGTCGTTATTTTACTCTATTGTTACCAATCTTTTCTTTCCTTAACGGGCTTTCAGCTATAGGGGAAATAAATAAATAAATAAATGAAAAATATATAAATCTGTTTCCGCTTGACTGAAGTTAACCGGCATAAATTGTACAGAATAAAATAAATTGGACAGAATGAATTCGAGTTATTAAGAGGAAAGAGATTGACGCGTAGAAACTGAGAGATGTAGGGTGTATGCTACACGTGTTCCAGTTAGGTTCTTACGGTCGAAGGAACGGTTTCGAAGCGCACGGTTTGAACTGAATCATAGCCCTAAGACGTAATCCTAAGATACGGGACGACAGCGTAAATAGAACCAACGTACAAAATCCAAGTCAGCCTCTATATAAACGTCAGACTTAATAAACTTGAAACCTTTGGCACATATTCCAACACTAACTACCCGCGAGACGTGCTCGTGAGCCGATGTTGAGCTCGAATCGCTACATCCTGACAACGCAGACATTTTCTGTCCTTCGATTTAAAGAAATCGTCCAATATCGATCAAAAAGTTGCTTGCTCAAGAAATTCGAAATCATTTGAAGGAAAACAGCGTTCTGCTTTCACACTAAATTGTGCATCTTCTTGAAAGGTGCGTGTAATTACGATCAATTAATGCGCAATTTCTAAACGCGTGTGCGAAGGAATTCACCCGAAAATTTTTAACAAGGAACATATACGAACATATACGAAAATTAATATACAGATTGATTCGCGTAACTCGCACGCCTGAAATAACTTTTCAATCGTGCGCACAATATACAATATATATTAATATACAAGGTGTTTCACGAAAACAAAGCCACCCGAATATCTTCTGTATCAATGAACTATTTTTATAAAAATATAATTTTTTAACGTTTCTTTCGAGATCATTTTGGCATTTTTTACGTAGGAAACGTGTATTTTTTTTCTATTTCATCACGAAAAGATATATTCACATGTGTTTATGACGTGACCTAGGATTTAAAAATTTTAAAATTAATGTGAAACTTATGTTTATCTTATAGTACAAAATTAGTAATATATAAAAGATCAATATATTAATATATATTATTAACATTATTTTTATATATATAAACAATTATATATAATAATAATATATTATATATATTAATATGTATATATATTAATAGTTATATATATATTATATTATGATATATAATTATATACTATAATATTATAATATATTATATATAAATTAATATGTATATAATATATATAATTTTTAATATATATTAATATACATCAAAGATCAGATACATCATAAAGACCGCTACACAACATAAGACCGTATGGAAGACCGAACGTTGAACGAGCCTGTCTCAAAGGCGAAGAGGATGAGACGGCAGCAAGAGTTCAGAGACGAAAAATCTAGCTAAGCACAGAGTTTTGAGAAAGAACATTAGCAGGCGGATCAAGTTGCTCGGCGTTTGGCAAAGCGAACGAATGCATTTAAACTGTCTCTCCTCGAGAGATTCCCTTTTCCCTTTGTATCCCGTCGTCGTGTCTCGAGATTTGCAACGCGAGGAATACAACGTTGCCGCGCCAAATGACGTCGAGTTTCGAAACCATATTTCCGATTTTCCATATTTTACACACGGGCCATCTTTTACACACTTTCACGTCTAAGGGAAGTACATTCCGTATTTATGATATTTTCAATAGCCGCCGGAAGCGGAAGCTCGCGGTATCTCGGCAGACGCTTACACGTTATTATAGTTTGCCAAAGTTCCTCGATCATTGTGATTCATGGCTGCTCTCGAACGTATTCTCCGCACGTTTTCTATCTCACGGTAGACGCTTTCGCGCACGTCCGATCGAGTAATTCGGTTTCATTCGAGGAAAATTAAACGGAGCGATGACGTTGTTAGAAATTAGTATCATTTATGAGTCGGGCCTAAGGCACTGGCCGGGAATCAAAGCACCAAAGAATAGAAAAGAACATGTCAAAATATAAAGAATATATTCACATTAGACAGAAATGTAGTATGGCATTGCAGCAGTGTTATAACAATTTCACATCTACTAGTTCCCGGGTGGAAATCTTGTCTCGTTCAAACAAATAGTCCCGTGAAACTATAAAGTATAATTAACAACGTTGCACACTCCTTAGGTTCAGACAGAATGACATTCCGTGTCATTCGATAGTCGATCATTTTCGAAGCGATGAAACGAGACAAACGAATACTCGCAAGCAAATGTCCCCACGTATCACGATCTAAACTCGCACGATCTAAACTCGCACAACAATACCCTGGTGAATCGACGTGGCGCGTGCACCAGTCGCCGATTGTCTCCTTTGTTCCTTTCACAGCGGCGCTGTGAACAAATCAGAAAACGAGCCACGGCGAGCCGAATCTTTCAGAACGATTCAAATTGTCGGACGATTCAAACACGTAAATGGTTTTCCATTCTCGTCGTCGATCGAAGGCGGTGCTCGAAACGAAGGGGAGCTCGGAACAGCGAAAGTGGAGGACAGAGAGAGAGAGTTAATTGACGAAAATTAATCACCGTTGGAACAATCCACGTTAGAAGTGCATGGCCGAGACTCTGAGTCTTGAGAATGGTCTTCGCGGAAGTGTCGATAACTGTAATTCTCATCAGGTATGGCCCATTTTCATCACTAGGTGATGTTCCAAGTTCGCAAAGACCGAACGGCGACGCGACGCTTTCTCACGTTACGTTACTTCCGACGAAGTTAACGCGGCCGTTTCACGTTTTTACCGCGCTCCGTGACAACGTAGAAGCTTTGCAATCCAAGTTTGACAGGATTACAGGGATTACAGAGCGACGCGACGATTTTCGTCTCGCCGAGGAAACGAAGACGGAACGAGAGAGATTTGCGTATTGGCTTGACTGGAGCGTGCGAGACGACGCGGTTGTCACCGCAGAGCACTGTTTTTCGCCCGTTGACGCGAGAAAAATGAAAATACGGCGCGTGACGCGCGACACCGGCGCGCCAAATAAAATTACCAGAGATTCCACCAGGGTGAAGAGAGCAGATACTTTCGAGCGTCTCGCGCTCGAACGTTTGTACCGGTGTCTGCCCGGATGCTTTGATGTCAATGGAGTCTCTTAACTTTTTACACAAAGCGACGCGATTGTCGCGGTTCCTCTCGCCAGCGTGTTTATCGCTGTTCTCGTCGAGATTCCCCTCTGAAGCACCCACAAAGCGAGCGAATTTTGTTGATGAATAGTCGCGGCTGCTGGTAGCAAAATTTACGCGGGAAATAAATACGCCGAGACGCGAGTGAAAAGTGTAATTAAAATACGATCTGGTTCGCTTCGAGGAAACAAAGAGGAAACAAAGGGAGGATCGATCGACGCAATACGTCTCGCATTCAGCGCGAGTAGCGTGCTTTACAAACAGAGAAAGATTCGAGCGGCAAATTGCGCATTAGACGTTCGAGAGAGAGAGAAAGAGAGAGAGAAAGAAAAATTAAGATGATATCACACGATTCCGAGGTAGAGAGAGAGAGAGAGAGAGAGAGAGGAATTGAAGAAGATAGGCGCGCGATACTACGTGCTATTGTGATACGTGCTCGCAGGAAGTCAGCCTTTCCGCTGGAACGTTTCTTTGAAATAAATCATAGGAGAAACGAGCACGAACGATCGTTTTTCTTCATAAAATATAGGTGAGCTTCAACTAAGTCGACAGCCTTAAATAGTGTGCAACCTGCTCGTTCGCAAACTGATGCTCGCCCGAGCAAACATCGCCCGCACGAAATCAAGCCGCCGCCGCGTTTCAACGTTTCGTTTGGCAATTAAAAAACTAACAACACCAATAACGTAATATTACGCGGGCAACGCGTCGTTGTTAAATTTAATAGCAACGAAACACGGTTAAATTTCGAAGCTCGTTACGTCTCTTTTTCCTTCTTGTTTCCTCTGTTTCATCCTCCATTCCATTTTGCAATTTGTCTGTCTTTCTTTGTACAGGGTGGAAAGAAAAGTTTGCAATTTCAAGGTCAAAAAATTTCTTTCTCTCAGATTCTACTGGAACAGATCGCAATCTAACAATTATCTTGAAAAAGTGGCTAAAATGTTTCTTAATCATTTAACACTGTGAACGCGCGCGTACTAACAGCGACTTTATAGTTCTGGACGCTTAGATGTCTATTTTACATAATTTTCTTACTTCACCAACTTGATTTGTCATAGTTGCAGCATCATTGTGAGTCTAAATAATCGAATGATAAAACTAACTGTTAACATTACTCGAAATGTAAACATAATATAGACATCCAGAACTATAAAGTCGCTGTTAGCACGCAAATGATTCAGAAACTTCTTTGCCATTTTTCAAGAGAACCGGTTGGAACCGATAGATTTTCTTGGAAAAGTTTTACCTTGAAAGAAAGAAATTTTGACCTTGAAATTCAATTTTGCAGCAGCTTCTTCACATGTATTTCCATCAAACTAAAAGTACAGAATTCATCATATTGACAGCCACGGACAAACTTTTCTTTCCACCCTGTATTTTAGTTGTTGTCACGTGTTATATCACTATTATATTATTATATTACTATTATTGCGAGCCAATATCACTTCTCTTATAATCGCGAATGTTTTTCTGTTGCTCCAACTGGAAATTACGAAGCACATGTCCATGTGAAGACTTCATACTTTTAGTGCGACAATATGTTGTAAATTCCAGATTACTTGATTCTATTTCATTTGCAATTACAGGCAAATTTCTGTATGTTTCCAGCGTAGTTTCTAAGATTTCGTGTATTCGACAGTGCTTCGTTCGCGAGAACGAGGTTTTCTAGAAGCTTATGTCCACTGTTAGGTCTACGTTAATAACAATCCCATTTTGACTGTTTTAACGAAGAAATCTGATTTCACATGCTCGTACGAATTCGCGAAACTCTAAACCGCAAGCTATTACGCGAGTAATTACTCCTACGCAGGGAATTCGCATTTCTCCCAAAATTCCGGTATCTCGCGATGATCGCAATGAAAAAAACCACGTCGCGCGTGACGGCGCGAAACTTTTCGAAATCAAATGCAATTGTTCCGAAATCAATCGTCGAAACGTTAATCGTAAGGAACTAATGATCTCTGTAAATTCCCTGTTAACCAATCGAGCACGCCCGACGATGAAACAAGCAAATCGAGCGGAGTGTGAAAAACTTCCCGTTCAATGGTAACGGCCATCATTTTACGGAAACGGACTCGTCTCGATTTCTATCAAGAAACGAAGAACCTAAACTGCACCATAATTAGCAATTTGCAGCGGCAATTTGCGTTGCTGCGTCGTATTCTTACAGCATCGATATCAATATAAACAGGCAGGGAACTTTTCGTCTCTACGAGATGAAAAGTCCGGATCGGTAAATTAACGTGGAAATAACATGGCGCGGGGATGTGGCAAGCAACGATAATTACCTTTGCCGGTGGTGAATTCGCCGTGTCACTGCTCGCGACCTCCTCGTTCCATGGATATGACACGCGTGATGAACAAGCAACAATGATAGCGTGACTTTGCTCGAGCCAACGAGTGTCGCCGGATTCGCGATGGAACGTCCTTGTCCCGTTTTGCATACATAAATGGAACGTTCGTGGAATTTCGCTTTCGCCCGAAGAGAGGACGCACTCGATTCGGAAACACACGCTGATTTCACGTTGATTTTCATTCGACCACGTACGCATCTCGAGAGTTCAACGTTCGAGTTCGCTCGACGTGGATATTTTTCGAATTTTGACATTTTAATGGCCACACGTCTACGCAGTCAAACGTCCAATAATATTGGTACTGGCCAATAACCTTCGGCGGTAGCATCACACACATGTTGTGTGAGCGGCCATTAAAGTGTTAAAGTATAACCGCGTACGTCTAGGTTTCGTGAAACCTGCGCCAGAGTCAGCGTGCCTCCACGCACTACCGATTTTTTAAGTTTTGTCGTGTGACGCCACATCGAAACACGTGCTTCAAAATGTTCGATCACTTTCCAATTCCAGTTATTACTGTCAACGATAGATGGTTAATTATGAAAAATGAAGAATTAAACGAGGGCTAAAATGATAAGATGGTTAATCCGGAGAAACAGATTTTATCGAACATAGGATAAAAGTAAAATACCGTCGTATAATTCATTTGAATAATTATCGTCGCTTGTTTATAACAGATTGCCAGATCAGAATATTGTAAATTGATAGAAGACATATTTGCACTTAACGTGGATATACAATGACAAAGTATGCAATAGAACGTTCACAGTTCTTAACTTTATTGAAGTTCATTTTCAAAAAGAGCCGAAGACGAATGAACCTGGTGATTATAGAAATTCTATCTGCCCATTATACGAATGATTCCGCTTTTTATTACCTGTCGAATAAAATTTGTCCAAGGATTGAAATACAGCCGTGAGAGATGCAGTTACTTACAGACAGGAGACTATCAGCAAGGTTTTTACCAACAGGAAATAGTTACGAAGACTTAAAAATTCAGTAGGTATAACTTCACCTCAATTATTATTAAATAAAATGATTCCCGAAGTGTATGTTGCTGCAGAATTTGTTAATTTTAATGAAGGGTTAAAGTTTAAAAATAATTATTTCTAAATTCCCCGATTAAAATTAAGAGAATTATCCTCCGAAACTCTAATTATTTCTTAGTTCTAATAAAAAAACAGTTAAAAGAAGATTATTTAAATTTTCATTTTAAACATTTCTGTACAGACAAAACATTATACAAGACTACAAACATATAAAAACATACACACGTATAAACGTATAAACTTCATCCTCTGCGTATTTATCCGAGCACCCTCTCTAACAATAAGCAGAAAGGCTACACTTCGAACCTGCTTCGTTCCTCCGTCGTTCGTAAAAATAAATACAACGTCCCTAAAGTCCAAACCATCGCGCGCAAACAAACTGCGTTAAACCCGTCTCTCCATTATTTTTTCAAACAATCGCGGCAAAACGCGGATCGTCGCGCCCTGTTACGAATGTCAATCGCTATGTTTGCACGACGGGCAAAAAGACTTTGGCCACTTTGTACTCTGTGTCAAGCGCGTCTCTGTGCTTTTTGGCTGGTATAGGTTTGCACTTCGATCCAAGGCCTCGCGATCCATGTCCTGAAACGGGAATGGGAAAAGTCATCGGTCGCGGGAGTCGCGAACGGCGACGCAACATCTGCTCGACGTAAAATCGGCATAAGGAGGGCGCACGGTGGCGCACGCGAGGCAGTAAATATCGGAATGCTCGTGAAACTTCGGAGTCGCATATACGCCTTCGCATAATGCCAGGCTGCCACGGCCCGTTACGGTCTCGGCCGGCCTCGTCTACCAAATAAATCATTCGAAATATCTTCCGACACGTGATGGCGCGAGATTCGATTTGACGGGTTCCGCGGTGCAAGTAGTTTCGCGCACGCACTATTCTTCCCGCCACGCACACGTTTCTCCTCGCGTGCACGCGGCTCCTGCAGTCGTTCGAGATAATACCCAGAGCTTTTATTGTCGGGAAGTTTGTTTTATTATTGACTTTCTCGTTTTATTATTGGCTTCTCGTCGAGAAGCATCTGACGGATCCAAATTTAACGGTGGCTAAATTTAACCCTTTCGCTACGACAGTAGCGCCGCCACTGAACGAGTCGAATCATTTCCCGAGTCTAATAATTATCCTGTAAATTAATCCATTCTGAAACTGAATCTTCTCTGATCTGGTAACATTTTGACAAGGGCCTAGAATGTTTTTCCTCAAACAAATTTAACTTTTCCAACAGAAATCTAACCTAAAACCTGACCTAACTAATAATTTAACCTAAAACCTGACCTAAATTTTCAAGAGATCAACAGTTAGTACTCATAGCCGGTACTTTCCAAACTGCAATACATCAAGAATGATCTTTCATTACAATAATCTCTTGTTTTACAAATATTCCACTGTCGAATAAAAAAAAAAAAAAAAAAAATTGAAAAAACTTCGTTTCGATGGCTGAAGTGTATTATATACTTTTAATACGTGATTACTCCAATATGTCGTACGTATTCGGCGCTCTATGAAGGTTTACTCCTCTAAATAAATGTATTATGAGATTTAACAAGAAACTATAACAATAACTATTTATTTTGATTAATATGTAACAAGATATTTATGATTACTTTGGTTGATTTTCAACAACTGAGAATACAATATATTCTCTATTTTATTCTCTTCTTTCTTCATTTGCAGTCAATTTAAAAATACGCGCGTCGCCACAGCTCGGAATGAAAGGGTTAAAGATGCAGCAGTGGTCATCGAGAGCTATCGAGTACCAATCGGATTAAGCAGAAATAAAAGACAAAAATAATGTCAAATTGGCGTCACTATTGGAGTAATAACGATATTGTTGAAATTACGTAATTGACACAATGGTTATAGAATAAAAAAAAAAAAAATGCGCGAAAAAGAACGAACGCAGCGTGACTTCCTCTCTATTTTTCCATCATAGTTTCAGAACCAAAGAGACTAAGCGAAGTGATCGATCGGCGCAGCGATACCCAAGGTCGCGCGTAACGGTTCAAGTTTTCCAATAGGCAGCGAATCAAACACGCGGGAAAGGCTCTGTGATCGTACGAAAAGATAAAAAGCTCGCTGCCTCGCCGAAGCCGAGGCAGTCTGCGAGCGGAGAAACCACAGGTTCCATAGAAACGGCAACCCAGGCCAGAAATGGAGCGAAAAACATCAAACGTTTTTTTTCTCCCACGTCGATTCTTTCGTCTTTTAAAAATTCTGTTCCGTTGAAAAAAAAAAAACAAAAAAAAACGGAGAATCAAATAGAACAGAACGAGTACTGTAAATTAATCTACCTATGCGTGTGTATTCGAAAAAAAGAAGGATTATCAAGGTGATTCAGCAAGTTTAAATATCGTCTGTGACTGCAATTGGAAAATCGCTACGACTCTTGCAACGAGAGTGATTTTGCAGAAGCATTATCGAAAAGAAGACGACGAGAAAATATCGGCCAAATTAAACGCGCCGAAGGATATCGATCGATTATCTCTTGCGCTGAATCCTCGAATGAAAGTATGACGGACGCAGGGGGGAACACCACTATGTTGCTCGCTCGTTTGCAGGCGAATATATACCGCGAGAGCTAGAATTTCTCTGGACAAAGAACGCCCGGGAAAAAAAAGGGAAATAAACGAAAAAGACATAGAGAGAGGGAGAGAGGAAAGGGGAAAAAATGGGAACGACACCGTTGCGTCATTTCGTCGCGAGAAACGCGTTCCCTCGGAGCTATGCAAAGCGAACGCGCGACTTTCTATCGGAGATTTTCCAGAGGAAATTGTACATCAACTCGGGAAAATTGAAAACGTTAGGAACCGGCATCCCCTTTGAGACGATCCCCTTTGCCGGCCATTCGAAACTGATGGCCCGACGGCGTACAACCGTTTCCTCTCGCGCGTTCGTCACTCAAGACGCGATCGTCACGAGGGGCGATCTCCTACATTTTTAAAGACAACGAGAAATTAAACGTGTCGCCGAACCGAGCGAAATGAACTCCGTTCCTTTCCATTCCTGTCGAATCCCACTCCTCGAACGAACGTTTGCAGCTGAATTTTTCAACGACTCTTAGGAGTCTTCGGAGGAAAATGACGGGAACGCGGTCGTTCAACCAGCTCGTTCTATTTGACAATTAACGCTAGAATTAACCGACGTAAATGCAAAGTTTGCGGGCAGAGAAATGAAAATGCGAGGAACAGGAAAGAATTCGTAATGCAACAAAGGACGCAAGCTTCCATCCATGTGTATTTTACTAAAAATCAGTCGAATTTTGAGGAAACTATGGGTATTATGGAAATTATCAGGGGTAACGATAAGCCGTTATTTTCTGTCGTTTTCTGATACTGTGCAAAATTTTATTCAAGAGTTGATGCAGTTTTAATATAATTCTAATATAATTTAATAATAACACGCTAAATGTCATATAACATATTTAACTAGAATATAGGTTATGTTACAGTAAGTTAAATTATTGTCACTTAATGTTTATTAAATTTTACAGAGGTTTGCTCCTTTAAATAAATATATCACGAGATTTACCAAGAAACTGTAATAACAATTATTTATTTTAATTATTTTAATGCGCAACAAGATTTTTATGTCGTTTACTTTGGTCGATTATTAACAACCGAAAATACAATATATTTTATTTTCTTCTTTTTTTCACGTTAAGTCAGCGTCGCCGCTGAAGAAAACGACATTACTTACGAACATAACGACCCGTAATATAATTGGTCATTCTGATCACTTTGGAAGTTCTGAGATTGAGTTTCATCCACGAGAAGGAACGCGGCGAGGAAGATTTCGTGCGCGAGGCCACCGTGATGTATCTTCTTTCGCCGCAGAAGCTGAATCACGCGACGAATCGTGCAATCTTTGGTCGGAGATAGGAAACGAGAAGACGAACGGAGGGAGGGTACAAGTTCCCGTAAAGTGGAATAACGGCAGTTCGTTTTATCCCGGATACCAGGATATAAGTATACCTGGACTGCTTGGAAAATAAAAGATCTTGCAAGAGATCTACACTTCGTATTTTGCAAAAATAATACAGTCGTGCGACGTGCAGATTATAGAAGATAAGATCGGCCAAGAAAGAGGCAAGTTCTGCTTATATAAAGCAGCAGAATTTTGCGTCGTCAGGCTGTTCGTGAGAAACGAAATTATAGCGTTCGTCTTATAGCGATCCGAGAAGCAAAGTAGCAATAATAATTACGGGCCGGTTTCGCGATACAACCGAATGTGTAATTCTGTTTTTCACCCTCGTTCGAATCCATGAAGGTGATAAACACTAAAAATACGACACACATCGTTGTCCCTTTTTCTATAAAAGCGGTCCTCGATTATTGTATTTCAATTTGCTATTTCGTACTATATACATATTTCGTATGATGTGGAGAGCGTATATCTCATGTACAAAGGACAATAGAAAAAGACACAGAGTGTTGCAAAACTGTGTGTCGAAGAAGAGAAAAAGAAGAGTACAATTCAACTATCTGTTGGATATAAAACCCCAGACCACTAATCGATAAATTGTTATTTATTTGTATGCTAATACACCTCGTTGTAGAATAAATATTTTAAAAACGTCTTTCTTTATGTTGCTACTACTTTCGTACATTTCAACTTTGGTGCACCATTTTAGGAACCAATCAGGTACGAAAATCGAGGGACCACCTGTATTAAAAATCTTGACTCGAACGCAAATCGTAAAATGCGCGATCGGACTTTGGTTACGCGGAAACCGACGAGAACATTTCCGACACGTTCGCGACACGATAGTATTGTCACGGCGCGACGTATAGACATGTTCCTTTCTCTCTCTCTCTTTCTCTCTTTTTCGAACGAAAGAGCGACGACCAATCGCGCGAGCTGAATGAATTCCATACCACATTCCCTCCTCTTCAGCGAAAAAAAAAACCATCCCCGACCAAATTCCCACGGTTTTAATCACCGCTGTATTCCCTCCATTTTCTTTCTCTTCTTTTTGTCTCGTTCTCTTATTTTCCATACTTTGTGCAAGCAGTGTTCAGGAGAGGAAAGAATTTTCTCTCTCTGTTACTGCATTTTCGCACAACTTCGATTCGCGTTTTGCATCGCGAACGCAAAAGGCAAAGCATCGCGGAACGCTTCGTTCGGAGACTGAAATCGTAACTTCGAAAAACGAAGCGTCTCCTCCCGCGGGAGGAGGAGGGCTGGGGGTCGCGTCGCAAAGAAACGCAGGGAGTAAACTCGATAAACAATGAGCCGGTTTCCACGGTGGAAAGCTGCTCTCAGTTGTGTTTACCCATGTGCGATGCGAGATGCACAGGAGGAGCGAGAGATACGACCGCGAGGAAAGAAAGTAAGTAGTCTGGCTGCTATAAACAATCGTTGAAACGCCTGCACCCTCCCCCCCCTTCCCGTGCGTTTCCCAGGACGCCACGCATAAATTCACTCTCTTCGACCAAGGAATACACATAACGAAACGTCGCGCGTCGTCTACGTTTCCACCATTCGGTGATTTTTCAACAATTATTTTCGACACTTTGATCGCCGCGTCAACATATATCTGGGTGATTTCAACACTAGAACTACCACACCAGTCAAAATGACTTTTACAAATTTATTTTAAAATTTCTATTTCATGTTACAATTTTTTCCCCGCAATGATGCAATGACTTTTGCAGTGTATAACTAAAGAAATAATATAATGAATTTTATTTTATTTTTATTTATTAGAACTCAAGATAATTTTGGTAGAAATAATTTCGTCTTAACTGTCGGTAGTTCTAGTGTTAAATGCATGTTCGATGCAAGAAAAGATGCAATAGCGTTTAGTAGAAAAATGAGTATCTCGATAGTAAATTATACATAATTACATAATCAAATGTAACTATTAAATAGTTTAAGTTAAACGAATTGAATTATCGAAACAACGATGTAATAATAATAACATAGGTAAATTGTTTAATTATCTTGAAGAAGTCGCAATTACTTCGTTTACATAAGAAACGCATAATACTGTGACAGTCATTTGTGATATGTTGGCAACGAATTTGACACGAAACTGACTTGTGACATTTAGGGACGCGAGAGATGTGCAAAAACTAAAGAGCACGTTCGTTCCTCGTAAACTTAACAAAAAATAATTTAAAAAAAAAAACGAAGAAGATAAAAGAACAGAAGCATAAAAACAGAATAGAATATCCAATTAGAATCGGGTGTCACGTATGTGTGTATAATACTTGATTTCGGTTGTCCGAGAATAATGATAGAAATAAATAAATCGTATCAAAATATTCTACATATAAATCACTATATTTGAACTGAAATAACTAGATAAAGAAATAAATAGATTTATACACTCGTGTTTCTATTCAAACAGAAATTAATATTAATTTCGACAAGAACAGGCGTAAACTTTAAGTAATTCAAACGATAGTCTTATCAAAATCAGTCGATCAGAGTTCGATTGTCATGCTACATTAATAAAATTAAAATTAGTTAAATTGATGCAGTGATAATAACAAAAATTGCACAATTATTTCTGAAACATACATAGAAATAATCTCTTACATGCGACTATTATTTCAAATATCCCGTCCCGAAAATATGAACTTAATCCTTGAAAACAGAGATTCAATTGTCGATAAAAAAAAAAAAAAAAAAATGCAGTGATAATAACAAAAATTGCACAATTATTTCTGAAACATACATAGAAATAATCTCTTACATGCGACTATTATTTCAAATATCCCGTCCCGAAAATATGAACTTAATCCTTGAAAACAGAGATTCAATTGTCGATAATTGATTAATAAAATTAAAATTAGTTAAATTAATGCAGTGATAATAACAAAAATTGCACAATTATTTCTGAAACATACATAGAAATAATCTCTTACATGCGACTATTATTTCAAATATCCCGTCCCGAAAATATGAACTTAATCCTTGAAAACAGAGATTCAATTGTCGATAATTGATTAATAAAATTAAAATTAGTTAAATTAATGCAGTGATAATAACAAAAATTGCACAATTATTTCTGAAACACACATAGAAATAATATCTCTTACATGGGACTGTTATTTCAAATATCCCGCCGCGAAAAGTGTTAACGTGGTTGCGAGCGTTGATTTTTGCCCTAACTGTGTGTGTGTGTGTGCGTGCGAAAGCTCGCGAGCCCGCGGGCCAACTTTCCGCGATCCTTTCCCGAATCGTACGCGGCAGTTCCGCTTTTCCTCGTTTTCGCTCGTCCCCCAGCAGCCCCGAACGATGTTTTTCGATCGAGAGTTCCACGCGAACAGAGTTATCAGCCCGAAGCGCGAGCATCGTCGACTCCGTTGCCGAAACTGAACGTCGAACAACTACGTCCTACTGGCTGGATAGAGTTTCGAGTAATACCTGCAAAGCGAAGTATGCAACGCGATCGTTTCGCAACAACTTTCGACGATCGATGATTTCGCGCGCGATGGGTGACTTCGCGTCTCATTGACTTCACAGATTTTCTGTTTCTCGCGCCGCGACTCGGAACAAGACGACACGAAACGTGTTCAATCAACAGAGGCGAAAGATCCGCTCGCGAGGAGTGCGTTAGCGAATCATTGGCGAATTTCAATGAACGTTGAATCGACCGATCAATTTTATAAAATACACGGACGTTTCGCGTGTATGTTTTCATTTTTTCATTTTTTTTTTTTTTTTTTTTTTTTTTGGAACGAGAATGGGTAGACAATAACAACGAAAAGAGAATAAAAAAGAGGAGGGGAAAAAGGAGAGAGAGAGAGAGAAAAACAACAAGCGTCGAATACGACTCCAATTTGGGCGGAATAATAGAGCATTAACGAAATTCGCGAAATTTTTGGCTCGCCTCGCCTCATAAAGCGAAATATCAATAAAAACCTCAATGAGCAATCAAACGTCGATAAACGCGAATGAACAGAACGCGGCAGCTGCAGCGGCGCGACGCGGCGCAGCTGAAACGTTATAACCGAGGCGGACGTGCAGTGAATCGTGCGGAAGCTTCCAAAAATTGCCAACGTTATATTATTCAGCAGCCCCTCTCTCTCTTTCTCTCTCTCTTCTGGCCTGAGATCGATCGGCCCGAAATCGAAAATAGCTCGGCACAAATTGATTTTGAGTTGATCGGCCGCACGATATTATCTCTCTCTCTCTCTCTCTCTCTCTCTCTTATATGCGCGCGCGCGGTCACCAAACTGACCAGTCGAAATTACCGGCAACTTGTTTGTTTGTTAATTGTTTTACAAACGAGCAGCGATTATAATTTTTATTTATCCATTCGCCCGACCGAATGGCAATTACGTTTGGAATATTGCACGGCGAACAGTCGATCGATTCAGCTCGAAAAAAAAAAGAGCCAGAACAAAGCCAGAAAGGTTTGGAAGATACTCGAATGCTAAGTGTCTCCATTTCTGCTCGAAATGATATTTTGCGCGCATGGAACGGGATATCCCTCGTTCGGTAATCGTCGATCGGTAAACGAAATTGATCGAGGATCAACGCGAATTTTCCGCAAGTTCTTTTTCCTTCTTTTTTTTTTTTTTTTTCATTTGTACGGAATAATAGTATGCAAACCAGGCGAGAGCGAAAGTGCTTCGTCTCGGACACGTTTCCATTTTAGTAGTCATCATATAATATAAATATAAGTATAATTCGAAGGGACAGTCGCGATAGTCGCTGTTCGTAGAAGTGAAACGTCTGTTTGGTTATTCGTATCTGCTTCGAACGTGCAGCGAGAAAGATTTGAAAGTAATAAATAATGCAAAAAATCAAGATTCCATTTTATCCGTAATTTGTGTTCGAATATATATGGTTTGAAATACTTATAAAAATAATTTTGAAGATATCGTTTGAGCAAATGGTTCTTCCGCAATAATGGTGTCTTCAATAATTTCCAAGATATTCGACAAAATATGTTCCGCACCCCGAACTTTGAGGCTAGTTTCACTCCTTCGACATCGGCGATTACCGAAAAGAAAAATAACGGTCAAATATTTCTTTTTTCGAAAACTGCATTTACACCAAGTTTCATCAAAATTGGTCAAACTCGGTCGATATGTTCCCTTTGCTAGAAGAGACAGTCGAGTTAATTTTACTCGCTTATTGCGTGTAAGAACGGCACAGAAGACGGACAATTTTTCGATCGTTCGAGCGTGAATCCGCGAGGTAAGCGACGAAAGCGATAGAATTGGCGTACGAGCTCCGGAGTGCTTCCGGTCGGACAATGCGTCTCTCGCGACCCGCTCTTCCATAAAATTGACCGCTGATTGTTGTCTTCGATCTCGCGCCACAGACGGTAGAGCTTGTGCGCGTGATCGACTTGGCCGCGAGATTCTTCGTATTCGCGGTGACCAAATTGTGACCGAATCACAATGTGGAGATAACGCCACTTCGGGTTATATCGCGTCGATTTCACGTTCGAAAAACGTTTCCTTCCCGAGCGTCTCGTTTCACCGAGACTCGAACATCGTCCGAGGAATACCGTGGCCTGGCGATCTGGCAGAATAGCTTCTTCTTCCATTCCCGACGATTTACGCTACGTAAGTGTCGTTCATTATTCCCTCTCCACCGATGAAATTTCAAGCGAGTTGGAACGACGAACGTTGTTGCACGCCATTGGACGCACGAACAGAATTTCAGAATTCGGAGCGAGCGGCAATTAAAAGGAAAGACGCGATTGTAGTCGTGCTTCTCGAGCTTGACACTTGAAAACTTTTGGCTGGCTGCAACGACTACATTTCACCGTAGTCTTTAATTTATTTATTTCTGCAATCGATCGTCACGCGAATCGTCCTTTCGACCCGGTCCGCGAGATTCAGATATTTGCCTCTGAATAAATTTCAGACATATATTGTACACTCGATTGTAGACGAATTCACATTCACGAGATTTGTCGACCTAATGAAATGAAAAAAAGAAAATCGAAATTTGAATACTACGATTTCACAGTATCGGGACATGTCGAATGCAGTAAAATAAAATCCACTAAACATGGTTAAACTTATCCGTTGCGGGTAATATTTCAACATAATATCTGTCTTGTGATAACAGATTCATGTCCCGGGCCAAGTCATGTGAAATCAGAGCGGCATTCAACGAATTTATTAAGCTCGTTCAACCATTCCCGCAACAAAATGTACTCGACTGTTCTCACTTTTGACGTTCGTGATCATCCCTCTTGAATAACAAAACCTTTGTTCATGTAAATATCAGTTCCATGGCTTTTGCATCTGATTCTTTGTTCTTTTTTTATTTCTTGACTTCATTCTTAATATAGACATGTATGTTAAAAATAATCTGCGAAGTGTATCTCGGTCTGTGGCGATTCATGATATTTTTCTGCTATTTTTACATCTATATTCTTTCCAATTTTTATATCTAGTTTTCTGTGTTTCTTTGGATAATTGTCCAATAGGAATGCTGAGTTTCTCGCTACACCTGCTCGATGAACAAGTAATTTGTGAAAAGAAGCTTGGATATAATACCACACACGGTTGAAGACAAAGTACTTCGCAGTTCCCGAAATTTTTCCACCACATTGCGGTGATGTTACTTGAAGAATAATGTGGAATCGTTTTATCGAATTTACACTGTTCTAACTGAATGCCAGTCTACGACTCTTGAAACCCTCACGAAGTTGCGTTGATGAATAAGAACGCATAAACGCGAACGCGACGCGGATGACTTTAAACACAAATGGATGCGATTCTTACGTTATTATATAGAAGAACACTCACCGACAAAAATTCCTATTTACATTCGCGGAACTTGTCAAATGTGAAAAATTCGTTTAATCTTTTTCATTCCGTTTGATATCATTTAAAAATATATCATGCATTGTAATTGTCAATGAAAAGTATGATTTCTTATCTTTCGTCGCAGATAAAAATTAAACAGAACACTTCAAAGAAGAAGGATTATTCGCCGAGAGTCGAGATTCATAAGGTGTCTGTTTCAACGAAAATTGTTGTGTTTTGTTAATTTTTTTATTTTCCGTTTTCCGTGTATATATATATATATATATATATATATATATATATATATATCCACTATACTATATAATCCACTGACGGAAAAATGAAAATGAAAAAAATTAATAAAATATAATAATTTTCGTTGAAACAGACACTTTAAAAATCTCGATTCTCGTCGAATAATTTAGTTATTGGTAATCATACAAAGAAAGGAAATTGAGCACCTTTCGTAAAAACTGTAATTAATAGTCTAATTATTACTAATTTATTTATTTTGTAAATAATTAAGTTTCATCTTAATTATTTCATTATTGAGAATATGAAATCAGCTATTCTAAATAATATTTCTTCCAAATATTCTCAATAATGAAATAATTATCAACAATCTTAAATTACCTAATCGATTTAAAATAATTGTTATTATTCCTGAATTAAATGAATTTAATTTATTATATATATATATATATATATATATATATGTATGTATATATATTAAAAATATATAGAAGTGAGAAAGTTGATCTTTTTTTGTCGTGAATTCTCGATTCGGCCGGTGTCCTTCCGGATCGGTTCTTCGGAATGTGCGGCTTAGCCATCCTTTTGTGTATAGTTAACCAAGCTTCGCTGTTCGAGCGAGCCAGGTCCGCTTGTAGATCGTGACATGACACCATTGGCCGAGGGTGAGACCCAAAGCGCGTGTAATCGCGCGGAATATGAAGGAGCGCATATGTGGGAAACGCAGGACCCAGCTGCTCGATTCGCCGGAACAATGGAACGGGGAGCGTTTCGTACGTACGTACGTACAAGTTGTCTGCTCGTCTTTCAGTCGAACGAACGAAACTCGCCAGAGACGGAGGAACAGGAACAAAAAGGTCGCCGAAGCTTTGGTCTAGCGACAACAAGCTACGATCTAGCGAGACATCTCGCCAATGAATAGGAGTTTCTTTGGTAGAACGGTCGAACCTCCCTTGCGTGAACTAACAATAAGTGGGAGATAAAAAATGTCCAGATAGGAGAATTTTCATATAACAGAACGACAAGCGAGTAACACTGAATTTGATTTGATTTTATCAATCGGTGAAATAAAATTGACGCCATTCGTTTCGAAATATCTTTGTACGTAGGTTATGCAAACAAAAAGACACTGGTTTTTTTTCTTAACAAAGTTAAAGACTTTTAAAGATCAAATCTATGGGACCCAAATTTTTTTGCCAGCTAGATTTTTAGTATGATTTCTTCCTAATTGATATAGTTAATTTTTGGGGAGTTCCAAACTATCAGAGTCCTATTTCTAAAGCAGTAAATACCTCGAAACGAGATGGTGTATCTTCCTTATTGCCATCATTGGATTCGTCTTCGCTATTCAGTTCTCGATTATTATTTAAAGCATTTTGTACAATAATTTTTATCGGGCAAAAATGTCTTTCGACTTGTTGGAATATTCGTTGTTTGCATTTGCTCTAAATACTTTCCCGTTTTTTTTTTTATCGATGACGATCGATTTTGCAACAGCATATTTTTGTGCTAAATTTGTTGCACGTTCCCCACCCTCAAGTCCTTTAATTATGTCACTTTTTTTTCTTCAATTGTTAATATTAATACCGCGTGTTTTCGGATATAAATCATGTTATGAATTGATTTCATCTTGCAAGAGCACATTTATACGCGAGTAAACACTTTTATTACAATATGTACGTGTATTAGTACGTATTGTAGTAGGAGATACACAGTTCATATAGTAAAATGTTCAAGCGACTGTTTCATATAACAGAGATACTCGTTCCACTCACGGAATGGAATTGAACAACAACAAGTTCAAAGAATCGAGAGATTCGAAGATTGGAAACGTCCCTCGTGAAATTCAATGCATGTGTGAATGCAGTTTGTCGAGAGAAATACCCAATTTGTCCAGAGGTGCTCCGTCCGTTATGAATAGTTTAACGAAAACTTAGTATAAAGTCAGACTTCAGACATCTCCTCCGAAGTAATCCCCCAGTTTTCGTGGACATGCTCGAAAAGTCCACAATACAAGTGGACTCTGTATTGGCCGCTCTCGCGGTTTCGAAATACGATAGATCGGATAGATTGCCCTCGACGTGGAAGATTCACCACGAATCAAACACTAGAGCGAAAGAACTGGAGCACGATAGATAAAACAGTTACGTTTATCTGTTCAGGAAAGAAGATAATCTGTTACAAAATGTTTCTGGATATTAGTAAACGATAATATTACTGTTATATCATATTATTAATAGATATAATATTATCGTCCTTTTGTCCGCGAATCAAATCACATTGAAGGCACTAGACGAAAGAACCAGAGCACGATAGATAAAACAGTTACGTTTATCTATTCAGGAAAGAAGATAATCTGTTACAAAAGGTTTCTGGATATTAGTAAACAATGATACTATTGTTACATTATATTAATAGATATAATATTATTTTTGTCCTCGAATCAAATCACATTGAAGGCACTAGAGCGAAAGAACTAGCACGCTAGACAAGACAGTTAGATTTACAACAACAATAGGCATCTATTCAGGAATTATAACTCTTGTTAAATTGTATTGCAATAAATAAAAGACAACATCATCGTACGTATCTCTCCAATAAATCTTTCGAGATCCATCACCGCAACTCTATTAATTCTGCAATTAATCTCTCTGCCAGTCTCTGTACCTCTCGCTAAATTGAACCAGATGATTCGATCGACAATGAATCCCCTATACTGTCACTTTCACCCACCACCGCCATCATACAACATAACTGACGCTGAGCCATGCTTCGACGAAACGTTCAGAGGGGTCCCAAGGTACGATCCTCCCCTCTTGGCCGGCATCTGATCTCCCGTATGTAGCGTAGGTCGAGGCGTGTAACACAAGCGTGTAGTATGAAACACGCGAGACGTGGTTTGCTGGTATTCCGTGTAGCGAACGTCGAAAACGGGCACGGTACGAGAGAGAGAGAGAGAGAGAGAGAGAGAGAGAAGCTACTCGGTACTCTTGATCAGGTAAGTACGAACCAGAGTTCGGAATCGGAGGGGGGGAGGCATTCAATCGATACGATTGGGGAATTCTCGCGAGACTGCGAAAACTAAATTGAAATCGGCTTGTACGAGCCGAATGGCGGTCGAACCGGTCGTCGGCTCAAGGTGAGAGCGTAGCCTGGTGGACCTCGAAACTGATATTGCTCGCCTTTGGCCGATGATCGATACGCCACCGGGAATGAAATTAAACGCCGGCTGGCTGATACGGTTCGATGCTACGAACTGGAGAAACCATTCCCGGTGACTGTCACTCGACGAGAATGTTCACCGCGTGAATGGATGTTTGGCATATTTGATTAGGTTTGGTTTGCTGGCACGTCTGATACGACGTTGGTGTCCATTATTAATTCTTGCCAAAGGTCAACGCAACGTAACGACCGAAAAGGTAACCAACGTGCGAGATTTTCCACTTTCCTGGACTGATTTTAAAATTTTACTTAATCACCGGTTACGGAATAAAACGTCCTTTCACGAAAATGACACGGCTAATTGAATACACAGGAATAACTTTTAGATATGAAAAGAAATTGTATTTATGTAACTTGCATACCTGAAGTAACATTTGAATTACGAGTCGAATGAGAAATTGCTTGATAAAAGTTGTATGGTTTCGAGGAAAAATATGTCAATTTTTTTCGTGTCGAGGGCTTACGAAATTTCCATGGTCGTCTTTATTATGTTTTTTTTTAATTGGACCGTATATTTTTTTTTTCATCATAAATCGGAAGAATATTAAGTTCCGAGTAAAAAATTATCAAGCCATATTTGTCCTAAACCTAATGGTTAGGTAAAAGTTATTTTATGATAATTTATCTTGAAGGTGAAAACTGTATAGATAATTATACATTAGAACCATTTGCTTGTTCAATGATCAACTTTTCTCACCCAATTAGGGTTATTTGGTGTATAAATAATGACAAACTTTTGTACGAAACAATCTTTCATTAGACGTATAATTTAAAAGTTATTCGAGATGTGCAGGTTATATATAGTGTCGATCACCCTGTATATTTTCATCCTTTTTCTACAAGACTTAGAGAGAGAACGAGAGAAATAACAATGAACACGGAATTTAAAATCAAATTTTTCAATCGGACTATAATTACTTTTCAGCTTTCATTGCGAGCATGAGCGAGTACGAGCGAAAGGATGTCGCTTCAGTTCGATCACGATAGAATATTAGATTAGTTTTGTGCCAATCAGGCAGAAGCAAAGTAGCCCGTGAGTCGGTAAGTATTCGTATCTCCGCGATAGTTGCGCTTTGTAAGCAGACTTTCGGTCCGGATCGGAAGTTTAGAACTCTAACTTGGTGTGTTTAGGGCGGGGAAAGGGTAAACGTTTGCTGAAATTTGATAACGCGATCGTGAGAAACTGGGTGTTATGACTTTTCTCACGTACTCTCTCTCTCTCTCTCTCTTTCTCTCTCTCTCAAAGCCATTAAACGCTGAGATGTCACACGTGAGATTATGGAGCAGTGCGAAACATTCGTAGACGCTGGTGACTCGCGTGATATCGTTTCAAATGACATTTCAAACTCATCGCAGAAGCATCACCGTGTATTTAAATTTTGCGAAAGCGCGAATATAAATCGCTCGCTCGTAACATTGAAATGAACATTGAGTTCCAATCGATTGGATCATTAAAATTCAGATTTGTCAAGTAAGCTACTTAACGCTTAAGTATTAACGTTTAAATTAGAACTACCACACCAGTCAAAATGACTGGTTTTACAATTTTATTTTAAAATTTCTATTTCATGTTACAATTTTTTTCCCCGCAATGATGCAATGACTTTTACAGTAATAACCAAAGAAATAATATAATGAATTTTATTTTATTTTTATTTATTAAAATAATCAAAATAATTTTGGTAGAAATAACTTCGTCTTAACTGTCGGTAGTTCTAGTGTTAAAGTGTCAACGATGTTCTCCCACAACCCACGAGCATATTACTTTTTCTTTAACTATCTACAAATGACATCGCAATAGATAGTGACAAATACCCTTCGGAAAACCAAACACACGCGTCATTTGTAGCTTTTAGAAATTTTCGCCGTGCACGATAAACTTACCATTTGAGAAAAACTAAATCACTCGGATGTAAGGTCGCGCGTACAATTCGTAAAACGCGTTGTGACATTCGTGCCGTTTTACGAAACTGAAAGGTAAAATTTAAATTTTCGTATAGATCCAACGTTGTCAGTAACGAAACGTTCAAAAACATGTAACACGCTTACGTGACACGGAGAACGTGAAGTCAAAGGAAGCCACGTCTGCCGAATAATATTTCACCAGGTAGACGAAGAAGACGTTACCCTGGAACAGAAGAAAAAGGACAGAAAAATGAATTAGTGTTACAGAGCAAAAGGTGGTTGGAAGCGAGGGAGGAGGGAGAATTACTAACGAACGAGGACGGTCATTACCGGAAGCCATGGCCCGTTTCCAACGCGGCAACCTGGAAACGACTTGAAGCGTGCGCGAGACCCAACGACGCGACGCTCGCGACATTGACGGGTCGATGGCGTAATACGCAAGCGGTCGGAAATTTTTACGCAATTACTCGGCGGATCCACTTCATTTTACTTTCGGGAATTTCATTTGCCCTCGAAACTCTCTCGCGACACCCGACCGACGGTCGGAAATTTCTCTCTTGGAAATTTACGTGTATCGGCAATATGTTATTTTCAGACTGATCAAACCATCCTTACCTTGTTGTTAGGTGTCAACTAATACACTAAACATTTTCTAGATTATTCAATCATTATTCGGACGGTTTCATACCTTTTTCGGCCAAGCGAAAAGATTTATCGCCTTGGTCAGTGACTCGTGGCTAAATTGATTTAAGGTTCATCCGCCCTTTCTGTGTTTCGACAAGAAAGAGTCCCGATCGCTCATCCAGCCGCTTGTTGTCAAAATCGGTCGAGTCTGTTTTCAGCAACGACGAGCATAAACGGTCATGAAGAAATGGCAATTTTCTGTGTAACGACGAATACACTCGTCAAGCGAGAAAAGTAATTAAAACTTGTTACTTGAATTAAATTTTTTTCTGTGGAAAGTAAAACATATTTGTAAAACATCTATTTGTAAAAATAAAACATATTTCGGTTAAATTTTAGACATTTTAGATTATTTTGAGACTAGACTGCTTGTTTTTACATCGTTTCTAAATATTTCCTCGTTATGTGCGACTTGTTGTATCGTGTGAAAATCAATCTGGATATATCGTATACAATTTCTGTCTATATACTGGGAAAATCATTTTTCAACATTGTTTGTTTTGTTAAATGATTGAAAGAGATCATTTTTTGCCATTTTCCAAGAGAACTATTAGGCAGCGACTTATGATTTCATTCAGAACGCAATGCAAATATTAAAATTCGAGGTCAAAGCCAATATTGCGGTATATTCTTTACGTGTATCTCCATCAAATCGAAGGTGTAGAATTCATCTATGATAGTCAGGGATAAACTTTTCTTCCCGCCCTCATTCTTTCCATACAAGAAAGAATTCAGACAAGGCTGTATAGACTGTTGCATTGCAAATAAATTATTGTCAAGACTCGCGCGTAGTCTTCTTTCTCGAATAGCCGTCGTTTCGATACTCGAACGTGCCACCAGTCCGAGTGCACGAATCTCGAACAACAAATTTCCAAGTTCGCCAATATTTCCTACGGTAAATGTTCGAGTGCGCGTCACTGCGTGCACACCGTGCATGCCCAACCGAGCCAGATATTTTTCACTTCGCGCCGGTAGCCCGGAGTTGTTGGATTTTAAGCCTCTTGCGAAAGTATTACGAAATTTTCGACGAAACTCGCCGAACCAGCGCGATGGCTTGTACACACTAACACACACGGGACCGTGTGTGTGTGTGTGTATGTGGGTGTATGTGAGAGAGAGAGAGGAGAGAGAGACCGGACCTTGCTGGCCGCGATCACGTAAATGGGAGAAAATGACCTGCCACCGGTCTGTGTCCCGAACCATCTCCAGCGATCCTCGTCCGTGGAATTGGCAATTATTTATCCCGGACCGCTTCCGTGTTTGCCACGGGAGCAACGCGAAGACAGGATAGCCGAGCTAATTGGCAATTTCGGGCTTGCGTGCGAAACTAAGGTCGCACGGTTTAAATTCGTCGACATTACCCGGCGACGATCGGCGTTCGATCGGTCGACAAACAGTCGCGGTATCGCGACTTTGTCACCGTTATCTTATCCGGGACGCTTATTTTGGCTAGGTTGGCCAAACAGCAGATAAGCCCGAGGAAAATCACCCGTTATCGGCCCTTCTCTCTCTCTCTCTCTCTCTCTCTCGGATGAATGACGACTGCGAGAGGGCATGTTGTAGATGTTTGGAGCGAGAAATGCTTCCTAAGCGTTCAAAGGGCATCCCGTTTAATCCTGAACCGCTGAACGCTTTCCTCGATGCTCGGCTATATTTCAACGATACTGAAAAGCGATACCGATACTAAAGCAAGTAGATTTCACTCTTTCTTGCCTCGCGACAGGCATGATCGTGAGTGAGTCACACGCACAATGTCCGAGGAAACCGAAGAGGGAACGACGATTATACGCGATTTGTTGGTGCCAACGAGATATTGAAACGGTCTTTAGAAACCACCAGCAAGATCCAAATTCCTCCGGTGCCATTTTGCAGAAGTTAGATTACAAGCTCTCGCGTTTCCGTGATATACACAACGCGCGACATTTATCCAGTAACAATCGCGAGCTGTAATCAACGTTCGCCGGAAGCAAAGTTCGAAGCAAGTTCGTAGCTTCAGTACATTTCAAAGCGCATCGTCGTAACTTTCGAGGTAGGTGCAAGACCAGCCTTGCTCCTCTTTTCCATCCAACAATCCATTTCTCCGTTGAATAAACCGTTCAATCTGCCGTGCCGATCTGCCGAACGATTTTTCCGAGGCACGAGAGAGTCCGGCGTCAAAGGTCAAGGGTTTACCGCCTTTCTCCGAGATAGCCTAGTTTTCGAGACCCAGCCGCCGCGAAGCCGCAGGGGGAAGCGATCTCAATGGACCAAAAGCAAACAGAACACTCCCGGATACTTAATGCTAAACGTACCAAGCGGGGTCAAATGACCCCCTTTTCAAAATTTACTTTAAAATCGTACATTCATTGTTATTTCATTCGTTAATCTGACTTTCTGTAAATTCTTATATTATCTGATTATTCAATTTCTCGCTTTCTGTTTTCCTCTTAGCTTATATCTTATCGAGGGAAATTCTTCGCATACCTTATGTACCGCGAGGGGTCATTTGAGCCTTTACGAAATTTACGTATTTTTCTGACTGAATTTATAAATCGAAACCAACGAAAAAAGTTGCGATACTAGGTTCGAGACATAAATGCGTCAAAACTAAAAACAATAGAAAGAGAACACCCGAAACAATTAGTTATTATAATAAGACTAAATTTGGCGTCGACGTGGTTGACCAAATGGCGCGAAAATACAGCGTCAAATCCAAATGCAATAGACGGCCTGTGCACGTATTCTTCAATATCCTGGATTTAGCTGGAATCAAAGCATGGATAATCTATCGGGAAACAACTGGAATAAAAATATCAAGAACAGCGTTTGCTGTTACAATTAGCAGATGAACTAGTCACAGAGTATCACGAATTTCTTGAAAAAGGAAAGGGAAACCTTTGGGAAACAAGGAACATCAAGCAATATTTCCCAATCACGTAGAAAATGTCAAATAAGATTGTGCACGGGTAATAAAACCAGTCAAACTTGTATAATTTGCAAAAGATTTGTCTGCGGAGAATGTATGAAGGAAAAACCAGTCATATGTAAAAAGTGCAATTAATTGATTATTTTTCTTATTTAAATAAAAATATAAGTTTGATTATTTTATTAGAAATCAGAAGTTATGTTGCGAATTATTTCCTTATAAATTAGGAATTTCTTTCTAAAAATCAACGTTTATTCATAAAAGGTCATGGTAATTACCCTTATGGTAAGATAGATATACGTAAAATGCTGGTACGTTTAGTGTTAACTAACGTCCATTATATCCACAGTTAGAAAAAAGTCAAAAATTCACGAACGCACAGCGTTCAATTCCGAGAATTTTCGGGAATTTCGAAATGAAGATCAAATTGAAGTTTCGTTATTTCGAACGATTTGCTGACTGAACTCAAGGAAATAAAAGTTTCATATAGACAAATAACTTTGTAATTATGCGTCTAATGAAGAATTGTTTAATACAAAAGTTGTGTGGTTTTAACCCCTTGCGCTGGCAACTGTTCGCGGACCATAACGAGTGACCAAACCGTATACAATAATTCGTCGCTTTCTTTTTGAACTCGTCGGTATGATATCACTGGATAGAAATTATTAAAAAGTAATAAATTTATTATTTGTTTTGCCTGGGTTATACTTAAATATACTTAAAAGTGGGTTAGGTTTTAAACATACTTAAATATACTTAAATATACTTAAAACTGAGAAAATATTATAATTTTGGGAAAAAAGATTCTCGACGTGCGTGGCATGTCAAGGGAGGTAAACTATGGCAGAAGAAGAGTGGTTTCAACCTAAAGTATATGTAGTAATACACGAGCCTTTTTTTACAAATTTTTTTACAAATTCATACTGTAACAATAAACACGTTAAATTTTATCCTCTGTTTATGTTAAAAAGATGATATTTCGCTGTCTAATGTCAATTGTTCAATAAAGTTGCAAAAGAAAAACAGAATAAGTTTTGAGGAATTATTGTAAAAGAGAGACTTCAACCTTCGAAACGATGGTGGATCTAGTTACGAAAAGAAATTTTACCCACATTTGAATGTTCGCAATTTCCGAAAACGAAAGTACTCTCACTTTCTCAGTCAGTTGCACTTGAGACAGTCAAAGTAGAAGCTTTCGCTTCGTTTCGAAATAAGTTTCGAAGCGAAATAAGTCATTATATAACCTACCAAGTTTTTACCGAGTTTAAAGTTACAATTTTAGCAATTTTTCATCACATTTTCGTGTGTTGAATCGTGCTCCTCGCGGTCGTACTCTCCAGTTGCATTTGAGTCGTGTTGAATCTCGAGCTCGGTGTCGTTACGATTTCTCGAACTAGGTATCGCGATCGTTCGACGAATTACATTGCATTGTTTGTTTGTTCAATTTGTTTGCTCGCGATATCCGGTTCCCGCGCGGAAAAGAAAGCAACCGCGGCTGGTCGATTCGAACGTGTCTCGCGAGTCGTAAAAGAGACAAGAGAAACAGAAAACGAGAGAGAATGGCTTCCACCTCGGCCAGCGCCGAAATCACGACTTCCGTCAGGTTTCAAACTCCACGCCACGGCACTCGTCGAGCTACGTGTACCTACATTCCCATAGCTTCTCCGTCGCTGACGCTGTTAGTCCTTTGAACCTATATGTTCAGCGAGATGATGCGTACCTGACTACGCTGCGCGGAATATTCACCCTTGCCTCCAATTGTAGCCGCGCTTTTTGCAGAAATTTTCCAGAAACACGACTGCGACCGGCTTGAATTTGAGACAGAATTGGAGGAAATCCGACAAAATACGAGGCTCGTTTCGTACAAAGAATGCTGGCGAGAAACCCGAGTCTGTCATTTCTACGATTTTAATCAAGAGTACGAGTTGCTCCTTACTTTCTCGTCTGTCACGCGTAATTTTTGCAATTTTAACATGGAATATTTTTTACCGGGGGTATTCGGGGAAAAGAATGTAACGAAATGTGCAACGAAAACGCGTCACGCTCTCGATTATGAACTTGGAGGAGAGAGATGTCACGTGCTTAAGGAGAAAGATAAGTTTACGAGCGATGTGTCATCGGTTGTAGGTGGAGTGAGGTGTTAAGGTTGTCGAGACACAGATGATGGGCAAGCGGGATTGCAAGGAAAATAAAAGTAGTTAATAAAATTATAGCTATCACCAACCAATTCTGTCCATAAGAAATTAACAGGAATAAAAATAAAGCAAACATACATGAAAGGGTGTCAAGTTTTATTTCCTTACCGAAATGAAGTCAGACATATTCTATGTGACAGGCTTTAAAGGCGTTAAAACCGTTCATTTTTTCTTTTTTTTTTTTTTTTTTTTTGCAACACGCGGCGCATACAACGAAATTTTTCGACCGAAACGTCAGTCCGATTCTCCTCAGAATCGCACGGCTCTCCCTATTCTCGCCCGAAGCAGTTGAACCGCGAGTTCCGCAACACGATTCAGAATTGTCTCGAGTCTGCTCGTGGCTGAAGCCGCAAACTCAAGCCTAGGACGGATGAAGATCAAGCGAATCTGTAATTCAGCCGCGTCTATGAAACATCGAAACTCGGGGAAATGCATTATTGGCGACACGCGAACCAATTCCCGTTGGGAAAGGACGGGCATGAAGTTGGTAAAATACAGACGGGAGAAGTTTCCTAGCGGACACGGGTCGGCAAACTATCGACCTTTGACGTTCGAACGGCACGAAACGAACCCGGGAAGCTCGAGTCGCGAGGTAAGAGAGATTGTGAAAAAAATTTTTGTTGGCATCAAGAGTAGAGTATATCAGTTATGACATTCCAACAATCAGGAATTTGACCAGTTGAAAAACTCTGAACAAGGCGCCTAATAAATTTGGGTCAGTCTCGAGTGCGATCGGTTTCAGAAATGCTACGTCAATAGATTGAAGCAGGGTTAGAAGTTATTGAAGTAATCATATATCAAAAATATATAATACACTTTAGCCATCGAAACGAACTTTTTCCATTTTCTCTATTCGACGATAAGAAATCATTGTGACAAAGAATCTTTGTCAAACTGTTGGAATTCGGGAAAAAACCGACTATAGGTATAACTGTTAATCTCTTAGAAATTTAAGGTTAGATTTTTGCTCGAAAAATTGAAATTTGTTTAAAACCAAAGAAAACCATTCCAGGTCCTTGTCAAAATGTTACCAGGAAATTTAAAAAAGATTCGATAGTGGAATGTTTATGCGATGAGAAATTGTTATAAGAAAAAGTATTTCTCAATTTATTGCAATTCTAAAAAAAAATCTCTTAGGCATTTGAGATTAGATTTTTCCTTGGAAAATTAAAGCTTGTTTAAGAAAAAAATCACTCTAGGCCCTTATCAAAATGTTATCAGGAAATTTAAAAAAGATTCGACAGTAAAATATTTATGCGATAAGAAGTTATTGTAAGAAAAATATCTTTCTTGATCTATTGCAATTCGGAAAGTACCGACTATAGGTATAACTGTTAATCTTTTGAAAATTGAGGTTAGGTTAGAAGTTAGTTTATTTAGCTAGGTTAGGTTTTAGGTTACATTTTTGTTTAAAAAATTAAAGTTTGTTTCAAAAAAAAAAAAACATTCTAGGCGATTGTCAAAACGTTAGCACGAAATTCAAAAAATATTCTATTTCAAAAGGGATTCGCGTGCTCGATCAATGTGTCGCACTTACACTTGAAAAAACTATCGTAGTGAAAGGGTTAAACAATATCAAGACAATAATAATAAAGAAGTTAGTTAGTAAAAACAGTTTTGTACAGTTGTGACAAACAGTTAAATAGTTACAAGAAATTGTAGCATAGTAGCAAGTCTAATAGTTAAGTTAATAAAAAACAAAAATGATGGGAGTAGCAAGATCCATCATAGTTAGATACTCCTTGGAACCCTAAGAGATAATATAATACCAGTCGTGAGCATCCTTAATAAAATCTTTTTATCGCAACTCGGTATCCTCGAATTCGATCGAGTTCTACTAGATCCAAGTGCCGGAAGCAGGGAACCATAGAAACTTGGATACTGACGTTTACCGAACTAGGACACGACGTCGACTCGAGTAAATCATCATCCCGGTGGACCGGGTCCACCGAATCCACCGTGGATCGATATGATACAAATAACTGGCGGCGCAAATCACAGGTAGCGGAAAGTTCACCGGTAAATCTTGCACGGGTTGGCACGCGAACTCGAGTTCCCCCGCCGGTATCTCCGCGAAGTGCAAACGCAAATGGCGAGGAGCCCGCTGGCCTCGTTAGTTCAACAGATAACGGCGAGCAATATGTAATAGGAATGTTGTATTGACAGATGAGAATTGGAATTAGATACTGTCGATACGTCCGTATACGACACGTATAGGACCACTAAAAAATGAAATTCCCAATCCTGGCTTATTTAGAAATTCAAATTTCGCAGGCACATCGAAAAGAGTGTGTGTCTAGTGTAATCCCTCAGCGAGATGATCGGTGAAATTGGTAAAACTGTCAGTCGAGTTTGTTCAACTCGGTGGGTTTCTGCTTGCGTAATCGATGTTGCACAGATGATAGTAATCTGGAGGTTAACGCGTTAACTCGAGCTTCAGTAATTAATCGGTATAAGCTGTACACACAGCAAGCATCTCAGGCGACGCCATTAGAGCGCGTTACGTGGTGCGATCCTTGTTGCAAGAATTGCTTCAGAATGCCTCTTTTCGTGTTTCCTCGACGATTTGTCCAACATTTGGCAACACGCGAGTGTATCGCAACTTGAAAATAAGCGCGCACGTTGTTGAAACTTCGTTATCAAGCCAGTGCCAACAATTTCTCGAATTTTTCTACACTATTTGACAAACACGGGAGGAACCCGGCTCGACGAAAGAAAGGAAAACATTCAGATCAGAAAATTCTCCGAAGCACGAAATATAGAATGTACCAACAGTAGCTCTGTGGTATCGTTATCACTGGGAAAACTAAATATATTGATTTTTCTGAATAAACGTGAGAATTTTTCAAGAGTGAAAAATAAATCTTGCAGCCGCTGAGGAAAATAAACCTGGCTGCAGCGGAACTCTCTGATTTTATATATTTCCCTCGAATGAAGAATCGAGAGGTAGTTTCCTTTTGCAACAAATGTTACAACCTACACGAGTCTTAAAAAACAACTCACAACGATTTTAGTGTTTATGAACGATTTAAGAAAATTCGAAGCGTGAGTGCTTCGAATCGTTCACGGGGGAATTTCGTCAGGGTCCAAACAATGCGCGAACCACCATCGATCGGTTAATAAATACTGGACGCGCCGATCGCGCGGAACTTTTGCAACCCGCAGCGCACAATCGAGCGAAACTTGGACGACAAGGGTGTGAAAATGATAATTTTCAGAGAAGGCACGCGTGCAGATGTCGCGTGATGACGAAGAGGGGGAGACCGCAGGTGAGAAAGAGAGAGAGAGAGAGAGAGAGGAGGGGAGACCTTGAACGAGGAAGGTAACTGCAAGGGTAATTTTATCCAGGCGCACACGCAGAGATCAGCGTATCTAATCTAGCGCTCGATGGAGGTCCCAAGTGCACGAACGCGAGAGAGCTCGCTATGTAATTTCAGCGCGCGGGAGTTGCATCGCGCTCGACTGAAATTCCATACGCGCCGCCAATTACGAATAAGTCGAGAGCTTTTCATACTACGCTCCATCGATTTTACAAGGGTATACGTATACAGCCCGCGACAGCCCGGGCGATCGTCAGCTCTTTTTCGTCTCGTTCGATTCGCTTAATTAACCGGCCCTGTCACGTAGCCGACCGATTATTTTTCATCTATCGTTTCTCTCTCAATTCGACGCGTATTCTTCAGTTTCTTTCCGCGGCGATTTCTGAATCATCGGGAATTTCCAATCGAAAGATCGTAAGGAGTCTGACTCCGGAGGAGGAGTTGCGAGGTGGAAATTTCTTGAAATGTCGGCCAGGCCGTAATTACTCGTGGATTCTGATGATTCCCCTTGAAAGGGAAGATTCCACACAATGGTCAGATCGGAATAGTTCGAGCAACGAATCGAGGAAGAAACGAACATCCAACGGACTCGCCGACTGTCGAATGAGAGACACTCGTTGAAGTTGAAATAGAATAGCAAAGTTCATACAATCGTGTCAGAATTGTGAATTTTTACAGGTTTTTATATACAAGTAATATACAATTTCTAAGGGTGTAATATTTCCCCCCGGGCATAACTTTGTCAGTAAATTCTACGAGTGAAAATAAAAAGAAAAAAAAAAACAAATGTATTAAGATAAACGCGTGCCCGAAAATTCTTCGTTAAGGAACTATAACAATTATTATATGAAATATAATATCTACCTACGTCAATTCCATTTGCACACTAATACAGCCTTGATATCCATCAAAAATTGAATTTATTACACATCGAATTTCTAGTCGAGTTGCTCTCATCTAATTAAACGAATTATAAATTCTCTGCACTGATTTTCCACGTGTATTAACTGTTGTTTCAACACTCTCCACGAGTAAAAATCCAATTCGGCGTGAAGTCAACTGAGTGATCTTGGTCTTCCTCGACCTGTCTATCTTTGCAAATAACCTTGATTTAGCCATTACTTATTATACTGCAATTTCGAATTTTTCTGTAACTATATAGTTCCTCACTAAAGAATTTTTCGATTTATGCGTTTATACGTATTTTTTCCCCAATATGGTCCATCTCTCTCGGGACTCCATAACCACAGACCACGAACCAGGAATCCTGATATTCGGTTTCTGGACCCAAACGTAATTCCATGGTCCGAGGTTCACTGTCCCGAGCGGAAGATTCATGGGATTCGAGACTGCACGTTCAAGTTTTAACCCACGAATCTCGAGTCACAAATTTCTCGAGGCCCCACCGTCCAGGAATAGTCTGATGAATTCAAAATAGAGAGATACGTCGTTTCGTATATTTCTTGAAAATTGAACACGAATTGCATCGGTAAAAAGCGAGACTCTTTACTAGAAGAGCGTTAGACTCTAGAGAATTCGGAATAAATGAACATTTTCGTTATAATTTCCTAAGAAGAATTTTTGAGCGTGTATATATATATATATATATATATACACAGAGTGGTTCACGTAAAAATTATGCGTCTAATGGAAACTTGTTTAACGCAAAAGTTATACGGTTTTAAGGGACATCCTGCATTTTCATTTCACGTACGTTTCGAAGAAAGTAATTTAGGCTCGTTTCATTTTAAAAGAAAAAAAAAAAAGAAAAAAAAGCGGATTGCAATCAAACGCGACGCGAAATGTTCAAACTATCACAATTAGAGGGGAGAATTTCAAACACAAATGCGAGTATCTCCAGAGGATTTACACGGGCACGTCCTTGGGAAGCTGCGTGATTATGGACACGGTGGCGGAATCGTTCCTAGTCATCAATGAGTTTACCGTCGGTAAACGGAGTACGGTTTACAAATCCGATAACATTGAATCGACGTCGACGACGACGCTTGATCATGCGCCATTGTCGCACCGCGGCATTTTCACGGCTCCGACGACGACGACGACGACGTAATTTCGCGCGTGCCGCGCTAATAAATCTATATTCGGCGACCGATTTGCACGGAATTTCGAAAACGGCAAAATTGAGAGAGTTTCGCAAGAGAGAGAGAGAGAAACTTGAAATGACACTCGAGAGAGCGTGGATCGCCGGATGGAACGCGACGATCCTTGGAATTTTCAGCCCGGCGATTTTCCAGTCTCGCGCGCGAAAGTAAATTCGAACGTACGACTGGAACGACTCCGAGGGACAGGGAGTAGTACTGCAGGCAAGTAGCGCCAGTTTTCAACCGAGGGATTATGCAAAAGCGATTTAGTAAGCGCTATAATAGCGAGGGAACTTACGAGCCCGAATGGATAACGCGGCCAACGAAGCTGGAAGTGCATTGTCTTGTTCCGGGCGAAAGGGCTTCTCTCACCCGGTTTAGTTTTCCCGCCTTCGTTCTTTCAGATATCTGTCTTCCGACAGGGCATATCTCGCGACGAACCAGAATGTAAAGGTTGCACACCGGCGATGCTGACGGATAATGCGATACTCCAGTTCACTCTGAAATTTATATGGACCCGCGTGCGCGCTGGTCCAGTGAAAAATTCCCCGAGAAATTATATCGTCCGAGCGCGCACTTCGAGGAGGAAATGGAAGAGCCATCGAGATTCTAGCTACGTTCTTCCGATTTCTTTGAAACTTTAGCAGCGCAACGATGACAGCTGCAGGTTCCATTAGAGCCGTGGTTCCCAACGTGGGCCCCAAAAGGGGGAGCAATTATGATTTTCTAGATTTTTGAAATCAGTTCAAATTTGTACTTTGAATCTGTCTTCCTTTCACAATAATTTAAATGCAGAAAAAGCTTCCTTCGTTATTTTATACCTGTGCATTTCAGTTCACGTTTATACGTTTGAAAACTATAAAAACTTAGTTTCGTTATTTTTTTAGCAATTTCTTAATGATTCCTTCGAGGTACTTCAACTGTACTTTCGTTCTTCTATTTCTTTTTTTTTCTTCTGTCATGTTCCTTGAAACGGCTTGTTTTGTTTAGACGTCGAAGTTAATGGCCACATTGAAAATTACGCATCGCAGGATTTTAGAGATGCTTAGGCGTAAAAAAGGTTCCGAACCACCAGATTATCTAGCGTTATCACTAGATTTAAATTTCTTCTGTATCTATTACACGTACCAACTGACAACACTCGCGCGCTCCTAGGAAAATCGATTTATTTACTTTAAAAACAACTTAATCGTACATTATTAACTCGTACGTAGTTATATAAAATGTTCATTATATTAACGTTATGTACACAGTTATATAAAGTGTTCATTATATTAACATACGGGTGTTTTGGAATACATTGCCGCGGCGGATTTGAGATATCAGATTTTCTTTCGAAACGGTGAAAAATATCGTATTATAATTTATATTATTTTACGTTACTTTTATATTTACTACACGAGTAATAATTTCACGAATGAAGCTTATGAAAATTTTTTTGTCAAGTACATACGAAACGTTAAAATTAAAGGTTTGAGGAAACATTGAAGGCCCTGTTACTCTTTGTTATTATAGTACACAGTAATCATCAAAAAGCATATAGAATGTGTTTTTTTGAAAAAAAAAGATCTTGCGAATTATCTCGTAATTGACTATAAAAGAAAGACTGCATGATTAAAGGTTGCATTACATACACACACACACACACACACACACACACACACACACACACACACATATATATATACTATATATAATAATAATAATAATTTTATATATATATACACACACACACACACACACACACAATGCGCACAAACTTTTTCATAAAACAACTTCTTTTAAAATAAAACATAAAGTTTAGAAAAGCATTCGTCGACGCGTTGATTGTCGAAGAGATTCAAAAAAAATTAAATTGCAAGAGTTTCATTATTTACAGAGTATCGTAATCTATCAAGAGAAGCCAGCCCCTTGCGTGGAAGATTGTTTGAAAAATCATCACAAATAAAAATATTCTTTTGCTCGTTGATTTTGAATAAACTTTGTATTACTGTATTTTCTACTCATTTATTTTATAAATTTTCTGTTCATGTAAGCCAATAATGATTTTTTGTTCTCCCCCCTGAGGCTATCTATTCTAATTTACACTGATAGACCACGAATTTCATCGTAGCTGCACAAATGTGGCAAACAAACTACGAGATATCCCGTAGTTGGCAGTCAACGTGTTAATAAAAGTCGTAAGAATGTTGAAAATTTTTCTCGGTCAAATCGACGAGCGCCGCAAACCTAGTAGCGTAATAATGTGAAATTGCAAAATGTTTTTGCACAATGTAAAACGTCCACGTACGGGTGGTTCATTGTATTTCTCGCGAGCCAATACAACGTATTTCGCAATGTTTGCAAAGTGCGCGGCGCATCGAGCTACGAATATATATATATATATATATATATATATAATACAATAATTTACGGCTACATATAATTTACTTCCTATTGCATTATGAATATATCCGTCGACAAACGACGAATCGCGCCGGCCGCGGCGTATTTAGCGGTGGAAATTCGATTTCCACGTTCATACGTTGCAACAACAACACGTTATTTCCGGATATAGCGCTATCGAGAGCTTCGTCGCGCAGGCCAGACTTAACATATACTCGTGCAACTCGTTATTGGCATGAATGGAGGCGAAGCAACAATGCCACCTCTTTTTCCACTCCGATTCATCCGTTAACTCTTTGTTCGTTTAACGTCGCGATTCGATCCAAAAGCGATCTCTCGTTTCATTGTTGCGCCCGCGCTTCAAAGGAACCCGCCACGCTCACGCACTCGCTGGCTTGCTCCTGTTCCTTTCCTCTAACGACCATTGTACTACATTCGCCACTTTTTCACCCAGAAAAGTCAAGCTGCTTTCCCTTCCTCTGGTGGGCATTCACCGGTGCAAAACAAAAAAAAAAAAGAAAAAAAGAAAAAAAGAAGAGAAAAGAAAGAGGAAAAAACAGGTCTCGTTTGATCCGTCGAGGAGTCAGCTTTAAACCGTCCGCTCCGACGAGGGAATTTTTATAGCGTACAATTTGAATAATTCGATGGCTATTAAGAGAGGAAATGTTCGAGTAAATTTCGCCGCATCTTCGCCGAGTATAAACGGAAGAAGAAGATCGGAGCTTTTATTCGTCGTAAAGACGGCGATGCTTCATCACGCCTCATTGAAAATGTGATTTCTCGGGAATCAATACGCGTCGAAATTATTACGCGATGCCGTAACTTTTCTCGTCGTCAATGGCGTGACATCAGTGTGTGAAATATATTCTAGATGCTGGAAGCAATCGAGAGCTTTTCAACGACCAATCGTCGTGCATAATGTATTCATTGTACGTACGCTCGACGAAAAGACGAGATTATCTTCGTGTTAATTCATAAAACTCTAAAGTGAATTACGCAGGAGGTGTCACGCGCCGCTTGATACTATCGTGCATGGATCTTTGCGTCATTGACATTTTCGAATCGCTCGTGGCAAAAGCCTACGTTAGCTAAATCTACACTTTTCGATCAAACGGGAACTCGAAGATACTTATCTCGTGATTGTACAGGGTGAATCACGTAACTTGCACACCTGAAATAACTTTTGAATCGTGACTAATGAAAAATTGTTTCAACATAAAAGTCGTGCGATTTTAAGATAGGCAATTCATCGTGCTTGTTGAAAGGTATCGAAATTTCCAAGGTCATCTTTATTTATTTTTTTTTTTAAATAGACCACATATTTTTTTCATCGTAAATCGGAAGAACATTAAATTCCAAGTAAAAAAAAAGTAGCCACGTTGGTTCTAAACTTAAATGGTTAAAGAGATATTTTATGATAATTTGTAATATAATATAAATGTGGCTTGATACTTTTTTATTTGAAAATTAATATTCTTTCGATTTATGATGAAAGGAATACATGGTCCAATTGAAAAGAAATAAAGATGATCTTGAAACTTTTGTGCTAAACAATTTTTCATTAGACGCACAATTTAAAAGGTATTTGAGGTGTGCATGTTACGTGAATCACCCTGTATATATAGAAAATATATCGACACGTTATCTGGCCTGGACAAACAAAATTTACACGCAGATAGGCAGCGCGAGAGCCACATTGGTTCTAAACTTAAATGGTTAAAGAAATATTTCACGGTAATTTGTCTCGACGATGAAAACTGCATGAACCTTGATGAACAAAATATCTTCTTAACCGTTAAATTTAAAACATATAAATGTGGCTTGATACTTTTTTATTTGGAATTTAATATTCTTTCGATTTATGATGAAAAAAATACGTGGTCCAATTGAAAAGAAATAAAGATGATCTTGAAACTTTTGTGCTAAACAATTTTTCATTAGACGCACAATTTAAAAGGTATTTGAGGTGTGCATGTTACGTGAATCACCCTGTATATATAGAAAATATATCGACACGTTATCTGGCCTGGACAAACGAAATCTACACGCAGATAGGCAGCGCGAGAGCATTGTGTAATTTACGATCCTTCGTTCTCCGATTTGATTGACAGTTGGAGAACATTTTCTCGAACGAAGGGACTCGTCTTATCGTTTGTATGTACTCAGAATTTGTCCGTGGTGTTAAATGATAAAAAAAACTTTTCTGTCATTTTTCGAGAGAACTGTTATTAGGTTGGAAAAGTTTCACCCTCGTGACGAGTAAAATACAACGCAAAAGAAATTTTGACCTTGGAAATCAATGGTGTTGAATTCATCTGTGATTGCCACGAGCAAACATTTCTTTTCATCTTGTAGAAACGAGCGTGTACGCGCGTGCAAGCAGCGTGAGAACGCAACAGTCGACGATTTGCTCGTGTTTCGAAACCCACGTCGTGCAGCTTTTATCTTCACCGGGTTATTATTGCTCGGTGTCCACGCGGAAAGCTAAATATATACAGATTGGCTACGTGCGACGAATTGATTCCGCGGACTTATCGGATTTAGTTCGCGTTCGACTTATCTCTCACGGACGCGAGATACTTTCCGGCCACGAATCACAAATATTAGCAATCGCAGTATTCCATGCGAAATGTCCAAGTGGCGAGTATTAGTCAAGATTTAGAAAGAATCGAGCTTTCGCGAGTAGATACATCACAATCGATCATTTCGTTAACTCGAAGCCCTGTCAAAAATTTGGTCCAATTACAATCTTTGGCGAAGTCCTGTTTCGAGAGCTGGACACGATACCGACGAGTCAAAGATGAAAAACGAAAATACAATTTTTTTTTTTTTTTTTTTTTGGTCAAATTTTTTGTTGTTGTCGGAGGTAGAATACACGGGAAACCTCGCGCCGATCGATCTTGGCTACCTATCTCGTTGTCCGTGTTTGTCAAGCATTCTACTACCGTTCACAAAATCGATTTTTCCTCGAAATATTTCCAAATCTTTACCTTTCTTTCTCAGCGACCAGTTGGACGCGTTAAAAGAGGCGAGCAAACGACGCTCGGAAAGGATATACGAGAACGATACGTTCGCGCACGAAACGCGATAAAAGTCTAGGCGTCTGGAAGAAAGACTGGAGAATTTTCTGCTAAATGAAGATTACCAGCTGCTGAGGAAATCAAACGACTCGATTATTTTTCCGGAGTGTTCGTTTTCTCATGGGAGATTTATCGAGCGCGCAGGGCAGGGAACCTACTCGATTGGTTGCTTCAGCTGGTGGCCAAGCGCTTGCAAGCGGTATCGGAATTCTTAGGGCGAAATAATCTTCTAATCGCCACGTGTTGCTGGTCGTCCTTTGACCCTTCGAATCCACCGCTCAACCGCTGCTGGATTACCGTTACACACACCCTCTTGTAATCCGCTTGCCCCTTCGTCCGTCCATCAGACACTCGTTTTGCGAACATCGAAAGCGCTTCAATTCGGCAAATGGTGAAATACATATACATATATCGCATCTATCTCTTGCTACACGTACGTACGTACGTACGTACATTAAGGAATCTTTCGGCTAGATGCATCATTAAATCCACCCTCGCAACTTGGAGGCAACTTGGTAGGTAGGTACAAGTTAGCTGAACATTTATCAGGATACAATTGAATATGCCCGAAAATTAATCGCCGACATCCCAAAGGGCAGAGCACCGCCGGTATTGGACTAAACTTTGATAAGGCTGCGAGGCAGGGACTCGTACAGCGGAAGACGAAACTTTATAGACAGAATGCTAAATTTAACGTGAACATCGAACACCCGCATATTATTCGCGTTCTCGATAACTACGTTCTCGGAGATCGATTGCATTCGTGATATCGAATCGAGCCCAAAAATTCCGTCCATCTGCTCGTTCGTCTTCCGATCTTGCTTGCGTTTCGATCTCGATGCGAAGCGGCCGGCAGAGTTTAACGATCTGTCGCTCGTTTCGAGAGGACGAACGACGTACCAAGTGGGAAGAAAAATTTATCCGTGGTTATCGTAGATGAGTTTCACACCTTCAATTTGATGGAAATTTGACCTTGAATTTCAATTTTTTAATAATTTTTTTTTTTTGCCTTGTATTCTACTCGTTACGAAGATGAAATTTTCCTGAGGAACCATAGGTCGCAACCGAATAGTTCTCTTGAAAATTGGCGAAAAACACTGTGAACTCGTGCGCGCTAACAGCGACTTTATGATTCTGGACGCATCTGTATCCACGTGTCCAGATGTCTGTATTACGTAATGTTTATTTTTCGTTTGATCATTTAGACTCACACTTTGGTGATGATAAATCGAACATACAACTATGATAAATCGAATGTTAGTGAAAGCCAATACGAAAATTACCAGAATCATAAAGTCGCTGTTAGCACGCAGTGTTTTTCGCCATTTTTCAAGAGAACTATTCGGCTACGATCTATGATTCCTCGGGAAAGTTTCACCTTCGTGACGATTAGAATGCAATGCAGAAAGGAAAAACAAAATTTTGACCCAGTTGAAATTCAAATTTTTCCGCAAATTCTTCACGTCGTGTTTCCATCAAATCGAAGGTGTAGAATTCATCCATGACAGCCACAAACAAACCCTGTACTTTCTTTCCACCCTGTACAAACTCGTTCGAGCACGTTCGCGTTTTGGCACGAAACACAAATAATACGGTAAGCCCCGACGAAGGTAGTCGACGTTAACAGGCGCAATCTATCGGTCTCGCTCTGCCTATCCACCGGTCTCGTTGCAAGATTTAGCGTCTGCTTAATATAATCTCTGTACAAGTTACATCCAGATCGCGAGTAAACTAGTTTGAAGAAAGTTTCGCCGGCTGGGAGTGGAATCGAGATTATAATTGTGCAAGGCACGTAGCCGACGGTAGTTCGAGACACGTATACCACGGAGCATAAACGCATTGACCATCGGGATACACGGGCTACCTGGCATTCGATCGCGTGAAATCAGATCGCGTAATAGAAAAATCCGTCTTATATCGAGACGCGTCGGGAAAAGTCTCGCGGTAAATAAGTCATGCGGGTCACGAGCAAGTATTAAATAATTTGTCACCAGAAATTTCTCTCCACTCTCCGCGGCAAGTTCTTGGCCATTACTTTTAAATGGGATTACTTTGCCCGGTCGTTTAAAATTAATTAATTGAATACCAAACGAATAGAATTGGTGTCACGTCGTACGTGAGAGATTGGAAATTTAACTCTCAACGGTCCGAAAGTATTTCAAGTTTACTTCCCACCAGGTTCAAGCTATTTTTCATACGAAGAGAAAAAGTATTGAATTCCGATGTGGAATGTCATCAATTTCTGTAACATTTTTCCACTCGGTATTCTCGTCAGCAGTATCATCATGTTCATCTTCTTCATCCTCACTGTAACTTATATTTGGAAATTTTCTTCTTTTTCTAGGAACTACTTCGCTAATACTATCATTATAGTCTGAAAACGTAATGCTTCTCAGATTTTCATTTTCATCGATAGAAATACCGAATTCAAACTCGTCGCCACTACTGCTAATATCATTGAAATGATCGTTCTCATCGTGTATTATTCTTTCAGAGTTTCCGGCCATATTTCACGGTTTTATTAACAAGATAAAATATAATAAACTAAACTGTGTAAAAGAAACTCCGATAACGCGCACGTTCTTTTGAAAAATCAAACACAAGACTGACTTTGCACGCGAAGAGCACCAAAAGTGCACGTACACAAAAACGGTAAAAGATATAACAGAACATAGATAACAAGCGACAAACAAATTCACAGAAATGACATGGCACAATACTTAACGCGTTAATAGTAAATATGACAGCTCTAAAAAGTGATAAAAATAATAAATTGGTTTTTGCCGTCATATACGCGGCATTGAACCCAGCAAGTAAAAGTGCCATGCCGCTTATATGGCGGCATTGGTCCGTTAAGGATTAATACGATTGTGCGAGTGAGCATGCTGCATCGGAAATCGTCGTTCCGAATCGTAAAAGAGTATCATACGATGGAATACGTAATCATAAAAGACAGAAGTACCAGGTACAGGTTGCATCGAACTCGGCAATGTCCGGGATCGTAAGACCCGACACGAACCAGCTCCCTCTGGGACAGCGTATCATCAACTTCGCGTAACCACAGACCACTTCGAACCACAGACCACGGGCCGGGAATCCTGATATTTGGTTTCTGGACCCAAACGTAATTCCCAAACGTGGCCCGAGAAGGTTCACTGTCCCGAGCGCAAGATTTATGCGATTCGAGTTCCTCCAAGTTCAACGTGACTGGCCCCAACAGTCAAGTCCCGCGAATTTCGAGGTTCCATCGTTCAGATACATAGTTTTCCATACGTAGCGTGAGCAAAATATTTAGAAGTTTATAGTTGTTAAGGCTTGTCACGACTGGTGTCACGATCGTGTATGCAATTATTTGAAGTTCGAAAGATCAGCGAAAAAAATCGAAATATATATATATATATATATATATATATATATATATATATATATATATCTTTGATTTTAGATTTACTCGAAAAAAAAAGCAAGAAACAAAATTCGCGTGCGAAAACTGTAAAATTCCACTCTGCCCAACTATTTACTTCAAAGCATACCACACCATAAATAAATGTTAGTTTCATTGCGTATAATGTACATGTGTATTTTTTTATATTATAAATTTATAACATTTCAAATTTAACAAACATGTACATAACTTTATAAATATTTAGTATTTGAGCTTAGTATTGTGTGGCAATCGTAGTGAAAATCAAATGTTTTTTCTTGTGCAAATTATATCCTAATTGATTGTGGATCACTAATTATATAAGTAAAAAATATTTAAATTATTTATTTATTATTAGTAAAAGTACATTTTTCTTGAAAAATTGAAATACACGGCAAGCTGATGCGCGGTCTTTAAAATACGTGGCGATCTGATGCGCGGTCTTTAACACTAGAACTACCACACCAGTCAAAATGACTGGTTTTACAATTTTATTTTAAAATTTCTATTTCATGTTACAATTTTTTTCCCCGCAATGATGCAACGACTTTTACAGTAATAACTAAAGAAATAATATAATGAATTTTATTTTATTTTTATTTATTAAAATAATCAAAATAATTTTGGTAGAAATAACTTCGTCTTAACTGTCGGTAGTTCTAGTGTTAAAAAAATACAGCGATCAAGATGTTAACCCTTTTTACGAGCACTCTGTCCGCTGTGATACTTCCGCTGTACGAAACGCCGCTCCGAAAATGCACAGATAGCGCGTGGTCAGTTCTCTTTTGTATAAAGATTTTTCTAAGCGTGAAATAAGAACTGTGCTTAATAAAACAATGTTTTTCTTCCAACAAGTGTCGTTTATAGTTTTAATATTAAAAGATATTTATATAAAAATAATATTAATTATATAAGTAACACATAGGTCATCAGATAAATATATCCGGCACTCGTATCGAAAGGGTTAACACAAGCATTACGACGAGTTTACGAGTGTTATTGTTTTCTGTATGAGTAAATATTCTCCGATAAATCGAAAATAGAGAGAGAGAACGTCGTTTCTCGAAAACTGACCGTCAATTTTGAACATCTCGTCGGTTCGTACGAGAGATTCTTACGAGAAGAGCGTCAAGTTCGAAGGTGTTGAGAGAATTTATGAAACAAATTAACAGGCCGGTATGAAAACGAGGTCTGCTTGGGCGAGACCGAAGAAATCCGATTTCATTGATTTCTTGGACAGATGAAAAAGAGGGAAAGGGCGGGGGATCTGTTCGCATACAATTCGCGCGTAATGGGAAGTTAACTCGGAGCGGGTCCCCGAGGGATATCCCCGAGTCCGTGTATCAGATTCGAAAGTTTCCGACGCAACTTTAAGGAAATTCGACGTTTCGGTATACAGAGAGAGAGAGAGAGAGAGAGAGAGAGCGAGGCGAAATGTACTCGCACAGTCGGGAATAAGTAACAACTTGGCAAAAGTTGAATGACGCGCGTCGAAGGTTGGGGGGTGCCGAGCAAAAGGGCGCTTTATCCCGAAACAAAATTTCCAGGACAGTGGAGAGACCTCAAAGGACCACGCACGTTGAACACCAAAGTATGTACCTGGTGCTCAGTGGTATAATGCGAAACGCGTTGCGGCAGACTCGCGTCAACTGGCGTTTGATGAAACGGTCATTGAAAGGCGCAGGCCGCGTACAAATTTCGACGCACTCGCTTTTAACCTTTCCGCCAAATTTCATTTTCCCTGCCCGACGCGTAATTCTACACGCTCGCTTGCCATTTGAAGTTTTCCAGTTATCCATTGGCGTAATTATCATTCTGCTCGTTGCGTGAATTTTCTGATATTAATAGCCGGGCTAATTTAATATCCGCCGCAGGTATCCGGAGTTTCATCCGAGCGATCCAACTGCAACAAATCTCGCTGCGATAAAAGAGAAGAGGCTTAGGTAATCGTCGGTCTTTCTTTCTACCGAACTGAAACGAAATGTTGCACGAAGCAAACAATTGCACGAAGAATTCGGTAATTCGGTGTATTTTCTTTTTTTTTTTGTTCACGATTTGCTCGGCAATACTCGAAGAGTTGGCGAGAGAGAGACAGGGACTCTTACATCGTATCGATGAAAAAGCGAAAGCTTCGCGAGTCGCGATCGTCCGAGGTAAGAATCGTTAGCATGTAATGCGGTAATAACAGTCAAAATAAAATCATAGCACCTCGTAATCGCGTTTGAGCGTTTCAAGTAACCCGGTGGTCCCGCGTGGTTATCTCTCAATTTACTGCTGCTATAAATCGTCGCGCACCTACGAATTTCTGTTCTCTCGCTACGCGCAGAAAGCCTGCATAATTAAACGTTCGAACGTACGATACGAACGTGTGGGAACGTATCAACGTTGGCATCAGTCGACGCACTGTACACGACTACTTTCGACACGATGACTTTTTCAGTATCAAGGCAAAAGAAAAATTAAAATTAAAAATTAAAATTAAAAATCTAGCACAGCGGATTCGGAGCCTATGGTTCTCTGGCGAAACGCGAAAGTAATCGTGGAAAACACCAAAGGAAAAGGAATTAAAATACAAAGAGAGACTTGTGCTGTTTTCATTTGCTCGGATGCTATTGTGAGAGAATTTAGATAAATTGTAAAATGTAAAATCAGAAATTTAAGAAAGAAGCCTACGAACGCCGTTTGGTTAATTTGAGTCGTTTGATTGTTTAATTAACCGAAGGAAATTGAATAAAAAAAAAGCTTCTTTTTGAGGAATAGGTTTATGAAAGGAGAGGTACTCATAAATGTAAAGCCTAATTAAGAGGTATAGGAGAGAGAGAGAGAGAGAGAGAGAGAGAGAGAAAATGTGAGATCTGAGTAGATTAAAATGAGGAATTTTAAGCTGTAAAAAATGTTCAACAACGCGGATAATATATAATTCAAACTGTAATCACTCCTAAAGTATGTAAAACTGGGTAGCGATTAACGTGTGTGTTGAAAAGAATCACCGGCGCAACCGAGAATCTCCTCTAAGTCCAGTTAATTTGCTAAATATGGGGAACGTACTTTCAAAAATATGGGGACGGAGAATGTTTTGCTAATCTTTGATAATTTCAAACGTACGAATAACTGATAAAACTCCCTTTAAATCATTTCTCTTTAGACAAGCGTCTCCACCAGTGCTGGTAAATTAAATTCTCTGAAACTTTTGAGAGGTCGCTCGCCGCTTTCTTTCTCATCGAAGGAAATATATCGTGCACATTTCTCGTTTGTTACATTTCCAAAAATATTCAGAATATTCTCTGCTGTGATACGTCGCTGATGCGAATTACGATGTTCAGCAATGGCGAAACGGGTCGCAGCGGCGGGGCAGCGGCCATCGCAGATTTAATTTCTCGTACAATCGACCACGAGAATCAGCGTTGCATGCGGAAGTGGATTGCAATTGCGGCATGAAATCGGTCGTGTCGCAAGTGCATTAATACCGCGCATCGTTTTATTGCGTTGAACAAGAAATCGCGGGACGGAACGCAATTGGATATTCCGAGGAAGATACGAAATCTGGCGGCAAGACGAAAGATTCTCTAATTCGTTCGAACCTGTTCGACGATGATGTGGATAGCAATGGGTATAAATCTGATATAAATCTGAATTTCACCTAATTCTAATCCGATAATCGCTTATTAAATTAAATTATTAAGCTTTTAAATTAAACTTATTATTAATTGTAAATTGAACTATTAAAAACTAATAATAACTTATTAACCCTTTCGCTTCGGCAGTCCAGTCCGCTGAAGTGCCGTCACTGAACGGAAACACGCGCCAGAAATGTGCACAGTGCGCGTGGTTTTTCTATATACGTTTCCCTAAGTCTTAAATATCAACTGTTCTCAATAAAACAATCGTTGCTCTAATATATAACACGTATAGTTCACATTTTTAATGTTAAAAGACTTGTACAAAATTATATTAGCTATTCTAAAAACATTAGACCAATTACAGTTGACATATTTTTAGATATATTTTTAGATATAATACGTAAATATTTATATATATATATATATATATATATATATAAATATGTAAATATCTAAAAATATGTCAACTGTAATTGGTCTAATGTTTTTAGAATAGCTAGTATAATTTTGTACAAGTCTTTATATATATATATATATATTAAAATTTTTAATTTTTAAAAGATTAAGAATTATACCTTAAGCCGATCTATTTCTAATTCTTGTAAAAAAAAACGTATATGAACTCTCGTTTCACTGTCTAATGGATTCGATAGATTTTTTGGAATGAAACAGTAAACGATCGTTTTGATGTCGTAACGACAAAGAGTAGTCTTAATATGTGATTAATCCAATGTGTCAATAAAATCAACAAAAAATGTTCTACCGATTGCGAAGAATTTATGATTGACTACAGATGGTACTTGTAAACACATCATATGGATATATCTGGCGCTCGAAGCGAAAGGGTTAAATTAAAGCTAATAATCACTCATTAATGTGAGTATGTCACCACTGTTGCACTTCCTAAGAAACCGCGGATTGCAATGATTCGAATACGTACGTAATATGAAATTATGTTCTTTTTACCAACTAGCTACGCGTAACTTGGATAGAGAAGAAAGATAGTTAATTAATTCGTATCGAGTTCCGGAGTTGGATGTGGACTGATAAAGCAAAACGCAGTGATCGACACTGGCTGACAGTTGATTCAAATTCATCAGAAGTATTTTATACGTTTGATTATCATTCCACGAGAGAAGGAGAAGTTCTTCTATTATAGTTCAAGAGTCCTGGTCACAATAACGTTAACGAGACCTAGGCTTTTACAAATTTTTGTCACGACATATTGTTTCACCATTGGAATCGAAACTAAATGCCCCGACGAATAACGGCGGAACAATGGAACGCAGTTAGCAACGAATTGGCCGGAGCTCGATGCAAATCGACGCGCAACGCGAACCGAACGTGGCCAATTCAATTTCTCCGGCCACCAGATTTCGTTTACACCGGTTTTTTATAATCATCGGAGCTGCACGTGCAGCCGGCAGAAATCACGGCGGCGGGGATGAAGGAAACGCTAACAAGCGCCGATTGAATCGCCGTGAATCGGCTCGCTGGTGGCGGGGGAAGAAAAAGTCGATAAAGGAATATCGGTCGAGCGAAATTGGCTAATACGAAGGGACGATTAACGCTTGGTGTATCGTCGGGTGCAGCAACGTAGGCGCAATAAATAGTATGGCACGTGAAATCAAGAGGAGGAAAAAGAAGGAGAAGCGACGCGGGAGAACGACACCTTTCACAGTCCGCTCCGACTCGCGAACGAGATCAGCTTCGAACGAGATCGTCTGAATCGCCGATCGTTTCTCGCGCTTCTTTCACGCAAAAAATCCAAACGACGAGGCGAATATCGATGGCGAAAGCCTGTTTAACCGAGGGAACTCTCCCGGCTGGCAAAAATACGACAGTCACCTCGTGCATATGCATCCCGCCACCTAGGAGCTTACAAGCCTCGCTATGCTAATCTGTAGCGTTTAATGGGTCTTGAGTGCATTTTCAGCTATAATTTGCGGGTGTACGGTGCCGCTGCGGCGCGTGCTGGCTCTCGCTTAACCCCACGTTGCGTGTCACGTCATAAGCAGACAAATGACACTCGAGCCTTTCGCTGCGTCTTGCCCGCTTTAATTTAATTCAACGTTGCAAACGAAGAATTTCAGATTCTGTTCAGGTAATTGCAACGCTTGCAAACTTGTCCATCATCGTGTTTCATGAATCCGAGAATACGTTAAACGGATCAAAGTGTAAGTGACGACGCGTACCCAAAGCTGGGAAAAGGCAGGGACTGTTATTGTCTCGTTATTGTTGCAAACAATCTCTCTCACAATCGGACAGAACGTTGGGGAACACCAGCATAGATTAAGAGAGATCGCGAGCCGAAGGCGACGATTCGACCATGTCGGCCGAAGATACAAAAATAAGCCTCGCAAAGCCATCTACAACGACGAAACTTTCCCTTCAATTGAAAGCTCGGGCTCGAAACAGCGTCTGAAACAGCCGTAGACGCAGCATCATTTGCGAGAGACAGAAAGCAACGCGAGACGAGCTGCCGACGAAGTTCGCCGACGTTTCGCAGAACTCTCGTCTAATTGAAAATATAAGTCTCCGGTCCGAATTCTACAGCCTACGGGAAGTATAATGCAAGATTCTCCTTCTGGCAGGAATCTTGAGAGATCGGCGGAAGTTGCAGACTCGAGCAGAGCACGATAGTTTAAAAAAGTTTGTTCGTCGGAATGTAAAATGTATCCGGGATAAATAACAAAAAAAAAAAAAAAAAAAAAAAAAGGAAAAAGAAAAAGGAAAGAAAAGAAATGGTTGATTCAAAGCCTGCATTGATTTTCTCTTTGCAGAGAAATGTGAGAACACGATAATGAGACGCGCTTTTTACCTTCAATAACTGCGTTTACGCTTGCGATATGTGTCTGTCATCTCGTGTCTGGAGTTTAAACACTAAATCTACCATTACCGGTCAAATTGGTCGTTTTCCAAAATTTCGCGTACAATTTCCTACGTACAACCCCTTTCAATCACATTTATCTTTACGACTTTTCTTTGAATTTTTCAGTATTTACCTCTTTTTCTTCAGAGAAATATATATACATATATACGTGTGTGTGTGTAGTCTGGTTAATTTTCACCAGGTGAAAATTTTATGATATTTATACTTCTAAAACCATACAATCGAAAACAGAAGAAAAGCTATCAAATTACACGTGAACCGATTGATAACAACGTTTCATTGCAGACCGCAGATTTCGATGGAATTTTACAACTCCAAGATAGAGCATCACACAGTATAAAAGTTCTAAAATTCCTTTGCATTTCGAGCTATAACTGAAAATTGGAAGAAACAAAGACATCCGCAATGTATTGACATAAGTTTTGTATTTCGTATCTAGCGTATTATTCCGTGGCAAATATTTCTTCTAGAAATATCAAGGCAAAAATTCAAAAAAATATGAGATTGTTGGGAGAAAATAAGTAATAAATAACACGGACGAAGAGTGTTCGAATGTCGACGAGCAAACACTTTCTGAAACTGAAAATATAATACGATGGAAAAAGATGATGACCTATTCGACAAATCTAACGAATTACGAATCCTCAGACACGGATAACGAAGAGGAGAATGTCTCGAATAAATGTAGAGAAGATTAATATTGAGTTCCGAAATTGACTACGTTATCTGCGTTATTAAGTGCAAAAAATATTACTTTTTTTTTTTAAGGTCATTCGGTCACGGCAGAAATAAATATACACAAAGTGTCGGTAGGTTTTAATGTCAAGCGGCATAATGAATTTATGAATGCACAATCCCCGAACGCTCGTAATTCCTCGAATCTGAAAAAAATAAGATTGAATTCTCGTTGTGCGGTAAACTAGCTGGCGTGGGAAACTTTAAAAAGGGTCAGGACTTTGTACGGCTTTGTACTCTCCTTGCCTCGCGCAATGTATTCGTTTATATAAGCAGAATTCCGACTTGAAACTCGACGTTCCTTCCGGTTTCTCCAGATCGATAAAGAGTCGTCCGTACACCCACGCAAATGATAACCTCGAACACAGCGCGGCTCGGTTTCTTAAAACGCGAAACACCAAACGTCATCCTTGAATTATACGTTTCCGCGTTCGGCGCGCGGCGAGATTGCTCGATGCTTGCCACTTAACATCCTTTAGAGAATCTTTTAAAAACTTCTTCTTTCGCGTTACAAATTTCTATTAACCTTTCGCGACCCTCTAGCTACGATTATTTCATCCGGAATTACTCTTTTATTCGAGACTATTCAAAAACTACATTGATCGACTTTGAATCAACGCTGAAGAGAGACTTTGAGCAAGCAGCCTGCTTGCAAACCAAAATTGGAACAAGAATTTTATCATTTGAATAATTTTAACCGTGAATGTTCATCGACGTCACTTTTGGAGACTTGTATTTGCGAGCAGATTTTTCTCCATACGTAGATGACGCGAAAAATGAGATAAGAACAAGAATTTTAGGCGAGCATCTTAAAAATACCTGTGTCAAACCAGATATCGATCAACTGGAATCTAAAAAAAACGAGCGTGTTCTCGCTAAAAATTTTCATATTTTTTAAATTATTACAACATAAATATACTGTTTCGCAATAAAGGTTGTTTCAACGTGCTCGTAAATAATTTAGGTTACATTGAACTGGTAAAAAAAGGAAAAAATGTAAACCACGATGAAATTTTTGAAAAGACAACGTCTTCAGCTTACACTTTCTCCTTTTATTCGCAGCTCGTGAGATCGAAACTGATGACCGAATTGGTGAATCGAACTTTATTTATCTCGCCAACTGTGCCGTTTCGCTCGAGTATCGCTCGAGTGTTGGAAGTCATCCATAAATATCGAAAAGCTTCTCGCTTAATCCTTTGAATATTAATAAATAATATAATCCAAATATCACGAATACGTTTCAATATTTCAACGCTTGTGCGAAATGAGTGTTACGATGAAGAGCAACGTTTTACGCGAGTTTCGCGATTACTTGGCAAAAAACTGAGTTTCGTGCGAATTTAAATGTAATCAGAATCAAAAATCAGAGTCCCTCGAGAGGACTGTACTTGAGAAAACTATTAATAATAGAAATTGAATTTCAAGTTTCTCCTCTCTTTCTTTTTTCCTTCTTTTTTTTCATCTCGGCTTATTGATTAATTAAACGACGGCAAATGAAATACATTAACATGCTTGGCGTATTAATATGCAACGGAAATGAAATACCGGCTTTCAGTATTATTTTTCATGGATTTCAGCTCTGGCTCTTTCTCTCCCCTAGCTGTTACCTTCGGTGATTATTATTTTACAATACTCGCCTCCTCCATTTAGTCGCTGCTGCAACTCGAATCCTTTCTTTTTTTTTCTTTTTTTTCTTTTTTTCTCTTCTTATTTCGTTTTTCGAGCGATCGATAAAATAAAAGCTTCGCGCCTACCCACGTTTCGCTTCCATTCGCAAGAGATTCGCATTGATACATAATTTAAAAATCCATCGCTGTTACGTCCACTGCTACATCGTTGTGACATCCTCACGCGTTGGATAACGTTGAAAAATTTTCCGCGTTCCAATTTATCCATGCTCGCTCGCATCATTGACACCTTAACCCGATCGATAATCATTAACAGCAGACACCGGTCTCTCTTGGGCGTGAAAATCAACGTACCTTGTCAACGTACCTTGCTCAAACCACTTTTATAGATAAATAATCAATACCTTGGATTGAAAATCCTTCGAGAATTTCGAAATTTGGAAACGAAGAAATCCGCCAAGTTACCAAGAGCGCACTGTGCGCGCGTCGCGAGATATCTATTGTGACGAGTTAACTCGTCGTATCCACGGTGAGTGCGAAACGATGCGAAACGACACCAATGGCACTTTACTAAAGCGATTATTAAACGACAGAGATCTCAAAGTATATGTTTACCGATGAATGAAACAACATTTCAAATAAAAATTAATTGTGATACTGTTTGAAGCATGGCACATGCATAATGGACGCCATTAAGGGAGAATCAATAGCCAAAGAATCAATAGCGTAATTCTTTTCGAATTGTTGAAACTGTAATCTCATCATCCGGAAAGTTTTCCAGGTATAACAAGCAATTGTATTTTTGCTCCTAACAGGAAACTTTTTGCCTGGAGTGGATGATATCGTTCTTTCTGTTCCCCATGTACCTAATTACCGTTAATTAATGTTTCTCTCATTAATGTTTTCTTCTTTCGATTGTAAATAAAACGTTCCATTTTTAGTTTCACAATCTACGCTTATATTTCCAGTCATTTTCATCGCAGTCACTATCGCTTGTTGAGAGAATGTTATACTTTTTTTTCTTTTTGCTTTTTGCTTTCTTTCAATAAAAAGGATATATCAAAAAAGTGCCCATTTTTACGAGGTACGTGGTAAAAATTAAATTTATTAAATTCGATGTAAGAGCGTGCCAAACGACTAGCGATCGTTGCGACGAAAACACACGAGAGTGAATAAGATATCAGCCAACGTGATGTATTAAAAAAAAAAGAAAAAAAAAAAAAGAAAAACTAAACCAAACGATCCATCACGTTTAAATTTACATGCGTTACTTTCCAAAGTTCCACGACGAGTTATCTCGTCTTACGTGCCGAGAATCATTTCCTTGACGACGAGTTAACTCGTCAAACGCAGTTAAAGAGCCATTATCGACGTTATCGGCACTTTCAACAGCTTGTTCCGTTGAAAGAACGGAACAAGTTGGGAAACGCGTTCCTTCTTCCAGCGAATGCCCGGGTGTCAGGGTGATTGCACTACGCCAAGGTAAAATTGCACGGCGCGGAGGCTCGGCTGCATAGAGGCGAGGACGCGAATTTCTAGGTCATTCACCGGATGACCTATCGGCCAGAGTTACCAAGACAGGTCCCAAAGGTGGGCATTAAGTGAATGCCTGGAACAACAGTGTCCAATTCGAGCCTTGTTGCTTCGCCGTCCGAGGTCGATCCGAGCAACAGCAGCAGCAGCAGCAGCGTTAACGTGTGCGTGCGTGTTAACGTGAAACGTAACGGGTCTCTCTGTCGTGCTGATATGGCTCTGATCGCGATGCCTCCTTCCGCAACACGTCGCGAGGAAGCAGCCCCCGGCAGCTTCTCCCCGGGGAAATTCGTCATATTGGCATTCGGCTGTGCACGGTGTGTGCACGTACATCGTGCACGCGTCGTGTAACGAGCGAGTGTTTTCTCTGAGCTGTCGCGCGTCATCTTCGCGTTTATCGAACGATTCGATACATCAGCGATACATCTGCCTCCAACCTTGGCCGTTTTTATTGCCGACGATAAAATTACGAAGATAAGATTTACGACGCGAATGTGGTGACACTCGTTTTGAAAACACTCACAGTCGGGTGATAAATCGTTGAATTCTAATCTTGTAACTCATCGTGAGTGAAATATTTCGCGGCACGTTCTCCAAGTGCCCCGCCGTCCCTTTTACGTTCCTTGGAACGTCGAAAAGCGTTCGCAATCGCTCGAACTGTGTATCATAACTCATCGCGAGAGGGAAAGCTTATCGCGATCGTATAAAATTCTTTCGACGCGCATGCGCGCGCCAACGGTGACCGTGTTTTGCGAAAACGTGTCCCGATAATTTACGCGTTTCAGGAGCGTGTCGCCGTTGCCCATTGAAACGCTAGGCAAATAATAAACGGGGCGACGCGGGACAACAATCATCGCAATCCGAGAGACGTATATTCGAAACTGTCAACCGATGAATCGCGCGAAATTTATTTCTCTATAATCACCCGACGCTACGTCGCTCCCCCCCCCCCGCCCCTTGGAGTAAAATACTATTCCGACGTTTTATCCATCTCTCGCAGCTTCCCTTTTCGACCTGTTTCCGCCTTCGTTAGAAGTATTTGAACGCAGCTAGTCGCGTGCTAGCTGTCGCAAGCCGGCTGCGACGGATATTGCTTTAGAAACTGTTTGCTTCTAACTTTCAGATCTAATATAGACCCACGCGTGATGTTTCCGCGATCCTTCCGTAAGGACGTAAAATTGGGAAAGAACGACGTTCTTAATGATCGACGACGTTGACGGAAACATCATCAGTCGATTGAAGAAAACGAAATGTAGCGAAAATATTTACTACGAGGCAGATTAATCGTCGTGAATAAACGACGATACGATCAGCAGTGATAATTTCCACTCGCGAGTACTCGTCATTGGAGGAAGCACTATGTTCGAAAATCAGATCGTAGCGATACGCGTTTTAAAGTTTTAACACTAGAACTACCGACAGTTAAGACGAAGTTATTTCTACCAAAATTATTTTGATGTCTAATAAATAAAAATAAAATAAAATTCATTATATTATTTCTTTAGTTATCACTGTAAATGTAATTGCATCGTTGCGGGGAAAAAATTGTAACGTGAAACAGAAATTTTAAAATGAAATTGTATAAACCAGTCATTTTGATCGGTGTGGTAGTTCTAGTGTTAAATTCCCGCCGATGTTCTCTCCGACGTTGGTTGAACGTTACGATACTCGCGTTACGATACGCGTCCGTCGGTCGTCGATCAAGCGCCCGTTATCACTGTCAACGTGAGAATTTCAGCGGCCTGCATACAGAGTGCAGCGACTTTTCAATGATAAAATAAAGAATACCGCGATAAACGGAACGGGCCGCGAATAATATGCGCGAGATAAAACAAACGCGCGCGCGCGTGTGTGTGTGTGTGTGTGTGTGTGTGTGTGTGTGAAACGCAATCTTTCAAAGTGGGAGCCTTAATTTGAAATTCCAATAGATCTAATAAAATCTAGCACATCGTCGCTGGCCGCAACGTATCGTGGTTTTACTTTATCGCTTTTCGCCACGTGATTGGCCTTCGATCAGCTAACGCCATTTATTTTCTCCAACAATTCGGGCCCATCCGTAAACGAATTATTCTTCGTGAATACGTATTAAAATCAAATTAACGTTTAGCGAAGCAATCTCCGTTACTGTTAAGTAGCTTTACGAGTGAATTCACTGCGAATCAGAGAAGAGAGAAAGAGAGAGAGCCAGATTTAAATATCTATTTAAACGTATTCCACGATGTTTTCAGCAGCGTGTAATATTTTTGTGTGACCGGATAACTCAATTTCATGTTACACACGATCGATCGCGATTCGTCCAAAAGGAAATAGCACGGCAATTCAGTTATCCGTCTAAATATTTCACTAAACTCGTCTAAATATTTCACTAGTTTTTTTTTTTTTTGCTTTCAAGTTGCTTTTTCCATCAAGTGAATATTAATTTCGAAGAATTGTGCTTAATATCTCTTGTTATATATTGTGCATGTAGTGAAGAGCATCAATAATCGATGAAAAATTCTGAATAATAATCTGAAATTCTTTGTAAAAAGAAAGATCATAATCCACTTGGTCTCGTTTCAAAGAGCGAAGCTTCTATTTTCCTTTAAAGATGATTTTAGATTATTACCCAGCGAAACTGGGAAACTGAGGACACATTTTCCTCGAAAATTGTACAAATTCAAACCGTGTGTAGAAATATATTAAAAATTTCTTTCCACCGTCATGTTTGAAGGACTGAAGTTTCTCCTTCACAATGATTCTCTAAAACTTGTTCCGCAATTTTCTCTTTACCGTTTTATTAAATGTTGAATATTAGGCTTGATCGACAAAAGATTCGAAGATCCCAACATTCTGTCATCTAACGTTCCAAATTCGATAAAATGGTGGAAATGGGGGAAGAAAAAAATCGTACAGCGAGTTTCAAGTGATTTTCAGGACCATCGTTCCTAGATTTGAACGTAAGAAAAATTGTTTAGCGTCCTACGTGATGTAAAATCATTTTTGAAAAGAACAAATTTGCGACCGCCAATGCACAAGCTTTCATGCTTCATGAATGAAACCAAGTGGATCGTTATACGAAAAATCTTCTTTCGCGAAATTTAAATTTTTCCATCGTCATTGGTACAATTATACTCTTCGCTGTACATGCACATATTCCTCGAGTAATAAAAGAAACTCTATATTATATAATTTGTTTAGTTGCCTGGTTACACGAGTTATTTCACATACTCTAATTTCGTTTCGATGTCAAAGAATACTTATAGCCTCTAGAGTATAGAGATTCTGATAAACGTTACGGACCAGCGGTGACCCATTCGGCGAGAAGTGTGCTACCTTTTCTTTTACGAGCGCCGACGATCTTACGAAATTGCCAACGGGGTAATAAGCTCGAGCAGCTACGTTACACGAACGAATGACTCACCAATAAAGGTAACTGCAAGCTTCAAATGGCATGTTCCCTAATTTCTTGGAGACGAGGAACCAAAAACCAAAAAGGCAAGGTGACATCAACTTACATCGGTCCGCTGAAACCAAAGCGGCGTCTACAGGCGCTCACTTCACACTGCTCGAATCAAACTAAAGGCGCCTATGGCCAAATATTGTTAACAATAACAATAGTTGCAACGAAAAGAATATTGGCTGGAGACGTAAATGCATTCTAATTCAACATCGTCATATACTATTCAAACGTGATTACTTTACAGTTATTTCATTTAACATCCTGCAAATGAGAAGACATGGTGATAAATTAATCACAAAAGAGATACAAATATGGATTATGTAGAGAGCATAATGAAAGAAGGGAGACACATCACAAATAATCTAGTATGACTTGAAATTAAAAATAACAAATATATAAATGATAAAAATTTATTAAATTTTATTATTTCATATAATATATATCATTTTAATATAAATCTTATTCTTTTAATAAATAAATATTCATAATTTTAATATAAATCTTATTCTTTTAATAAATAAATATTCATAATTTAAACGAATATTTAATAATTTTGAAATTAAATATAATACATAATTTTCTATAATTAAATTCTATTAATAAATATATTGATAAATAAAGAATAATTGAATATAAAATTATAAATAAAATAAATTGTTTCATATTTAATATAAATATACAAATTAATAAAAAATTATTGAAAGATGTTGAATTATGCAAATAATTTTTTTAAAGAAAAATTTCCATCAGTATAAAAATAATATAAAAATTCTATTTAAAATTAATAATAAAAGTATATTGTTTCAAAAATTTAAAAAATGAAACAAAAAAGTGAAACAGGAATAAACTTTATAATTGAAAATAATGAGAAAATTTGTTCTCAAAATGATGTTTCATAACGATAAATTATCCAATTATATCACATATCATACTAGATTATTAGATATGTTATGAAATAAAGCTTAAAATTACTGTTGAATTTTTACTATTTTCGTGCACTGACAATTTAATACAGAATACGAATGAAATAAATTACATTGCAATTCGATATTGTCATTGTTTCGATAGGATATCTGAGAGGTGCACGTTGACGATATATCTCGGTATATCTCGCGATTGAACTTCTGCCGTATGCTACGTGCGATAGCAAGTCAAAAGGTCTGCCAAGTAGCCAAAAGGTGTTCAATTCAATCTCTAGGTCGCATAGTATCTCAAGAAATCGTTGTTGCGAAAGAACATACCCGCGGACAAATTTACGGATTAACGTGGACAGCGCGGAGCAGTAAACAGAACGTTCGAGTGTTTCACGAAACACCAAGTTGAATCCTAGGGTGGTCTAGATAGAACAAGCTACTACGTTTCAGTGGTTCGTACGCGAGTTTCCGCTGTACACAAAACGGTTATCTCGCCGGTGCCAGAATCGCGAGCGAAACTTGCCGATACTCGAGAGGCTAACTCCGGTCTTTCGGTGAATTTCCGAAGCTCGTCCTTGCTTGTTCGATATCCCGGATCTTAAATGGATTTCAGAGCGCGAGCTGGCACGAGTGATGTCGCCGTCTCGTTAAGGCGGCTCTCATGAACGATGAATATTTTAGAAGCTGCATCTTCAACATTGGTCACGCCCAAATGACACGACACACCCCGGCCAGCTACTTTTTCTTCTTCTTCTTCTTCTTCTTCTTCTTCTTCTTCTTCTTCTTCTATGCGCTCGCTCGTTTGCGCCAACCTTCTCTTCACGACCCTTTGCCAGTGCCATCTCGCGCTCTGTTTTCGTTTTATTTTGCGTTTCGATGACAATTCATCATCGCGAGAAATTATCTTCACGGGATTTCCGTCGCGCTTGAAAAGTACTGACTGTGCAACGAACGTTCCACGATCGTGAAAAACCAGTTTCGAGGGACGAATTCGATGAACCAGAGAAACTACACTCTGCTACTTTTCTTACGTCTGTTTGTTTTACGATTTTCTCGCTTCGATCGTGGCACTTTGAAAAAAAAAAAAGAGAGAGACGTTGTATTAAACAAGCAGGCAGTTTCAAAGGCGCGCGTTCGCTTCCATCCGAGCAAACATCGTTTAATCAACCGAAATTGATGAATTCAAATATCTTTCGCGCACGCGAGTTCACCCATTGAAATAGAAGTTCTGGTTCTATCGACTGGCTCGAATCTTACTAGTCTCGGTAGCCAAAGCTATCCAAAGCTATCCAAGCTGACCAAGTCGAAGAATAGATACGCCGATTTTTAAAACTTTATGTAACCCGTGTAGTTGTTCTATAATCGTTCTATCGACTGGTTCGAATCTTACTAGTCTCGGTAGCCAAAGCTATCCAAGCTGACCAAGTCGAAGAATCGATACGCCGATTTTCAAAATTTTATATAACCCATGTAGTTGTTCTATAATCGTTCTATCGATTGGCTCGAATCTTACTAGTGTCTGTAGCCAAAGCTATCCAAAGCTATCCAAAGCTATCAAAAACTATCCAAAGCTATCCCAGCTGACCAAGTTGAATAATTGATACGCCGATTTTCAAAATTTTATATAACCCATATAGTTGTTCTATAATCGTTTTATCTTACTAGTCTAGGTAGCCACAGCTATCCAAAGCTGTCCAAGCTGACCTAAGCTGGCCAAGTCAAAGAATCGATACGCCGATTTTCAAAATTTTATATAACCCGTGTAGTTGTTCTATAATTTCCCCAAATTACGGCGTGGTGACTAATTACTCTCAGCATCGAAGATCAACGTTGACCCAAAAATCCTCTACGTCCAGCCGAACAATCAACACGCGATTTCGTTGCGCACGCGATGTGGAATCGTTGCACGAAAATCGGCTGTGCAAACAACTTCTGCCATTGAAAAATTTCACCGAGAAACGCTTTCCGTGATCCGTACCGCACACTAAAACAGGTTTGATTGTTTCGATCGTCTATTAATCCTTTGCACTCGAGTGTTTCTTTCTGAGAAGACATTGTACTGAAACATCTAGCCTTCCTAAGCAACTTCCTCTTTTTATAATTTCCTTTTTTTTATCATAACGAATGTATACATTTGGTGTTGTAATGGTATAATATCTGAATAGACCCCTAAAAAAGCTATAACAACGACGCGAGAAGAACAAAAGAATTGCAGAAAGAAGAAATTTCTGAAGACAGCCGTGAATCAATTGACACTCGTTCATTGGAATAATTCACATAAACCAGACTTCTTATCGCTTCTTACGAAAGTTTAACAAGTTTAAACGATATCACACGTTGCAAAGGAATAATCAAGAAAATTTCGTATAGTGTATTATTTGAATGATTATTTCCAATGCCTGTGTCGTTTGAATTGAATTGACGATGCCTCGCCAATAAATTGCGTAAATTGGGCAGAAGATAGAAAAAAAAAAACACATTTCTCGAGGGCAAAATTAGGATTAAGTATACTCGTCTGTAACATTTTATTAACAGGCAGGTCTGCTTTGAAATACAGATGACTTAGAAATCCTGCACTATCGAATTTGACGAGTTGCACGGGAGACACACGCGGACGACGACGACGATGACGACGGTGTGACAGGACGAAGAAATTTAGGGGCGTAAGGACGCGCGCCGGCACACATGCACGTACCCTTTTAACCCATTAACCCGTACGTTCGGCGGTAAATGAGTTAAGCCGAAAAGTCTTTCTTGCTATGTGCGGAAAGCCTTGCGGGCGCCGCACATCGCCTTGAATTTCAAGCAGACGCGGCGATCCTCTCAGACCGTGCGCAATCCTGCATTTCTGCACGTTAAATGTTTATCGTTGCCACTTCATAATTCTCTCTGGGCAGCATCCTCCTGCTGCACGGTTGCCTCGATTTAATGCAGGACGACCGAGGAGCAGAGGAAGAGAGAGAGAGAGAGAGAGAGAGAGAGAAACACGAAGGCTGAAAAATCGAGAAAGATTAAGCGCTCCACGGCCGAGCGAAATAAATCCTCGCCTGCTCGCTCGGTAATATAGAAAATTAGAAGCAGCTCGCCGGACAAAACTTCCATCGATTATTAAGAACGTGATTAGGATCCAGAAGCAAGCTTGGCGAACGTAACCCAATCATCGAGTTAAGTCCGGTCGAAGCGACATAGACCGCGATATAAATTTCCAACCTCGTTCCAATTCTATTACCGTTATATTCGGCTCTCGATCAACCGGATTGTTCACTGCAAGGCTAATTGAATTTCTGCATGTCCACCTATCTTTCTGTTACTCTTTGAACGTTGGGACCAAGTCAGGTTTCACCTCACAAGCGCTTGTCGAAGCTTGTTTTACGATGATATTTCGAATATTAAAATCGCTGATTCGAAACAAGTCGATTCGTCTATTCGCGGGAATAAGAAGAAAAAAAGTTTGGTAGTCAGTGAGGGGTTTCTCTGTTAGCGGAACGTTAGAGGAAACGATACCCATTGCATCTAGGCCACGATGCTCGAGCGAATAAAGGCGAAAAGAAAAAGTCTATTTTTCCACAAAGCCGCGCAAACTTGCGAAAACTTTGAAAAAAATATCTAGGGAATGATACACCACGAGTTAACTAACTCGACCATTTTTTCGAGCTAAAGAAACGTACACTCAATCTCCATTGGAGACTCGACACTCGGTACCCAAGGTACGATCAAAGGCCAACGCCAGTTCGTCACGTTTTCCCATAGATCGGTAGTAGATCGGATCTTTTTCAATGTGTCTTCTCACTGTTTGCTCGCTGTCGAAAGGAACGCTCCTCTTCGCGCATTTTCCGGGAAATCTACCACGTCATTTCTCACAGCTTTTCGTTCCTCGATATTAACACTATTCCTACCACGACCGGTCAAATGACCGATTTTAAAATTTCGATTAGAATTTCCTACATACAACGTAATTAAATCGACTTTAAACTTCACGACTTTTCCTCAAATATACGTATAATACATTTTTCAATATTCACTTCTTTTTTTATTGTTTATTCGTTGAGAAAAATGTGGTCTGTCTTACCTACCACGACCGGTCATTTGACCGGTAAAACGATTTATATCTTTTTGTAATAGTATTCTCTCAAGGACTCAATTCCAAAGCTATAAAGTCTTTACAAACGAAAGGCAATGCAGTTGTGGCATGATTTTAGCCGAAAAATGCCTTCCAGGGACTGATTTACTGATTAGGCACTTGCAAGTGTTTACAGTTCTCGCTGGCCTATCGGCCTCGCGGTGCTTATTTGCCTGATTGGTATCCGAAGCGGTCCAGAACCTCGGATTTTCTTACACCATCTTATCTACTGTGACTGTAAAATAAATAAAAAATGCGGTGGAAACGAATAAAATGTACATTATACACTTCTGAATAAAAGAAACTATATTTTTATACTGTCAAATTGGCTTTCATCTTTATTCTATATTAAAAAATGTAAGTTGTGCTAAAGACCGGTCGCGGTAGGAATAGTGTTAATCCCGATGAAGCTTATTTTGGCTCCAGGTACTCCTGGAGTGTGTACATGCCGTGCGCGACGTTACGTTTTTTTCATAAAAAAAAAAAGGATGACGCTTAGCGTGTACAGAAGACGTTTAATGCGTTTTCGCTCGTCGCTCCAGGGACATTTGTAATCGTGCTCCCGCACAAAGGCTCGAAACCAAACCACATTTTTCCACGCTAAAGGCTAGAGCTTTGCTGCCTCGCCGCTAGAATGAAAGGGAGCGAACGTTGTTGCTAAATTTTTCCCTGATAATTTTCTCCTGCCTGCACTTGGGATAAGGAACGGAAAATTTTAACTGATCCGCGCAATATTTGCGACATTCGACAATTTAAAATCTCCCACGCGTTTCCACGTCAAGAAAGATGAATGAATATAGAATCTCGCAGCAACATTGGAAACAACTAGAAATTCAAATAAGGTATTCCCTTGTGTTTCTTTAATGAGAAAATAAATATTGAATTTCAGCAACGTTACTGATATGTTTACACTTCCATGTAGTTGTTGGATATACATCTAATGTGTCCGAAACAAAGAATTTTCATACGTTCAACTGTATATCAAGTTGAATCGTGTAAAACAATTCAGTCGAAACAATAACCTGCGTGCAAACAATAGTCTGTATATAATAATAACAATTCCCTTGAAATAATATTAACTTTCCACGCTCTGAAACCGCACGAAATTTCTATCGATTCCTCGAAATCAGCAATTTTAAACTAATCTTGCAGGTAGATGTAGACGTGGAGTTGGAAATACATTTAACATGCGCGAAACGAAAAATTTTCATACCTTCAACTATATCAACGTGTAAAACAATTCGACGTGAAACCAGCCAGACAATAGTAATAATCGTGTAATAAAAATGATCCCATTGATGAAACAAGTCTGTGGAGACTTGAAATAATATTAACTTTCCACACTCTGAGATCGCACGAATTTTTATCGATTCCTCGAAGTCGGCAAACTAATCTTACAGGTAGATGTAGTTGGGAATACATTTAACGTGTCCGAAACGAAAAATGTTCATACCTTCAACTATATCAACATGTAAAAACAATTCAACGTGAAACCAGCCAAACAATAATCTACGTAATAATCGTGTAATAAAAATGACCCCATTGATGAAGCAAGTCTTATTAACTTTCCACGCTCTGAAATCTCGCAAATTTCTATCGATTCAGCAACTCCAAAAAAAAAAAAAAAAAAAAAAAAAGAAAACTAATCTTGCAGGTAGAGACGGGACTAGTTACTTCCAGATTACCAGTCAGAGGCAATTAAATCGAAGAATGCGACCGCTTAAGAAATCCACGCGGCAGCAATAAATTTCGCGAAAGAGGCGGCTATCTTTCCGGGGCAGTCGACAAAACAGCCAGCACTCGGGTAAAATGCAACCTCCCATCCATTGGACCGGCAAGAGAAGGGAAAAGCTTTCGCCGAACTTCGCTTCATCTTTAATTTAACTTTCCCGCGGACTTCTTCATATTTTAATCATTTTCATATTAGAGGCTGTCGAAGTAACAGCCAATATATTTCCAATATCGGGGCCGTCTCGAGAAGAGAAGCTTCGTGGTTCGAAGAAAAGTTTCATATTACTGGGTTACTAGTAAGCTGGCCCTGTAATCGCGATCATCCAGTTGCCGGTGAAACGCATGCGTCACGATACGGTACGTATACACACCTACACGTCCGACAAATATTCTATTTCGTTGGACCAATCGTCACTACGACGATCATGGGAAATTTTGGAAATTTCGCAATAATCGGGCAAAACAGTTAGTTCTCCACTGCTCCGTTCGACGAACGACGCGAATCGTCCTCCTTGGCAAACTGCAGTCGTCATCCTGCGGAAATGAATTTTTCGAGAAAATCGTCTTTACACTCCGTTGATGAACACTCGATGAAATTAGTTTAACGAACTATGTAAATGAACGAACTTGAATAATGAAATACTTCGGTCAATTCGACCGAGTGTGTATTGCATAAAATTAACCCGTCGACGTTCTAGATTCCAAATATAAATCGAACGGATCTCTTCGCTGTAAGTTAAAACGATCGTTTGTATTTTAATATAATCTGTGTCGCGAAATTTCATTACGCAAGATTGGGGTGAATCGCGCGATTTCGAGTCGAATTTCAAGTTCGGTTTCAAAACGAATTAAAGAAATTAAAGAAATATGAAAGTGCCTGTTGAACGTGATATTTCTGATTAGAACAGGAGACCCGGGAATTTGATCGATCGATCGAGAATCAGCTCGTCCCTAATAAAACAAGGTGTAGATCAGATTGCAAAGCAGGCGAGCAGTTTCTTGCACGGCGTTGAATACGGAGTACAACAACGCGACGCGTTATACAAATGGAAATGCACTTCACCTCGCAAACACCGTGTCACCGACCGTGCCGAGCTAATTCCTACCGATTCTTGCACACCAGATTCGTGTAAATTACACGTTCCACCTATCCGGATACAATGCACTTTTCCTGGTGTAATCAACGCCCGATTGTTGCGCAAATGCGAGTAGAATGAGAGACCGCTTAAACCGGAATGATCAGAGGACTACTTGTTTAATAGTCTATTGTACTGTGAAACTCAAACTTCGCATACTTTGCAAGTTCAACAGTGATTTATGAAGCGTATCATAATAGCCTGAGAGAGAGAGAGAGAGAGAGAAAGAGAGAGACGTAAAAGTGTAAAGGACGATGAATAATCCTATTGAGCTGATTAATGTGCAACCTGCTGCAATTCGTTTCTTTCTTTCTATTTTTTTTCTCTTAATTTTCCATAAATTGTTCGCAAATTATTTTCCACGAATCGTGCATTACTGTCGTTTGCTCGTCACTCGTTGCCAGAAACAGGCAACTGGAGGTATAGTCGTTCTTAGAAAAAGTATTCTATAGTTCAAGGAGTTTAGTATTTAAAGAGCAAAGACCATAGCCTATAGAAGGGAAAGTTACATTTCTGTAATTTAGTCAGACGAATCTTTATTCTCGTTCGACAATTCAACGAGCAAATTGGACGGGATTCTTCGCGTTTAAGCATAAGCAGATCGATAGTAAGACGTCTGCAAATAAATTGGTGAAACGATTAATTTCAGCGGAAGAGAGAAATCAAACTAGAACATGTATTAAACGTAGATAACACGACGTTAAATCCCGCAGGCAACAAGATTGTTACCTTGCAAATTATACATTCTGACGTGTATGGCGTAATAACGCCTCGATGTTCTATACACGGTATCGACGTATATTTGTTTCAACTTTCACAGAGGAGAAAAAGTCGCACTGTTGCTCTAATCTAGCAAAGAGAAATTCGCGCTCGGCAGTTCTACCGTAACATAAAATTTCCCCACAAATTTCCAAGGACAACAGTAGTGGAAAGCCACAATCAGGTCGGAAAAGTATCGATATCGACTCGTAACAGATACGATCAGGAACATCGTCGAAAAATAGACGGTGGGGTATGGGGGGAAATTCGCCAAGTGGATATCGCGGACGTGAATTTTTATCGCAAGTGGCAACGCGAAACACGTGACCAGAAGCGTAAGCGTAACAACGTGGCAGCGTATTCTCGAGGATGAGAAGGAAAAAGGAAACGCGTACCGTGGATGCAAACACACAGAGACAACGCATTTGCCTCGTGAACGGCAAGGCCATCGATATAAAAGGCCGTAACTCGGCCGAAGGCCGCTACGTGTGGGAAAAACCTGAGACCTACCGATCGACCTACTACGCACGCCACAATTTTTTTCTCCTTTTTCTTATTTTTTTTTTCTCTCTCTAAAGCCACAGATACACGATGATTAAGGCATGCTCGCGTGTATTATCCGCGAGATCGAATCGAGTTGCACGCGCCGTGAATATCCACATATCCATCAGAAGGTATATCATTCGCAAACAAGAGAGATCCAAGCGATATCGCTGAGAGACAGCTGTGTTTCGTCAGCGAGAAATAAAACTGATCGCGCGAGGATCAGTTGTAAGATCGTTCTCGACTTTCCAAGAGTCTTTCGAGACATTGTTCGACTGACTAACAGAGCAAGCGTCATAATAAATGTCAAATTAAATGTTAAATGGATATTTGTTATTTTCCGAGAGATCGGCTCCTTTCTTCTACAACTTCGGTAACTCAACTTTGCCTCGTTTATCGGGAGAACAGTGCCCGGTAGAAAATGGCAACGAGTAAAAGGAAAACAACGAATCCGCTGTCTGTTTGCTTAAATAACAGACGGCAGTTTGTATCTCTTTCCTTTTATTCGAGTCGAAAATAACGGCGATCGTCTGACGAATTGACGAAGCTGCTCGAGTACATCGAACCCGATGAATACAAATACAAACAAATACAAATAAATACAAATACGTTAAATGTTAATTACATTTATCGTTGCGTTGATACATGCGTTGCAAATCGCAAGCAAGAGGCCTGCGTAGAGGTTGTAACGTAAAAAAAAAGATGTGCAAATACAACGAGTCAAATTGAACGAATATTTCAAAGAGCAGAAGAGAAAAGAAAAAGCTCGAGTTTCGAAAACTCGGCGCACCAACAATTCAAGACGATTAAAGAGAAAGGAGCGAAGAAACGCAATTCGGAACGGCTAAGTTTGATTAATATTCACGAGCCAACCAGAGTGTATATATAGGGAAAAATAACAAATAAATATCGGCGCTCCGTCATTCGGAGCTTCATTGCACTCATTATTTGCCTTTAATTTATTCAAATGCGATGCATATTGACGCGCGCGCGCGAGCAAGATTGTTAACAGCTATTAAAGCCGATCCCCAAAGGAACCGACGCCCGATGCTCGATTATAATCAACGTTAAACAATATTTTAACACCGAGAGACAATTTATCATTTTCGGCAGGCCCCGGAATTTCCACAATTTTAATCATCAGTGTTTGTTCGTCGCGCGTGTGTCGTCTCGAACTGTTTTAACCTATTAATCCATTGATTGCCAACTACGAGATATCTCGTAGTAAGCGTATGTAACAAAACTGCCGACTACGGGATATCTCGTAGTTTGCGCTACAAGTTTAGATTGATTGCAATTGGTCAGGGAATATTTTTATTGCCGGTTGAGTTAGGAATTATTAGAAAGGATGAATAAAAATTTAATACAGTGTATAAAACATTTAATATCACTTTTTATTATAAAAATAATAACTTAGACTATTCGGTCATAACATATTAATTATATATATGAATATATTACTAAAATTATATATATATATATATATGAATATATTACTAAAATTAAAATATTTTTATCGTTGTGGCTATGTATGATAAGCTTTGAAGCAAGGATCAACGCACACTGGACAAAAATACCTACTTTCTTTTACTACTTTATAACTCTTTGTAGATACCGTTGCCTTATAGATTTTTCCTAGTGAGGATCATTACATACCTGTATTATTGACTGTCGCCAGATGAAATTACGAGACAAGCTTGTAAAATCAAACGAAACGAAAAGAAAATGTCTTTGTTTATTACAATTTTTATTGAAAAAAAGAAAATACTACGTGATATCTCGTAAGCGGCGGGCAGCACAGAAATCTTATTCAGTGGCGCCAGCTACGAGTTATCTCGTAGTGTTTTTTTCTTTTTCAATAAAAATTACTGTAAATGCCATTTCAATACTAAATCTGTAACTTAGTATTATTATATTTTGGAAAATTTCACGTTTTCTTTAAAATAAAATTTTGGCTCCCAGAGCAAGACGCTCTAAATTTGCCTGGCAGTTGATGGGTTAACGTGGAATAATCAAGCTTATGTCGAAAGGAAGCGATCTATTTCCAACGTCCAACGTTTGTAAATTAATTCGAAGAAGAGGAGAGGAGATTGTAGACGAATATCCGGATATTGCAGTAAACAACTCCGAGTCGGACAATCGGTTTGCCAATTGTTTAAAATAACAGCCGGATTACGTTCAACCGGGTCGATCCGTCTTTTTCACAAAGTGAAACAAGTGGAATGAAGAAGCAGCAGCAGAGAGAAGAAAACTATAAATTATCCGCCGCATATTTTCCACACGTAACTCCGATATTTCACTCGGCGATCTATCACTTCATAATCCATTTCAAGGAAAAAATCCAAAGTCACTGGTGTTTTTATGGCCGGAGGGGGTCGTTATTATGCCGGCCACGCGGTGAGTGCGCGTAATTCTTCGTATTACGTATGCACGGGGTGAAAGTGTAAATCGTGTTGACAGGTCATAATGATTCGAACGTGACAATATTGGATATCGCCGTCCTACGGTGATCCTACTACCGTGGTGGACATTTTTCCTAGCCGTGATTTTTTTTTTCGGAGTCTATCGCTTGTTCTTCTTCCCCGATTTTTATCGTTGTTTCGACTCGATCCACGATCTGCAAAGGACGTTTCAAGCGACGTGGACGCGCGGAAAAATTTAAAAAGCACACACCGACGGGAGGCAACTGGTGCGGAATTACTTTAGAAATAAAATCTCGGATATCGGCATTGTGTTTCTCGCCAGCTTCCTTGACTCGAGGAATTATCGAACCCGCCCTCGATGAACGAACGTTCCGCTTCAGAATGTATCACATCGACGGCCGATGGACGCGCGACGCAAGTTTTTCCAAATACAACGAGAGAGAGAGAGAGAAAGGAAGAAATAAGAGAGGAAAGAAATGTGTGAAATAACAGTAGTCGGATTGGTCGGGCTGGCAGCGACCAATTCTTTTATCTCGTGGGAACGTAACCGAGCAATTCTACAAAAAAAATAATACGTTTTTCGTGTCGCGAAAAATTTCTAGTTTCCTATTATCGAGCATGTGGATCGGCATTGCGTGTCACACTTACATCTCGTGCCAGAGTCAACGAACTGCTACACTCGAACCTTAAATCAGATTACTCTGCGCATTTTCTTCCCCTTGCAAAGTCAGAATGTAGGGAAACGCACGTATGCAAGTCCCCTTACGGGACAATAAAACACCCGGACTGCTTCTTTAAACTACTGTGTTCAAAGACCGAGCGTCAGGAAGTCGCGGTAGCAGCGGCAAGTATTTAGCACATAAAGCCGTAGAGCGTTTGGAACTCTTAAAGTTATTTACTGCTTCTTTCCCACCTTTTGCATACATTAATAGATTTAAACGCTGTGTCGCAGCAAAACAGTTTGAAAGATTGATGAATGTGTACTTGGCCTTTAATTTCAAATCCACATAACTTTGACGCGCAGAAATGACAAGGATGATGTGCAAAATACATCCTAGTTTATTCTAGTCAACGATATACGTCCACTTCAACGCGTCAAATTCTTCTCGAAAGAACCAAATCGAAATGATGTGACGAGGAAATGTTTACAGAACAGCGAGATCGCTCGTGACATATTAAACGTTGACTGTAAATGATCCCGAGTAAATCCGCACTCTGTGACGTACAAAACTGATTTCTGCTCCGAAACGAAATTACTCGCGCGCCAAGCTTCCTCGTTGCAATCGACTATGGTGTTGTATTTTAAAGTTCAAGGGCAAGCATGAAATTACAAGTCGAAAAAAACGTATATAAGCGTAACAAAACGAGCTCATCCGATTTGATTTTTACGTCAAGAACAATCACCTCGATGTGAGTCTTAGCTAGCTCCCTCTAATAAAGTCAGCTGTGCAACTGTAAAGTATAAGTCGAATAAGTTCTTATTTATATCTATAAAACGTAACATTTCAAGATCGTTTACTTCTTCAAGGATTCGCGATTCCCGTTGTCCATTTTTGTACACGTTTTCGCGATGAAATAAACGATCCTCTCGGTCCTTTGACCCGTATTCACCCGCTTAAAATAACATTTCTTGACCTGTTCACGCCAATGTTGGCACACTTTAAGCTACGATACATTACCGAGAGCTTACATTTATTGCCCCGTTAGCCTCCACGTATGAGGCATTACCATTTAAGGTGCCGCATGCTTTATAGAGGATCGTGCTCGATCCTATCAATTAACGCAATTAGTGGAATTTGATGAACCATTTCCAAAGGAAATCGTGCAAATTAATATGAAAGAAGAAAAAAAAAAATTGAAACCGCTCGCGCGACGATCGATATTCCCGGATATTCTTCGACAATTTCGGAACGACGAGAACGACGAGAAAATTAATTTAAATTTCAGCCAGACAGCCACAGATTGCTCGTTGAACATTGTAATTAATTTCCGAGAGCCGAACGGAACCAGCATTATATGCTCGGACCATTCTATTCAAGAAGCTATTCTCTGCTCTCCATATCTCATTACCCCTTATCGCATGATGCACAGGGAGACTATGGACTTAATAAGCATAAGTGCCTCCAAGTGCGCGGAGAGTGCATCGGACGCTATACCGCACGATTTCTTACATAATTATCACCACTTTTATAATCCCCTCCTGTTCAATACCATTCACTTAACGTTGCACGAGCCTCTCTCACGGTTCATCCCGAACTCCGTTAGACATCCATTAGACATCCATATGCGTACATGTTACATGTTATTTTACATACTGTTGCAAACTGTTGCTTGTGAAACAGGCAATCATCTCAATTCCGATTAAATAATTTCACGACTCGCTTGTCTCCTTTTAATCGTTCGATACATTTTCTTCGCAACGTTGCGAAATATCTAAACATCGTGGATCTTTTTCTCCAACAATCCACGTTTATGCATCATTCGACGGCGCGAAATTTCGAAAAGCGTCGCGAATTGTTGCAAATTGCGAGGCTATACGATACAATCGCGAGAATGACTTTTTCATTCAATTCTCTATGAACAAAACGCTGCCGCACGCGGGCTCTAAAGTTAAACTAATTTTCGCTGAACAACAATCGAGCTTGGAACTCACGCAGCACATTGTGCATACATGGAACGTAATCAGTGATGTACAATAAAACGTGCAAAAACGAGGCGAACACACCACCGCGTGAAAGTTGTAACCACGTTTTAACGTATCGTTCGCCCGAATTATTTATCTTCGCGTTTGACTTCCGTCCGCCGTGAGAAATCTCATTAAAACGCGAGGAAATTAGAAGTATCGAACGAACGACTGTGCGCGCTGACTGAATATTTTATTACGTGAATACTCGTGCGCGAAAGGTAATATATTCGACATAGTTTAATTAAGTTGAAAGTAAGAAATCTGAATCGCATGCACCTTAAATTGAATGGCTCACGTTGAACAAAATCTTTACCCATCTAGTCTAAAAGCTTGGAATTTATCCCTCCTTAACCTCTTGATCGCCGCAGTTTTTTAAAGACCGCTCATTTCACGCGCGAATTTTGTTTCTTGCAGCTTTGAATACATCCAAAATCAAGGAAGAATATATATATTTTTCGATATTTTTGGTGTTAGAAAATGCTTCTAGATGTCACTGTTAAGAAATAGAAATTAATTTCGCTTTTATTTTGGGTACAGGGATGGCGCGCACCGATGCGCGCACGGCGATCAAGTGGTTAACAACGATTGAATAATATTCTAAAAAGAAAAAAAAAACACACTCGAGAAATACTGCAAACGCTCCGGAACGAGTTTCTCCCAATTTCACTACCAATCGGCAATGAATGCGAATTACGAAACGAGAATTCCCATTGCCCAATGCGCGAAGTAACAGACATTCAGATGCACAAGAGGTGCGCAGGTATCAGCCATATGCCAGCGGTCTGGCTTATCGGAGTAACCGGAGATATCGGAATCGAGGGCTCCTTCCATCGGTATTCAATTTTTTCAGTGTCGTGTCGGAGATAACTAGAACGGAGGTGGCTAGAACGAAATCCACGGAACGTTTCATTGTCAGCGTATGCGGCAATAAAACGAAAGACGAGCCATTAGCCAGTACACATGTGGCGCGGGGCCAGTGGTGGCGGTAGTGCGTGGCGTGCATGGGCATTCGTCACTTTCTGAATGGATTTCAAAAGCGCGTGAGTCAGCCCCTTCCTGGAAAGTTGATGCTATTTCAGCGTGTACGGAAAACTAAAGCGAAATAAAGCATGACTAACGACTCTCCGGCAGATTTACGTGCGTGGCTAGCAACGCTCGGAAACTCAGCAACCCTGCTCCGTTACGCACCCTGGTTTTCCCGATCCGTTTTTTTTTTACGCTCTTTCTTTCTCGTTTTCTCTTCCTTTTTCTTTCTCTCTCTCTCCTTTCTTTCTGTCTCTTTTCATCAACAATATCAACAGTATTGTAATTTACGAGCCAAAGGGAGTGAGTCGAGTAAACTTTTTCATTTCAACGTTCATCGACTTCAGTTCCCTTTCCGTTGCCTCATTGTTTGATCTCTTCGACGATTATTGGCAATAGCGTAACATGTTTTTCCTTTCCTTGTTGTGTTCCATTTCATTCGTTTACGTTTAGCTGTTGCTCTTTTTTCACTCGCAACTTCTGTTACGTGTGAAAGTCGGCCGAAATGCGTGCACAAAAGTACGTATGCACTCGTGTCACCTGGGGGAGTCGTTCCTCGATGTCACCATTCACCGTTCCCGTGTAACCGAGCGCGTAGCTTCTCACTCGGATAAACGGGATTTCCTATTTTACGCGGATTCACATGTCGCGTTGTCGACGCGGTGCAGAAAAAACATTGCCACCGTCGCGAGGAATTTTCGTAGCGGGTCACACCTTGGTTGTGACGCGTCTTCGATTTCGGGGTATCATGCGACTGAATGAAATCGCGCAGCCGGTTAGCGGCGTCTGCTGCCACCGGAGAATGCCAAGAATGTTACGGTCGACTGATCCCGCGTCTGATTCATTCTTTTTCAGAAGTGTATGCGAGTGTCGCAGCAACTACAGTTAACTCCGTTTCTGTTTCTTTTTTCTATTTTTTTTCTTTTTCGCTGTCACCGTCTCTGAATTTTTATTCAAACAAACGAGAACGCTTACCATGGTCGGAACGATTTCGGAATAAAATCGAAAAATAACGATATACAGTTCGTTTGAATCTTCGAGTTTATCTTGCAAGAGTGTGAACAAGTTAAATAACAATATGGCGACATAATAACAATCGGAGAGGAAGCCTTTTAATATGCATAATACTCAAAGCAAGAGCTCTCAAACTAAAAGTTTAAATGCACTTAATGCAGAAAGGCTGCATTATCTCCGAGGCAGTGAGTGAAATTTAATCAATGAAACGTTTCCGGCATCTCTTTAAAGAATCATTAATTTCATTAAGCTAGCTCTGAAGGAAACTGGAACGTAGCCCGAACTATATAAGAAATAGGCACGGTAACTAAATCGAAACTTGGAATCCTGAGGAAGTTAATTTTACGAATTTCTGACAGATTTTGAACATTTGTACAAACGGTCTACTGAATCGTTGAATTGCAAGTGAGAGGAATTATTCATACAGGTCAAATAATCACTATTTAACGAGTAGACTCAAGGAGTCTAAATCTAACCTAAACTAAGAAGTTTACAATAAAAGATATCGTTAAGCTTACTGTATACTTTAAACGTAAACGTTTCCTACAGATAACATGTAACTTGCCATGATATCACTTGCAATTAGATGTTGCCTGTGTACGTATGTGCTCGAATTACAAAAAAAAAAAAATGAATTTTTCTTTCAAGTACGTATATCGATGCCTCGTCGTATTTACGACAATCAATGAAATTCGCGTGTACATACGTGCTCATAGTCTACAGTGTTTCGACTTATTAAGTAACGATTGTCGACGTAAGTATGTTTACAACGTAAAAAACCGAAAATTCGAAGAATCGACCAAAAAAAAAAGAAAGAAAAAAGAAAAAAAAAGAACGGTGATTTATCTCGACGCGTAAGCTACGATACGCGTTGGAACACGTTCGAAAGGCGAAAATGCTGGAGAGCGTGTCAGTTTGAAAAGGCCGAACACAATTGAGCCATTTCGTAGCGGTTAGGGAACGACCGCATCGAGGATCGGCTCCGTTTTCTAGTTGGTCGACCTGCTCTCCCGAATACCTGCCAACTGCAGATCGACGCTCTGAACTTTCGACCGAACGACGACGGCGGATTCGTTTCCGTTCGGGGAAACAAACGAAAAAAATCACTACCAACAACTTCGCAAATCGTAAACGTTTCAAGTCGCGGTACGAGGATTGTTTCCCACGTCGGTTTGCCCACCAAAGTTCAAGCAACCATAGGTCCGCAGAGGAGAGAGATGCAACGTTCAAGTTGCTCGTTCGCGGCGGTGGCTCGTGTTCCCGAGGCAAGATTCCATTCCGAACGAGTCCAGGTTACTCGAAGAAAAGAGCGTGTCCGACTGTACCGGCTGCCTCGTGTGCCACGGAGAGAGGAGGTAGTTGAGGTAAGAGATGGACTACTCTTATTCGCGTGCATCCCAAGAAGGTCACAGCCAGACGGGACGCGCGCGAAGAAAGAGAATGAATCGGTCGACCCCCCGAACAAAGAGAGAGAGAGAGAGAGAGAGAGAGAGAGAGAGAAGAAAAAAGAATATGGGCACACTTACTGCCATACAAGGTGGACGTTGCAAGCTCTCGTTGCAGCTGAAACGATCCTATCCGTCAATCGGAGCCGCCACCGGCAACCTTGCTGCTTCGTCTTCTCTCTGTTTCTTTTGGCCGGTAGCGAGAGACGCCGCAGCTGCGACGACACACGCAGTGAGGCAGATAGGCGGTCGATTCACGAAACGAAACGAAACGAAACGAAACGAAGCCTTCGCAGACGTGGACGTGTATCAACGCTTGTCACTCGCGCCTTAAATTCTTTCTTTTGCCTTCTCCGTTTTCACCGCGTGTACCGCGCGCATCGCGGGTATATTATCGAACACGCACCGAATTGATCGATCACACACCGAGAAGAATTGTCGGAACACTCACTGAAGGACGACGACGACGCCGCACGAGAGACAGAGAGAGAGAGAAAAAGAGAGAGAGATACTATGTACTACCCGGTCGGTCGCTCCGGTAAATTTCAAATTTAACGGAGAAAAATCACGTGGTAACAACAGTTGGGGGGGAAACAAAAAAATCAAACCCGACGACAGCGACACTTGCGATCAACTGGCGGCTGATCTCGTTCGACGTCGCGAGAATCGATAATATCGATTGCCACTTGATCCACGCGTCTCGATCGTCGCATTACGTCGCACACAGACAGAGAAAATAAGCAGAACTGTTGATCGCTGAGCACTGACTGAGCGGAGCGCGCAGGGACGAAATCCTGTGTTGGGGCCCGGTGTGACACACGCTACGCGTCGCACGTACAACTTTCGCGCGCTGCAGACTCCGGCAGACTGAGTGTCGAGAAAGTCTTGAGGCTAGCGTACGCGATTGCTGCGCTCCTGGCGGCCGATACCTCACCTATCGCGTCACGCGTCTTTGCCCGGTCTCTCTGCGCTCCGATTCCTTAGAAACTCCTAGAGAGTGTGCCTACGTTTCTCCTACGGGTATCCGCACACGTTCAAAATCAAATCCTCCGCCTGGCTCGCCGATGCGAAAAATCCCATCCGGAAGTAACAATCTCGATTTTCGTAAACATAACAAGCAACACCGATCCTGACACGGCGACGTGTACGCCACGTGATCGCATAAAGGTTCGTTTACTTGGAATCGTCGTTTTCCTTATTTATCGCGTTTTTTTTTTTGTTTCTTTTATATTTTTTTTTTTTAGGTTAAAATCTGTGCTTCTCGATTCGACTTGGATTCTTTAGGTCGGCCATTTAATTGACCCACGAGCGTGATCCACGGAGTTTAAATTTAGGTCTTTTGAAGTAGTACCTTGAACCTCCACCAGAGGTGCAGGGCTCGATATTTAAAATATAGCATGGCTGTCAATGCCAACTATTCTAACTGTCGCTCCAATGTGCAACCATTGAACTTTGAAATTAGTTTGTTTATTGCTGTTGCGTGACTTCTACGAGGAAATTGCCAGACCTTCTCGGTATTTATACGATATTTACACGATATTTACACGATACGGTATGTGAGATACTTTAAATCATTTCTTTCTAACGTGAGTACACGTAGATGGCGTGGCGCGTACGTATGACGTGCGCGCATTTAGCGAGCGCGTGGCACGCGTTTCCGCGATTCGTAAACCGAGCTGAATTGTACGCGCGACGTGATGGACGCGCTGTATTTTTCTGTCACGTACGGGCACAAACATGCTTTGCTGAGTGTTATATGAATATCCGATAGTTCCGCTGTAAATTTTAGAATTCATCGATCGAAACACACTCCGGCGTGATCGAATCTCTTTCGATTTTGGTCGTGCGCGTTGACTATACTTTCGTTTAACAGTCGCTATCCGACACTAAACTAACGTGGATCAGTCGAACGTACGTCGTAACGTCATTTTCGCTATTGAACGATTGTATTTGTTGTCATTTCGTTGGCGAACCCGATTTCGTGCTCGATGTTTTTCGGACTCGCGAAATGTTCATCGATAAGGCCGCCAGCCCGTAAACGAATCCATCAAAAACAATAATCATTGTCGAATGAACGAGATCGTTTGTCGAAATGGAAATTTCGTTCGGAACGGTTTATAATGTTTCCTCTCTATGTGTGTGTGTGTGTGTGTGTGTGTTAACGTTAACGTTTGAATCGTAACGTCAGAGTTACGATTGAATCAATGTTAAATTCTGGACGTCGCTTTGGACCGTTTCGCCGAATGCAGAGGGCGTGGCAACGGCGGGCGAATTTTTAGCCGCGCGTTCCTGTCGGTTGTGCACCATTTATTAGAAGCAATTGAATAAATTACGTTTCATTCACCGTGGTCCCCTCGTTCGTGTGTCTCATCCATCGACCCTCTCATTCGCGGCATAACTTTTTACGCTAATAGTATCTCACGTAGAATAGTTTAACATAGAATATGTTTCATTCGGGCAAAAAATGTAACGAAATGTGCAACGAAAACGCGTCACGCTCTCGATCAGGAACTTGGAGGAGGGGGGGTGTCACGTGATTAAGGAGAGAGATAAGTTTACGAGCGATGTGTCATACGGTTGCTGATGCTATAAAGGAGTGAGGTGTTAAGATTGTCGAGACACAGATGATGGGCGAGCGGGATTGCGAGGAAAATAAAAGTTGTTCGAAGGAGAAAAAAAAAATGTCAAGTTTTATTTAACAGAGATGAAGTCAGACATATTCTATGTGACAAGTTTTAAGGGCGTAAGCCGCTCTTTTTTAACACGTTCCCTCCAGATCGACCGTGATTTCATGCATCTACAAGAAAAATCACGAGATTCGCGTGAAAACGCATATTTTTCGTGAAATATTTTTCCGCGGCGAATTGCACACAATGGAAAGTTACGCGTTTAAAAATTCGGTCGTATCTTCTTCCCTTTTCGCACAGTGGAGAAGAAAATAATTTTTTTGCGTAAAAATAAATCAAAAGCGTTATCCAAAGCTTATTGTTTGATATATATATATATATATGTATATTTTTTAATAGTTATTACATAGTTACAGTCAATTATAAGGAACAATATAATGATGAATAATTGTATCGTTAGCTATATAAATACAAATGTTTCAAATTAATTTGTTAGGAAAGCCGTGTCTCGCGCTCTTCAATTCTTATTCTATTCTTTCGATTTGTTCTTGCGTAAAAAATCATCTCTCGTTCGAGCGCAATTTGTTTATACTTGTATATTTTTTGCAATGCATCGAAAGCAAAAAAAAAAAAAGAAAAGAAAAAAAAATTAGTTTCATGCGTACAGGCGCATGCTTCTCTAAATATTTGATTCGGTTCGGTTTCGTTTCCAAAAACCGATGATTAGTGCAGTTTCATCGAGTAAGCGGATCAATCGGAGAGACGGTTGAATGAAACGGCACAAAGAATATACGCGTATCTAGCGACGTGTAGTCGTGCTCGCATTGTGAGAATACATATATGGAAAAACAGGTGCAAGCTGGAAATCGCATTGCATATGATATATATATAACAAAGCAGTTCATTATGTTGTCCTAATTGATAACAAAGGCCCGATTTTATTGTATTTTATTGCAATTCATACATCTTTCTACAGATGAAAGAAAATCGTAAATCGGAGAAAAATGGGCAATTTTTATTGCAAATGTTAAGTTATCGTCTGCTTCCTTTCTTTTTCTTTTTCAAAAATCTTTATCGCGATGTTATTTGATTCTCTGTTTACCAAGATTTGAGTAAAGGGCTGAGGACACGACACAAGTGCGAAAATAAATTACGAAGCGTTTCTTAATGAAACTTTTGCAGTAGACAGTGCTGCGGTAATTTTTCAAGCCTGTCTCATAGTTGTCCTGTTCTCCGTGGAAAGAGGATGAGCGGAGACTGAAACGTGAAGAATGAAAAATATTTATATTCCCCGGGAAAAGCCAAGTACAATATTGAAACTTTCTAATAAAATCAGCTGTAATTCGAGACGAAGCAATCAATATTATTGAAAGGGAATATTATTCTTTTTTATTTATTCCAGTTCATTCGATTATTTAATTTCATACAATAATAGTCGAAAGATAGACTTTGATTCTGCGACGTTTAAAAAAAAATTTACACCTTTGAATAAACCACGAACAAAAATTTAATGGTAATTAATAGAGTTCTCCAAATATTTCTCAAATTGTTCTACTTTCACGGTATAACGCCATACTATAGTATAATTCAGTTGGTGACATTTTTGCAACGCGATTAGTTAGTTTTAAAGTATGAAAAATATACGAAGTATCTAACAAGCATTTTTTCCCTGGCTTGGTTGGTGAACTTTCATTACTTCAATTAAATACAGTGTCCACCAAGTTTTTCTACTCATTACCTTGCTTGCATAAGTACAGAACTCTGTGATGCGCAGAACTTTGTCCTGCGTTCTCTTCTTTTATCTACTTATCAGATAATTCGACGTACTTTTTAAATAACAAGGAAATAAACGTAAATTATTAACGACGAACAGACGAAATGATTGCACCAAATTTCGTGCCCCTCGAATAATAAAGTTGTTCCTTAATTTCAGGCATACCCCCGGTATCAGTTTACTTGGAGCTGTTACAAACTATTAAGAGAATGTAATTAAGCGGAGAATGTAGATAATGCCATGTATATTAAACTTGGGATAGCTGAAATATCCCACCACCGGCGTCTAACCACGTGAGCATCTTATTAAAATATTTACGTGCCTAAGTAAAAACACAAGTTAACCCGCTGTTTAGTTATTTGCCCTTCGTTTTAATTCCACTTCTTTTTAATTGCTCCCTCATCTTCGCGTTTTTATCGTTAGAAGAAGTTAGATTTGCGAGGAACAAACGGAGGAACGCGTTGAATTATTTCGTTGAAAAGTGAATTCCGTTTTCAACCAGCAACGATCGCGTTTTATTCGACAGATGTTACGACGAATCGTCGAGTCGACGTTCGCGGTCGACGTTTCACCCGTTTCCAATCATAAACGAGTCCGGAATTTTTGAGACTTGGCAGACACGGCGTCTACCTGCGTGCCGAGATGCGTCGCCTAATTGATAGCCTGAAATGCAAGATCCGATGATTCTCGAAATTTACAGAAGTGCTTGCTAATCGATTACCTCGGTGCATTAGCGTACAACGAGCAATCTATCGCGAGGAGGCTCCTTGGCGTAGGAACAATGCGCTCATTCAAATGGAATAATGTACATTTCGAGTGCAAAGCGAAGATACTGTAAACTATACGATACAGGATATATTTACCGAATTCGAATTATTGTGAATCAACTGGTTGAAGAAAGAAACTGCTTATAATTAGTGAAACTTAATTGTCGAGGATCGGTAGCCTCGAAATTTATAAACAGTGATTTTTACTTCTCTATTTAACTCTTAAATTATAGCCAGTAGTATATCAAATACTGTCAATATTCGTGAATTAATCCGTAAGCTTTTCAAATTGCCCTTTGTCTTCGCAATGGACAATAAATTGGCCGGAATATCTCCTGAAATATCTTGATCGGATGTTCTAAATGAGCATCACCGTACAAAGCTTGGAGGGGCGATTACCCAAATTGCCGTCTCGATCAGCGTAATCCAAGTAACTTTTCTTTCAGCGGTCGCCATAATTTCTTACGGTCGACGGTCGACGGTCGATCTCCGTCTACTTTTTTTCCCCCTATAAATGTTCATCAATGTGACCGTCCTTTCTCATTTGTTCGCTGTCCCTTCGTTATATTCTATCATTCGGTGCATTTTCACTCGACCGTAGTCGAAGGAAACGTACATATCGCTATTAAGATTACGATACTCGCGATTCACGATGCTGATCTTTGCAAGATATTCACTTCGCTACCCTTTCCGCTGACCTATCTTTCTCTACATACATGGCGTAGTTTTCATTGCACGTCATCTAAGTTATTATTCTCCTATGCTCTCCCTCTTTCTCTCTTTCTCTCCCCCTCTGTATTCGGCTCGTTTCTTGTATTTTGATACCAGGCTGTGTCTGTCTCATTCCGCGGGCTGCTTCGTTAGTTTCAGCGGTGTTTGATTATGCGGCGTAGCCGGAAGGCCCAATGTTTAATTTCTTTCTCTTTGCACGGCCGCGGGACTCGTTGCGATGAATGGCAGCATAAGAAATAGTAAAGGTACGTTTGTACAGGCGAGGCACGCGGCTAGATACACCACTACTCACTTACCCTCTGCGTGTGTGTGTGTGTGTGGGACCGTGCAACCAGGCAACCGGGAACACTGCTGGTTCTTTTGTAGGTCTTTCCTTGCCGGCTTTTTAGTTACGCTATTCCTCCGATTTCTTTTGTGACCGCCCGGGCAAAGTAACATGGTGCCACGGTGCTTCGTACAACCATAAGAGCCGGCACAATACGAACCGCGTACACCGAACTTCCCCCGAATCCAATGGCGTGATTGGCTACTTTCGCGGTATCAGAAACCAGTACGACGGAATTCCATTTGTCTTGGCCCCTGTTGTTGCAGAGAACAAATAATTCATACGCTGCGGGATATATTATAGGAGTTGTTGATTCTGCTATCTGCCATATGACGCGATATAGCTTGTGTAAACGACATGGCAGATCAGTCGAGAGTCAAGTTGGCAAGTTCCGGTATAACGGTATATGATGTTTCACATCATCGGAAAGTTGAAAGCTCTCTGTTCGGTAACTTAGGAAATATCTTTTCCGTGTGCGGTTGACAAGTGTCTCTGCAGAGAAGTATCAGATCAAAGAGCAAGAAGGTTAACATCGAATTTAAGAGAGAGAGAGAGAGAGAGAGAGAGAGAGAGACGCTGAACTCCGTTTCAAGCAAAATTCGTCGCACGACGGACAGTCGAACATGATTTTTCGTTCAAATAACAGAATAGGAGTTCGCATTTGGATAAATGGATTCAGCTCTTACGGGGAGTTCGTTTAAATCCGGCACTGGCTAAAATTTCACTCCGCTAAGTGGTGGTTTTACCACGTCGGATCGTACGATGATTATCTCTAGATTTTAGTCAGAGCTGAAAGTGAAGTTCACTCGAGTATCGATTTATGAATGTGTGATAGCGGCCATTGTCTTATCACGTGTTGAACACTGACTGACCTACTTACGGTTATTTGTCAATCGAGTCTTGATGAAATCGATGACTGTGTGAATTCATCAACGAATTGCAAAAACATTCCTCGTGCATCAGTTGAAAATTCAATGAGACAATCTGACAACGAGATTGAGAAAATTTGCTCGAAAAATGTTCTCTTTGGATCGTCTTTCACGTTAATTTCGACATATTAAATGATATCGCTTCGTTGTATATTTCATGTTCACAGTTATATATTTGTACTTCGTTTAAACGTCCAACACTTTCGTTTACAATTCGTTTATCGCTGATTGCAACTATTGTTTGAAACGAAAGATAAATTCGATTTATGTATATACGTCTACATGTGGAATCGCGAAGTCGAAATGGAAATGCAAAGATCTGACGAGGGAAATATCGGCGAAAGATGCAAAAGTTGGAAAATTTGTTTGAAAAATTATTTACTCTTCGAAATAACGAAAAAATCTCGATAATCTTCGACACGAAAAAATTTACATGGAGCAGATACTCTTCATTCACGCTTATCTGCCATTTGATGTGTAAATTGTAGATGAGATGGTATTCGAGTACATTAATGTCAGTGCTAAACGATAGAAATCATAGCTGGTGGCTAAGGAGAGAAACGAAACGAAACGAAACGAAACGCGTAACGTTCCACGGTAAGTAACATCGCGGAGAGCAGTGCACCGATGGAGTTTCATTTCAGGCCGGAGAAAGGAAAGAAAGAAAGAAAGAAAGAAAGAAAGAAAGAAAGAAAGAAAGAAAGAAAGAAAGAAAGAAATAGCTGGTCGGACAACGCGCAGTGCGGGGAGAACAGTCTGTAACGATAACCGGCTGCTTCGGTAAAGAATACAAATTGTTCTATTATTTTCACGAACAAAGAGCCGCGTTGTAGTGAGATTCGAATCTGGAACGAGGCTTATCAAAAATAAAAGCAGCCAGCCTTGCTTCAAAGGGAATACGGGGATAACTAAGGAACAGAGGGGAAAAAGAATTGCACTGTATCGACTTGCGGTAAGCATCACGGATGTCCTCTCGGTTATACACGCTTGAAAAATAAGATTTCGTTGGTAAAATTCGACTTGCAGGCTGTTCATTATTCGAACCGTAAAGTGATGGAATTAATTAAAAGACGAGTGTCTCCCGCAGTCTGTTCGAAAGATTTCACGACGGATCGATGTCGGATGATAATTTGCATAATGTTAATTTCCGATTAATAGGACGGTATTAATAATTTCTGGACGGAGCAGGGAATAATCAACGGAATAAATTCGAGGAATAAATGAATCAGGCGATTTATCATACAGATTTATTTGCTCATATGGTCATAAGTGTATAATAGTAACCTAACACTCTGCGTATAAATATTATCGGCTCAGGAGTTGACCGTTTAGGCTGGTTAGAATCAGCGTTCGTTACACACGGTGCCAGTTTATCAACTGATTAGAAGTAGACGTTTATCGAGAAAGTGTTGTTAATTACGGACAGAGCAGCTTTGGTACAGCAACATTCACAAACGACGTACATTCGTTGGAATGGTTTCTTTATTATTTAGAATATCTACACGAGCTCGTATTCCCTGATCGCGCTCTGAATATGTAGATCCAACGGAAGTGTCACGTCGACGTCCTTGTGTTTGTAGCCATTCAGGAAGTAAGACGTCCCTTCTATGTTAGCTGGAAACTCCTTCGGTAGGAATTCCTTTGGTCGTGGTTCCAGGTCAAATCCCGATATGGGATACTTCAGTAACCTGAAATTCATAGACAAGGAATAACGAATGCGACGTTCCCTATGAGAATGCAAACAAATACGTGGTATAATACTTTTGCCATTTGTCGCAGGTATATACAAAATAAAAACTACTTACACATATGTCGTTGGACTAACGTGGATGCGAAGTGGTTCGCTTAGAGATTCAAATTTATTGGCTAAGGTAACATTGTGCCCGAAAAGACAGTACCTTGGCATCTTTTTCCCAACAACACCTGCTAGTACCATCCCAGTGTGAATGCCAATACGCATCTGAAATATTATTTTCATCGTGGGTGTCGCTCTACTGTCGAAGCGAGTAGAAATTAGAACTCTGTGTACTGAAAATGAACGTACTTATAGTACGTTCTTCGAGTTAAAAAATGAGAGAAATAGCTCGTTTTAAGTTACTTTTGCGATATAGAAACGTTGTAAACACAACGACTGAATATTAAAATTGCAGCAATGCAATGTTCAATTATACCGATATAAATTACAAAAATAATAAATTATCAGCGAGTTGTGATTTCATTAGATCCTTAGAGGTAACCTACTTTGAAAGTTAATGTAACTGCATTTGCTTTACTCATCGTCCTTTCAGTCATCGCGAGCAAGGAATACTTTAAATGGGAAAAGTTTTAACAGTCTCATAGATAGGAATAATAAACAATTGAACATTACCTCCTCGAAATATAATAATAACACGTATAGTAACTTGAGACGTTCAGTCGTTTCAAAACTCACGTGATATTCAATTTCACTTTTGTTGTTTAAATTAACAGAAATTTATCGCACCGAAAGATTAATTATAAAACTATATATATATATATATATATATATATATATGTATACATATGATATTGGAGTATCATAATATTAATTTCATTATTGAAAACCCAATTCTAAACCCAACGTAACAGAGTAGAAATCTAGTGGCAAAATAATCTGAGGAAACGAATGTTTTACCCTCATTGGTTTGCCCTTGTGAGTTAAATGATGAGAACACGCTTGTATCATTTTTAGAGCCATCCAAGCTATTTGTTGTGCATGAATATAAGTGTCACGATGGAGGCCACACGCAACGCAGTAGGCATCCCCAATTGTTTCCACCTGAAATTTTGACTTCAACTTAATCGATATCTTATTTTTATGATAAAAAATCTTACAAGACAGTGTATTCACACGCGTGAGATTCGTACTTTATAAACATCTAACTGGCCGCAAAATGAGTCAAACTGCTCATAAAGATTTTGAAGCATGTTGATGACCATCATTGGTGTCGCGGTGGAACAAATTTCCGTAAAGCCAACGATATCGCTGAAAAGCATTGTCACTTCGGGATAAGTTTTTGCTTCGATTGTTTCTCCTGAAAAAGGAAGGAAAATATACGTATCCTTGAATAGAAATTCCGATTCAAGACAAACAGTTTGATTACGAGGATCGTTTTTGTAAACCGTAATTAAAATATTTACCCAGCCATAAACGTTTCGCTATATCTGGAGGGAATATAAGATGAAGCAAGCTGACGTTCTTCTCTCTTTCGGCAGACACAGCTAGATTTGCTTCTTCTATAGAACTTTTCAGCTTGTCCATTCGTCTTCTCAATCCATCCTGCAGAAAGTTAAATATTCATTTTGCATCGCTTTCACTCGACAAGGAGGAAAAATTCACAGAATCGATTTTACAACGAGAACGACTTTATCAACGCTATGTTCGATTCAATCCACTGCACTGTACAGTGACGCCATCTAGAACGAAACGCTCTGCACGCTATTGCCCTCTATGCCGAGGAATCAAAATCCTTTTCAAACGCAAAATCCTTTTCCAGATGCATGGTCCACGAACATTGGTCCAGCCAATTGAAAATCACAATGAATATTTCAGATGGACCTGTCCATTGATGAAATTTTCATCGGCGGGTCAAATTGCACGCCGAAGATCTCTCTCTCTCTCTCTCTCGTGTCGTTCGTAGCGTAACGCATATACGTTTAATATAATATTGCCACTGGTATGAGTTCTATAAATATAAATGCAACGATACCGGTGAGAGCGTGAAACGTGAATTTTATTGTACCTGTGCCCTGGCCTGTTCCCCCACCAGGATGACGTCTCTCGTGGCGTCGTGTAATGGAATATCGGATATAAAAAGTCCTCGACCAGTCAGCCCTTCTAGGCCGTTCAGGAACGGCGAACTCACAAATAGGATGGAATCCGATTCCGGACAATGGACCATCTGACCTTTCATCTCTAAACCCTGGAATCGTTGAAATCCTATTAATGGCATAATTTTTGAAACTCGATCCAAAATGGATAAACGCAAAAGAAAAAACGAGGGGAAATACGTAGCGTGACGTAGCGAGTTACGTTGCGTGAGTTCGCTTCTAAATCTAATCAGAGATCGTATCGATTTTTGTCAAAGTGAAAGCACGAAAATTTTCGATCTCGTGCATTGATATAATACGTAATTCGAACAAACGTCAGTTACGTAACAGCGTAACAATTGTTCCAATTTCCACAGGGATAGCACATTGTAGCTGACTGAAATACCTCCGCGGGATATTTATCGACGCCCTGCGGTCTCTGGAGGGTGAGGACAAAAGGTGTGTTCGCGTGTTTCAGTATCTCGTGGAAAGTTAATGTAACTCCGCGCGGCCGTGTAAAAGCGAAGTACGTCGATATTTCTCTGCCCAATCGGTTCAGATAGTGCCCGAAGATCCTCATAAATCCGACCCCAAGCTGCACAAGCTCTAATTGCCGATCGACCACGAAATGCCATGGGAAGGCTTTGCAGAAACTTGCTACCCCCATACGTAGGTCCGTGGCTTCGGTCGACAGTGGACGGAACAGGGACGTAACCGTGTCGAGATTATCGCCGATCTCCGGATCGACCACCAAATGTTCGCTATAGCGCTCTGGAGTGATGCGATACCTGCGAAACAGTTCATTGAACATTATTACGCGTGTAGGATATACGGGGTGGCTTCGTTCGGTTAAACGTACAGAGCCTGATCGTCTACTGTGGATCAGCTGTTCAACATTTCAAGTTTTAATCTTCAAATTTCCAAACAATCAAAAACTAGATATTTGCATAGTACAATAGCAGTGACAGACATACAATACAATCGCCTTCAGATTTTCTATTTGTCCACTGATTTGAGACTTTTGATTCCAAACTTCGAAGCGAGACAACGCGAAAACCAAATCAACGTCGATTCCAATCTTTCGTCTATTTATCGGGCGGCTAATCAGTCTCCGAATTCGCCGTGGCGTTCACATCGTTGCAGTCGATTATCCCCGCGGGAAGCTTTGATTAAAACGAAACTATTCCAAGCTAATTATGGAGCTGGCTATTCGGACTATTTGGACAATGCGTTCCCTCGTTACAAGTAACTAGAGACAGATTTACGATTCGACGAATTCTTTTTCTACACGATGCGTGTACTGTGTAATGAAGTTCTTGATACGCGGCCGCTCCGCGCGTTCTCGAGTTTAAATGTCTGCAAACATTAGCGATCAATATTTGTCCACTTCGTGGTGACGCGATTCCTAGGACTCTTTCACCGTTACCGTGTAAATTGAGTGATACGATGTCAACGCGCCAATCGAACTAGCAAATACTAAATATTGTTCTTCTTTTCGCTGTAACATCGGCTTGGCATTATTCGGACACACTCAAGTGCACCGGCGATCAATAAATCGCAAATTGCGGCTGTGCACGTACGGCATTTCAAATAACGTTACCCGATCAAATCTGAAATGGCTGGTCGCGAAGCTGGACGAGCAAAAAGCACTAATAAAACCGTTTTATTTGGATTAAATCTCGTTGTCTCTCTTTCCGCGGCTACGTAGCTACTCCGACACTTTATTGAAATTACGCGAAACAAAGAAAAACAAAAAAAAAAAGAGAAATTCGTTCTTTGACTGACCTTCTGGTAAAACCTTTCTCACCGAGCCGAAAAGAAAAAGAAAAATTCGAAAGACTCGAAAATAAAAACTTACCTAAAAAATTTGTTGCTGTAGGGATCGGGTAGAATATGTACTTTGGCATCGTCGTTGTAAAACTGTCTGGCGATGCCTTTTAAGCTGCCGACCAGCAGATAGGCAACAGACGGGTGGTCAGTGGTGAAATGCAGCTCGATCGCTTCCGGCGTGGCGATGCATACAAACTCGGCCTCTGCCTCGGATCCGGACTGATGTTGCACGACGTCGTTCACACCGTCGAGAGTGGTCAGGAACGCCGTCAGATCGTTCCCGAGGCAACGGAACGCTCTCTCGAGCAGACCCACGCAAGCAGTATAAATCAGCTCCTGGCCGAGCTGATCGAAAAACGTCCACGCCACGTCCACGTCTGGAAAAGGTTTGCTGAATTAACTTTGACCTTCGTTGCGGGGGTCGATCGCACTCGCTTACGTTTGATTCCTCGTGGAATCGACCTTTCTCAACTTCTCGAGAGCGAGCGAAGGGCCGAAGAGCAATGCTCGTTCAAATGACTCGAACCTAGCTGACCTAGCTGCTTTACATTTGAACAGGTTTCGCGCTATGTAGGTCAGGAGTGACCCACGATACTGATACTTACCGTTAGATGTAACCTTCGGATCGATGCAGCGACGTGAATCTAATTGGTATCTTTTTTCTTTCGGCACATGAATCGATCGTATTGATTGGTTCCCCCTTGGAACTTTGGAAATCGTAGGTTTTATAGGATTCGGACATCGCGAAAGTTCCAACGAAGTAGCGAACGAGAGTGCGGGAAGAGAGGGGAAAAGTGTGTTTGAAGTTAAATTGGGAAAGTAGTACGCGACTGGATGAAACTACAGGATTTGTTGTGTTGAACATTTAAATGCAGTGTCGAGAACGATGAAAAATAACGCGAAATACGTGACTATTCGGAGTTTTGATTGGTTTTTTCGTTTTTTACACGTTTGTATGAATATTTCATCGTGTGCGTGTGTGTGTGTGTGTGTGTGTGTGTGAACAGATCGTTGATTATTGACAATATTTCACGACGAATGAACGCTGCAGTTAGTTCTTTCTCAACGAAAACGAATCGATAAATCGCTGTCAATTAATTTTTGCGCTGCAATTAGTACCTCGTAAAATGCGAATATCTGTTACGTTTTTTCGACTATTCGAAGGTGATTTTTTTTTTTTAATGCGCGATATCAGATTTAATCGGAAACTGGGCTAGAAGGAGTGGCTAGACGATAATCCGAATTATCTTCTGAGCACATTCGTAGAAATTTTCCTCGTTTTCGCCAGCAGCATAAAAACTGCTCGCAGCAAACAATCGGCACTCTCGATTTATCGATACTCTCGTTCTTTCAACTAATCACCAAACACCTCCGCAAATTACTTCATTCGCAGAAGCGAAAACCCACGTTCCATTGTGTGAACGTCACTCGACTGAATTCACGACATTTAACAAGTTTCCACGGACATCGGTACGGCTGTAATTTCTCTTGCGCAGAAAAGCGCATTCGTCTCTTGAAATTCTCCTCGACTGCTTCCTCGTTTTCTTTCAAGCAAGCTGACCCGATTTCGTTAATTACTTGTCTATTGTACTACTCTCTATAAGCGTTCCAACAGAATCTGTAACGTCTCATTTGCACAACGAGCAGATTTAGTGGCGATCCAATGGAGATTTCAAGGAATAGACCGCGACTTTGCCAGTTCGTAATTTCTTTCGCTGACAGATCATTATTAAAAACGCGCTTTGTACGAAATATTGGCGGTCGAGAGTTTAATATTTCTTCGTGCTCGGGAAGTTCGATATTTCTCAATAGATGGGACAATTAAAAAAAAAAAAAAAAAAAAGAAGCAGACAGAAAATCAGCGTGCAGAGAGTGGATTTCTCGTTCCACTGAGATATTCCTCGCAGCGGCCCTCTCTACGACCGTAATTTCGCTGACGAGGCGACCAGCGGCGAATTACTCGAACCTCTCCCCCCGTACCCCGTGGTAAAGACCGAAACGAGCAAAAAAAAAAAAAAAAAAGAGGAAAGAAAAAACAAATAAAAATTCCGATCGTTGCACGCCGAGTGCTTCCAATCTCTGACGATTTTGTTTCTCCAAGCGCTCCGTCCTTTATTGTAATTCCAGCTTTCAGATGAATTTTTTAGCTAAATCGAATTCGGATAACCTTCCTGATTGAACGAGTCGCAGACGGATCGACGTGAACTGAACAATATCTACCCTGTCGTACAAGTAGTAATTGTTAATCTCCGTAGGAGATAATGACACCGTAGGAGATATTTTTCTCGTCGAGAGAAAGTGATTTCGATCTGTCCATGGCCACTCCAGGGATCACGATTCTTGCTTGTCAATTACATCGAAGTGCTCGAAGAATCCCTTTGGACATTGGCAATATCCAGATATTTCGTACAGATCTATTCTCCCCGTTTGTCCTCTGCAAGTACAAAGAGACTCGATCGAGCAGTCGAACTGGCAAATTCGGACCTCTTGGTCGAATTATTAAATTTCACGTCAAACATCACGGATGCGAAAGCGACTCTGTTTCCATCGTCGCTACTACATTTCAATAACGCGTGTCAAAGTGATCGAGGTAGAGTTTCAAATTCCTTTTTCCAATTGATTTCCACCCTGCAGGAAGAGTTCAACCTCTCTAACCATCTCTGTCATCTCGAAAATAGCTGAAATCAATTCTTCAGGTACTTTGCGATTTCTTTTATTCTTCCATTCTTTCTCTCTCTGTTGAGAAAAGCAAATTCCCCTCTCCGAAAAAGGAAGTCAACGGCGCGCTGTTGAAGCATTTCGAGGAGCTTACGCGGGCGGATAAACTCGAGGTCGCGCGGTCGATAAACGGCCGCTCGATTTCTATCGAGCTCGCCTTGCAAATCCGGAAATCGAGACGACCACCGGGCCGTGTAGTTAGATCTAATGGCCTCGCGTATTATTCGGTTCCCACCGAATGTCACTGGCAGCGCGCGATAATCAATAGCGGTCATCGACCGCCTTGATGTATATAATACGCACAGCCAATCGTCTGGAACGTCGCGTGATGCTTGTCGCAACAGCCTGCCAAATCGGCCAGCTAAGCTTGACAAATCGATGTCCCGTTGCTAGTCAGAGGCTAGCTCGAGGCAGTCACAGTGTGTTTCGTCGATTACAACTCGAAATCTGCTGCTGCACGAGTAAACATATTCAAGACGCGATGCAAAACAAGCATCTGAGATCTGAGCGTTTCGTTTGCAAGTGTAAACCGACGTGCTCAGGATGTCACAGGAACAAATGGTACAAAACCTGGAATCCATTAAGGGCTGGGCAAACAATTTACATTCTCCTAAATGTTGGAATTAATGTACACGCGCGTGGCATTCTCGTGGGAAATTACATAACAATGGTGAAACCGAAATTTCCCCGAACGAATACAGATTCGCTGTTTCTTCTTTCTGGAAGAAATGTACGTGTATCACTTCTCACAGAGCCCCTCAATTGGTTCCGAGGTCTAACCCAGAATCAACTCGACCTCACCAGGCAATATCGTAAATGTCCCTTCTATGAACACCGAATTTATCACGTTATGAATCCGAATCCCTTCCGAAATGCGTATTTCCTTTCTGAAATACGAATAGGCTGAAATACGATTCAATCTTTCGATATACTTCCGCGCAAACTTTGATAAAACTCTAGTAGTTTGTAGTACAGGTGAACGCGTTGGCACGATTAATTCAAATTACTCTCGATCGTTCAACATTGAGAAACATCGTTGAAACGTACAAACAACAATTGTGTCCGCAGAGAAGTTTATAGCGTATGGAGAAACATGATTTTCAAATTTGCGTTTTGAAAGATAGAAACATGTTGTTCCAGCGAGTAGGAAGAGAGTTCGTCGTAGCTAGAGTTTTCTGCAGAGTATACTCGGGCTGATACAATGTTATCGATCGAACGCTGCAGTGTGACTTGAATTCTCACGCTTCTTTAAGGATTACTTATTTCGAGGGAGAAAGTGCAAGCGATGGATGAAATCTGGTTTACGGATTTCAGTTTTTGTTCCCGTTTCCTAGAAAATAGCGGCTGATCTAGTTTTTTTTTTTTTTTTACCAAGGTAAAAGATGGGCTTCTCCATCTCGGCTGAGGAGACAACGGTGTCTCGAGGAGAAATCAGGGACGCCAGTTTTGTGAAAAATTCGAGAGAAACCATTTTTCGACACACATCGAGACGTTCGTCGCGCTTTAACGCCCGAGCTCGTTCGAAAAATCTTGAAAATTTAATTCGAGAAAAGTTCCTCTATTTCCTGGTGCTGGCGAATCTGCGCCACTACGCTATATAAATAGTGCATTATACGGGCTGCGAGAGAGCCAACGAAAATGTGATTTCATCCGACTTTCTGAAAAGCCTTCCAGCCCGGAAAACCTTCGAGAAGCTTTCTTTCTTTCTTTCTTTCTCTCGGCATTCTCTCTGTTTCGCAATGTAGCGTGGCGTTCGGAGGTTCGAGGAAACGAACACGCAACATCGTGTCAGAGGAAATAGCCCGGAGAGCTCACCACCGCACAGCTCCTAAAATCGATATTCCTCAACCTTACGAGGAACTATTTTCAATTACGAAACTACCAAGGTATCAAGTATCTGTATCGTGAAAAGAAAAAGAAAAAGAAAAAAATCTGACGCCCGTGACCCTTTGTGTGACAACGCGTCCCTTCCCTCTTCAATTCATTAAAGATGTTCGACGTTGTCAAAGCAAGTGTTGAGGCAACAATACGAAATATCACCGGAAACTTTTTCACCGTCCGCTTTGAGCCCGCGCGCGTGGTAACAGTTCCGAACGCGCGTTTATTCGTGATTCGATTTCGATGTGAACGCGGTGTACTCCCTTTGAGGGAACGTTGATATTCACGACTGATTGAATTGGGACAATGCGTCGAGAGGGAACACTTTGGAAACCGACAACGTATCGGCAGTTACATATACGCTTCTGCACGGTTACGTACAAGTCTGCTTCGCGCACGTTACTTCTGGCGAACGTTTCGCGATCGACAATTCGTCGAAGGAAGGAGCACGCTCAGGCTGCGTGTAAACAGATATAGAATTTAGGCTAGAGCGACTCTTGGCTGATTCGTATTTTCTTAACACATATCCGTCCGGCATTATTTGCACCGCCATTGACCAAATGCCGGCATTTTTCGACACTATTTGTAGAAACGATATGTTCTATGTGAAAACAACCTAACTTTTAAAAAGTCATTTATTTTTCAGTGAAATTTCGGGAAATGAAATAAAATGAATTTGTATTTATATATACACCTTTATTTTTGACTTTTTTTCTTTCTGAAGTTAAATAAAAATTAAATCCACAAAAAAGTTGAAACGAATTATTTTCGAAACTTTAATTTTATCAATAATTAATAGTTCTTCACTTCTTCGGGTGAATTTGGCATAATTTTTACAACAGGCATTCCTTCAAAAGGTTCCAAGACAGGTTCTATGTCAGTATCACACCACAAGTCATCTTCAGAATCACTATCATTTTCAGAGTCACTATATTGTAAAGGATTTAGACGTGGGCGTTTTCTTGTCGCAACAATATCACTATCGTCACTACCATCACTATCAAAATTAGATTTTAAAAGATCTTCAATGTTATCACTAGGCTCACAATCAGATAAATTGTCTGCACATATTTCTTTTTCGTTCTCCATTTTAGATTTACTTTATTATTTGATTTTGATAAAAATAGGTTAAGAAAATTAACAGTAATAGCTCTGAAATTTCTTAAATCTCCGAACATCCAAGTGCTTAAACTTTGAATAAACTTCTTCTATCCGCAGTACCGACTAATACGTTTTTAAATTAATTTTTTTTTTGCGTTTGCACCCTTATACGACGCAACTGAATCTGAAATCAGTATTTTTCGTAGAATTATCTCAGTTTGGTAAAAATTACGTTTTAATTTATTCGGATTTAATAAAACAACGATCAATTATTTACTGCATTATACAAATAATGACGAATTTTCGTCATTTGGCCGCTGGTGATTGTCTATGAAACGACGATTTTTCGTCATGCGTACGGATATGTGTTAACGTTTTATCCAACGCTCGTGATGGAACGATCGACTCACATTATACACGCTGCCCAGTATGCACGTCCAGCGAGAAATATTTGAAAATAATGAATTTTTTTTATAATGAAAAAAAGAAATCAAGGTTCCAGTTTGTCCGTAATTTGTGTTTGAATATGTAGTATTTATAAACAAATGTTCAGAAAAATTTGTTAATAATACTCGGAGAGATTTATCGAAAAATACGGTTTTTTGAGTATATTGTTTAAACAAAAGATCTTTTTGCGAAATGGCGCCATTTTACACAAAAACGGTATCTTCAATCATTTCCGAGATATTTAACGAAATATGTTTCGCACTCTCAACTTTAAAGATAGGCTTTCAAACCACTTCAACATCGACCATTGCTCCGATAGAAAAAAAATACGGGTCGAATATTTCTTTGAAAACTACATTCATGCCAAATTTCACTTCAGAATTGACGATTCCTGGTTCGGTATGTTCCCTTGCCGGTTTTGGCTATCGGTTTGTCAAGTTACTAAGCTCAGTATAATTACTTGTAAACTAATATTCGTCGATACCTTCAAGATAATAATATTCTTCAATGAACTAATTTTTTAAATATTTCTTTAAAGTGTGTGAGAACAATAGTAACAGTCACTCTTATGTAACGAAGTATTATAAAATGTACAGACAGAAAATGTTTTGCTTCTCATTTTTTTCAATGCACGTACATACGTCGACAACTAACAAGCAATTAATAAGCTATCGATCGGTAACCGTTGACAATCGAAAAGGCGATTAACCCTTTCACGACCATAAGGTTACTAAGAGTAAATATTAGTATGTAACTGTTTATTTTAGTTTGTTTAGACGTAAGATAAATAAAAATCATAAGAAAAATACATAACAATGTGTAGTTCTTTTGGAATTTTATGGAAAATATTTTTCCCAATGGACTATAAAGGTAACACAAAGGTTATGGTTAGGCTTATTATACAATGTCTTTTATTTATTGGTTTATTATAACAAAATGTTAACTAAAATAATACAAAATTATGAAATAAAATTACTATAAAAAATGATGTGCCAATTGTGATATTCTGCGAAGCAATTTCTTTTGGTTGTGAAGCAAAGACGGACATTGCAAATAGTACATATATTAGTTTAGCACAATTTGCACATATTTTTTTTTCTAAACGTTCCCATTTACATAATTGCGTTCGGCATACGTTCTATTTTGACATTCTGTATAAAAAAAATGCAGATAAGGTTATAATTAAATACGACAATCGCCAATTTTAAAATGTGGAAAAATGTTTCACTTAGTTGTGAAAGTGTTAATCGGCTAGCGATCGATAAGCATTAATATAAAAAGAGCCGATTAATAGACTCCCGTTAGATAAAGTGTTAAAAACAATTGTGTTTTGCCTCGACGGGTTTCTTTTCTTCAGGAGGCAGGCGGCGGTCTATCGATCGCGATTGTGTGCACCGTTCCTGACGCGAGTCAATACGAGAAAATGTACTCTAATACGAGATACGCCTTTTCAAGGCGAGGCATTTCGAGCCACTCTCCGAGGTTCCATCACGATCGCACGAGAAATCCTTTTCGCGCTTGGCCAACTCCGAAGAACGATTTCTCTCTCTCTCTCTCTCTCTCTCTCTCTCTCCTCTTGTTATCTTTTATTTTTTCTCCTCTCCTTATCCGCCATTGCTTCCTTCGTTCTCTCGTTGCTCGGTTATCGGTAACGTCGTAACGCTTCTTGTTCTCTGCAACACCATCTTTTTTCCCCTTTTTTTCTTACGCGTGACCAAATCATACTTCGACAATTTTCTTCCTTCTCGTTAGATAGCAGTCTACACATTTTTTTTTTTTTTTTTTTTTGGTGATATGACAAGATGTTACTACATTTACCGCTCTCATTTTCTTTATTATCGCTCGTGATTTGTTATTTCTTTTTTTTCTCTCTTTTCTTTTTCCTTGAGCTCGTTGGAATGATATCACTGAGTTCACCAAATTTTTAAATACGCGTAGAAATTATTTTACGAAATGGTAAATTTATTACTTATTTCGCCCGGGTTGTAAATAATTAAATATATTGAAAATTGAACGAAGGTTTGCGATAGATGTGCATATCTCTATGAAAACTGCAACGTGCTGCTTATTTCATGTACAGGGATTCCTTGGAAAAGTTTCACCTTCGCGATGACTAAAATACAATGCAAAAGAAAAAAAGAATTTTATTTATCTCCATCAAATCCAAGGTATAGAATTCAACTACGATAGGCACGGATAAACTTTTCTTTTTACTCTGTACAACGTACTGCTTCGAAAAATAACCTCGGTCGACAAGTTATTCTCATTCTTGAGATCATTCTCGTCTCGTTCTTATTCTTAAACTGATTTGATCGATGGCAACTCTAATTCTAAGACAAAAAAAAAAAAAAAACTTTCGAGATCATTCCAGCGCAAGGGGTTAATATTATCGAGTGAAATCGATGTCTGTCGGCGAATAGTCCCAAAGTTAAATAAAAATAATTAACGATAACGCGCTTAGACCGGGAAACTGCAACATCAAGAAGTCGGAGACGAATCTTTCGCGACTGGCAAAAGGCTTTCCCCCATATCCTAATTGCGAGAGTGCAAGCTGTGCCGTACACCGCAACGCGGTTACAAAGGGAGAGCCGTGCTATTACATTATCGTGTACACAGCGTGTCGCGCTAATGAACGATAAATTATTATCGCCGAAACTTTCTCCCTCTTGCTGTTCCATTTTCGTTTCGACGAAAACCTCAAACGCGATTCGCCTGTTTTTCATCGTCCCCTTCGAGTTTATTTTCTGTGTTAGTTAGATATTAATTCGGGGCGACAGCTTCTTGGCGTCGTAAATCTCGTTTCCAATCAAGTTGTTGCTTTTTATTATGTTCTTAGTGGGAAGGGGGGGGGGAAATACGGTTGCAAAACACAGTTTTTTTCGCAATTTTGAACGACCGCCGCCGGAAATCCTTGATAAGGTCCCGGCGGAACAGTCGAATTTGAATATACGTTACCATGCACATTGATTGTCCATGATGATTAATGAGACGTTCGGAGAACATGCTCCACTGTAACTACAACACTTGACAACCGAATGCAAATTAGGTTAACATGCCCTCGAAAATGAAGGATCGGGAGCCAGGGCTACCTGACGGCGTATATTGCGTCCCGTCGAACAAGCTGGTATGGAATTCCCGGTGGATCATTAAGATCGATCCATCGACGGGCTGGCATTATTCAGAGGACTGCTAGGATCTTCTCCTTCGCCGGCGTGATTTCATTAAGCGGAGAAATGATCGTTTTACCGAGAGCTGAAACTCTCGGGTAATTATCTTTCTAGAACGATTGTGTTATCGGTTTTACCAGTTCGCGACGAGGGAACCTCCAATTAATTAATTGCTCTTCTTTTTCCTCTTCGGAGAAGCACCCTTCCTCCAGAGCTCTTTATTATATACGCGAGATATAAGATATTTTTCTGGAAAAATAAGTTCTCGTTCAATGGCGGAGAGACTTCAGGCCTCGGTTCCATCATTTAGGTAAATAAGAACACACTGAATAGAATAAGTTGATCACGTTCGAAATATGTACACGGGCACGCATCTTCATTCATCGGTTTGAATTATCCGCGACTATTAATGCAGCGAGCGGTTGCATTTTCAATTCAGAGGCATCGAGACGATGCTTCTTCTTCCGTGCACCTGCATAATCGATAGTTTCATTAAGGAAGACAAAAAGCAAGAATCGGGCCACTCCGAATGGCGGAGTCTGCTTTCCATTACGGATTCGTATAATAAGTTTACATGCGAACGGCAAATTAGATCGTAAGGACCTGTACGCGCGTGCACGCACACACGTACACACACACAGAGTTTTAAAAGTTTCGTAAGTAAGTTTCGCGCAACTTATAAATACCTTCGAATGCAATAAGCGTCTGTCACGATTGAAGTGGGTGAAGATAATTACAGCAGCTATCATCTGTGAAACAATACCTGCTCGTTTTAAAATTGGTTTATCGCTCTAATCCCTCAATTAGCGCTTTCACAGATTATCGAGTAATAATCGACTTATCGTTCGAATTCTTTCGCGAATCTCAGTGTAACAGAATGTAACGGAATGATCACGGAGTTATTTTCTCGAGCTGAAAATCAACAGATAACGAAATATTGACAGTATGAGTGAATCGAGAACAGAAACATCTAAACAGAACATTCTAAGCAATTTCGCACTGAAAATGTCCGTCTGCCACGGACGTCTGATAAATTTGATATCGAGGAACGTCGTGTAAATGGTACGAGTTTCGTCATACTAGGCTACGTGTCAAATCAATACGATAATATATTGAAATAGCATGCATTGCTCGTGACATAATTGCTGAGGACATACATACACGTGCACGTGTATGTACACAATGGAGTATAACGACGCGAATAATTCAACGTTAAAAGCATAGGAGAACGATTCTTGTCACAAGGAACAACACGAGTTTAATCTCTTCTTAGGATTCTTAGACTTTATACTTTCAGAAAATCTCATTGTCTGGATTTTGTTCTAAATTCCTGAGCTTTTGCATCCACAGTTAATCTCTGATATTTTTATGTTCTTGGTTTCAGAAATCTTGGACTGTCAAAGTATTCAAGGATCTATTACTTTCCTGTGCTCAAGCATTCCTGAATTCTTGAAAGTTTTGGAACTCGCAACTTTTGATTTTCATGTTCTTCGATGCGAGTTGACTTTTCGACCTTTTTTTTTTTGGACTCGTGAACTCTCTGATCACTGGACTTTTAGAATCCAATGAATTTTTGGATCTCAGGTTTACAGATTGTCACGAATTGTTAGTATCGTCTCTGTCGAGTCAGTGTAGTGCTTAGTAACATTTTTATCGGCTTTTCATACATATATATTCGATAGCGTCTCCAAGGGGACCCACGTTCCTAATATCGCACGAGCCCAGCTCCATATTGTCTTTATTGGGTCACACATGTGTCAGGTTATTTCAGAGGGACCACATGGTTCCTATTATAGGTCGGGTTAGGTGTGCGCCACATATCAGACGAATGACAAGATTCACTTCTGAACAAAAGTCTATAATACATCATCCGCTCGGAGAAATATCTCGAAAGTCGAACCTTTAATGTGAAAATGCACATTAACTCCTTAACCTTATAATGACGTCTGGGAGACGTCATACGTTTCCTAAGGACTATGAATTATTAATTTGTTCTTTCATCATTTTTCATTAATTTCCTTTACAAGTATTGCGTTCATGGCATTTCTCAGTACAAGTATAAGAGTATAAGTTATCTTTGTCAAGTTTACACAAATGTTAAAAAATAAAAAACATATATCATTTTTTGGTTATATTGAATTTCATTTAATTCGTATGTTAAGGGGTTAAAGAATTCCATTTTTTCCCCCATTTTTCAGGATGAATCATTTCCACGTTGTACAAACACTCGTTCAATCATTTATGTTCCATAATACTTGTGACACATAATTTATCGCGTCGTTAATTGAATATCTCTTCAGAGAAGGAACTTTCGGAGAAGGAACATCTGAATCTGATTCACTAGCCATGCCGGTTATCTCTCACCTTTGATGTTTCGTTGATGAAACATTCAGTTCGCTCCATATTTCGCGAAGTAAGATACGCAAATGTCAGCCAGCGAGAGGGGAACGTTCCACAAAATGGAGAACCAGTGAAACGCGCCCTTCGAAACGAAAAAGCAGTGGAGCGGTGGCAAATTTGAAAATTACAAATTTAACCCTTAAAGGCCCCCATAGACGTTGAAACATGCTGCGATGCATGCATCAACTCCTAGGTTTCACGAAACATCAGATGATGTTTCAGAATCAGCTTGCCTCCACTCTACTAATTCTTCAGTACTTCGTGTGACGTCAAAGTTGAAACAAGTGTTTTAAAATGTCGGATCGTCTTCCAGCTCCAATATTAGTGATAGTAATGTTAGGTTTATTTTATCATGGACTTTCTTCGTCCAACTAATGCTAGAAGTCTATTCCTGCATCAGTGATTCCTTGCTCCTCAGTGGTGCTTGCATCAGTGATGCATGCATCGCAGCATGTTTCAACTCTCTATGGGGGCCTTAATATTGGAGCTGGAAGACGATCCGACATTTTAAAACACTTGTTTCAACTTTGGCGTCACACGAAAAACTAAAGAATCCACTCGGTAGAGTGGAGGCAAGCTGATTCCGAAACATCATCTGATGTTTCATAAAACCTAGGAGTTGATGCATGCATCGCAACGTTTCAACGTCTATGGGGGCCTTAACGAACCAATGCCACCATATAAGCAGCATGGCACTTTTACTTACTGGGTCCAATGCCGCGTATATGGCGGCAAAAACCAATTTATTATTTTTATCACTTTTTAGAGCTGTCATATTTACTATTAACGCGTTAAGTATTGTGCCATGTCATTTCTGTGAATTTGTTTGTCGTTTGTTATCTATGTTCTGTTATATCTTTTACCGTTTTTGTGTACGTGCACTGGTGCTCTTCGCGTGCAAAGTCAGTCTTGTGTTTGATTTTTCAAAAGAACGTGCGCGTTATCGGAGTTTCTTTTACACAGTTTAGTTTATTATACTTTATCTTGTTAATAAAATTGTGAAATATGGCCGGAAACTCTGAAAGAATAATACACGATGAGAACGATCATTTCAATGATATTAGCAGTAGTGGCGACGAGTTTGAATTCGGTATTTCTATCGATGAAAATGAAAATCTGAGAAGCATTACGTTTTCAGACTATAATGACAGTGATAGCGAAGTAGTTCCTAGAAAAAGAAGAAAAATTCCAAATATAAGTTACAGTGAGGATGAAGAAGATGAACATGATGATACTGCTGACGAGAATACCGAGTGGAAAAATGTTACAGAAATTGATGACATTCCACATCGGGATACAATTCAATACTTTTTCTCTTCGTATGAAAAATACTTGAAATACTTCTGGACCGTTAAGCGTTAAAAATCACTCGAGCGTGGGAGAACAAATCAGGGGAGACAACGCTTACGTTTACGTTGTTTTCACCCCTTATACGTGTATACAGGGAACTCGACACCGAGTTTAAAATACGATGCAGGTTACAGGCGTCATATCGTCAAGAACACGATTACGGTGGGCACGAACGCAATTTTCTTCGGACCGCATGCTCGTCAGGTTCATTAATCTTTCTGGCTAGAAATTATACGTACGTGGTGTGTACGTCCACGTCGGCCGACGTTTCTGCACCGAGGCGAAAACTTTGGCACATTAGGGGATCGTTCGTTGCACACCTCGCAACGTTGCAATCTCGCCAGAGAACTGCATCATCGAGATAACGTCGCGAGCGTGACTGGCATGGTTGCCCGGGTATTCCGCTCTCGCGTATCACGAAATTTGCATTTCTACGGGTAATTACGGGATCAAGCATCTATGTTTCCAATTCGCGTTACAGCAGAATCGAGATTCGAACCGCGCTGTCAATGACACGTGCGCGTGTCTGTTAAGACCCCCATAGACGTTGAAACAGCTACGATGCATGCATCACTGATACAAGCAAGGAATCACTTATGGAGGAATAGACTTCTAGCATTGGTTGGACAAAGAAAGTCCGTTTCGGATTTCGCTATCCTCGTTTGTCTGTTTATTTCCTGGTTAAGTGTCACTCGGGGTCTTGCTCACCAACCGTGACTCTGATCCTTGCATCAAGACCACTTGAGAACGAGAGGGCGACAGTCGTATCGAAACGAGGATAGCGAAATTCGAAACGGACTTTCTTTGTCCAACTAATGCTAGAAGTCTATTCCTGCATCAGTGATTCCTTGCTTCTCAGTGGTGCTTGTATCCGTGATGCATGCATCGTAGCTGTTTCAACGTCTATGGGGGCCTTTACGTGTTTAAGGCCTGCTGCGTGCACACGAGTCTGTCTCCGTCGGTGACACGTCGCGTCTCTACCGAGTCTTTGATACAAGTTTCAGTTCGATACTTTACTCCGGATATTTGTCTGGCATTGCTAAACAAAGCCTTCTTCGGAGATTGGATGACCCAATACTCAGTGTCCGATACGCTCTCGAAACTACGTATGCAACGTATGTATGTAATGCCCGACTATCGATAATCCCGATTCTAATTGCTGGGACATATATATATGAAACCGCGACCGCGAGGTTCACGCAGCCAGGGAATAACAGATTGATTTATCTATACGATTCAACTTCGCTCCACGCGTAATATTTGAACAGGTCCGTTGGGAACTGACAATGAGTTGAGAAGCGTCATCGATCACGCGATGCCTCGAATCGTCGATGAGCACTCTTCGAAGGTGAGAAAACCAGCGAGTGGTTGCTGGCGATGGAATATTTCCGGATTGCGAGCGTGGCCGCAGTGGAAATCGATTGTTGCCGATTGTTTGCACGAGGTTGCTCGAAATTTTTTCTCTAATTTATTTCTCGTGCTCGTCGAACAAATCGGAAATTGAAAACCGAGGGGAAACTCGAGAAACTACCGCGACGCGCGTGGCAGTTCTCACGGTTGGGGAAAAGAACAGGAAAAAAAAAAAAAGAAAAAAAGAAAAGAAAAGAAAAGACTTCTCTGGGCTTTGTAGCGCGAGGCATCGATCGCCGTTGCGAAAACGAGCGGATAAAAAGGGGATTACAAATCGCGCCCCTGTTACCAAGATGGAACGCCTTTGAATATTTGATATCCGCGGTGCTACGGTATCGATTGGTTTTCGCGCCATTCCGCGGTCATTCAATTAAAAACTCGGTCAAGCCTGCATTAACAAGTGCCGCGTTATCAGCGGCCGTGTGAAAGAGTAAAGCGGCCGAAGGCTCCACTCTTGAAAGAGAATCGACGGAAGGGAATAGGGAGAGAGCTCAACGAAATTAGTCCCGCGGATTCCCCTCTCGATGAATAGATACTTCTCCCTGCCTTCTCTATTCATCGGCTTCCAATTTTTCTTTTCCTTCTTCTCTTCCATTTTCTCCCGGTTCTTTCCAGTTCCCCCTTCTTCCCCCTCCCCTCCCCTCTTCTTTATCCTTTTCTTCCATTAAAAGGTCGCCACGGCGTCGAACGGCCGGCGTTCGACCCGAGCATCCATCTCGGAGAAGAATTGTTCGCCACATCCGGCGCCAAGTAAACTGCACAGAACACACCAATTGCCGTTCATTCGTCGTTCGCTGAACGGAGAAAAAAAAAAAGAAAAAAAAAGAAATGAAAATGTCCCGATGTCGCGTGGATGCGCGATCGTTGTATGCTCGCCAGCAACGAAACTATGTCTCTTTCGAAGAAAACTCCTGCAAAATTGATAGGCGTATCAATCTTGCTTGCAACGACGACAACGACGCAGATAACGACAGCCGCGTTTATACAGTTAATCCCTTAAGCGTTTATGTCGAGTACACTCGTCGCGAGAAGATGGAATTTCTTTTTCTTTTTTTCTTTCGTTTGATGTAGAAGAAAATTCGCTTTTGCTATTTGTTCTAAGATTTAGGTAAATCATGTATAATTTGTAATTTTTAGCATATTTCAGAATATTTTCAAGGCAGCGAAACAAACGTAGGAAATACGCGCTTGAAAATAACGGGGAATAAATAAATGTTCGGAGAAATCTGACGCAATCGACACAATCCAGAAACAAATTAAATTTATCTCTAATCATTTTAATTTTGCAAATGTTTAATTTTTTTTATTTCTTTTTATGAATTCATGAATGAAAATTCAAGATCTTCTCTCTACACTTTCAATGGTTATTTTTATGAGATAATTTTCAAAAAATGAAATGCCAAGTTTCGTAAATACCAGTGAAATTAAAAGTTTTTCAAAGAAGCACTCGATTTTACAGCAAGTGCATTTACATCGTATTTTCGTCGAATATGTTCGTCATCGCCTGGAAATAATTAAGCACACTAGTGCACGTTCTGGAAATAAAACAAAACGCTTAAACGGTTGATAAATAGTTTCGTTTCCTTATCGAAGGTGAACAACGATGTGCGCCACGTTTCAGAAAGAAGATGAAAAGGTAATGAGAGCGAAGTATAGAAAAAACATATTATTTGTCGCGCAACGCGTTAAGGTTTCGAAACAGTCGCAAACTTGTCTTCAATTCCGTAATTGATTAAATTGTAACATTATGGCACGGGAAGGTGTAACGTATTCTTTGCAATGTTTTATGAAAAATATTCAAACTTGTACCTCTTGTAACTTGAACATATCCGATCGTAAATCGTAATTCTCACTAATTTTCATAGATCAATGCAACGACAATTATAATCTTGTAATAAAGAGATCCGTTTGATCTCATTTGACAGTGGCGAGTTCGTTCGTTTGAAAGATAAATTTACGTCATGTAAAGTAAGAAAGTGAAAGCAGCTTTCTTTTTTCTCGAAAATTACAAAAATTCAAACATTCCCTTTCGTAACTAGATCTACCATCATTTTGAAGATCGAAGCGTCCCTTCTTTACCGACTTTCTGCACCGTTTCTTTTCCCATGATTTTTATTAAATTTTGAACATCAGGCCTGGACGACGAAATGTTAATATTTCTCGAATTTTTGTTACTTAATCCTCAAAGTTCAATAAAACAGCAAGTTTTAAAGAGGCCGTGAAGAAAGAAACGCAATCGTAGCGAATTTTTCGATGTTTCTACACGCGTTTGAATTCTTACTATTTCCTCCTTTACACGATGTAAAATTATCTTCGAAAAAGAAAACAAAGAAACAGGGCAACAAGCCGACGACTGTCAAAGTACAGGCTTGACACGTTAAAACCAAGGGACCAAGCTGATCGTTATACGATCTTCCTTGTACGAAATTATATCAATCGAAATTTTTCGTCGACAATTTTTCATCGTCGTTTGTACTGTTGTGTACGCAACACCTTCGAACTGTAGCTCGTAAAGTACGAGCAACAGCATGAGCAATCCGTAAGTGGACAAACGTGGCAGCGTCTTGCTACTTCCGTACGTGGTGCACGAAGCCCGCGAAGTATCGCATAACTTTTCAACTTTAGAGATTCGAGGGAAGATTTGCCGAGTACGGCTTCGAGAAACGGCGAAACGCCAATAATCATCGACGACGCGACGAATAACTGCGAGGATAGAACGACAACAGTAACGCAAAATAATACACCTTCCTCCAAAATAAGTGTCCCGTTTACACATTACATTTGCTCCGAAATAAGTGTCCACCTTTCAGAATGTAATTTGATTATTTAACTTGTTTTTTAATAATTTTATACGTTTAAATATTTTTAAACTACGAACGTAACAAATTAGTTAACTAATTAATTAACAATGGTGATTGCTTCCTCACTGCAAGTGATATTTCTCTTGATAATACTAATGGTTAGAGTGTCATCTACCTTTGGCAACACGTGGTAGCTTATAATCGTTTCCTCTTTTGTTATCGTAATAATTCGTAATATATTTATAACAATATATTGTAATTATCATTATAATTTATAATCATTCCTGCTAATGGCTTTTGCTGACACAGCCATATTGCAGTCTGTTATGTGCAGTGTTTTAAAATTTTTAAGAAGACATTGTAAAACACCTTCTCTTTGTTCGTTAGTTAAATTTGGTTTTTCGTGTCTTTGAAGGGTTCGCCATTATTTTTAAGAGTTAATAAAAAAAAGGCACAACAGCGAGCAATATTTGTAAACTTTGTTTTTGAAACTTATTGAGACTCCTCACATAACTTAAACCTAACCTAACCTAACCTTCAGCTGGGTTGAACGTTTGTAGGTTAGAGTCCTACCTATAAATCTCGAAAGTCTCTGTTTGTGTTTGCGCAGCATTTAATAATTGATCCCCTTTCAACCCTTAATATAATGAAAGTACACAAATTAGTGGACATTTATATTTTGTGAACGGAGGGAAGTAATAAATTGACAGGAACGAAGTTTTTATAGCTGTCGGACTTGCAAAGCTTTGCACGATCGAATAAAAATAACAGAAACAAAAGCTTTTAAAACGCGGCGTTCGTGCGTTCGCCGACGAACGATCTGTCAGGCAGCAATTTTTGCCTTTTCAACGAATGAGGCATTGCACGTCGCGGTGCAGTTTTCGTTTTCGACAAGCATCAACCAGTGCAAGTTTACACATTGAGACTCGTCTCTTTCGTTTGAATCGCCATACTACTTTCGAATCTATTATCGAATAATTGCAGCAGCCGTGAAATAACGGAGTTAACCGAGTTCACTGATTAATATCGCTTCGGCAACTGTTAACGCTCTAGGATTTCCAGTTATTTGCACAACGTTGCGCAATTGTTAACTAATTGTTTAAACGAACTTTGTAGCTAATAATGTTAATCATTAACGAAAAACTATGACACGCAGACTGGATATTAACATTAGAACTACCGACAGTTAAGACGTAAGAAGTTATTTATACCAAAATTATCTTGATTTCTAATAAATAAAAATAAAATAAAATTCATTATATTATTTCCTTAGTTATCATTTAGTAAAAGTCATTGCATCGTTGCGGGGGAAAAAAATTGTAACGTGAAATAGAAATTTTAAAATAAAATTGTAAAACCAGTCATTTCGACTGGTGTGGTAGTTCTAGTGTTAAACAGCATGCAATTACCGACTGGAAACTTCATTAAAATGCGAAATTGGAAAATCACGGGAATAATTAGTAGACGGCAGATTGTTCGCGAGTGTTATGCTTTGAAAACAGCGTGTGTGTACGTTCGTTGGGAGATGCCACGCTACATTCGTTATCTTCTCAGGAACGAGCAGCCTTGTTAGTTAAAATTTTGTTACGACGCAACACGCCGAAGAACATGCCGTTATCGTTGCAAACAAAGTTTTACAATTATAGTGGAACCTTGTTTATCGAAAGAATACATTATCTGGCTAGAGGGGAGGATCGAGAAACAAGAACGAGGAACTAAAACGACATTGTTATTCGACTATCTGAAAAGTACTACTTGAGTTTACGAGCAAATCGTAAATTCACCGTAATTTTAACTCGATTAATCAAAGTTCCACTGTGTGAGACACACGTTCTCTTCGGTCCTTTTGCTCTGATATACATAAAACAAAATGGCGTAGCAAAGCGGGTACGTATCATGCACGGATCTTCCGTTAGCAATAACATCTTACGGCAGTTATAATACAGCGTCTCGTAAATGTCCTCCAGTAGGTTGTAGTTCTCCTCGGTGCCGACGTTGCACAACAGCTTCTCACTGGAATATCGAGAAAAACAGTTTACGATTACGAGAGACGAAACTTTTACTGCGCGCTTTAACAACGAATTCATTCGACTAGCTTTTTTTCCGAACACGACGCATAAACAATAGAGTGTAACGAGTATTCGGATGACGTTTCATTCGCTTCTCCGGTGAAATTCAATTAACACGGATCAGCTGTTCGTGGAACGATACCTCTCGTTTTCATCGGGGTGATCTTGTTACACGAACGAGTGTGTAATTCACTGTGTGTCGATCGTCGAAATAAAGCACGGAATGGGCGGGGGAGAGGGAGGGGGAGAAAAAAAGAAATGAAACTTTTTCGTCGACGATATTTATTTTCGTTCGCGTGACACTTCGAGAGTGGTACGGAAGTAAAGTGAAAACGACGCGAGAATCAAAATTTCAGGCTCTCGCGAAACGAGAGAAAACGTTGCCCGTTTTCGTCATTTCCAGCAACGAGAAACAAATTCACGCAAAACTAAAGTAAATATATTCCCGCGGACAGTATATTGCCAATATTAAATTTGAATGCGCGTAATTCGGATTCGATGTTCAATTTGTTTCTGCGCTGGTTGAAAGCAGTTGAAAGTTGTCGAGCCTCACGCATCCAGAAACAGATTCTTTCTCCCGATACAATTACCTTAATTAGTGTCTATTATAAATTTCCATTTGCACGGATATTTGTACGCTTTCATGTGTTCAGCTTATTGATTGGACAATATCTCGCGATCAGCTCGACGCCTTTGAATGAATATGCAAATCGACGACAAAACACTATGTAACACGCATTTAATATGTGCTCTCGCGTTTTGAACGTTTGTTCAATCGATGATAACATAATTCGTCAAGAGAGAATCTTCAAATACATATATATATATATATATATATATATATCAATCCTTTGCTTCTGCGTTTCGTTTTGTTCGACGATTACTCTGAATGATTTTGACCAAACTTTCTCATCGTATTTTAATCGACTCGTCGCTCGTCGACGCGCAAGATTTGTTTCGCGTAGAAGAATATAATTTGCAACATGAAAATACTTACAGAGACTTACTCGTGGTTGGAAACAGCTCATCGCCTTTGCTCAAGAGAGCTCCCAAAGCCACGGAAACCACCTCGTTCTGCAATAAAAGCGAAAGTCGAGGTGACTATAGACAGCAATGGAGGGATACATCTTTTTTTTTTCGAGACGTGCGCTGCGTATGGGATTCGGCTGGAAAATTGTGGGAATCATAGTGATTACCAAAATTGCAACACCTCGAGGAGGGTTTGTTTCGTTTCGAGTGTTTAGATTTTTAGCAGACGCCTCGTGCAGACTCAAATCTCACACATGTCTAGTAGATCTAATGTCTCGCGTCGCGATAGAAACTGATCGATTTTTTTAGAACTGAATTTCAAACGTTTCTTGAACAATGTTATATAACATGCGTATATTTCGTGGCAATTGGAAAAAATTTTGCACTTTCTTTATTTATGTTTAGAGCGAATAAAACCAATAATCGCGATATTAACGATTGCAGATAAGTTAGATCATCTTTTAATTGCAAGCAACCTGTCAATATTCGAATTCAGTGAGATATCGATATAATTGTTGTAAAACTCGCTTGGTAAATACATATCCACGTGTGCGTGTGCCATGTTGTGTGTTTGACATTTAACACATATTCATCCGGCATTATTTGCACCGCCATTGACCAAATGCCGGCATTTTTTGACACTATTTGTAGAAACGATATGCTCTATATAAAAACAACCTAACTTTTAAAAAGTCATTTATTTTTCAGTGAAATTTCGGGAAATGAAATAAAATGAATCTGTATTTATATATGCACCTTTGTTTTTGATTTTTTTTCTTTCTGAAGTTAAATAAAAATTAAATCCACAAAAAGGTTGAAACGAATTACTGAAAACATACTCATTATATTGTTAGATAAAATAAATTATTTTCAAAACTTTAATTTTATCAATAAATAATAGTTCTTCACTTCTTCGAGTGAATTTGGCATAATTTTTACAACAGGCACTCCTTCAAAAGGTTCCAAGACGGGTTCTATGTCAGTATCACACCACAAGTCATCTTCAGAATCACTATCATTTTCAGAGTCACTATATTGTAAAAGATTTAGACGTGGGCGTTTTCTTGTCGCAACAATATCACTATCGTCACTACCATCACTATCAAAATTAGATTTTAAAAGATCTTCAATGTTATCACTAGGCTCACAATCAGATAAATTGTCTGCACATATTTCTTTTTCGTTCTCCATTTTAGATTTACTTTATTATTTGATTTTGATAAAAATAGGTTAAGAAAATTAACAGTAATAGCTCTGAAATTTCTTAAATCTCCGAACACCCAAGTGCTTAAACTTTGAATAAACTTCTTCTATACGCAGTACCGACTAATACGTTTTTAAATTAATTTTTTTTTGCGTTTGCACCCTTATACGACGCAACTGAATCTGAAATCAGTATTTTTCGTAGAATTATCTCAGTTTGGTAAAAATTACGTTTTAATTTATTCGGATTTAATAAAACAACGATCAATTATGGTGAGTATTCGTCGGTGAAATGACGAATTTTCGTCATGCGGACGGATATGTGTTAAGCAGGGCGCACCGTGGAAATCGAAATCTCAAGACGTGATTACATACTTACAGAGAATTAGGTCTCAAGTTTTATTTGGAAATGTAAACGAAATTGTCAATCGGTCACATTTTTACCAATTGTTCGCTACTGGAGGAAATCAATATGACCGTTTGGACAGGAAGAACGGTTTCGCGGGGCAGTTTCCTTTCGAGATAAACCGCATAAACCGCATCTGTCACTGGAGAACGAGACCCGTAAGAAACGTTCATGCTTCGAACCTTACATTCCTCTGGAGAAACCATAAAACGATCTTGCTGTCGGGAACGATTACGACCGAACAATTACTCTTTTTCTTCGTGGCTTTTCTTTTCCACCTTCGTGTATAATATAAAGTTCTCCTTTACGACACGCGCGCCCGTAGATTACGACGGAATTGATAATCACTCGAGATGATTCGATAGAGGTTGGTTCGCTCGCGAACCAATCCAGCCTTTAATCGTAAATTATGACGAGTACTTCGCGCCAGAATTTATCGTTCCACTTGGCGGCAGCATCGGGTAACTTTCCATTCTCTCCGAGGGTGAAGGAAAGGAGAGAAGGGAGAAGCAGTGAAAATTTCTAGCTCGCGAAGCAGTTATGTAGGACATTAATTTGTCTGGACGACCTTCGTTGCTCGCCAGAGTTAAACGCAGACTCGCTGCCTGACCGGTTCGCCATGTTGTTCAGTCACGTTGAATCACGATTATACCTGGCCGCCCATCGACGAGAATTTTCCCCTTAATTTCGACATACGCCCGTGTCTCGTGAACGAACTTCCGTTGGCGACTAAGCGATTCACTTGCAATTCATCGAATTAACCAACAAATCGATCGTCGAGTTTCCCTCGTTAATTACGATTTTCATTTGGTGTCGTTGCATCAAATCGATAAGTAGCGAACAATAATGAAAAATTATTCACGTCGCTAGTATTATGTAGATCCTCGTTAGTGTCTCGTTGTCGTTGGAATTTACAGAAATGAATCGGTATCTGGCTTCGATTGCAAAAGAACCTCGAGTGTCGGTGGAAGAGATACGCGCACGCTGGGAAAGTTTTTACGTACGGTGTTATATCTCGCAGCGTGCGGCATAAATTTTTTAATTCTCGATGGCTCCCGGTTCGTAAATCTAGCATCGCGCTGGTTACTCGCTGGTTACGCTTGAAATTGCCGCGAGTATCGCGACATATAAATCACGAACGAGAAAGAGAAAGAAGAAAAGAGAAAGAAGAAAAGAGAGAAAGAGCCGAAAAACCGTTTCGGCAGAAATTTATGAAATTGTACACGGCGATAACGGAGATCCCTAATGACGTTCGCCGCGTAAGTTTGAGATATATCGAAACGAAGAATACCAAGGAACAACATGGAAAACAGTAACGCACAATCCTTAAGCGAAATTGGAACCGTTCACTGTTTTAAAACGACCGAAGTTGGCTAACGAGCAACTCATGGCAGAGTTCCCAGAATTGCGAGTGGAGAGGGGTTCAGTCAACAAGCTACCAGCTCCGGGGAAAATGTATCACGTCGATGAAGAGAGAGAGAATGAGAGAGAGAGAGAGCGATTGCGGGTGTGGCGACGTGCAAACGCGTTTGACATCTTGTAAAAGCAGATCGGGCGTCCCTTTGTGCGGCGGCTTTGCTCTCGAAGTCTTAGATGGAAATGCGAGTTTTCAGTGGTGAACGACGCGGGGATGCCAGGGGCCAGGAGGGTCGTGAGGCAGCTCGATCGATAACATAATCTCCATTGTCGCCCGGGGTCCGTTACTTCTGTTTGACTTCGGCACGATCGCGCTTGATGGAAAGTTCCCCTCTGTTTGAAGGCAAGGGGCGCTTCCGCGACCTGGCTAACTTCGAGTTGATTAAATTTCTTTATCGCTGGCGGCGGGACTTTTAAAAAGGAGAGTAAACCAGCCGAAGCGGAGTCGGGCAAATTGACGAGAATTTTACTTCACCCCGCCCCGGTTGCTTTGGTTTCGGAGTACTCGGAGTACCAGTTCCAGAGAGTGCCGCCCTCCTCCATTGAATCTCCAGCCAAACTTCAACCCCTGATCAAACAATAGCTGTCAGCCTCGCGACGAGGAATTTTCAGCTCGCTAAAAGCCGGCCATCTTCCCGATCGTCCCGAAGGAAAGAAAGTTTTCGTTGGATGGTGGAAAGTGTCGTCGACCGTCGGAAGTATTTGAACTTTTACAGCCGTGAAATTCAAAAGTCTTCTCCCTCCCTTTGAGGGAAAGGAGCGCGTTCGCGTTCGCGTTCGCTGAAACGTCGCTGGGAAAATTTACCGAATTTTGTTATCCGATCTGCCTCGATGTTATCCGATGTGCAGCCGATTTCTGCCTGTCCGTCGAGATAATGTATCGCGTGCGGTTATCGAATTTATTATGTCCCGTGCTCGACGACATCTTTTACACCTTCCCTCGGGCCTGCGACGTGACAGTTTTTTCGATGCCAGTTCGTAACTGTTTTCGCGCATGATTGATGACAACCGTTCACCGCGATCGACGCGTTACGCGCCTCACCGTTTCCACCCATCGAGACGAGAAATGTTAGAATTTCCACCAGTTTCGCCGGATCGCGTTCGATATCGATCGTTGGATATCGAACGCGACCGTAGTTGTAATTAATTCACGTGGCGACTGACCACGCTTCGATCGATGAGAATTTAAACGAAGGGCGCCGCGAGACGTCGAGATCGACTAAATAATAACGTAATAACTCGCCGTGTACTCGCGCGAGGAATCCGATTGGGAAATAGCTTCTGCGGAGGACCGGTGACTCGCCGAGATCGGATGGACTGACTCGTTGGTCAGAAAACTCGACGCGGCTGAACCATATTGGCCCGCGTGATCGACGAAACAAATCGAGGAACGAGTTGTAACAACGTTTCGTGGAACGTTTCCACGCGATCATCTCGCGCGCCACTCTACGCCGGTTGTAACGCGCAGCGCGTTAAATCGAATTTGGCAGAAGCAGGGATTGTTCGGATACGCAAAGTCTCGACAACGATGCTCCAATTTGGGACGAAAATCGATAGAACAATTGGGAGAAGGTCGCTCGAGCCATTCGCGAAAGCGCGCGTTTCATTGTAGACTGGTTTTTACGATCGAACGGATTCTTTCGAAGTTTCCTTCCATTCCTCACACACACACACACACACACACACACACACACACACACACACCGCTACGTGACGATATGCGTCAAAGTTTCGAACAGCGTCAAGATTTTCTACGCGCTCCTTCCACTCTCTCGTCTTAAATACGTATTTCACGCGTTTGATCTTAGTCGCGATTTTATCAACACGTGAATATTCGAAAGCGTGAGACGTGATGATTTTCATGTAGGCGAATCTAAACGCACCGTGCAATGAATATGCGTCAGTTGTTCCTTTTTCAATCTGAAGAAATTGGAATATCGTAATTTTTCGATCAACGATCTTTGAAACAACGATCACTTTCCATTTTGCATTTAATTAACGTTACGAGTAGTCGATCGCTAGGCTTCTCATTTTCCAATTATCAAGCCTCCTGAATGGAAATTGTATCATCAGATTTATTATCAGAAGTAACCTCTATTCCTCGAGATCCCTGGAAATTTTACATGACTAACGACAAAAGCATTTCGACTCGACGCCAGAACGCGAGGTCAAATCGCCGACAAATTTTCCAACGTGGTCGCGTCGGGAAAACACCGGGGCCGGAGGTTGTCAATCCGTGAATCCTAGGTGCAGGCACTGACGTGAAATTAATTGTTCCCGTGCCAGTGACTGACGCGGAGACAGAAACACACTTGGCGAAATCCGCCGCGTTGGAGGGGGACGACGCGTAAATTGATTCGAGCTCCGTTCCATTTCGACGAATTGGACGGACAGGGTCCCGAAACTTCGTTACTTAGTCAAATTTGCCGGGAATCAAGTTTTCCGCGCGCGTGCACTTACAGAATCGTCAGAATCGTAAACGTGTCCACCGTCGCCGCCGAAAACGACATTAATAAGCACGGTCACTAATGCTTGTCGGAAACCAGCCAATCTCATTTCTTATCAATACCGAGAAGTCGAGAAATTTTCGTCGATCAGAGTCACGCAATTATTCTTCACGCACGCACACTGTCAAGGTTATCCTTTCTCTTTTAGAAGCTCGAGGATGGAATTGATAATATCGTGGCTCGCAATTACGGCACGCTCGATGAAAAATTGTCTATGTTTTAAATTGTTGCAACATTATGAGAAAAATGTATCACATTGTAGCGTGAACCCTACGCTTTAAACTGAACGTTAATTTTTTTTTTTTCAGAGGAAAAGCAAGGATACTTTTGTTCTCGAGGGTTGTAAGAATTTAAATGCCTCTGGAAATATTAAGAAATCTCTTTCGTGACTGAGTCCATCACGGTCTCTTGAAATTTGTACTGTACTGTTTCTTTCTTTCTTTTTTTTTTGCAATTTTAGCGAACTTTGAATGTTAAAGTTAGAATGGCCAAATGTTGGCACTTTTTGATTTTGTCGATGAACTTTGGATGTTCAAGGTTCAAAAAAGAAACGTTCAGCCACTTACATAAAGGGAAGATTTCTATCTTCAAGATTATGGTAGACCTGGTCATCGAAAAAATTTTTTGAAAGCATTTAAATTTCTTGCAACAAAAGTATCCTTGCTTTTTTATCTGCTGCATAGTGTGAAAACATCGTTGGAAGAAAAGATCTCAAGATTAGTGTAGTAGCAAAGATTAAAACAGCTTGAAATATCGATAATTTTTCATCGAGTCCATCTCTGTATATCGCACTCTCGCGAAGAAAGTAGTACAACTCAAAAAGCGCGATTCTCGAGATATCATTAATATAAAAATGTTGCAGAGATCAGTTACGAAAATTTTACATATCGACCTTCACAATTATTTTGTAGGTAGAAAGAAAGCGTTACTGTTTTTGATTAATGCGACACTGTGCTGTATTCTATAAATACGTCTTATAATGAATTTTGCCTTGACTGCCACGAATAAATGCATGTTGATAAGATCTTACTTTATACTTACATCGAAGCACTTTGAATTGTGTTGTTTCTTTAATCAATAAAATAATGTCTAATTCTAGTATTTAACACAGTTTCACGGTTCTTCTGAAGAACGTACTTTTTCTAGTTGTGTCGCTTTTCAACACGAATGTTTATATTTTATATTATTTCTTCGGTATAATACGTGTCTACAGTAAATTTAATAATTCGGACAATCATGTGCATTATGCACGTAACTCACAGACTCTTCAATCTTCTCTCTCATTTTTGAACTTTCGCAACGTTGTACCGTATTAATGGATGGTCTGTAATACAGATATGGTGTTTCACTCAATTAATTATGGCGCTACTAACCTTGCACGTGACATCAAACACGATCTACTTGTCTAACTGTGGTGAAAATGGACACGGTGTAGAAGAATGTGTGTTATAATTCAATCCGCAACTGAAAGAAATATTTTAAAAATATTTTACAAATATTTTAAAAAGAAATTTATCAACGTCGAACAGTTCTGCGCGATTGAATGCATTTTATAAAATCCTATTTTTCGCTTACTTTTCGCTTTGTATCGTCTTTGTCATTCCCTCCGGCAAGAATGCAGCCGTAACAGAGTAAGGTTGCCGAAGTATAAATCGCAGATATTTGACAAAAGGAGCATGCAACAAATCATATGGACCGAACTTGTTCATACGTCCTATACTATAGACCTGCATTCAACGGTCTCGACACAAGGGAAAGTTTCGATAAACTCCAGATTTTCTTGAGACTTTCCGTACGCTCTTTACAGTAACAGCCTTGAAAATAAATTTCGAATTTCAAAGAATCAAATTTCTCTTCGCGACTAATTTCGCTTCGAGACGCTTCGTCGCTTCGAGCGTAACGTTCAGCTTCAATAGTAATATCTCCGTTGAAAAGGGAAGAGAAAATCGGGAAATATAAAACGGCGATATACACGCTCAGTTGGAATATGAAATAGAACCGAGACGCAACTCGGAATTAACATTTTATAAGCGAGATCGTGTTCACCCTCGCGTTCGGGTTTCATTTGTGCGTGCAAATATTGATATAATCGGACGGAGATTGCGAATTTTAATATACGCGGTGTGTGCACACGATTGAAAATCGAGCGGATCCGACGCGGAAATCTGCTGCGATGCCTGCGTGGAAATCAAAACGGGTAGAGCTAATCTGAGCCTGAAAGACACGGCGAGAGGACATTGCGTTGCGTTGCGTTGCGTTGATTCCCGAAACGATCACGTAAAGCGGTTCACGGCGATGGAAGAACAACGCGGATTACACTTGCCAGGAGGCAGAGCATTGTGTACTTTGTCGTTCGTTGGAGTTGAATCCCGGCAAACATACGTGTTTCCAGTGTTAAAAGGAATTTAACTCCCTTTCGTTACGAGCACCGGATATACACGATGTTTGTTGACATTTTTTTTTTTTTTATTAATCACAGATACATTAATTAAAAATACATAATACACTTTAGCCACCAAGACGAGTTTTATGCTTTGAAACGGTTAAAGTATCTTGATCTATTTGGAAAATACCGGCCATAGGTGTAACTGTTAATTTGTTGAAAATTTAGGTTAGGTTTTAGGTTAGATTTCTGTTCGAAAAATTAAAGTTTATCGAAGAAAAACATTCTAGGCCCTTGTCAAAATGTTACCAGGAAATTCGAAAAAGATTCCGTTTCAAAGCGGAACGATTAATAGATTCGGAAGATGATTTTAGCGTACACTTTTAACGAAAAGATCAATAAAGAGGCGATTTTTCTATTTTTTTCTATTCGACAGTGGAATATTTGTACGATAATGAATTATTGTAACAAAAAATCTTTCTTGATCTATTTGGAAAATACCGACCATAGGTGTAACTGTTAATCTGTTGAAAATTTAGGTTAGAGGTTAGATTTTAAGTTAGGTTAGGTCAGAGTTTTGGTTAGGTTAGGTTTTAGGTTAGATTTCTGTTCGAAAAATTAAAGTTTATTGAAGAAAAACATTCTAGGCTCTTGTCAAATTGTTGTACCAGGAAGTTGAAAAAAGATTCTGTTTCAAAGCAGAATGATTAATAGATTCGGAAGATGATTTTAGCGTACAAATACGTAGAAGTGCCAGATTTTACCACGTTCTCATAATCACCAAGCCACTGTCATTTGCTCGTCACTACATAATTGCCAGATTTATTTTTCGAATCGAATATATGATATATTCGTGATCGGTTGATTAGGTTTCGACAGCAAATATCTGAAAAAACGAGCAGACGCAAGCGAAACGAGATCAAGATGATAGAATTACGACGAACGGTGATCACGTTTGTACGTCAAGCTGGATAATACATATTTATTCGATCTATGGCTCTTCTCTTCCTCGTTTCTCGGGTGTCTCGACGCAAGAAGAAAGTCTCTGCCACGCACATTCGTGTCGCAGCAGCACGATCTCGGAAATCTTACAATTCCCAGTGACAAATGACGAATAGTGATATCACGTAATTTATGCATTACATTACAATATATAATTACAAATATCAATCATTCGAAGAATTAATTAAGGAACGTGTCACTATCCATCCAATTACGTGATTCGCTGGGCTTCGATTTGTATCAATGTCGCGACGTGAGGACGTGTAATTTCGTCGATAATCAGCGAGAAAAGAATGTAAATAGAGCATTTATCAACCTGTCGTGATATCGATTGCGCTCAATTTTTCTGCAACGTACAAATACGCACAGAGTATGCGTGAAATACGACGAGTGAAATCTAGTTAACTTCAGTTTCTCCAACTGAATCGGCGATCGATCGCGTGTTAGTTTCTCAACACGAGCGTCGTTGAAATTTCCCTCGCGAAAAACGCGGCTCGCTCGAAAATGCTAAAATTCCGCTCGAGCTGAAAGAAGGAGAAGGAGAAGAACTCGGCGGTAGCCGCGTTTAGGAAGAACAAGGCGCAACACAGGCGTTGGAAAGACGATTCCCGAGTACGGAATAGAAACGGAAGCGTAGCTCGGGGCGCTTCTCCGCGGGTAAATGCAATTGAAACTGCACTATGCGAAAAATAACGAGATCTGTCGAGGACAGACACAGGCTGAATGCAATAACGCGACGCGATCCCACCCCCACGTTCGAACGTCGAACGTCGATTTCCTTCGATGCTTTTATCAGCCGGGGGATACAGGCTAACAAGAGAGGTACGCAAGAGAGCGTACGTAAGGTATCGTTGATCTCGTTGCCTCGTCGATGTGTTGCGTTCGAGGTAGAAGATGCAAATGATCCGATGGAACTGAATTTTGGAATTCAGAGGAGGATAGACTCGAGCGGATGAAACGCGATAAAACGAAGAAGACCGAGATGCGGTAATTTCAACGCGAACGCCGCGAATAATATTTTAGTTTCTCGTTCCATTTGTTGAACCGTTTCGTTCGACTTCGACAGATTTATCCGTTCAGCTTGCGATTTCAGCGTGCATGTATCCTTCCACGAATAATATCTATGTCTACGTTGGGTCAGTCGCGATGCGCCACAAACACGAATACAAAACGTTGTAAAACGTTTTCATTCTTGAATATCTAACGAAGCGTTATCGTTGGTCGGCAAAAACGGGAGAAATCCTCTTGCTTTTATTGGAAACGTGGAACAGCGTGCGCGAGGTTGCACTCAACCGCGGGGAGCTGGTAACGATATTGCGCCGTTTTTTTGATTCCGTGTTCGTAAATTGTACGGTTTGTACAATCTAGCCGAGACGCGTAAACGGAATATTCGGATTTCGAGTTCGGTAGTCTGCGTCGTTCGTTGAAGAAGCGTCAGTTTGTTGTGCATCGCAATCTCTTAGCGGTGTATAATTTCCCTCGGCTCTCCAGCGCGGGAAACTTTCTTCTTTTTCTCTAAGGAATGCGATCACAGCCGAATATTGGTTGCTTCTTCGAGCTATCGCGCTTCGTCTTCCAAGAAGAAAATAGTCTCTTATTTTAGGCGAGGAACGCAAGAACGTGGATCCGCTTTAGGCGATCGCTTTACGAGCAAAGTTCGGCCGAACTTTGAGTCGAAATTACCAAGATCGTATTAATGGGATGCCGCAAGGCTTTTTTCAGTCGCGAGATTTCTGTTAAATCACGTTTGAAGTGTCGATCGTGCACTTCTTGGGGTATATCCCTTGGAATTCGAAGGACCACTCACTGATGTGGGAAATGAATAACTATGGTGGATCTTGCTATTCCTATCATTTAACTTAACTATTTGACTTCTATTATAACTTCTTTGACTAACTGTTTTAACTGTGACAACTAATTTGACTGACTACTGTACTGCTGTACACACTGTGGTTATAAAAACTGTCGATTGAATACTATATGTAAAAACTATATAACTGAAAGTCCTCCCTTTTATCGAGGATTGTCTTTTTTAAACACTCTGAAGAGTTGTAGAATATGGAGCAAGGTTTTCTTGAAACACTTCTTGAAACGATTTCGTTGCATGTGTCATACACCCTATGAGCAGGAGCAACTGCTACTTTTAAAACTGCGACAATAGGTTTATAACTGTCCATACGAACGTAACCCAGAAAATAAGAAAAGTCACAGTCAGACTTTGAAACCTTGAACTTGCATCTTCGTTCTGTCCGATCGCCCCCGTGTTCACGCATCTGTGTGTTCTTTTCTTTTCTTTTTTTTTTTTTTCGGGGAACTCAACCGAACTATCACCGTGATACGTACACAATCTTTGGAGTATGCACTTGTTACGACATCATCGCACTTGAGGCTGACGTAAATTTACGAGTCGCCTTGTTTAGAGTTCTCTAAACTAAATGAGCGGTCAAATTCTTGATTCATCGCATCCATGTATCATAACCGATACGTAATCTTGGCCCCGACGATTTCAAACTTACGCCTTCGATCGAGCAACGAAGCCATGCATGCTGTCTGCCGCGTAAAAATATTTAGCTGCGAAACTGAACGGTTGCATTGCCCATTAATCAATCTTCCTTTCAACGTAATAAGCGTTATTGTGTTCTACCGGAGAATACAATAGGACGAGCAACCGCGAAATCATGACGAAAACACAGAGCCCCTCGTCGTTTGTAGTTTGCGCAGGTGATGGATGCACGCGCGAAAAAAAGTGTAACGTTGAAACTGGTTCAAAGTTTCGAAGAGGGCGGCTGAAAAATTGAAGCAACGCCACTCGCGGAGGCGTTGCATCGCCTGGAAAGTTTACGTAACTTCTCTCTTCGCGTTCGGTGAACGAGCGTTCATCCGCGTCAATCCGCGAGAAAAGAACGGCTGGATCTTTCGTGTCTTTGCCAATTTTTGCCATTCCCTCTCGATTCGATTCTTTCCTCGTCCGTTCTTAGAGAAATTGCATTCTTATTAATCGATCCGGGCGAAGGAAAGGAAGGGAAAGATGATAGAAAAAACGCTGTAAATAAGAGAGGGAACTAATATTGGAAACACATACACGCGACGCGATAGGAGGATGAGCTCAAAGCGGATGAAACGCAACGATTGAAAAAAACGATAGTGAACGGGAAACGATAGGAATTTCGAAACAATACGTATTCGACGACACTGACGGAAAGCCGCGAGAACGGTGTTTACAACGAGCACGACGTGGCGGCGTAACGCGCGAAAATTTGTTAAGAGAAAAGAAGCTTCGAAACGAGTTATTGCTCTTTTGTAACGGGCAGCTAAGCTTATTACTCTTCACGGTCTTTTTAGACATACAGCAAGTCTTTTTGTTTTTTTCTTTTTTTTTCTTTGGAAGTGGATTTTTTCCCGAGAGACGGCGATATTCGATTTCGGGACACGAGTGAAACGAGTCAAAGGGGAGAAAAAGCCTGATTAGAGAATTTTGAGAGACACGCGCGGGAGTGTCGATGCAAAACGTTTGAAACAAACTGCCGCAAACAGATAAATAATTATTAGCAGGATGAATACGTATATTTGCTCATCCATAAATTCGAGTGAATTGCAATTTGACTGGAAATTCCCTCGTTAAACACGAGTGGAAATTAATCAAACAGCTGCGAAATTGTGTTGTTGATGCAAATCGCTAGAAGCAAGAGAGCGGGGACTACATTTTTTCAACGAGTTTCGCGAGAATGCGCGTAATTGTTTTTTTCTTTTTTTCTTTTCTTTTTTTCTTTTTGCTTCTTCTTCCAACAAATAGAGCTAACTGGTAATTGCTTCGGCGAAACTCGTTACGTCGCAAGATTCGTGGCGCGAAACGGGCGAGCTATCTCGCGCATTTTTCAAATTCATTTCCTCCGAAACGGACTTCCGGATGAAGAAAATACCCAATTTCTTTCTTCTCGTTCATTTCTGTTCGCGTAAATTGTCTTTCGTATTTTCTGCCTCGTATTTTGCTCTCGGTATCCATTAACAAGCAGAACTGGCTTTCTTCCTTCCGCGAAATTGACGTTGTGATCTCGAGAATGGCACGATCGCGCCTGTCATTCGTTTCAAAAAAACACAATACGAACGAACAGAAGAAAAAGCGTCGGAATAAAGCGGCGGGGGAGGGGAAGAAGAAAGCTCGGTTCGGTTGCTGTTTTGTAGTTCGTGGCTCGAACTGTTCTTTCTCGCGGCCTCGCCGGCTAACTCCAATATTTGGTCTCGGGTCGTGTAAACAAAGCCTCGAAACCTCGGAATCTTTTTAACCGAGTGGTATTCGCATTTGAATATCGGCCTGGGCCTGCAACACCGCGAATCGATCACGGCGCGTTTCCACAGGCTCGCCGCGGGGCTACAATAGTTGCCCTGGTATCCGGTTCGAAACGCATCCGCCAGTCAGGCGATTATTTCGAGACGTGGAAGCACCGTAAAAGCCGCGACGTAGGGACAGAAAGAGAAAGAGAGAGAGAGAGAAAGAGAGAGAGAGAGAGTAAGACAGAGAGAAGGTACGTATCGATCGAATTGTATCGCGTGTATTTTCCATTTGCACCTCGGCGAGACACCGACGCGGCACAGAATTCAGGCCTGCGATATTTTAGGGCAACGTCGCGTTTCGTTCCCGTATCCTTTCTATTCTGGAAACTAGCGGCCAAGCCTCGACCAAGTATTACAACACGTTGACCAATCGAGTTTGAAAAATACGCGAGATAGCTCGCCCGTTTCGCGCCACGAATCTTGCGAACGTAACGAGTTTCGCCGATGCAATTACCAGTTAGCTCTGTTTGTTGGAAGAAGAAACAAAAAGAAAAAAGAAAGAAAAAAAAAGAATTACGCGCATTCTCGCGAAAAGACGTAGTAATAGTATGTATTTAGTAGAACAATGAGTTTTTGGATATATCTTGAAATTGAAAGAATTAACCACTTTATCGCCAGACCCTGTACCCTGAATAAAAGCGAAATTAATTTCGATTTCTTAACGGTAACATCTAGAATCATTTTTTAACACTAAAAAAATCGAAATATATATATATATATAAAATCTTTCTTGATTTTGTATATATTCGAAAGCTGCTTCGAAAAGAAAGGCAAGAAACAAAATTCGCGTGCGGAAACTGTAAAATTCCACTCTGCCCATCTATTTACTTCAAAGCATACCACATCATAAATAAATATTAGTTTCATTGTGTATAATATATATGCGTATTTTTTAGACTATAAATTTATAACATTTCAAATTTAACAAACATGCATACAACTTTTTTAATTTTTTTAAATATTTAGTATTTGCACGAGCTAGTACTAAAAAAAAAATAATAAACAAAATTTGACCTGAAATTTGACCTTTTCTCAAAAATGGTTCGCCGTCACTGGTCTGAAGGAACGCGACTGGCTCTCTTCGTTTCAGAATGTGTCCGAAAAAATCAGCAGCTGATTAAATCGTCGATGCCACGAGGCGTTGTTCTTTTGTGCGTGTCAAATGGATTGTAAAATTCGATTTAACGCCGACCGAGTAACAGATTTCTCTCGCTTTCTGCGCCTTGTTCAATGACAGCGAGAAACCTCGCGCTGTCGTTTTATTCATTCGTTCGGTCGTTTATTAATTGGACGCGGGCGTCTGGTTTTTTCTCCGATCCGTTGGCCGATTGGCCGCGACATGACAGTGAGAAAACAAACGACCTGCGATTTTTGCTACGTCAGTTTCGCGCCCCCTTCGACTCTTCGAGGAAAACACAACGAACGGATCGTGGCCAAGCTTGGTGCTTGCCCGGAATAACGATCGTGTTGTCTTCGATTTCGTAAAGTGGAAAGATGGAAAAACGATGACAGTGCTCTCTCTTTCTCTCTCTCTCGTTCGTAAATCACTGTGTTTGCCTGTGCTTGTTTGAACGTTTTATTCGAAGTTGTCATTATGCCATTTTTCTCCTTTTTCTTTTTGTTTTCCTTTTTCTCTTTCTGAGGATTTATTTCTGGCGATGGAGACGCGGGGGAAAAAAATGACACGAATTTACGGTCTTACTTAGCTATTGAAACACTGTTCTTGAAGTTGGATACTCGAAACAGAATGTATTAGCGCATTCTGAAGCGACAATCAATCGTCCATTCAGATAATCGACCGTTCGCCAGAGGTTCTAATTATAGCGATCTCTCCTAAGAGGCCTGCCTATCTCTAGATTTGTTGGAAATTCGTGATTGAATGTTCTATTAATCACGTCCTGAATCAAACTGTTGTTACTGTACATAACTGCTCCGTCTGTATTCAAGCGTTAATTATCGCGTAATTTCCTGGTGATTCCTGCAATATTTCATCGACAATCGCAGGAGATTCTTTCTGGGAAATAATTCTTTCAAAATTTCTGTGAGATCGGATCAGAGTAAGGTGAGAAAAGAAAAAAGAAAAAAAAGATAATAGAAAAGTGAAAAATTTATGCCCACGTTGAGATGTATGCCACTCCTTATATTACCCTTGTCCACAGGTGAAATCTCTTACGTGTCTTTGTCTCCCCCGTATGAGTCACATTCTAGCAATCATGTTCACCAACACATACTTCTCACTTACGATGCTGCGTTATCCAGTGTTCTGTGCCGTGATAGCTTCGTAAGCTGGAAGCTTAATTTGAACAACGCTATCCTGACCATTGGTATACCGGATGCAATATGTTACGAGACACATGTTGATTTTCACTTTCACGTAGATGTGCTGAAATGATTGAAAAATCTAGAAAGATTTGACAATCGCTTAGCCGTTTTAGTCACGCGTGGCTGTTCAAATGACCGTGTTGGACAGTGCCATGCGGGCGTGATGGCGCTTCCTTGACGCAACTGCGATAAATACTAAGCAATGGGACGGAAGTAGATGAAGAAAAATTGCTTATTTGCGACTGACGATAATATGGTTTTTCGCTATAATCGAAATCGAACGCATTGGATATCGCGACCAAACGCTGTGGCACTATTCGATAGGAAATCTGAACGAAAGTAGTCGAAAATATAAAGTACCAAGGAACAGTATTTTCAGAATAGCTGAAATTTAGAAGCAATTGACAGTTGCTCACGGTACAAAATGAAGTAACTCTTCACAAACGTAATTTAATCCTTTGCTCTTGGAAACTTTCTACATCGTCTGCAAGCAATTTATTTACGAAGTAGTATATCACTTCGAATAAAATAACAGAGCATTACGATTAAGCGTTCCAGTTCAAATGCTATTCAGCATGAAATTTTGTTGATTATGTCACGTGATATCGCGCACATTTAGATTGCGATCGTCAACGTGAATTTCTGAAACAACCATAGCATATAAGAGTTAATGATACGTACGATACTTTCAGTCGAAAAAAAAGGAAAATCTTCTCTCTCACTTTATAATACTTCCGTAAGAAGCAACGAGAAGTCTAATTTATGTGAATTATTTCGAATGAATGTCACTTGACTCACGTCCTCTGTCCTCGGTAATTTCTTCTTGTGAAATTCTTTTCTTCTTCCCACGTCGTTATTACAGTTTTCGCTCTAAGGATCTCTTGAGATATTACACTGTTACATTGTTATATCTCGTACAAGCGTATATTTACATTCGTTATAATTATATTTATATTTACAAAAAAAAAGGAAGTCCGAGATGTTAGCTTAGATACAAGTCTGCTTGGAAGGAACGGTCGAGTGCAAAGGGTTAACACTAAACGTCCCGGCATTTTACATATACCTATCTTACCATAAAGGGTCATTTGATCCCTTACGAATAAACGTTGATTTTTAGAAAGAAATTCTTAATTTATTAAAGGAAATAATTCGCAACATAATTTCTGATTTCTAATAAAATAATCAAACTTATATTTTTATTTAAATAAAAAAAAAATCGATTAATTGCACTTTTTACATATGACTGGCTTCTCCTTCATACATTTGTCCGCAGACAAATTTTTTGCAAATTATGTAAGTTCGAGTGGTTTCATTACCCGTGCACAATCTTATTTGACATTTTTTTCGTGATTGGGAAATATTGCTTGATGTTCCTTGTTCTAAGTTTTTCTTTCCTTCTTCAAGAAATTCGTGATACTCTGTGACTAGTTCTGCTAATTGTAACAGGAAACGCGGTTCTTGATATTTTTATTCCAGTTGTTTCCCGACAGAGTGTCCATGCATTGATTTCAGCTAAATCCAGGATACTGAAGAATACGTGCACAGGCCGTTTATTGCATTTGGATTTGACGCTGTATTTTCGCGCCATTTGGTCAACTACATCGACGCCAAATTTATTATAATAACTAATTGTTTCAGTTGTTCGCTTTCTATTGTTTTTGGTTTTGACGCATTTATGTCTCGAACTTAGTATCGTAACTTTTTTCGTTGGTTTTGATTTATAAATTCAGTCAGAAAAATACGTAAATTTCGTAAGGGGTCAAATGACCCCTCGCGGTACATAAGAAGAATGCAAAGAATTTTTCTCGGTAAAAAATAAGCCAAAAGAAAGACAGAAAGCGAGAAATTGAATAATCAGATAATATAAGAATTTACAGAAAGTCAGATTAGCGAAAGAAATAACAATGAATGTACGATTTTAAAGTAAATTTTGAAAAGTCATTTGACCCCGCTTGGTATGTTTAGTGTTAAATAATCGTTTCTTCGTTAAAAGCGTGTTCTACGATTGCGAAAACAAAGAATCTACGAACACTATTTTCCCTCTTTCGAGATAACGTTGCTGTGGATTGAATACTTTTTTATGCATGTGTGAATTGATTGAACTTTTTGTGCATGTTAAGGCCAAAGACATGCAACACTTATGACATGGATGTGCTCCAAACGAGCGTGGCAAATCAGGAATTTGATCGCTTGGAAAATTCTGACTAACCATAAATACTACCATAAATCTCAATTAATCTCAAGTGCGATGAGATCTTTCGCACCATAGGGATCATCATGCCACAACAAGTGCGCACTTGAAGGATTGTGTAGACAACGAGATAGATTTTCAGAAGACAACCGTTCTCAGAAATCCACTTGCCAACCCGAGTCACTCTCATGGGTGACGATGGGAAATTTGGAATCTTTGCCCGACACTTTTTGATTGATCTTGACATATCTTCCGCTCCACAAAGTTCCTTGGAAAGGGTAATCCAAGGCTTATTATAAAAAGAGAAATTGGAGGCAATCGAGATCAGTGATTGTGTTTAACACTTTTGAAGTCAAGTACAATAGTGCCCTCATAATTGACTGCAATTCTTGGACTTGTAAGCGTCCGTCACTAATTTCTGGAATTATCTCATCCCCACTTTTTCTTTCGACGCTAATTCGCAGAATACACCGCCCAATTTTCAGTCCCGACTGTGAACGCTCATGAACGCACTACTGTATACGTTTTTTAATAAATAAAACAGCATTTCAAACAAAAATTAATTATGTTCAACTATATGATAAAATGCATAATGATACCATTCAATATCGTGATTCTTTCTACGAATTGCTGAACTGTAATCTCATCAATTATCTCATCATCCGGAAAGTTTTCTAAGTATAATAAACAATTGTGTTTTGTTGCTAACAGAAAACTTTTCGCCTAGAGAGGATTCCATCGTTCTTTCTGTTCTCTGCCGTCTCATTAATGTTTTCTTCTTCTGATTGTGAGTAAAATGTTCCATCTTCAGTTTCACATTCTTCCTCGTCTGTGCTTATATCTCCAGTCATGCATTCATACTCCGTTTCATCACAGTCGCTATCACTTGTTGGGAAAACGCTATACTTCTGTTTCTTTTTTTTTTATCTTTATTCCTTTACGAAGGATAAAAAGTTACATTTTTACGAGAGATAAAAACTACTGAATCTAATCTCATTTTCCACATCAGTGGGTGGTCCTTCGAATCCCAAGGGATATATAGTAAGCAGAGGTACATGATCGAGACGCGATTTTCCTTAACGCATTGATCGCCGTGTCACCAATATCTGGGTAACAGTCAAGTTTCCAATAGGGCCACGTCACCCACGTATGAATGACGATCTTGATTTTAAATTTTCGAGACAAGAAAAAATGCAATAATAGATGTTCCGTAGAAAAATGAGTCTTTTGATAGTGAATTATTTCATATAACTAAATATTTCGAGTTAAGCGAATTAAATTGTCAACGCATAGTAAATTGCTAAATGATCTTGATGAAATCGTTACTACTTTATTTACATAAAAATACATAATACTGTAGCAGTCGTTTGTGACGTGTTGGAAGAGATCTGACGCGAAAATAACCTGAGATTTAGGGTACTCTATACTCGAGAGACACAACAAATGTGTAAAAACTGCAGAGCACGTGAACTTAACAAAAAGAATAAAAGACAGAGGATCAAAGAACAAAAGCATAAAAAAAATTTGTTATAAATTATTCGTCCCACGAATGCAACAAGTTTACTGATAACTGTGCTAACATCTGGTGTAAAGAAAATGAGCGGCTTTAACGCCCTTAAAGCTTGTCACATATGTCAGAATATGTCTGACTTCATTTCTGTAAGGAAATAAATCTTGACGCCCTTTCATATATGTTTGCTTTATTTTCATTCCTGTTAATTTCTTATGGACAGAATTGGTTGGTGATAGCTATAATTTTATTAACTACTTTTATTTTCCTCGCAATCTCGCTTGCCCATCATCTGTGTCTCGACAACCTTAACACCTCACTCCTTTAAGGCCCCCATAGACATGCTGCGATGCATGCATCACCGATGCAAGCACCACTGAGAAGCAAGGAACCACTGATGCAGAAATAGACTTCTAGCATTAGTTGGACGAAGAAAGTCCGTGATAATAAACCTAACATTACTATCAACTCCTAGGTTTCACGAAACATCAGATGATGTTTCAGAATCAGCTTGCCTCCACTCTACCGATTCTTCAGTACTTCGTGTGACGCCAAAGTTGAAACAAGTGTTTTAAAATGTCGGATCGTCTTCCAGCTCCAATATATTAGTGATAGTAATGTTAGGTTTATTATCACGGACTTTCTTTGTCCAACTAATGCTAGAAGTCTATTCCTGCATCAATAATTCCTTGCTTCTCAGTGGTGCTTGTATCAGTGATGCATGCATCGTAGCATGTTTCAACGTCTATGGGGGCTTTTACAGCATCAATAACCGATGACACATCGCTCATAAACTTATCTCTCTCCTTAATCACGTGACCCCTCCCTCCTCCAAGTTCCTGATCGAGAGCGTGACGCGTTTTCGTTGCACATTTCGTTACATTTCTTGCCCGAACACCCCCGGTAAAACATATTCTATGTTAAAACGATAGAAGCAAGCCTGCAAGAATATTGCTCGATTTGCGCTCGGAGATCAATGCGTTAACAGTGCAAGCGTACGACGTATATATCTTCGTCCTGAGATCTCGAGGGAACGTTAAGGCGAAGTATATCACCGGTTCCGATTGCGTTTGCCCGGAGCGGCTATTTATCGATCAGAAAGAAGAGGCGAACGAGGCGAAACCTTAAGTAGCCGATGTAAAAGCCACTCGGTCTAATTTGCCGCGCTTTTGGGAAGGCTTAATCCCTTTAATTCCCGTTTACGAGGCGGCCGTGCGGCTGGCGCGAGAGGAAAACTCGACGAACGAGAACCGCTTGAAAAATTGAACGCGCCTCTATTCGAATCGAGCGTGCGCTGCATCCGTTCATCCAAGCCGAGTCGAAGCTTCCGTTCTTTCCGAACAAGCCTCTTGTGTGTCGCGACACACGTGACGCTCTTTTCCGTCGCTTTCGTTAAATTATTTAAGCGTGGACCGCGAGAGCGACGAACGTCACACAAGTGTGCTCTCTGCTCGTTGGAATAGTGAAATATGAAACAGCTTGCCGCGCGACACCAGCGTAATTCTTAAGGGTGAAGTACTATCAGCCGAGTGATAAATGTATAAGACTGGCGGAAAATATCTCGTACGACGTCGAATTGTTTCTCCTCTCGCGGAAAGTGTTAATTTAATTTAAATTTATCATTCGCCGAATGAAAATTCACTTTCCGAATGGGAGAAAACGTTTCATCTCGATGACGAGAGATTTCGCGAAAGTAAAGCTCTTCTTTTTTCGTCAAACATCTTGCTTGGACGTTTTTATCGAACGACACCGGTGAATCACGCGAGCTCGGCACGAGAAGCAGAGCGGCGTGAAGCCTCAGCTCCTCCTCTTTTCCCCTATTTTTTTTCTCGGCCGAACGCGGGCACCGCGATTGAATTAACGCGCCGTAAATCCGGCGAATTAAACGGCAAAGTGGGAAAGAATACGACGTTTCATGGCGCGATGAAATTAAAAGTGGTGCCCAGTGGCGGATGGACGAGCGCAAAAATAATATCTCGCCGGCCGTGCCACTTCCTGGGTTAATTGCTCTCGACCCTTTTTCGGTCACAAGCAACCTACTCTAGCGATTCTCTTTGAAAAAACGCTCGATAACTCGCCCATCTCCGAGGGCTTCGAGAATTTTCACAAAAGAAAACAAATACGCTGCCCGATCGATATTCTCTCTCTCTCTCTCTTTCCTCCGTGGTGTCGTTTCCGCGTGAACTGCCGGCAAACCGCCAGGAATTTAGCGTGATTCCGCGATCTAATTTATTTATCGTATCGCTGCGAAGAGTTTCTGGCCGGACGGTGTTCTTCGATCGACTGCTAAATCACTGTCACGCTGTTAAAAGCCGCAGGTTGAACAAGCGGGAATTAGTAGAGAAAGCTCGAAAGAATACAAAACGTCTTGCACGTATAACACGAGTTTAAAGTTTGAAAGCCTGCAACGCCGTCATGTCACTGAGAAATAGAGATTGAGCACGTGTTACACCTGGATGGAAGCTGTTCTCGTCTCGCAGACTGTGTTATACTCCGGCGCGTCTTGTATGTTTCCAAGACTTTAAAATCCGCGTAGAAAACATGAAATTCTCTTCCATGGAAGAAGGTAATTTGCACAAGTGAAATATTTATTAAGCACAACAATATTTACTTGTGCCAGTGCATAACTTTTTTTCTGCGGGGTAAGGTAAATGATATGGGAAAATATATATGTAGAACAAAGGACTATTTACGCGGATATACGCGATGGTTACGTTGGATTTATTATCGTCAGTCTGGACGTGAAAAGGTTTTTTCGAGATGACAAAGTGACCAGAACGTTTAGAAAATAAAGATATACGAATGAATACGTGCTTCAGATCGAGTGGCCGGTGGCTGAAACTACGTATGTATGTATATATATATATATATATATACGCGCGTGAGAGTGTTTTTTAAATCGTCGGTGACAGTCACACGTTGACAACGTTGGAACCGAGAGTTGGAGAGCAAGCGTTTAGACAGACTGTGAGACAAAAGAGAGTGTTGCAAAAGGTACGAACGCAAAGAGAACAATCGCTCTGCTTTATATCATTCTGTTACCAAAAAAAAAAAGAAAAGACTCGCTGCGTTATCGTCGAGACTTCCACTTGACAAAATTGTGCGATTAATCTCGCGATTCGTCGATTCCTTGTTTAAATCAAGCGATATACATTACCGGTTACAAATGTTACAACATTCCGAATGTACAAATATTCCGAATGAGATTCTAACAAATTTCACTCGACACGATCGATACTGTCGACCAGTCGTGCCGATGAACCGCGCGAATATATTATCGAAGCTGGTATCGATAGCGTTCTGTCACTGTTATTATTTCTAATCGTTATTCATTAATATGTGCACGCAGAGCTCCACCAACGAATGCACTTCGCTCGATTGCGCCATCATTTCGAAACATTAATTCCGCAGCCTCTTGTGCTCGACTTGTTGGCAACGAATTTTCAATGAACCCCATTCAATCGTCGTTCATCCTCGGCAACAGTTCACACTGTTGAACAGTGAAAATTAAACAAGCAGTTTTCTACCGTGATTCTACAACAATCGTACAAAAAGAATTCTCTTCGTATTTTGTTCTGATTTCGATCCAAATTATGATGGACGACTGCGTCTCATTTTTCATCGCCTTTTTTTCGTATCGTTTTCTTCCTCCGATGAATCGCGGCTGAGTCTCTAGTTGAGAGCGAGAAAAATATGTCGCCCGATTTCTTTCGTCGTGACGACCAAAAAAATCACAGGTACAAAGGCAATAATTGAAACATTGTCAATTGATGCTTCGGTACAAATGGACCTTAGCGCGAAACGAAATTACAGAATAATTACAAAATAATGGAAACTCAATAGCACTCGATTTATATGAAATGTCAGCCAGCAGCGTGTATTCATTTTTTTTTCTTTCACGAAAGTGAAAATTTCGCGAGTCCGTTCCAATAAATCCAACCTGACATTCGTCTGGAACTGTCAAACCAGCGAATCAACCGGCAACGCGCGGACCTGTTTGCCGTTGCCGGATGTTCATTTGGCACGATCGAAAGCGCGCGCTGTTATTTACATAGCCTGGCAGAAATTAAAGTGTTCAACGCGTTCTTCCTCGCTCGCTGGCGAACGACACGCGGCTGTTTGCTCTCAGACACCCGGTGAAGTTCGGTTGCTACAGGGAAACGCATTCAAAACGCGCAATATGGTATCGTGGCTCCGAATATGTTTCAACTGCTATACAGGAAGTTGGGTATCAGGTTAATAAAACAGGACAGAAAGTGGCCGCTAATGAAAGCGTACAACGAGGCTGAAACCTCGTCGTTTCCGGCAGTGAATTTAAAGTTCGCGAACGCGTAGCGTCTGACAGCGGTCAGATATTACGGTCAGATCGTTATCGATTCCAATTTCCCGTTGCAAACTTCCTGGGCCCTCCTCGGTTTAATTAATTGGCCGCCTAATAAAATAAAGCCATTTGTCGCCACCTCGCCGACGAGGGCCGCGAGTGAATTTTGCGAGTGAACGTGCAGATTCTACGTCTAGGACCCGACGATTATCGATAACATCCGATTTCAAGGCTCCTCATTTCGCGTGAAAGTGAATTTCCAGCGCTCGTTTGAGCTTCGACTTTTTATTAGAGGAAACTTTTCGACGATGATTTCCCGGAAAATACCGAAAACGTAGAAAGTTTCTAGAATTAATTACAACCGTTTGTTTGTGTTATGCCATGTAATTGAAATACATGTACGACACTTGAGTTTCGATTTTCATTAAAAAAAAAAAAAAAAATAAGGATAAACTGAAAAGCTTTTAGAATTAATTACAATTATGTCTACATTATATTGAAACATAACATATATTGCACCTGCCGGAAAATATGGTATACATTTGAAAGAAAATCTTAGATTATCTAGAGTTTCGAAGGCAATACTCATTATATTGGTATTGATAGCTAAATAACCTACAACATATTCGACAGGCGTTTTTTGTGTTAAGTTGGAATTTGAAAGACCAAAAATTAGTTTCTTTTCTAAAAAAAATAAAACAGTCACCGCTGTAATTTCAAAATGGAAAATTTCAACCCAAATAACGTGAATTTGAAAAGAAGAGATGCGAAATCAAAGCAATTGACTAATGAACAACGTCATGGTATCTTGCAACAGCTATTAACAGTATATGAAGAACAAAGAAAAATTAGAACACGGTGCTATTAATGAATTGATCGAATGTGTTCAAGATGCATTTAATAAATTAGAGAGAAATACTCTTGATAACGTTTTTTATAACGTTTTTTTACAAACGTGTATGGAATCAATTATGTTGACAGGAGGGGGAAATTTCTATAAAACATCTCATATAAACAAGGTAAACCTTCGTCGTGAGGGTCGATTAGCTGAAAAGTATATATGTTCAGAAGAAGCGTTCAACAAGGCTAAATCTCACTTTAACTAAATTTCGATTACACTAAAATTATTTGTATTTAGTTATATTATGACAATAAAATGAATTTAATATTTTCTTTATATTTAATTTTAGTTGATTTTTCTCGCGAATGTATACCATATTTTCGGACAAACAAAAAAAATATTAAAACGTATACCATATTTTCAGATGGACAGAGGGAGTAATATATTATGACACTTGAATTTCGATTTTCATTAGAAAAAGAACTTTTTATAAGAATGAAACTGAAAAGTACTGAAAGATGTAAAGTTTTTAGAATTAACTACAACTGTCCTTACGTTATATTGCAATTAAAATATAATACGTATCGCATTGTTATTGTAACCATGTTTGTAAATACAACGACAAATACGATGGCAGAAGCAATGACAGAAATTTGGCGAGTTCGAGGGGAGAGTATCTTTACTCTTACGAATATCGAGCTGATTCTAACAACAAGCGAGTGCAATCCGCGCGAGACACCGTGTAAGCTCTGTGACTTTTCACTTTGATACGACAGTAACAGATTCCGCAAAAGTGTTGCGTGATTAATGTCCCCTGCATGTTAATATCCATTGATAGATTGAGAAGTTTCGTATCGCGGCTTTCTAAAATAGCATTCTGAGTGAAGTTTCGACATAGATCGACAGCGACGAAGTAAGTAGTCGCGCGCGAGGGAAATCTGGAATTTACCAGCGAGGAGCTTGCGTACCGACGCGTCTGAATTTCAGCGCTCTGTCGCGTCTACGTAAGAGGATTTCGGTATGTAAGTGCGATATGTAAGTGACTGAATGTTTTATTCGCGTTTTCTTCAAGTTTTACACGCGTTGCAGCTATTTTGTGCAATATTAACCCCTTGGCTGCTGCGCACTTTGATACGTATCATACGGAATGAATTCAATCTGAGAACAACGAAATTTTTCGTCAGCGTGAGGATTTCTCATCGGGTATATTGAAATAACCAAAACACCTGAATTGCACCACGTTAAATCAATATCATTTATTTTCATTCGTATTCTGTATTGAATTGTTAGTGCACATAAACAGTAGAAACTTAACAGTAACTTTAAACGTTATTTTATAACATATCTAATAATCTCTAGTAGAATGTGGCACAATTCGAAAACGTCGTTCGACACATGATCCTACATCATATTTCTTGCACTCGCGATGCTTCTCCTTTTTTCCTACACATTTGCGTCTTTTTCTTTAATTAATTTATTACCACACCTTTTCGTTTCAAGGTTTTCCATTAAGTAAAAATTCATAAATGAAATAATCTGCGAGATAATCACGTTTAAATAGTATAATAGTATACGACTAAAGGGAGATGTGATTGTTGAATTAGAATTCATTTACGTCTGTTTCAAGTGAAGTTTGCCGAAATTATTGTCAATAACATTCGCATGAAATAATATAAATAATACATGAAATAAATGCAGAATGGTCAAATGCAATGGTTTAAATAGTATATGATTAACGGAAAATGTAATTGTTGAATTAGAATTCACTCACGTTCGATTTAAGTGAGGTTTGCTGTAATTATTGCCAATAACATTTATCGGGCGCCTATAGTTTGATTCGAGCAATATAAAGTGAACGCCTATAGGCGCCTTTCGTTTCAAAGAAATGAAGTAAGTTGATCGTCTATAGGCGCTAAGAGCAGCCAAGAGGTTAATGGAAAAGCAAGATGGAATAACCGATCACGAAAGCTTTCTAAATCCCTTGAAACCTTCGTTTTTAATAAATATATGGATAAATATGGATCGTTTCGTTTCTTTTAATACGTGTTACTTATTTCCGAATCTGAAAGATTTCCAAATCCCTGGAAACTTTCGTTTTTAACAAATATCGATATCGATATCGTTTCTTTTAATACATGTCGCGTATTTCTGATTCTGAAAGATTTTCAAATAACTAGAAACTTTTGTTTTTTATAAATATCGATATCGTTTCGTTTTTTCTAATACGTGTTACTTATTTCCGATTTCAAAAGACTTTCAAATCCTTGGAAACTTTCGTTTTTAACAAATATCGATATCGTTTCGTTTCTTTTAATACGCGTCGTGTATTTTCGATTCCGAAAGATTTTCAAATAACTAGAAACTTTCGTTTTTAATAAATATCGTTTCTTTTAATACTTGTTACTTATTTCCGATTTCGAAAGATTTTCAAATAACTAGAAACTTTCGTTTTTAATAAATATCGATATCGTTTCTTTTAACACTTGTTACTTATTTCCGATTTCGAAAGATTTCCAAATGCCTGGAAACTTTCGTTTTTAACAAGTAGCGTTTCGTTTTCTTTTGACACGTGTCGCGCATTTCGTTTCTCACGCACGTTAAACTAGCGTTTACGGAAGAACATAACGAACGAAGGAATCAGCCAACTGAGAGCCTGCGTTTCCACAAAATCGCGCAATTATGACGCGTAGCGATTTGTCAGAATGTATCTACTTGAAGCTGTGGTCGTTCCGACTGAAAACCACAACCACACGGTCTCGCGCAAAGCTGTGTTATCCGTTCGATTAAACAACGCGGTGTCAAGTCACGCTCCGGCTTCGAGAGTAAACGTGAAACTCGTCTAAAAAAAAGAAAAAAAAGAAAACAGAGAAAAAAAGAAATTTCCGTCTGCTTCGCCGATACCGTCTCGCGGTTTCATCGATGCTCACATCGATGAGACGTCGACTCAACAGGTTATGCCTATGAGGCATAACTTGTTAAACGACGATCAATTTTCGTTTCCGTCGATCGGAAAATTCTTCGAACTTCGTCTAGCAGGAATGAATTTCACTTCGGGGACTACAAACTCGATTGTGGATTCCAACGCAACAAAGTGGGAACACGCGTGCGACGTTGTTCTATTTCCTTTCTATCTGCCATTATCTAAACTCGGTGTCGTCAAATGTTCATCAGTTTTCTGAACTTTTTGACAGAAATGAACTTCTTTATCGCTTAAAATTCTAGTTAAGAGTTTGGTTAAACTTTCTCGTAAATGTAGGTAATCTAATTTTCTCCGCTTCTTTCTGCTTTCTAGTGGAAAGTTATTGACGAGTTATGTTAGGACCAAGGGTATAGAGCACATGGAGGTGCTAAGTGTGGGAACGTCCAAACCATCTTTGTATTTGCAATTAGAAACAGAGCAAAGGCTACTTCAAACCTTCGGACAAGGCGTCTCATACATCTAAGTCAATCTGAAGTGCGAAGAGGTTTTCCACACAGCAGGGATCGCCATGTCATAAATACGTACTCGAAGGAGTGTGTAGAAAACGAGATAGTTTCTAGTTTCGAATGTTATTAACAATGCCATCCTACCAAACGTTTCACTCGCGGATATGGGAAAATTTAGAAATTTTTGTCACACTCCTGATTAGTTCTAACACGTCTCCCGTTTTCCAATTCTTCCGAGTTTCTCGGAAGAAAGTAACCAAGGAAGGTTACGAGGAAAGGACTCGAAGGATAGTTAGTTTGTCACAAATAGTTATTCATTACAGTTAGTCACAAATAGTTATTCATTACAGTCAGTCACAAATAGTTATTCATTACAGTCAGTCACAAATAGTTATTCATTACAGTCAGTCACAAATAGTTATTCATTACAGTCAGTCACAAATAGTTATTCATTACAGTCAGTCAAAAATAGTTATTCATTACAGTCAGTAACAAATAGTTATTCATTACAGTCAGTCAAAAATAGTTATTTATTACAGTCAGTCACAAATAGTTATTCATTACAGTCAGTCACGAACAGTTGTTCACAGCTAGACACAAAGGGTTAGTCAGTCAGCTAGTCACTTTTCAGATTATTCAGAGTTAGTCAACATTTTGTCACAACATTCTTGCTCAAGCAAGAATTGCATTGGAGCCACCAGGAGTCAATAGTCAATAAAGTCGTGTCGAGAAAAATTAGTTTCATTTTCATTTCCACATCAGTGGAAAGGTGCAAGAACGGCAAGAATCAGTCGTAATTGACCTTAACAAGTCAATGAAAATATGAAATTTCCTTCGTCTCGTTAAATCTCAATGTTGTTCCATTCAAAATGAAGTATGATTCTTATTATTTCCCTCGGTACTATTTCGAGCCTTTCTCGAATTAAAGAATCGATCGAATGAAAGTATCATAGTGTTCCTCCAAATGCCAGCCGTTTCGCCATAAAATTTGTTCACGAGCTACGATCGGAGTAAACCGATTGAAATTAAACGGATCCCTTTCACCTATCGAGTCATTGAACAACGTCGGCGAGCAACAATCACATTCAAATCACGCAGATTCACGCTTCTTCTTTCCACGTTCGCATTTGCATAACTCGAAGCCTCGAAGAACGGGGATATTATTCCCCGTGAACGGGCGATAAACGAGCGAAAATGAAAGAGTCTCTGATCTCTCTAGAGGATCGCGGCGTCTCGCCAAGGAAAACAAAATTATAATAAAGAAACGACCCGCCAATTTCCAATCGGAGCATCGACGTTGCCGCGTTGGTCACATCTTCGAATTTTAAGCTGCTCCGCTCGCAAGATGTTCGGAAACGTGGGCCACGCGAGGGAAAATGTGCAAGTACTGCGCTCTGCAATTTATCCCTATCGCAGATTCATATTCACCCTTTCGCGAATCAAATTTACCCTTTTGCCCTTTTGCAAACCGAATTCACTTTGCGAGCGATTCAAGAGTGAAGTAATACTTATTACTTTTTGCCGTGCTCTACAATTACGAACCCCGTTGAAGAAACTTTTTCAATTATTGAATTCCATAATAAATTCAAGAAATGTTTTAGCTGATCCTTCGAACCGTGAATATTTAGCGGATATTGTTGCGGAATTATTATTCCTAGACAGATTCTCGTAATTATTACATGAATATATATATATAAAACTACCCTGCATAGCAGCAACTGAATCGTCGTAGATGAATGTGCGTATAAATGCTTCTAGCGTTGATTAATAATAATATTTCACGTGATCTTTTGTATTATCACACACAATCTTTACATCGGACTTTATTCTTGTTTCACCTTGAGAAAGCAAATTTTTAGAAAAATCTGATTCGCAAACGAGCGAGTTTCAATTTGCAAAATGGTGAATGTGATCTGCAAAAGTGTCAGTTCGATTCGTGCCCATTCTACTGAATGAGCTAGTTTTAAGTTTCTCAATGAGGTTTTTTTCTGTTTCTCGAAACATTTTACAATCGCCGAGAGAAATCACAAGTCCAGACGCATTCTTAACATTTCCGAAATGAAACGCTACGACCGTGTAAAATTTCTAGGATGGTGACGAGCGGCGGAAGAGAGGCATGAATATGAATTCCCGGTGGCTGGCCAAGTGGAAACTTGTCGGTCACCCGATATGGAAATCGGCGGCGCGCAAAGTTCGAGGTATCAAATTAGAATTAAGTACTTGGACCTTGAAACGTATAGGGCAATATGCGCGATTTTAGCAAACCGGCCGTCTCTGATTTGAAATTCATATTGCGTGTTAGCTCGCATTACTCACGTTCTCTCTCTCTCTCTCTCTCTTTTTCTCTCTCTTTTCCCGGTCAAACGACGGGAAACGAGTTACTGAAACGCCGAAATATCGAAATATCCGCAGAACCAGATTTCGATGCGCGATCGCGAGATTTCACATACAAAATGTTTCACGTTCATCCTTCATTTCGAGTACTTATGCTACTGCGAATGTAGCTTGCGAAAACCCAGTGAGTCCGCCATGGGAGAAAATCGCCGAAATGGCTTCGCGCTGATGAAACGGCCTATTCGGACGATTCATATTTTTCAACGATGCAACTCTGTGTTAAATTACACGCGAGATCATTGCAAGATCATTGCAACGACATTGCATTGGTTCTTTGAATGGCGTATAAATTTTCAGTTATAGGAAATCCACGGTGAGAATGGTCATATCTTCGTTACACGCTAGGTGTTGTATACTATTTCACTATTTCACTGACTATTGGGTACTATTTTACTGACTGTCGCTTTTACTTCGTTGTTATCTTGTATTTTTTCGCAGTTCTCTCTCTACCCGCGTACAAGAATAGTTAGATCAGTTTCGTAAATTTCGACTTGTTTCACTGGAGATTGTTGGCGAGATCGCAGGAAACATATCGAAAAAATCTGTTGCTCGGCAATTTGTAACAGTCGCGGCACGTTTATATAAGGCCGACTCTCTTTGTGTTCTTTTCGATCACTTGATTCGGATGGTAAGTCGTTTTCGGCTATTGGCACACGTCAGTCCCATAAAATGACTCTTGCGATTATTCCCTGCGTCTCTCACATTACGTTTATTGATCAGTAGGGCCAAGGTCAGAGGAACGCATCCTCTACGTAGACAAATTTCCCAAGAAAGATCGCAGTCATGGCGCGTCGCTATTGAAAATTTCCACCCTCGTCATTGCTGTCGTCTTCGGCTTCGAAAATCTTTCAAATCGCAAAACCATGAGATTACGCGCATCAAGAGCATTGATTTTTCCGTAGATTATAGTTATCGCGATATAATACAGCGCGGGAAATGTATTGTCGGGAAACGACATTCGCCACGAATATTTCGCAACGGTCCGAGATTTTCTCCGGCGAACGACGAATCGATTCTTTCCGATTGATGCGCCGAGAACTAATGGGAGTTTCATGGCACGGCGAAACGGAAAAGGGAACGAAAAAGTACGAAGGCATGCCTCGAAGGACGATGGCTTTCTTCTTTCTTCGTCCTCGCTGAAGAACGAAGCCACGTCGTTGAAATCGATAAAATCTTGTTAAGATCCTCGCCGAGATCATTCAGACGACACTTCTCTTCGTTGGGAATGTTTACGTAATTTTGAAAAATACGAAAATTTAAGCGAAAGATCTCGAGAATAGTCCAGAGTGGATTATTCATTTTTTCAAAAGCATGAATCTGCGCAAGAATTTGCAGTATATCGATCATTAACAGGGATTAAGTGCAGAACGAACGCAGTTGTTTTTATAATAGTTTTTCTAACGATTAACTAAATTTTGTGTCTACACATAATTAGCATTTAAATTAATTCGCTTGATAAAATTATGATAATTTGTTCTTTCCAAATATCATTGGTATAAATCTATGATTGATTCCACAAATTTCTGAACATTCAGACTTCTGGCCAAAGTATAGGCCAATAGGTCGAATAGAAAACGTATTTAGTTGATTAATTCGGCCAGGAACTGCATCAACTTTAATTCCCAATGACTGAATAGTTCATGAATGAATAACATCTAAAACAATAAGTCATATTGAAACTTTAAAAGGAATAATTAGACGATTGTCAGTTTCAAGAAGACGAAATCGGTCGTTATCTAAATAATTTTTTATATAAGAATTAATTTCGTAATTGCTGAATTTCAGGATATTCACATGATCAGTATCACTGATGTCCAATAGCTTTAATTGAAAAATAAGGATTTAATATCTCATCAATAAGGTATAAAATTTTTAATGATGGATAGCAAATTACTATCAAAATCGCTATTAGGCATTAGAGTTCAAATAACTTCAATTGTATGATTTTTTTAATAAGTTAAGGTTTAGATATGAATTGATTATAAAATCAACAATAAAAAATAGAGTTAATGAGATAATTACAATAATAAATATTATAACAAAATTGCGAAATGAAATTAAATTGTCTGAATAGAAAGAGTTTGAATCTTGGAATATATATATATATGTTTCATGTTGAAAGTTTTAATAAAAACTTTAGTTTTATACTTGAAGCTTAAATTCAAAGCACTAATCTGCCATAATAAAAGTTATTTGTTGAAAATATTTTTAATCTTATTAATAAACAGTAGTGGAATTTCATTAAATATATGATCAAAAGGAAGATACCCATTTAATCACTCTAGTGAAGATTGATTAAATTTGAAAAGAATTAGTCGTTTAGATACAAATCTTTCGTAAATAATGTAAATTAAAAATAATAGCCTATTTATTGAGATTATTGACCCAATTGAAGAGAGAAAGTTTCAGCAGTAGTATGAGTCAGGATAATCTGAATATCGTCGAGGTATTCCTATTAAACCTAAAAAGTGTTGAGGAAAAAAACTGAAATTTTAATCATTTCTGGTTCATCAGTAATCCTGAAAATAAGAGAAAATCAGTAAATAAATCTTGCAATGATTGAGAACACTGCTCCCATAGATAATACATTGTGAAAATGTCCTACAACATAGTATGTGTCATGTAAAATAATATCAATTGATGTGTTTGAAAGTATAATTCCTGTTAATCCACCAATTGTAAACATTAGAATAAAACCAATTGATCATATAAATGAAATATTAAATTTTAGTTTTGAGATGGCGAGAGAACTAACAGAGATGGGACAATTATGAAATGAACTTATCCAAAGACCATTTGAAGCAATATATTCGAGGACAAGGTAGGAAATTAACGTGTGAATCACTGTTTTGTCAGCGTACAGAATTCCTGCTATCTTTCCGAATGTTTATTCCATCTAATATGAACTCCGTGTAAAAGAATAACGAAGTTGCGAGAAGGCAGAGTAATTAAGGAACAGTCTAAGGAGTGGAACAATTAAATATCGCGGAAAGTGCTTGGTATCGTTCAAATGTTATTTAACAGTTACGATTGGATTGCTCGAGACAAAGGATTGTAACCCTATTACGCCACACAATGCAGTACTCTCGCGCTTTAAAGAGAAAATTGCGTTAATAATCGATTTCGTTGTTTTCATTATCCAATCTAGGTTCGCTTGTTTTGCCACACGGCGAACTGTAAACCGTTTTCATCAAATAGTTTATATAGATTTGGAACATTCATCAGACAATGTAGTACCATTCTTTTATAGTTTCGTAAAATCAACAATAAACGTCGAAGATCGCGATCTTTCTGCGTTTGTTTGACACGGTAGAAATCAAATTTATATACGCGAATCTCTCCCTCCCTCCCTTTCTCTCTCTCTCTCTCTCTCTCAGACGCGATTCAAACTTCTTTTAATTTCCACGGCAGGAAATACGAAACCGTACGACTGAAATGTAAGAGCGCGGATTAATCCCGCATCGCAAAAGTCAGCTTTGGTATTTTAATTAAAACGGTCCACGAATTAATTCAACAGGCACCGGAGCGCGAACAGGCACAGAAGCGGAAGAGGAAGTTGGCGAAGCCAACGTCGAACGATCATTCGAATCATTCGAAGGCTGACAAACGAGCGGAGAACTATGTGTAAAAAAATTCTCGAACACACACACACGCATACACACAAATATTTCCGCGAATGTTTCCGACAAGTGTCGGTACCGTCTTTGATTGGGGCTTTCGAATTTTTCGTCACACGACGAAGAAAGTTAGTTAGTTAGCTAGTGTTTCCGCGACGTAGCAGCGAAACAGAAAGGAGAACAGAAAGGAGCCCCCTCTCGTTTATTGCACATTTCCGACCCCATTCCTGGCCCGGCGAAGAATTCTAATTTGTGTTACACGCGGCCACGGCAGCTCGTGTCTCTTTGGAAATGATCTCGGCTGACTTTATTGCGTCCAACGGCGAAATGGTTTCTGCGGGGAGGAGCACGAGCGAATTCTCTCTGTTTCGTCGACGCCGGACGATCTCGCGAGCAAACGTGAAACGTCGCATCGTTTACAGAAAGAATGAATAAATTTCGCTCGTATAAATGGGCATTGATAGCATCGACGGCGGTGCAGAAAGTTTTCTTGCTTCTTTGAAGAGAAGAAGCCAGAGTTGTTTGAAAGAAACGACAGGGATTTTAGGGATTGCGACGCGCGAAACTCAGCGAAGCTACCACAAGAACAATGCGACGACTTCGTAGGCGAATGACGTAACTTATGGCTTTAGACAGGCAGGAAACTTTTTGAGAATAAACAACTTGTAAATTTTTGAATGACCTGGCACTGCTATGTGAGTGATACGAGAAGCGGTATAGAAGTTTATAGTTTTATCATCATGTAGTGGCACGTTCGTTCGATGGACGACATAGTAAATTCTATCTCAATAAAATGGCAAATTAATAGGTAACGACTTTTGACAAAAGGTATTGACAGCATTTTTTTATTCTCTACACACTATATCTATCGACGCGTTTAATATCACATTCGAATGTCATTTACAATTTAGGAAACTTTGGAATTTGTAAGAAATTTGTTGCAAAAACGAGTCTATCGTTTGGAATATCTATCAATTATCGTACGAAGATATATGACAAGAAATTAAATAATACGTAAAAACGATTAACTTTTGGACATTTCCAAGAGTGTTTTGGATGAAAATGTATACTTCATACTTCATACGTTTATGATAACACCAGGATACGATGTAAATCATAATGATGACGTCTGTTATACGATTCTGTTTCGATGTGTTGCACCCGTGTGAAAGCTTTATGACAAATATACCCTTCTTTTCGAGTGACAAAAGAGAGACAGCCGACTGCAATAAACTCAATTGCAAGAACCTACAACGCTTCGAAAATGCCACGATAAATGTCATGCAGCAATTTCACGAGACTGCCGATAAAAGGAGGAATAATTTCGTACCGGGATATTACGTCCCATAATTTCATACGCATATACATGGAAAGTTGTCGGAGCAACTTGTTTAACTTTTCAAACAAGCAGATAGTTGTACAATTCTTTCAAATGTGTACTTTGTGAACGAGAAAACGCGTGCACGTGCTAATTAAACTTAGCAGCTGATATACGTTCGAGCCGAGCTTCGCGGATGTACGTTTCGCATTAGAAAATAGAGATGATTCGACGGTGGAGATTGAAAAAAACTTAAGATGTTTATGAATAACTCATACTTTGGAAAGTCCCGTTTTCAATTCCCGCCCTGAAATGGAATAAAAACTAAGGCGTTCGTCTTCGAGGACTCGTCTTGTGTATTCACGACGAGTTCCACGCCTCGATCGTCGAATTTCATCACCGTGTGCGAATCACACACGCGATTTCCAGACCTTCTGCTTATTGCATCCTCCACGCCCGGAGTCGTCGCGCCTTTGCGATGTAATAATTGCGCGCGGGAACGAGTGACGCAGGGAGAGGGAGGGGAGAGAGAGAGAGAGAGGAAAAAGACGCAGAAAATTGAATTCTCAAGTTTTATGAAAAATTTATCGAAAGACGACGGAAACTCGACTCGGGGGCGGGAGAAGTTGCATAAATTCCCCTTTCCCTGTCGTCGTCTTGCAGCCAAGCTTCCCGGTCCCGCGTTCCGTCGTGTCTGTTTCCCCAACAACTTTCTTGAATCCCACTCAACTCGTCAGTCAAAAAAAAAAAAAAAAGAAAAAGACAGTCGCGAGACTTCGAGAATCTAGTTTGAAATTTCAGTTTTTCTTTTTTCTTTTAGAAAGAGACGTGAAAAAGGAGCAAAATAGAAAGAGACGAAGACGATACCGATGGATTGGTGAGGATGAGTACGGCGGCCCTCAGGTGCTTCAGGTTCAGGGTCTGTGTGTCCTCCGCGTCCTCGGTCTCCTCTCGCATCAACAGCGACGTGACTTCGAAGGACGACTGCCTAGATCTGCCGCTGTCTCCTCGACCCAGTCTGACGATCCTCGAGCGATCGTTGTCCCTCCTTGCGGCCTGCTCGTCGCAGCCTGCCTTCGACAGATCCCGCGAGAAAGGACATGCCATGTTGTTACCCGGTGAACACGGTTCACAGGTGATTCACTGGTGAGAACTGTAGCGCGTGGTTTCTGTGCGTGCGTGCGTGCGTGTGTGTGTGTGTGTGTGTGTGTGTGTGTGTGTGAATCGTTCGATCGTCGCGGGACTCGCTTTAAACGAATACCGGCGCGTTACGTGGCATTACTCTCATGTTTATCGGCGATCAGCTGTGCTCAGTTGACAGCGGTTTTTGCTACTCTTTCTCTTCTCCTCCGGTGCTCGGTGTCTCGCGGTGTCTCAACCGAGAAGCGATATCTTCCCCACCCGGACGATTCAGCGGGACAACGCGCGCGTCCAACGTTTGCTCCTCCTGTCTGGTCCTCGTGTTGACCGGTCCGCTGGCATCGTTGCCCTAGAGCTCGTGCCGGGTCGGGCACCTGCCGCCACTACCGTCCGTCCTCGTGTACCACACCGTCGTTAACAACGACACTATCATTTCACTAATTGCGTGTGAAATTCACTTATTTGCCAGTTGCTGGCGGCTAGTGGCTGTTTATCGCAGTTAGACTGTTTACCACTGCAACGCGATCCAACCGCTCGACGAGCCGGCGTTTTCTCTGAGCGAGACTGAGCGGATCCAATGGATGTGTCAGCGTCGGTTCAGCTTGCGATTTAGACACTGGCAATCTTTAACTGGTGGCGGTGGTTCTCGATTTCTTCGATTTCCTCTCTCTGTTTCTCTATCTTCGTATCTTCGTATCTTCCTCTCCTCTGTCAGGATCGGACGGGACACTTTGGAAACAATGAATGAATCGTCGCGACGATTAGCGGCGTCGCGCGCGGCCAGCTTCTTCTTCTCCCAGTTTTCTTTCCTCTGCTGCTCCACGCTCGAGGAAACCAAGAGAAACGAATGTATTTCACCGACTCGACAACGGCACGGGTGAAAATCGCTCGATGTGAAACGTGGGTCGTGGGTCGAGCGAAGGAATCGAAACGGCGCGTGTTGTTCCCTTGCCGTGTGTTTCGCAGCGTGTAATCACGGTGCACGATCAGCCGCCAATTGCGAAAGCACGCTACGGTGGTGTGTCGGAGCGCGTAGCGCCATACTAGTGGCGGATTGACCGAGGCGCAACGAGCAGCGCCGAGTGTCGCGGCCGCTTGGTGGCGAGCGGTGCACGGGGTGCGGTGAGAACGATCGGCGGGGGTGAGCCGTCGGGATGCGGAGCTGCGAGGAGCGTCGAGGCGCCACGATGGACGCTGGTGGAAACGCCTGCGCGAATTTTCAGCCCCTCTCGACCTACCGACAGAGAGAGACAGACAGACAGACAGACAGAGATAGCGTAGCTTTTTCTCTTTACTGGCAGCTTTTTCAACCGCAAACGAAAAACCTGCTCCCTTTGCCCTACTTGCCTGCTTACCTGCACGCCTGTCTCTGTCCGACCAACTTGCCTCACAGCCAGTCACACCGATCAGGTGTGTCTCTTCATCCCTTTTCCTCGTTCCTGCGGCCAGAATTTACGGAAATCTTCCAACTCGACTCGTTTCGCCAGGACGCGAGTCCGAAACATCCGATCGACAGCTTCCGGCTCCGACTCGTCGATGCAATTCGGCCCAAGCCGAATCTCTATGGTTCCAACACACGTACGCCCACAACAACGGGAGCGTGTGTTGGTCTGCGTGCCTTTTGACGAAACTTTGTGCTTTGTTAGCGATGGAGAGCTTCCCTGGTAAACAGCGCGAGCTTAACGCCCGAGGCTGGTATCTCGTACCATCGAGAAATTTATCGCCAGCTGGCTCGCTACTCGGAGAGCGTATTCTCCGAGAGCAGGGGACGAGAATTTCGTTCTGGAGTTGCACGGTGTGCCAACGCTCGGTTTTAAGACAGCCTGTCTGCCTTAATCCCGTAATCTGATGACAGCGACGCGCTCCCTCGCTCTCGGCGAGCGACCGATTGAATTTTTCAATGGAGAGTAGCAATTTTATCGCGGGTATAATGGGACATATAGTTGGACTGGCGATTTTGATAACAAATGTGTCCTTCCTTTTTTAACATAGAATATGTTTTACCGAAGAGAAATGTAACGAAATGTGCAACAAAAACGCGTCACGCTCTCGATCAGGAACTTGGAGGAGGGAGGGGTGTTTATGAGCGATGTGTCATCGGTTATTAATGCTGTAAAGGCCCCCATAGACGTTGAAACATGCTACGATGCATGCATCACTGATACAAGCACCACTGAGAAGCAAGGAATTACTGATGCAAGAATAGACTTCTAGCATTAGTTGGACAAAGAAAGTCCGTGATAATAAACCTAACATTACTATCACTAATATTGGAGCTGGAAGACGATCCGACATTTTAAAACACTTGTTTCAACTTTGGCGTCACACGAAGTACTGAAGAATCGGTAGAGTGGAGGCAAGCTGATTCTGAAACATCATCTGATGTTTCGTGAAACCTAGGAGTTGATAGTAATGTTAGGTTTATTATCACGGACTTTCTTCGTCCAACTAATGCTAGAAGTCTATTTCTGCATCAGTGGTTCCTTGCTTCTCAGTGGTGCTTGCATCGGTGATGCATGCATCGCAGCATGTCTATGGGGGCCTTAAAGGAGTGAGGTGTTAAGCTTGTCGAGACACAGATGATGGGCAAGCGAGATTGCAAGGAAACTAAAAGTAGTTAATAAAATTATAGCTATCATCAACCAATTCTGTCCATAAGAAATTAACAGGAATGAAAATAAAGCAAACATACATGAAAGGGTGTCAAATTTTATTTCCTTACAGAAATGAAGTCAGACATATTCTATGTGACAGGCTTTAATGGCGTTAAAGCCGCTCATTTTTTTAATTAATAAAAGTTAAATTATCTTCAAATATTTGTTAATCAATCAAATTGAAAAAGAGAAAGTTTTAAAAATGAAAATATTTGTATTATTTATTTATTTGTTATATACTGTTCTGTAAAAAATAAATAAATATATATTTCAATAAATAAGAAATTTTATTAAAAATAATAATAAAATAGATAGAAAGAAATTTTTTTCTCTTCTTCTTTTGACGTTTGCGTTGCGAAAACACGGTTGAGCGGTAACTGTTCCTCCGGGAGAGAAATAAAGAATTTTTCGTATATGTACATACATTTCATCCGTAATATTCTCATTACGTCCGTGTGTTTGAAGTTTTATTACCGACGCGGTGCAAAAACCGGAGGCCCGGAAAAGTTCCAAGGGAAAAAGGATATTTCGCATCGCGTCCTGCGCGCTTTTTTCACTGACAAATTTTATTCCCCGCGTGCAAAAACTGCAGATTTTCCAACTGTGTTCCTCGCCGATCGAAATGGTGAATCTAATTTCAACGTTTTCGCTTCGCGCGGAGCAGTAAGATTGACAGTGAAATTTTTCACTCTGATCAATTTCTTTCCTTCGTTCTTCAAGACTTTTCCGCTCGTTACAAAGCGAATATTCAACGCTTGAACTACCGACGACTGAAACACGAATCAAAGTTTATATCAAAGAAACGAAAATGAAAGGAAACGGGAGGAAATTTGCGACGCAACGAAATTTGAAACGCAAGCTTCCGTTGATGGAACACGATATTTTACTAAAAAAAAAGGAAAAAGCCTCTGTAAAAATACACTGTTACGAATGCGTAAAAAAATTTTCTACGAAAAATTCCGAATCTAAATTTTCTGCTGACTTTGACATTAAATCGGATACTCCATTCCATTGCATTGTCTAAAAATACGCGAGCCCCTAATTGTTTCGCAGCGAACGTGCGCAAGTGTGTGTACACTTGGCGAACGGATGAGAATATGCAAGGGGCACTGTAGCAAAGGACTTGAGAAAATTGACCCGCGAGCTCGCAGCACAGGGCGAGAGAGAACTCGTGTGTTTCGCCTCCGGTGCTCCCATGCTTATTCCATTTGCAGCGAAAACGTCTGTGGGAGATTTATTTAACAAACGTTGAGGAACCGTTGAATAAGACGTTGAGAAAACACATGCCGAGAGAACTCTCTCTCTCTCTCTCTGTCTCTCTCTGTCTTCTTATTCTCTCCTTCGTCATCCCTCACTTTTCTAGACTCTCCTCATTCTCCGCGAGTAATATTAAAGAATATAAAGAAATGTACGTGAAAGTAGCGGCTGTTCTTGGAAATGTGGGTCACTGTGCTTCCGCAAGTTTTAATATTCTGGCCCATTATAAGGTTACGCGGACGCCCATTGCGATATTCTAGTCCTTCCATAGACTCTCTCTCTCTCTCTCTCTCTCTCTCTCTTGGCGGTGATAAAACTTCTGACAACGTCGACGGAGAGAGATAGGGGGTAAAGGTTGCTCGCTGCAGTTTATAATTGATAATTTCTGCCTCGACAATTATTAGATATTTTTAAAAATATCCTCGAGCTGCGAACGAGCTCGGACGTGCTCGACAAGACGTTGGAAACGACGAACGACGAAACGAAGGGAAGAAAAAAAAGAAATTGTTATTAGCAGCGGCGATATAATTACCGAGCCGGTCTCGATACGAATTAATCACTGTCCAGATGTAATCTTTCGGGCAGCCGTTGATTATCGAAGTTCTTATCGAACTTATCGTGTCGGCGAGTTACGACCGCCGGTGAAGTAATAACTTTCATCCTCTGCTCCTCCGTCTTCCACGGAATCATCCGATGTCTTTCTTCTTTCCAATCCCCCCCTCGGTTTCGTTCCCATAAGTACGTGCACTCTCTTTGCATTGTACACACTTAACGGCGTAGCAGATTCGCAAGTTCATCTCGCTTGAAAGGCAATGCCTTAAAACGACAGATTCTTTTGTAATGTCTAATAACTCGGTTCCGTGTTCTGTAGGCGGGGGAAGAATCTTTATCTTTATTGAAGGAGGAAAGGCCGCTTCGCCTCCTTCGTCTTTGTTCGAGACTCTTAACGTTAAATCTCGAGACGGACGCAGCGAGGCAGAAATAAAGTAAACTCGTTCTTCTTCTTCTCCTTCTTTTTTCTTCTTTTTCTTCTCTCTCCGGGAATAAAAATAAACGCGTTTATTACCGAGGCTGCCGACAGTTTTACGGAGCGGAGTTTAAAAAAAAATCTCATTGCCGCGATCCCCGGACGCAAATTAGACGACTAATGATTAATCAGATTACGGGCCGGTCTCGATTGTTACGGATTGTTGGTAGCAGTCAGGCGGTTTATCGTCAAAACGTAATTGGCTGGGAACTTTCTTGCTGCCAAGTGGCGCGAGCAATAGCTATTTGACATTTCAGCGCAACGATAAACATTCTCTTAGCTTTGTTCCAAGCTTCCAAGCTCCTAGCCAGTGAAGTTTATTAATAGTAGAAGGAAATTTACCTTGCCGATGAATGACGTGCACAGACGTACGCGATTAAATCGGAGCGAACAGTTTATCTGTCGGTGTCGTTAATAATGAAACAAAAGCATTCGAGAATCTTTCGATTTGTAAATGAATTTAATCACCGATCGGAAATTTTGAAGTTCGTCTCGTTTCAGTACGTATTTTTCAAGTTTGGATAGTCGTTGTTGGGATGATTCCTTCCCGATAGAATTCGAAGGCATTGTTCGCAACGTAAATTCAAATTTGACTTTATTAAATTTCCACCAGACTTTCGTCCTAATTTTTCTTTACAGTCTATTAATAGGAAGAAGCTTTAATATAATAAATAAATATAAACTTTACCTTAATACAATAGATTAATAAATATAATTACGATTCGGAATTTATTTTTTAAAATAAAAACCTGGTAGAATCTTTCAATGGTAAATCAGAGCGCCGACTCGAAATTTCGATCTTAAATTTTGATCTCTGTTTCGTTCCGATATGTATTTTTTCAGCTGGGACTAACTTCAGCCCGCCGCGAAAGAATTGAAGGGCATTATTCGCAGCGTAAATTCAACTTTGGCTCTACTAAATTTCCACCACACTTTCGTCCTAATTTCTCTTTACGGCCACTTGGAAAAATTCCATAATCGTGCATTGTCACTCCGGTTCTGTCCAATTGTGGCGGCGTTCGTTCGTACTTTGGAGGGTAATTTCACGAGGACGAGGCCTCCGGCGAGCGTGCAATCGAGACGAAAGTTTCCCTCAATATCGTAATTCAGGGGATTCTTCTCTCGCGGGGAAACGAGAAAATGAAATGTCTCGCGAAGTGGATGTGTATCTAATGCTTCAATAGCTCTTAATGGGATTCCCCGATGGTCAAACAATTTTCAATAATGCGCGACGGAACATAGCCGTGCGCATACGCAACGTTCTCCAGGCTGCTTAATATACTTTTATCCAGCGAACGACGTCGAGAAAATTGCACGACTGTTTCCGTCAGTTTCGTAAATATTCCAGGCTGTTCCTCGATTCATCGGTACATCGGACGATCACGTTGAACAACATCGAGGCCAGCGAGGAAAACGATACACGTGCACGATTTTTGGAAAATCGTACATTGAAAGGATTTTCTATCGATTCGCTAACGTGACCGGAAGACAACCTCCAAGAATATTCTACCGGCTTTAACTCACATGGTATCGATCCATAAATGGAACGAAACGCTCCCTTTCTGCAAAGCCACCGAGCTGGCTGAACGATTCCCAACACGTAGACGCGTCCCTTTTCGAAAAGTAGCAGTTCCAAAGCAAACTCCACGGGGATCTTCGTATGCATAGGACGGATCTACGGCGACAAGGAACTGACGAGGAACACGAAACAGGTTCGAAAGGGGAAGGGAAGGAAGTGCGAGCCTCGACGCGACGAATGGATCCCGGATCAGATTCATTGTCTTGTCAGAGGAACGTAATTTCTGAAACTTCGTTCAACGACGAACTCTCGGAGTCTACGCTCGGGAAACGGCAAACTCGGTTTGTTACGAGCGAAATAAACAAACTTGCAGATGGCTGCGAGAATTCTTCGGGCAACAAGGCGCGACGTCTCCGTCGCGTTTCTGTGTCACGTACGCTGCTATATACGTACGCTTGTACTACTTGAGTACCGCTCGCGCCACCAGATCGATGCAGCCTAATTAGCGGTCACTAATTTTTTTTTCTTCTTTCTTTTTCTTGTCCTCTTTCACTCTCGCTCTCGTTTTTCTCTCTCTCTCTCTCTCTCTCTCTCTCGCTACCTACTCAGTAATCAAGATTCTGCGCTATTATTAGTGAAATTAAAGTTAAAATTCTCAGAATGCAGGTAACATTCATATCTCTTAATGGAAATTTCATCGATTCACAACGAGCGCTTGTTTTTAAACGTGCACCGACGAGAGATCCAGCGTCGATGAATAGGATGAAAAGTTTGGTAACGAAAGTAAACGAAATTCGTTGAATAAGTTGACCGTGATCATAGCGAAACGGTGAAATTGAGAAACTGCGTGCGTTAACAACTTGTAGCTCGTCGATACTCGCTAATACAATTAGTTGGTGAATTATCGCGGAAAGAAAAGAAACGAAAGAATCGGACAACAGCAAAGTTTGTACGACTCGTCGTTCGTCGTCTCGCAACCATGACATCACGTTCATCTCGGCAAGTTTATTCTAGTCGGGCTATTGACTGTACGTCGATATTAATGGAATTTCGAATGAAGTTCGACGATACGAAATTTGATGCGTATTCATCGCGACTAGATTACGCGCGTCGTGCGTCTGAAATTTTACCACCGGTTCTGAAAATCCGATTGAATTCTTCGTTGAATGGAACTGCGATTAGAATCGAAATTCTCCACTTGACAAATCATATTTGCACAATGGAAATCTTTGGTTCTCTGAAAGTACGATCGCGTGAAGTCTTGAAAATTTGTCGATTTCTTCGTTCTCTTCATTCGCAACGATGAACACCTGTTGTTACGCTGTAAGGGTATAATTAAACATTATACTGTACAGTTTCACAGAACTATTTATTTGAACGAGACGAGACTTTTATACCGGAACTTATGGATGTAAGAAGAATTATAATACTTTTACATTGCTTGCTGCAATGCTAAGTTATTTCTGCCTGTGGGTCTTTTCTGCTGCGCTTATATATTCCTTGGCACTTTGGTTCTTGGCCAAAGTACCTTAAGACGACTCATACATAACTAATTCATCCGACGTCACATTAATTGCATCAATTAAGTCGTACTACATCGTGTAAAATCTTCGTTATCCAAATGTCTATTATCCAAACGTTCTGTCATTGCACGTTCTACCAGGCAAACATAACCAAACAGCACGTTGCTTTCATTAGTTCAGCAATGAAATTCCTTAATACCTTACTTAGTACCTAATGACGCTATAGAGAAAATGTGCAACACCGATTGTCAAAGACTGAGACGGAAAATGGTTTAGAAAATGACGAGAGTACTGCAATACCTAGAAATTAGTTATATTTCCTGTTGAATTCAGATATCAGAGGTTTCACCAAAGTACTTTTGTACTTATCATTAAAAATGCATCGACGTTGAAAGCTCTCGGTTGTTGAAAATGTCAACTTTGTTCCAGGACTTGAGTATCAATCCTTTCAATCGTATTGGACGAACCGGTCGACCGGCAGAACAGTAGTGAAATTAATTCAGCGTAAAGCTCGGTACTGATGGGGTAAGTTGGGAATAATGGCCCAGTCTTTTCTTCTCCTCTTTTTTCTTTGAAAGATTTGTTACGTCTTAAATATAATCGATATCTGAAGGAATATATATGTTTGTGACTGTAGTTAGGTATGAATTTATAACGCTGCAAGTAGAAAGTTAAAAAGTAATCGTGGATTTACAAAATAAAAGAAATGGCATTTTATGGCCCAGGTAAAGAATATATATATATATATATATATATATATATATATATACACCTTGAGCTCAATTGTTGATTTATTATTCAACTGTAGGCCTGTCTTTTTGGTTTGTTTAAAAGATTTTCGTGAACAATTGAAAATGTTACAACAATTGAAAATATCAATTAATTTCTATCCTATTCGTAGCTTCATACATTCTGCTTTTCGAACACCGAGATCTGGATGGCGTTTTGAAAACGAACTTAGTCAATCGTATTCAGCTGATTCATTCTTCCTCATTAAATTTATGATTTATTCTCGAGATTTTAGTCAAATTAAATGCTATAGATCTCATTTGCTACTCACTTGTTGATGCGACGTCGTACTTTTGCCATTTTAAGTTTCCATACCTGAAAAATGACGAAGATGGTACATAAACTTAATTCTCTATTGTATCCACTATTGTTAGAGTTTCTTCTACGGTTGGCATGATTATCTACAGAAATATTTACTAATTATTGTACACAATCTCACGATAGCTCTAAAAACCGGACCATCTAATATAATTCACATGTTTTTTTTTTTTTATAATGATTCCAATGCAAAAGCAGAACCATAACACTGTATTTTGAAGAAGTTTAACTTTTCAGTAAGATAAGATAAAAGTTAGTAAATTATAGTTTAAAGGAGAAAGCAGAAAAGAATTATACAAAGCTCACCCGATTTTTCAAACGAGAACGAAAGGAACGTGGTCGAAGGTACGATATATCGTTAAAAGGAAGCTGAAAGTTGACATTTGATGACCTGTATAGCGAAACACGGGTTACCTACTCTACTTAATTTATTTTTCCAAGTAACGTGTTGCACGCAGAGGGAACGACGCTGGTATTGCTTTGACGGGGAGGCGGAGAGTTAATATTTTACAAGCGAATGGAAAGCGCGAGTTACACACGGCGCAATAATCTCTCGACAGAGTAGAATAGCAGGAACGAAGGCAGGCAGAAGGTAAACGGAGAAATTTGCGGCCGACTAAATGGCGACATACGAGCTCGACGATTTAATTGCACGGCCCTCGTGTCTACAATAGAAATCCATTCTACGAGCACTATAAACCGGCTGGCGCTTCGAACGGTTGCGTCACGGTTGCTCGTTTTGCTTTGAAAAATCAAGGCGTACGACAAGCGTACTTTCGATACTTTGGCGACGATGATCGACGATGGCAACGCGTTTCAGAACGCTGTGAAACGCGTCGTCGTACGAAGACATCGCGCTTAATCTTGTTGCCAGAATAAAATTATCCCCGGCGCTTTCGCTGTCGGATGTCTGCTTACTTTTGCAGACAGCGGACGAAACGGTCGGCTTTAACTACTCAAGCTTGTGTGTAGCTTGCTCTCGCTGTAGTGCTCTAATTTTTCAAAAGTCGCAAGCACGAGGGATCCATTTCTGCCAGAGTGGAGGGAATTTTACCCCGCGCCGTAATTCATTTGAAACGCGTTCGGAATTTAGAGGATTTGCAATTAAACTAGAATTCAATTCAATTGTTCAAACGAGAAGCTTGTTTGGACGTTGCAGGTGATACTTGTTCGGCAGATGTATTTGGAAATGTGTTTCCACGTCTACAATACGTACACTCGAGATGAACTTTGTTAGTATCGTGGGACGTCTCATTATTCGGAATTTCTTTCTGCGTTGCCCAAGAGCCAGGCACTTGTCGCGAAAAAACACAGACAAGTATACTTCTATTTTACGAGAAATCTAATTTAAATCTTTAAATGAAAAATACGGCGTTTTATGTCTGTAAAATATTCTAACAAAAATTATAAATTGGTCATTTGGTAGTTCTAGTGTCAAGACGTAGAATACGTGTGTACGGTTGTGTACGTGTGTGCGCGAGTGTGCGAAGTGCGTGTGAAGACAGTGGTTTGAAGGTGATAATAAAAGTTATAGAAAGAACTTAATATCTCTCTGTCATCGTCGTATTTGGACTTATGTTTATCAACCTTACATTTTAAGCCACTTGGTTCAATTTTCTTTTCTTTTCCCACAGTAGTATCGTCGACAATTCCCGGACAAGCTTCTTTGACCCTTCAAAAAAATGACCTTGAAAAAATACCTCTTACCGATTATTGATCTTTTGGGTACCATTCGTGTTGGGCAAAAAATATCTCTTACATCGTCACAATTAACAAAGATGTTTAGGATCATCCTGTATATGTACGTGTCATTACACCGTCGTATTTCCTAAACTCGATGTAAATCCACCACCAGTTTCGACTCATTTGAAAATTTATCGGTATACGTGGATTCGCGTGCACCGCCTCGATTTTCAAATCGGTTATCGAATCGTACGCGTTACGTTCGCCAGGCACGGAGCAAATTGGAAAGTACACGAATCACGTGCCGCCATTTTGATAACAGCGTTTGGGATCAAACTTACGGGGAGCTTGTGCCGTTCGAACGTTCCCAAGACACTTGGCTTCCTGCATTCCCGTTTCATTGCGTGTCACGTACTAGTTGAGTTTAACGCTAACCCGGTCAAATGACCGGTTTCGAAAAATTTAATTTAAAATTGTACGTCTGTACAAATTTTATTACAAATTAAATTTATTTACAAATTAAAATTGTTATTTCTTTCGTTCATTTAACTTTGTGAAAATTCTTATATTAATCTGATTGACCCGATTTTCAATTTTTCTTTTTCTTTTCGCTTCGTTCTTTTTATTCTCGTTTCCAGCGGAACGATGAATCGGAGCTGTAGCTTCTCGACGCTCTTGCCGCGATAAGGAACAAGCTTTCGAGACGGTAGTTGATGCGTAAAAAAAAAGCCAGGTAACGACTGTGCACGACGACGAATCTCCAAATTCTAGTGGATAGAAACGGTCGAAATTACGGTGGAAAGTCGGTGAAAATTGCAACTCGCTGCAATAACCGCCGTCATCGAAGAAATATCGAATACAAGGGCACACGTTACGTTCCAATTATTGCTGGTAATTATTCCTCGTCAAACGGAATTATGCGTTCAAATGTAGAAACACGTGTATTGTAGGTAAAAATAATACAAATATAGGTTTCTCTACGTGGTTTAAAATAAGTATAAATAAAGTTTACTAATTTAGGAATTAAGATACTGAAAAGTCTCGATAAGGCGACGACAAAAGATATTGATCTCTCGCGCTCGTAACTCGCTACTCGCTATAATACTCTCTAGATCAGGGATGAGCAACCTTTTTTTTACAACGAGCCAGCTACAAATTTAAAAAATGTTGACGAACACTGACGAACTCAAATTATTTCTTTATTAACAAAATGAACCTAGTATAAAAAATTACAGAAATAAAACACGGGTTGCTTATCCCTGCTCTAGATCTATACAATTATATACACTACGCTCTATATAATTTCCTCACGATTAGCGCCTCTCTCGATCTGACATCTCGATACTCTCTATCTGATTACTTCGCAATATGCGCCTTTATTCTTTGCGCATAAATCATGTCTTCTTGAAACTTGAGGGAGACAAGCAATCACAAATCTGATTTTTTTTCACTGCAACAATCACATCAGACACGCATCAGGCGGCAATTGTCTTTCTCTTAGGCCGCACATACTACTTACCGAGCAATTTTCTTCAAGCCCTTTCCTCGCTTCACAGTATATTTCGTTGCTATTACGCGACGAAATTCGCAGAGAAATTGTGCGAAAATTGCCATCGAGCGTCGATGACGAACAGGAGAGCATATTGAAAAAAATTCTCGTTTGAAACGCGCACGGGATACCCAAGCAGAGCAAGCAATTGCAGCGTTTTTTTCGTGTACCGTTCTCGCTCGGGGAAATGAAGTTGGGTTAGGAGAAGGAGAGCTCGAAACCGTAATCAGCCACATTCCGAAGCTGGGGCACGTGAGAGCTCCATTTCCGGTGGCCAGGTCGTTTCTTTCAGTCGGGAATCGGTCTTGCGTACAAACGCCTCAATCGCAAACAACAGTCACGCGGGCGCTCGTGCACGCGAGGATGCTCAAAGAAATAGAGAAATTAAAAGAGCGAGAAGGTGAGAAAGACAGAAGGAAAGAGAGAGAGAGAGAAAGAGAAAGAGAGAGAGAGAGCCGGAAGGTTTTCGATAGGAACGTTCGCACCGTCCGAACGTGACGCGTAGGAACTTTGAATCCGGAGCTTGAATCGGATGCAAGACAACCGGCGAAACTTCCGCTCGAATTCTGCTCGTGACACTCGACAATGGAGTCTCGTTGCGTTTCAGCCTGCGCATTCCATTTCCATACAGCCGTATGGAAATTCGACGACAGTTTCATCCGGCAATGAATCAAGTCCTCGTTTTACGCTGGCGGGAAACTCAAATAACAGACAATAGCTGGCGATGGTCCAGAAGACGGAAGGCAATAGGCAACGATTTCGATTTTTGATAATGAACGCTGAACAGCCGTAGAATCGAGGATTATCGCTCCGAATTAAGTAACTCGGGCGTACAATGGAACAATTGTTCAGGTTAGATAGCCACCGTGCCAGCGAGGAAGGCATTTAAATCAAACGAATGTACGCATCCGGCTTGTTTTATATTGTTTTTCTTAAAAAATTGATTGTGCCAGCCTCGGGTAAGTTCGTTCGATAAATGTCTCTACCGCGCCCACTTGTTAAGCTCGGCCGTGATTTATCTTTCCCTCTTTAATCTCCACCGGTTTGTATTACATTCAAATCCACCGGCTTTGAAGAGCACGCGAGTGGACGTACGTAACAGCAAACGTGCGAAATATTTAAAAGATGCCATACACGCTTTGCTCGATTGCGGAAGAATCGTGGCACGAAAGTCACAATTTCCAGAAGAATCAACGTATATTACGTAAATCGCGGCGCGATTTTATTTTTAAATAAAAAAAAAATATAGGATAACGAAAGTAGCGCAATAGATACTGACTTGTGATGATTTCAGGCTTCGAATTCGATGTTTATATTCTAATATAGAGCCGGCTAACTGCAAGGCCGTTGTCTCTACATTTTCTGATCGCTAGTGCTAGTCTGCTTGACTGAAAGAGTGGGGCTCACGCGAGTAGTGGGGAGATCAACGCAATGGAGGGGGTAGCGCTAGCGATCAGAAAAGTAGGGGCAAGGATCGCCAGTTAGCCAACTCTCTTCTAATACATACTTCTGCAAACTATTCCGCTATTTGCTTGGTTTATGACATGGCAATTGCTGTTGTCACAGAAATAAACCTGAAATTTACTGAGGTTATCAGGTGCCTGATTGCAAATTCTCCAAATTGTCTACACAATTGGAGGACGTGAAAAATGTAGAAATCTCTAATTTCACAAGCTAACTTTTATCAATAAATATAGTGTGACTACTAATTATCCTACGAACGATTGCATAAGTATCGCCGATGGCGAACAGTAAAACCTGCACGATACGTATCGGCGGCAACTTAGAGGCAGTAAATGAGAAAAATATGCGGCCGTCAAAGTTTTACGAATATAAATTTTTGTTAATCGAGTAGCCAACACCAATCAAGGATACAAGAAATTTCAATTTAAGGTGATTGCGCCTGTGTCACCAGGAACACTCTCACTACTTCTTAAAGCTGCGATAATGGCTCGTATAAATGCAACCCGAAAAATAAAAAGTCAGTCAGTCTTCAAAACCTTAAACGTGCGTCTTCGTTCTGTTCGGTCACTCTCGTGGCGTCTGTTTTTTTTGGGGGGGGGGAGGAACTCGACCAGACTTCCACCTGTGATACCTGAACGCAGTTGTCTCCACGTTATTTACAAAGTGGAACAATTGATTGTGACGTATGTATTTGAATTTCCTTCATCAATTTCCTTGATCAACCTTTGACGCTCGTTGACTTGGCAGGGCACGTCTCGAGCCACTTTGACCCACTCTGATTTTGATCTGCCACGATTCCGGCAACTTTCCGCCAATCGAACCGCCACGTCGCCTGTGTACTTCCAGGAATTGCGCTGATTAGCTTCGACCTTGTCGAGCCGATCTCTGATAAATCTGAACCGAGTTCCAGAACTCTCCTTGCCAGCACCACTGTCGAAGAGACAGCGGTTTATCGAAATATGGTTTTAACGTGTTGCACCAGTCACTTGAATCTCGTTCGACTTTATATTTGCTCTGGTGGTTGTTTGTTTTCATCGAAGTATCGATGTAACAGAAGTGTTACAGAACAGATATATATATATATATATATTGGAGCAGCGTGGTGATGCGCATGTAAATACTTTTTGACATTAAGTTAAGTGAAAACTTAGATTCTTGATTAATTAACGTTTATTGTTATGGATATACATAGCTTCATTCGTCGTGTCAAGTATCACGGCTTGTAGTCTCTGTATTTTTAGTTACAACTTCTCTTCATTTCGTTCATAATCGCAAGAGCTGCACCGAGAAATGTCTACAAACGAGTTTGAAGGGAAGCTTGAAAGCTTCAAGTGACGTCGAAAGGAGTCTACAACGGTCTATACTAAAACGATTATCATTTTATCTCAGCGCTTTCTTGCATCTCTTTCCAACCTCCATCAGAATACTAGAAGAAAATACGTAAATCGATTTCTCGATACTTTGTATAATTGTCGTTGTTTATACGAGTAGGAAAAGTAGCTTCGAGCAGGTTATCGATTCTTCTATATTTTTTATAAAAATTTAATTAGAATGTAGAATTAATTAAACCTAACTTAAACCTTACAAAGGAAATTTATTTGCTCCTCATACGCCTATGTCGACAGAGTTTTATCATTTTCTCCTCATTCATTTAGATTTTATTCAATGTGCTTTCACATTAGCCCAGAATTCTGTCGAATTTTCCCAACTTTCTTCGATGCCTTTCCAATTTTTTAGCCTTCACTCTTGAGCCTTTCGTTACATTCCAACGTCATTTTTCTTTTTCCACCCACAGAATTTCTCCGAATTATTCTGATTTGTTTCCGTCCTGTTAAGACACCTGCCTTATCCGAATCAGCGGAAGCTTAACTCGACTAACATAGATTTTCCCTCCATTCAAACAACCGCGCTCCTCGCTTCGTTCGTCTTATTCGGATCCCTTTAGTTCGTTTGACTTACTCTTAAATTTTCAAACGCACGCTTCCTCTTGTCGGAACCCCGAATAATTCTCATTAATTTCATTCGTTTTCATAATTACAACGTGTCAACAGAAACGATCGTAAATTGTGGATTTAAAATAAAGTTCAAAGCTTAAGTCTAGCTCAAGCCACTGTAACTGTCCATTCAAACGTGACGTGATCCACAATGTCGTATTATAATTTCTCCTAATTTCGCGAGGAAATTACGAAGTCCAGATAGAGAGTGTGTACGAAGCCAATTTTTCGAATTTTCTTTCTCGATTTTAAAAAAAAATTAAAAAGGAAAAAGAAAACAAAACATCGTGATGAAAATTAAATGACGCGAATACTACGGAAATATTACGATCCTTAATGAGCACTATTATGTTCGTCTTTAGTAAATTAATATAAAAAAAAAATTGGAACTGAAACTTTTCGCGAGCAAATTAGACAGCCGCGCTGCAACGCAGTCGAGGGGGGAGGGGGGAAGTTAATCACCGTCGGCGTGCCAGGAAATCCAATCGCAAAGTTCGACATATATCGATAGTTCGCGTTATACTTTCATTCGCGTAATTGTACGAATTAATTAATATCGTTTTTCACGCGGAGCAAGAAGATCCGCAGACGGATGGTAATTGCAAAGAGTCGGACTGTTCGCTTCGTCGAGCATAAATTCCAAAACTAATCGTGTGAAAAGGGCATTGCGGAGCGGTGCTTAGTCTTGCAACGCGAACAGTTTCGATCTTTCTCCAACTTCTGAATCGTGAAACCAAAAAAAAGCACGACGAGTACGATTTGAATTTCTGAACACCGGAGCAAAGTAGCCAGGGAACCAAGTTAATCCAAGTTTTAATGGAATCGGTGAGAGTTACCACAGGTTTTCGGGATGGCATTCGATGGGAATCAATGTTTTTCATTATAACAGGGATTAAAGGCGAAACAGAGTTATGAGCGATCCTAGAAATTGAACGGGACTGTGAACTTCGGCCAAGTTCTTGCTTAAAGCAGTTCTTGCTGAAATTGAAATGAGTGTTGGCGCGCGTTAAGGTTGCTTCGATCTACTTCGCGTGTTCCGACAGTAGATTCGGAAAGTGCTAGACAGGCGGCTGAATGCAGTAGTGTGTAGAGGACTTTAATTTCGAGGAATTTCATTTTGAAAATTAAACTACAGTGAGACGTCGATCGTTCGTATTTCAATTATCCAAATGCAAGATTGAATGAATCATCTAATTATATATATATATATATATATATATATATATATATATACACTTTTTTTTTGTTTTAATGTCTAGGTAAACTGTTTACGTAAAGATTCTATTTGTACTACGAGTATTAAAAGAAAAAGAGTGGTGTTGAAATCAAATGTCATTGAACGTTTAAAAAAGAAAAGAAGCGAAAATTGACACGTAATTTGACGATAGAATACAATGTTAGAAAGTTTACAATTAGTGATGTTAAAAATATCAATGTGAATCAGTATTGTTAATATTTGAAAAAAAATTGAATACTAAGAGGAATTCCCTATAAAAGTTTGGAAATAGCTTAACGAAGATAAATTAGATCGAGCTGTGTACATGCAAATTGATCTTGGATTAGTTCAAGAGAAAACTCTTAAATTGTATATCAGGTTAACAGGTTGTATATCAGATTTAGAAAGTACTTGACAGACGACTGAATATAAGTAGAAGATTTCGAGGAACTTTGCTTCAAATATAGAAATACATACATTCTACAACTACAGTGAAACGTCAATCGTTCGAATTTCAATCATTTCAATGCAAGATGATTCACTTAATTATGTATGTATATTTTCTATTCCCGTGGCTAAGTGAATTTACGTAAAGATTTTACACTATGGCTATTAAAAGAAAAAGAGTGGTGTTAAAGTTAAGAGAGAAATTAAATATCGAACGTTTAATAAAAGGTGAAAATTAACGTGCAAATTTAGCCATGGAATACAACGTTGAGAAAATTTATAATTAGCAATGGCAAAAATAGTGAATCTCGTCTAATTTGAATTAAAATTTCAGACAGTAATAGGAATTCTTCTCTCTATAGAAGTTCTCATAAGAAGAATAAGAGAATAGCAAATAAAGATAAATTAGATCCAGCAAATGGATCTTGCATTCAAGAAAAAGCTCTTAAATTGCACAGTCAGATTAACAGATAATAGTTTAGATTAAGAGATAAGTTTTGGAGCATCTGTCGACGATTAAACGGTTGTATTCTTCTATGCAATGAACATCCATATTTGAAAATTGTTTAATTTCCAGTTGATTCACGGGACGATCACAAATCTAGTTCTTTCAGACGGATTTTGCCTCTTAATTATTTGTATAATTGACGTCCCACTGTGTCTCCACGGAAACCTTTGTATATTGATTGTCACGATCGTTACTATTGACAAATATATTACATCCTCGTAATTACGTGCAACGTGATTGCCAGGCTCGCGATGTTGATTAAAAATGTAACTGTTGATTTTCTGTTTTCGCATGCGTGCGTGCGTCGACAGAAATAAAAAGAAACCCGGGAGGATGAAAAAGAAAGAGGGAAAAGGAAACTGTTGGCAACGAGGGATTAAAGCAAATATCGTCAGTGAAATTAAAAAATACGCTTGAAATTCTGGAAACGATCCGCTACGAAACAGCGATGAATTCCTTCCTTTTCTAATCCTCTGTTTTTTCTTCCTTACGATTTAATACGGTTTAAAATTCGGAGAAAGCTCCGCGCGGAAAAACCATAAAGCAGCTCGACGAGCTGCGTTCGTCGAAGGAATTTCACTTCGCGTTAAGTTAATTTCTAACTCGTTACACTCGCCACGATGACGATCCGTGGACGCGTACGGGTTCGTCGTACGTAAATGAAGTTGGTAAACAACGTTAAATTGGATTGTCGTCTTCGCCTTGTGCAGCCACGCGCATTCCAATGCTTCGGGATAGCGAAGCGAACCGCAGCTGCCGCAGAGGCAACCCAGACGCGACATTTCTAGACCAAATTGCGTGATGTGAGCGAACACATTAGCGATATGTATACATCAGATAATTAGCTGAGAGAAATTCCGATTTCTACGAAAGGAAGTGCGGAACGAAAGGAGGGAACGAAGATCGTTTCCTGGAGCAAGAGATCGTTTCGCGCAGCTTGCGGGACAACGCGAGATGTTTGCCAGACAGTTCGTTCGAATAAAATATCTTTGCTAAGGCAAAGATTCTCTCGAAAGGGGGAACTGCCTGTGTCATTTTGTGCGGCAACAGGTTCAGTTTGGCATGCCAAGCTGAAGCGGATAGAAGCGATTGCTTTTGGGACAGTTGATTTTCTAGAATTGATTTTGACAACGCTGGTGAGCTCAAGGCTCTGGCGAGTGTTACTTCTACCGGATGGCCCAAAGTGAGTTTCGCAGCGGTTATGCAGTGGTTTATGGTTGATACCGTGCTTACGGCATGTGACTCCAGCTGCTGCAACCTCAACTCGAAAGTCCAGCGAGCACCAGACGAACAGTTAAGCGATGGACAATAGTTGTCTCTCCGACTGATTAATATTTTAAATGCCACGATTCTGTTTATCGTAAGGGAATTTTTTCACTAACATTTTAGTAGCCGATCAAAGATATATGTATATAGATGTAACCTTAAATCTCCCTATTTATACTTTCTAATATATATAATTTAATTTATATATATTTATTATATATATTATATATATATTTATATATATTTATATATATTTATATATTATATATTTTATATATTTATATATATTTATATATTATATATTTTATATATTTATATATATTTATATATTATATATATATTTATTTAGATATATATAATATATTTAATTTATATATATCTTGTAACTCGTTTATAAATATTTTCGTCTCGATGATTAGCTTTGCTTCTCTTAATCTGCTGCTTATATATTTAACGCGTGGCTGTTAGAAATAATCGACGGCATTCTGCGATTTGTTGTCGAACTTTTCGTTCACGTTACAAATTTATAAGTCCCAAAGCTGTCGTTTCTTAACAACTCGTTCCCTCACAAATTTCTCTGCCTCGTACCACCGTTTAAGTGCATCGAGGATATCATTGCACGATTGGGACAGATGGAGAAGCACCGTGGATCTTCTTTCTTTTTTTCTCCCTCGCGAGCGTTTCTCGCAGGCGGAGAAATCGAGCGAGTATACACGAGAGACAGTATTGAAAAATGTTCCCCAATGGTAGCGCGAGAAAGAATTATGGACAAGCGAGATTTCCCATTGGATATCAAAGGTTTCGCAAAAGGTTGTCGCGGCACTTATTGCACTGTTATCGCCGACGAGCTCCTTGACATTATCGAATGTTGTATGTTCGACTTTCGCTCTAAGTAACGCAAATAAATGAATGGCACGTTAGCTGTTGAGCCACGTGTCTGTATTTTTGCTGAGCGTTGAGTAATTTTGCAAAAACGCATCGTAAAATTTTGCTCAAAATTCGATCAAAACATTTCAATTGGAGGAATTGGAGTTTACGATAGAATGGCAAATGTGTAGATACAGCATTAATCCACGGAATGGAACGTTCACTCCCATCATGCTCGCATCATTCATATCTTTTCTTCTTCTTCGTGAAAGAAACGGAATAGAAAGGAAAAAACTATTACTTTACACGCTAAGAGCTTGCACGTCTGTGGAATTACAATTTATTTGCGAGAATAAAAAAAACCAGATATTTAAAAGAAGTAGTGGCACGTGACGCAATTCATTCTCTCAAGCTCATGCAGGATCCTGCGACGCGCTTCTTTCGCAAGATAAACCCACACTGCGGAATTGAAAATGCTCGTATGATAATTGCAATTTCATTCATTGCATCGGACTTTGGCGAAACAATTTGGTTGCGTGCGAGTGACACGATGTTTCGCATTCTCGTCGCGCCGGATATCGATCACGGAAATCGGGCGATTCGAATCGTCCGACGACGACGTCATATCAGAAAAATGCGGTTCGAGACGGTACCATGAGTACGATAGCGGCGGTGTTTTCATCGGCAACATTGAAAATGACGACCGGCATTGAGATTGTAAGTCGAACTATAAATCAACATGATGAAAACACCCTGATCGTTATTGTAATGTATCGAGAGAGGAAATGTCATTTTTCGGAATCCATTTAATCCAGTACCGTCACAGAGTCTAATTTTTTCATAATTTTTTTTTCACTGTTACGTGTTTTGTATGTTTTTATACGTTTGTTTGTAATGTTTCGTTTGCATGGAAATATTATTAATTCAATTTAATTTTAACTCTTCGTAAATGGCAGCACACGCTTGGAGGTGCTCCATTTTGCTCAATAACTGAGGTGAAATTGCAGTACTAAATTCGAAATAACTCTTCGTAACTCTTTCCAGTTGCTGAAAATCTTGATGTTGGAGATAGTCTCTGCTCTGTACTAATTGCACGACTGTAATTCCTTTTTCTATCTTTGGGCGTTGAATTTTATTCAACAAGTAATAAAGAACAGAGTCATCCATACTTGCAGATAATTTCTTTCAATCACAAGGCTTCATTTGTCTTTGGCTCTTTTAATAACGCGAAATTGGAACATCTGTTTCAGTGGATGAACCATCTTCTTTTACCATCTGCTCATCTATTTTTAACATTTAATTCTTTATTTTTTATAATTGAGAGTTTTTTACTGGATTTGGAAAATGATTCGACGCCGTTTCAACACGTTGACGTCACAGGAAAAACTAAAGAACCGGTAGTGCGTCAGCAAACTGACTCCGATGCAAGTTTCACGAAACCTGGAAGTCGATGCATGCATGTTTCAACGCGTGCGGAGACCTTAAAATTTCAGGGCAGAGAGCATCGAGTTGTGCAGAGTTGTGTAGAGACCTTGAGAGAGTCATAGCGAGTAGCTAGTTGCGATAAATATCAGAGAGAATATAATAATTCTTTATCTTATTCGGACTTGTTCAGCTTTCCTTCTAACCACCTAAATATTAATAAACTTTATTATAAACTTAAAAGAATTTCGTTTCACGATAATTTAGTTATAGTCTGAATGTTCGGTTCGTTTATATGTTACAATTATGCGGAATTGTGCTTTCACGCTTCCAGTATACATAACGTATTTTGCTATTGCGGTGCCAGAGCCGCAATGCGCGTGGTTTTTACGGGCGTGCGGAATCGAAACAAAGCAGTTCTCACCTCGGCGCTTTTATACGCGCTTCTCTCCTCTCTTTCCTGTTCCATTCCATTAATGGAATATATTAAAACGTTTCCCGAGCATATTCCCTCGCAATCCCAATGCGGAGGACATCATAGCCAACGAAGCGTAAACGGAAGAAGTTCGCTCGCACACGAGCTGCAACGCAATTAGCATCATGGCACTCTTATCAATTAACAGCGAGTTAGCTGTTATACTTGCCAATCTCTTTCGTATCGAAATATCGACCAGGAGGTATCGATCACGCTTTCACGTAGCCGGTGGCTAGCGCGACAATTATCGGATTCGTCGAGTCGCGATTTCTCCCACGATCGGACGATATTTCCAGGGGAAAGCAAGCGTCGCAATCGTTCGGATGAGATTGCTGCAAACCAGAAACCGGGGTTTCTATGTACCGTACGGCGCTGCAACTTGAAATTTTCGTCGTTCGATTCCTATCGGCTGGAAATAAAAGCTTCGTCGCGGTCGGTTTCACGAAACAAATACGTATGTACTGGGGAGGTATCTCTCGCGACAGACAACCCTTAAATATTTCCATTCGGTTGAACAAGGTGCACGCGTATATACGAGGCGACGCGACCCAATGAATTTGAATTTCAAATTGACGAGAGGCGATATTTATTGGTTTCCGCTGCCGCGGAGAGACTCCTCCTGATTATTTGGCGGATTTTATTTGGTCGCTATCGCTTGATCACGCCGTGATATGTCGGGATTTTACGCGGGAACGCGTTCGAAAACTGGCGTGTTTTCCAACAATTACGTCGCAAATCAACCTCGACGTTGAGAGTTCTCTGTGATTATCGGACATTTGCGTTTTGCGTGTTTTGTACTTCGGCCAAGCATTTGTTCGCTGTCAGGCCCAAATTGTTGTTCGGAAAGTGATTTCGTTTTTTCTTTCTTTTTTCGACGAGGATCGTCATTTTTAACCAGCCAACTTCGTTCTGAATCGTATTGTCATATATATATATATATATATATATATATATATATATATATATATAACACACAGTTAACAGTTCAAAGTTTATTCAAAGAAAAAATTTTTTTTGATTGCGTTTCTTTTCTTGGATGTCGTATCAGAAATGGAAAATGCCATTTTTCAAGAAAGCTATTAGATTGAAAAAGTCGCGATTACCTGAAATTCACCTACGATAACTACGGACAAACTTTTAGTATCTTGTTTTTTTTTTTTATTATTTCTCTCACGATTTCAGAAACGATAGAAACTTGGAACTGATCTCTGACTTTCCACGCCCCGAAAACCACGAGTTTGTTCATTAACGCTGGAAACTGCGTTTCCGATCGAGCGGAAATGAAACCGCGGCGGGGCGATAATCGGTATTAAACCGATACCGGATCGATCCGACTTACATCGAATTTCAATCGCGTCGCGGGTGTAATCGTCTCTGGCCAAAGTAGAAGCAGTAGTAGCGCGTGAAACGTAACGGGGAGCGCTCGGCTGGCCCGAGAGGATCGGGGGAAAAAAACCGCGAAAGTCGACATTAATCTTCACCGTCGGACGAGATCATAGAAGAGGAAAATTGATGGTCGTCCTGGGATAGCCTAACACGATCACGTTCCACCGATGGAGTGACGCCGTTTCATTATAAAACTTGACAAGGGACTGGCCGTAATCTAGCCTTGGTCCACGCTTGGTCAAATCGATATCCATGGACATATCAACTTGCTTCAACTTCCAAACGTCGAACGCCGTCGTTTCGCTGGATTTTGCAACGCAATGATTACAGTCGAAGCAGGTCTAAGTGGTCAACAATTGATTTTGTACCGACTTTCTGATTTCGTTGCGATACGATTGAATTCCTCTGGGAACAAGGTACAGTACTCCGCACTTTCCTCCAGTTAAGCATCCGTTACTATCCCCAATTATAATTTTATATGAATAGAATAATAATCTTCGATTTAGTTTCCTCAAGTTTAGTCTTCTTCTTCTTTTTTATTAAAATAAAATGATAAACGTTTAGAAATATTAAGAACACACGCTGTACGAAAGTACAGGCTGATTTATATTACAAGTAGCAAAGTTACCTCTGTTCTTAAATTTACTGTTGCTGTCTGAAGTGTATTATAAGTCAAGCATTCAGAGGTATATCGCGCTACACTTGCCTTCGGCTGTGAGTAACATTATGTGCACAAGCACCGTGTCGAAGAGGTTTTCGAGACGAATTACACACAGCGTATGTAATGATGTTGAACTTGAGTTATCAGTGAAGAAGTAGTCGTGAAGACAAGATCGTTTTGAGATAAAGTATAGCTTGAAGGTGCGTAAAGATTAAAACTTGCTTGCGAAGGTAACCTCGCTCAAGGATTGTTTCAAGGATCACCACCAAACAGAAAAGAAAAAAAAGAAAAAAAAATAAGTGTCGTCGGAGGAAAATTTTCTAATTAATTTATTACCTCTGTAACGTTTCTTAAAATTTACTTATGGATTATCTTCTGTTTTTTGAACCTAAAACAATGATCTCATGTTTCTTTATTATTTTTGAAACAAATGCTCTTCCATTTTAATTGTATCTTATCTTTTCGTCACAGATGGTGCGTGTAATTGGTTCCTCGGAATAAAAATATTCTGAAGAGCCAATTACACACATGCACGGCGTGCTACAGTTATTATGTTATTTACGCGAAAAGTGTTTGCAATTTCTCACCTCCTGAACATTTCTTCTGTTTCAACTGCTCGAAACAGAAAAGGAAAGAAAAAAAAAATTCCGCTCCCGAGGATCGTCTTTAAAATAGTTCTTCGTCTCGAATGGGTTTGTTCTTACAACCTAACCTCAATGTCCGACCGGAAGGTAGGCCGCGATGAGCAGCGTTGGTATGCGCCGCGTTAAACGACGTCGGTCATTTCAGCGTTATTATCCCGAACGTTCCAGTCCGTGTGCAGCGTGCGGCCAAGTTACCAGCAGGCTGCCGTTGAAACGAAACGAAACGAAAGCAGACGGAGGCGGGACGAGGACGGCCACGTCCACGGAATCATCGATATTCGATGCGTGACGGTATTTTTAATTAACTCCGGGGAACGCTATTCATCATCGCTCCTCTCGCGCAGCGGAGCGGAGGGGGCCAGACGATCCAAATTGCGAGGGCGTCCTTGACTAATTAAATTTTCCAAGGGGAAGGGAAAGGCGAATAAGCAGGCGGATAATTTTGTTTCGTGCTGTGAACGAATCGATCAGCGGCAGTGGGTTTCCAATTTCAAGTTTTCCGGCAGGCTCGCGACAACAGCTTGCCCTCGCGCTTTCACGACCAACCTCGCTATTTGTTCGTCGTCCTCTCTCTCTCTCTCTCTCTCTCTTGATCTCATCCTTAGCATAGCTTCTCCGTTGTAATGTCCACTTAACAGATACTTCGCTTCTATCGATTATCTCGTTACCAACGACGTTTCAGGCTGTTCGCGCGCAAACACACGTAGCTGTGTATACTCGAGTGAATCGAACGAAATCATTTGGATTTGATTGGTATTGGCGTGTGTAGGCGCGCGAAGCGTGTCGAAAATAAGGTCGGGAAACTTGTTTAGCTCCGAGGGCAGACGAGCCAAGCGGAAGAAACGCAATCAGTGTAGATTCTTGAATCAACTCCTTCGGATAAACAGCGAATTCTTTGTGTAAATATCGAGCGAATTACTATCCATAACGGGAGGGCTACGGACCATTTCGTCAGAGTTTCCAACCGCGTGAATTCGAAATTAAAATTTCCAACGAAAAAGAAGAGAACGTACAGTATAAAAATCCAGAGAATCCACGAATAAAGAAGGAACAAATTCTTTCGGCGGTGTATCCCTCGCGTGGCGAAGAAACACAAATTTCAATTCGAGAGAAGCGGCCGCCTCCTTTGAAGGATTATTTCCAGTCTGGCTAGAATCAGTCCTATTCTACTGGAGGCCATAAATTTCCATCCGTGATATATAATGATAAAACTTCGGGCTCCCCCCCGAATTCTCCCGTGTGTGGAAGCGTCGTTTATATATTTTCTCATACATTCTGGTTACCTGACGTGCGAACGTCGCACACTGCCACGTGAAAATATTAAATTTCCATAAGGAGCGCTCGCGGAAAAAGATGTCGATGCATCGTACATGGTGCATCGTACGTTACTCGCGAACGCGTCTCCTCTAAGTGGCAGGTAAATTTGCATGAAACCGGCAGGAACGTTCGATTCTAGAGCATCGAGCGACGCTTTTACAACGGGAATGAGGCTCGTTCGTAAATAAATCAGTCGGTAACATGACAGGGCGATAGAGCTGTTGAGGGGAAGGGGAGGCCCGTAACTAACTGGCTGCAAGGTTCCTTCAATATTTACACATCGATGCTTTATGAAGAGGATAACGCTTCGAAACTACTTATCTACTCGTATCCCGTTCAGTTTCGCCTGCACGGTTTATCAGAGTAATTTCGTGACGACGATGATCGTGGGATGATCAGGCACGCCGCGCGATCGCTATTGATCCACGTCCGTGGATTTCCCACGCAAATATTTCCAATTAGATCGTAAGAAGCTTCGGGCTGCTACGATTTTGTGGTATCGCGCAAGAGAGGGCTTATTGACGTGCTTAAATATTTGTCTGCGAGTATTACCGCTAGAGTTAGTATACAAAGTTAGTTAGGGATTTTTCAGATGGTTGATCGTAAAAATTCTCCAAATATCGTAAACGAGGCTTCAGATCTGAAGCCTGAAATATTCTATTGATATAGAATGAGTTGAGAGCATTTGTGAATTAACTCGATTAAATGTTTGTTAACTAGTATTACTACTCGAATTAGTACACGTTAGTTAGCGTATAGAGTTAGGGATTTTTGAAAATTCTCTAATTATTCATAAACGAAGCTGCACATCAAAAGTCTGGAATATATATAGTTGCTACAGGATAAGTTGAGAAGGTTGATTAATTGACTTGATTAAATACTTGCTGACGAGTATTATCAATCGAGTTAGTATACAGAGTTAGTTAGGGATTTTTGAAGCTATGGAACGTAAAAGTTCTGTATTAAGAATCCAGATAAAAAATCTGAAATATTCCATTGCTGCAGAATAAGTTGAGAAGGTTGATTAATTGACTTGATTAAATACTTGCTGACGAGTAAGTATACAGAGTTAGTTAAGGATTTTTAAGGCGATGGAACGTAAAAGTTCTGTATTAAGAATCCAGATCAAAAATATGAAATATTCCATTGCTGCAAGATAAATTGAGGAAGTTGGTTAATTGACTTGATTAAATGTTTGTTGAGTATTACTAGTACATAGACTCAGCGTATAGGGATTTTTGAGGCGATGGAACGTAAAAGTTCTCTACTAAGGATCAAAAGACTGAAATATTCCATTGCTACAGGATAAGTTTCCAGTAACTTTAGCTTATCATGAGAAATGATTATATATAATAAATTACATAAAGCATATAACATCTGTTTGGATAAAATCCGATAAACGACGTACGCAAAAATCAGATAAACAAATTGTTGGCGTATCTTATAAATTTCCTTCTTAATCACTCCTAATCACGATGATCCATCGACGTTCAACGGCGATGCTTGGTCGTTCATCTTTTCCACGTACCATCGCTGTTAACGAGTCTGCTCCGATTACTTGGATTAACGTCCGACGACGCAACGACAGATCGAAGATCCATAGTGGATCGCGTTTTTGCGTTGATCGGAACCCATCTTCCTTTCACGACGACGCGGCATGACGTATTGCGAGGATCTAACGGAGGAACGATCTCTTCCCCACGATCGTAACGGAAGGGTAATTCCTCATTGTGCGCGAGTGAAAGGCGGAAGAGTATTTCGGTTGTCATTGACCTTGATTATCATCGTCCATCACTCTCTCGAATCACTGGGAACCATTTAATCCCTGATTGATGAACGTGCGTTTGACGGCCGATCCCGATACGATTGCTACCGACATGTTTGCAACGACGCGCACAAACCTCGTAAACTTTCGTCAAAACGATCGTCAATTATACAACGACCACGTTATTTTCGCGCATTTACGAGCGCGAAACACTCGGCAAACACTCGCACTCGGATGGACTATATCTCAGCTCATAACCTATCCGGTCGCGAGCCTCGTAAATCTTGCGTCGGTTGCATCGATTCCGAGTGTGTGTGCCTCGGTCGTTTAACATGCCAAGGGGCTTCCATTCGATGGGAAAGATCGCGGCAGACATTACGTTATATAGTCCATGGAGACGTGCATTCGGGCGAGGTTCGACGGGTCAAGGTGACTGAGATGTGATCCTAGATACGTCCCTGGATATCCTCGATTAAAGTAATTTCGGCGAACTTATTGCACCGAAGTGGTTCAATAAAAGAACACGTTGCTGATATATTAATCGAGATCGATCGACATTTGGAAGGTTCTCATATTTAGGAATATTTTTTTTATCATAGTTAGAGGCGCTTGGTCGAATTTCAAGATAAACGATACATTCTTTACGCGTTATTTTCAACTTTATGCCAGGGGTTGTAAATGCGTTCACCTCCTTTATCGGGCCAAGAAACGTTTCGGTTATCTCATCTCGTCCCTCGGGGGTAACTCAACTCTGCACGATAAACGGCGAGGCTCGTACGAAACGCAAAATGTGGGGCGGGAGAAACTTGGGCTCGTTAAATCCCAATCTCGAGCGGCGCGATAATTTCTCGCACGCTCGAGAAAACAATCGAACGATCTCTCCGGTCGTTAGTGTTGCAACTGCACGATCGACATCGGCTCGTCAAGCTTGTCCTAAAATTCGAGTTTGTCGCGAAACAACGAAATTAACGAGTAAACGAAGTGAATCGTTCCTGGATCTCTGGTACGTTTGGCTCTCGTGCGGAATCACTCAGAGCGGAAGCAGCAACCGTGCCCTTTTGGCCTTTCACAATGAGGGCGAGGTCTTCGCGATTCCCTCGCGCTGCCCTATATACCGATATTGCGAGTCTGACGTGGCCCGTTCATCTCTGAAGCTGCGCAACAGCTGCGGGAGTAAACATCTGGCAGTTTTCGTCCGAAAGTGTGTCGACGTGATCACGGATGCGCGTCGCCTGATCGCGTCGATAATCGGGCCGCGAAAACAACGATCGACGGAGAAACGGAGGAGCAACATTGCCAACCACGCCAAAGTCTCTCCATTTCGCGCGGACTCGTTTCACGCGCAAATGAAAACCGAATGGAAATTTCCAAATATATTGGAAAGAAACGCTGCTACAAGTTACAGAAATATTTATTTCATTTCACGTAGATGAACAAAAAATAAGTAATAACGACTTTTCAGGAAACAAAAGTAAATTTTATTCGGCGTCACTATCGTTACTGTCAACCTTTTCATAATTAATAAATAAAACAGACGATCTTTCCTTTTTAATCGGCGCAAACTCGTTATCCTTATCGCTTAGGATATTTGGAAGTTCGATTTTCGAATTTTCATCGTTAATGTTAATTTTCGCTGCAACGTTTGCTTTAACACTGGAAATACTACCAAAATGGTCAGAACGATTTATAGTTTATAATTTCTGCAAAGTATAATTCTGCAGATTTGCAACATTGCGTGCTTAGTAATTTGAATAATTTTTATAAAATTACACGAATAAAAGTTTGCGTCCTTTGTTGTATTATAAACTTTGCTATTCACTTTGCACTGTCATTTCTTCGATACAATTTTAGTGCTTTAATCGCCGATGGTGCTTTAATAGTTAAATCTTGTTGAAATTTTAAAGCTCGTTGAACGTCTACAATGTATTTTCTGGCCTTATGCGTAAATTCAAATCGCGTAAATTGACATGGTGTATAAAAACTACCCCTAGGTAAGTTTTCGCTATTCGGGACAAAAAGTGAACACTTAAGCGGGGATGTATATTCTGCGAATATGCCACATAATCATTAGGTTAGATTAGATTAGGTTGCTCGATATTTGTTTATTCAAATTTAAATGAATTTAATATTCTTCCGATTTACGATGAAAAAAATATATGTTCCAAATAAAAAGAAAAAGAAATCAATAAAGGTGACTGGAAATTTCAAAACTCACAAAAAAATTGATACGCCATACTTTGTCTCCCTTAAAACCGCACAACTTTTGCGTTGAACAATTTGTCATTAGACGGATAATTTAAAAGTTATTTCAGGTGTGCAAAGTTACGTGAATCACACTGCATATGTCGCTCGTTTCGTGTGTGTTGCATGGTGAAACAGCATAGAGTGGAGATAGTTTCAATTCCAAGAATTGATGGGAGTAGCCATGGACGCTTAACTGGGGACTACCGTATCGTTATTAATTTACCGTGTGAAAAGAGACTCGCGTAAATTGACATGGCGTTATAAAAACTACCCCCAGTTAAGTTTTCACTATTCGGGATCAAAAGTGAACGTTTAAGCGGGGAAGTATATTCTGCGAATATGCCATATAATCATTCGGTTAGGTTTAAGTTAGGTTAGGTAAAAGAAGTGCCGCGTAAGTGGAGAGAGTGGGTGTAGATCGTGTGGAAGAATCACGGCCGCGAATTGCGTGAAACTAGTGACAACTGAAACTTTCAAGGTCAGCGAAACCATCTGGAAACGCGAGGAACGTTGATAAAAGTGGATATTGCTTCGATTCTTCCTCTCCTCGACGCAAGTCTTCCGCAAGAATTTCCCACGGGAAAGAGGTCAACGTTAAACACTCGTCCATTTCGAGGCGATCAAGCTCTTTGACCAACTTTGAACCGAATCTCCGGCTCTTAAATATTTACGCGTCCCCGGGATCGCTGATTTGAAATTTTCAAATTCCCCTCCCCCTCCCTTCGGATGGGGAAAAAGAAACTCGACGTACGGAACTTTCATTCGCCCTCGACGATGTCTTTCCGCAGTTGGGAAACTGGACGCCGAGAGTCGACTTTCTGCCGTTTTATCAGCTGGAACTTGCTCTCCGCCATCTCGACGCGTAAATTAATCAAAGAACACTTGTTCCACGGAAGTTAAGAAAATTTCGAATCAACGGTCGGTTCTCGTTGTCCTTTGCCTTCCAGTTTTGTAATTCACCGACGACTCGGCTCTTCCGAGTAAGTTTCTAGTTTGCCAGTTTCTCCTAATTCCGACTATTTTTCTGTTACAATTCTTTGAATTTGACGTTTTTTTTTCTTCCTTTCTTTTTTTTAGAAATTTATACGAGGAGTATGTGGCTGACTGTTATAATAAAATTAAAGAAACAGCCAAAATTGGGGAAAGCTGTTAAATTTACTTTTTCCTCTTTTGAATACTGTTATAAGTTATAGAAAAGGTAAACGATTTCAAATTATTAGTTTTAAGCTATTTAGTGGATTTCAAGCCCAATTAAGCGATTTTTACGATACTATTTTTCGTGTAAATTGCATAATGAGCATAATTTGCGGAGGCTTAAAAACGTGCAAGTTTAATTCCGGGATTGCTGCGAGATTAACTTGACGGAAAGATTAAACATACCGAGCTGGGGGATTTATCAATGGTTTGTTACTAATTAAATCTCGCTACTCGATGAACTTGAAATTTCTATTAATTTGACAGTTCCTGAATCTCAGGTCAAGGGTACGTGCATCATTGCGAATCTATCTGTAATATCGTGAAAAAATTAACCCTAACGCCTAATCCAAGCCAAGCGAAGAGAAAGAAGAAAAAAGGAAAGATCAGACTTATCTGGAGGATTAGTGTCTTTTCACGTTTGGAGAGCGCGATCCGTGATAACAGCGATTCGCCTGGCGAAACCCTAGCGTACCTGAGAGACGAGGCGCTGGCAATTTCCGGTTTTTTCGGTAGTTGTACTGGCAATTTCCGTAGTAGTTGCGCGCCACCAGCCTAAAACTCATCCGTTCGAGACGTTTCGAAACGGAAGCTCCGAGCTCTGAAAGTAACTGAAGCGCTACGAATTCCTGCCTTCGTTTCTAATTACAATTTAAGCCGTAAGCCGCCGAAGTCGTCGTTTCACCAGCGCGGATCGTCCGACCGGAATATTATATCGCGCTCCGTGTAATTTCCTCCGCCCAGCGCTAATACGAGGCTAATCCGTTTGAACCTGTTGCCCCGATTCGACCGGAGGTCGTCTTTAAAAAACGTCGGCTATTATTTCCTTTTTTTCTCCACGAGGAAACCTAGTCGCAGGCGCTGGACCCTCTTTCGTTCACCCCGAGTTCACCTCTGTTTCGTTGGGGGATCCCTCGAGACGTCGCTCGGTGCATCCTCTTTTTTACGAAGCACAAAGTTAATGGGATGGCCGGAGGAAGCCTCGAGCAAGCTCCTTTGTCGAGGCTTCCTCTTTTCGGTAGTTTTAAGCATCTTCGTATTCGATTGGGACTCGAAAAGTAGGTGACGACTTTGCAGCGAGTAATGTCGATCGTTCTCCACGCGAGGTGTTGAAGACCGGATTGAAAGAAACGTACGTACGTTTAAGGCGAAAGATTGATGAAAATAGATTGGAGAAGAAACTTGATACGAAAAGAGTTGGGTTTAAATCTAGGTGTTCCCTTTAGATTTAAAAACAGATTTATCAGGCGTAGCTTTCTCTCTCTCTCTCTCTCTCTCTCTCTCTGTCTAGTTATCTTTTCACTTATCGTTCGAACGTATCGATCGTTTCGACTTTTTGGCAACGATCTGCAAACGGTGTTCACGTTAGGAAGAAGAGAGGCATGAAAAACATTTTCTTTTCGAACATTTTCTTACAATGGCTCTGCAGTTCGTCTGCATCCCTCGGGATACTTTAGATAATGGACAATGGAATAACCAAGGCGGACGAGATCTTCTAAATTTCAAAATGGGCGATCGTAATGTATTATAGAAGGGATCTGGGAACTAAGAGGAACCGGGGAATGAAATGTGAAATGGCCGGCCCGAGCAGAAGAAAACGGCGAGCTTACAAGAAGCTCTTCCGAGTATTCGGCCGGCGAATAATATCCTCGTCGATGGCAGTGCGAGAATAGGAGGGAAGCGGATTGGCAGCGGAAAGGGTGTAGGAGGCGCATGGAGGGCGAGCCGAAGACGGGTAACAGGGTTGTATCTAGGTGGCGCAGCTGCAGAAAATCGATAGCCATCGTGTCCGACGAACGGCAGGCCGACTTTTCCAGTACGCGGCTCGTGTGCACGAGGTAAACACGGCTCCCAAGGCAATTAGAATGGAATGATACGTGGAGAAGCCTCGACCAGTCCGCTTCGCTTTGAATCACAATGGTACGTTGCGACGTTGGCAAAGAGACACTCAAAAAAAAAAAAAAAAAAGAAAAAGAAACAGGGACGACTGCCTACGACGACACGAGGACTGATCATTGAACGGACTGTGACTGGCAGACAAGACGAGACCGGATGAACGACACACGCTGACGACGATCGGTGGATGTCAGTTGTAATATCGCGCGTAGCCAAGTGACTGAAACACAACGATTACGTACGTTCGCTCGTAGTTGACCGCACGTAGTTCGTCAATCGTCGTTCGTTCACACAAACTAAAATATCGGCACTCCTTCTTTTTGTGCAGTACGGATTTGTGAATTACGCCCTCGAGTTGCTGGTTGTGAAGACCTTTGACAGCGAGACGTGGGAGGCGATAAAGTAGGTAAAAACGTGGGCGCACGACGCGCCGACTCGCCCTCAACCTTCTTCTTCTTCTCCCTCTAGCGCTATCTTTTGTGCTCACGTTTGCTCCGTATACGCGATCCCGACATTTGTGTTTCCCTTCCTCCTCCTCACAGCGCGCGATCCTAAACGACATTCGCACGGTGGCACTGTGTTTGTTCGATTTCACAGACCTTGTTCGACTCCGCTTCGGAAGCGAGAAGACGCTTCGCCAGGCCACGTGCTGCGATTCCATGCTTGCCTAACTTTATTTCGTTCTAACGTCATCTGTGGGATTTGTTGACCGATCGCTCAGCCGATTCTCTCTCTAAAGAATCTCGTTCTTCAACTGAATATTTATTGCCGCGAGGGGGAGGCTTTTCTCTCTTCGCGCGTTTTCGTATTGAATCCTCCGGTGAAACTTCGGATTCGACGGTTTCGAACGAGTCGACTTTACGCGAGAACTCCGGGAGTTTGAATCTCCCGGTGAATTGCGTTCGTCAAGCTCGACGATATGAAAATAAATGAATTTCGACGATGGTTCCTCCTGCGATGAATTTCGAGCAATTTCTTTCTGAATTTGATATGGAAATACAGGTATCCGCCTGGGGTGTATCTTTATTCATGAACGTTTGTTTGGGAATATTTAAAGATTCATGGTTATATCTCGAAATGTTTGATACTTTATGCATCCCTTTATTGACAGTCATAAATATGCATTGTATATTTTTTAAGGGAAATGCGTTTCGCGTCTCTCTTTCTCTGTGTGAAAACCGATCGCAATATTTATCGTCTGAATTTTCAGACAAGACGCTCGCCGACGATTTTCATTTAATTATTTTCAGATCAAAAATCGTCCAGTCTCGATTGAGATCGAATTGATCAAAAAACGCACGATGGATTTTTCGAAATTATTTGCTACGAATCGCGAAACGAAACTGGAGTCGATCGATCACGAAAAGCGATCACATAATACGAAATTCAATACACTTTTGCGAACCTACCGACGCTTTCATCCAAATCGCGAAGGATTTCGCTGTTCTTTGTGATAATATTATGCCATCGCAGTACAACCGAGTTAACAACACTCGGACCTTACGTTCCATTCGCTCGATATTCACGTTCCTCTTTCTTCCATTCGAATGCACTCGGTGCTGCCGCTTTTACCCTTCGAGTACATCAATCACACCCACAAGCACCATTCGCACCTATGCTTACGTAAACCTTCTTTTTATCACTCGTTTATCACGCCGTTCACCCTCAGGATCGGCCGTCTCTAAAACTGTACCGACGTGTGTATCACGACCCGAAAGAATTTCACCGTCTCGTGAAGAGGCAAACGTCCGTAGAAAACGCACACATTTAACTCTGTGTGTGTGTGTGCGTGTGTGTGTGTCAAACGAACTGAAAGAGTCGAGCCTCGGGAAATTTCCTTTTTCTTTTCTTTCTCATCCTTCTCGATTGGATCAACAAGTTCGCGTAATAAACTTTTGTTTACACACGCCGATCCACAGGGTCTGTTGATTCAGCGACACGGTCCACGAAATATTGGCACGCTTCTCGCTGTTTGCCGAGAATGGACGAAGAATCCTTAAATGCTCGATCGTACAGGCTGCATAAACGTTTCGTTATTTGCCGATCAAACGATTCCCCTCGGGAAATCGTCTCACACGCCGCTATTTATTCGCTATATCGATGACACCTTCTCTTTTAAACCCACTTGGCGAATCCAGAGCTTGTCCCTCTGCTTCTCCAGCCTCTCGAGTGTGAAAATGTAATCGCGTAATTCACATCGATGGTGAACTTTTCACGACCTCTCGCGGTGGAGGAATTCTTTTTCCTGGTTGTATCTCTAAACTAATAGTAGAAACGGCTTCCCATCACGGGTCTTCTTTTCGCGTTCGCTTGGTGACGAACGTTCTTGCTTGGAGAAATTTATAAAAAGACGAAGTAACGAGAAGTAGTGCGCCGTCAGTTCGAAATATAAGTATTTTCGCGCGTCATTCGAAGCTTGAACAAATTTAATTATTTATATTATATTATATATAATTAACACTTAATTATTGGGTGTAAGCGAAAGTCGTTTTTCTTTTAATTTAAAACCATTTACCTTTTTTTTCGTTTTTTGCATAAAATTTATTTTGTTGTGTAATTTCCTTCATTAGATATCACCTTCCGTTAATGTATTTAGCGAAAAGCCTGTCAATAGCCATTTGGATCTCCTCGAAATTCGCGAATTTTTTCCCATTAAGAAACTTTTCGTAAACTGCGAGGAAGGTGGAGCTATATCTAAAGAATAAGTTAGACATGGAAGAATTTTCTATCCATGTTATTTAATTTTTTGCACCGTTTATTTTGCCAGATGTCAGTTGGCGTTATCACGGTGGAAAATTAATTCCCTCCGATTCAACAAAGACGATCGTTCTTTCTTCGTTCAATTTATCCAATTGAAAGCAACAACGATTCGCGTCAAGAGTTTCGTTTGATTTCAAAAGTTCGTGAAGAGTTAGGTCTTTGATATCAATTTGCCATCGACAGCGTAGCATAATTTTCTTTTGATGTATTTCGCGATGCACGGTGCAGTTTTTTTTTTTTTACGAACATCATTATAAACTATCCACTTTTCATCGCCAGTAATAAAACGACACAAAAACGGCTCACTTTTGAGGCGAGCAAGATTTGATGCACAAACAATCACTAGACGGGTCAAATTTGTCTCGCTTGCTTGATGCAGCATCCAAACAATTAAGTTTCGAAATGAATCCAAGCTTTTTAACATGGTTTTGTTCCAAGCATGTTTGCAACATAGATGGATGTTAAAGTTTTCTGTCATCGTCAACATGCGATGGTCTTCCCGATCTTGACATACTTTTTTTAATGAAAAATCAGTTTTCGAAATTTGGTAAGGTTCTAGAGGTAATGGCAGTTTCACCAAGTTTTTTACCGCCTGCACAGCACTATTTTTTTTAGATGCTCATACAGTATACAATGCCTCAAATGATCTTTTGAATCGCACATTGTGATACCAATGAAAGCAAAAAAAAAAACAAGAAAAAAAATAAAGTAATTAATTAAGTCGAATAATTTCTACTGCTTAACATAATATGACAAGTATTTTTTAAACTGATCTAAATATTGTTTCAATAATATCTACCAGCAAAAAGCTCAGAAAAAGTAGACAGAATTTTCCCTTACTTCCCTTCTCAATATTATTTATACGTATTATTCCATAAATTCATAAATTACTCCGATAGAATTGGAGAATTCCGTACGACTTTGACTGCGTCAATATTCGCCAATATTGTACCACGATTTGCGTGTACTCTTGTTTTCTTTTCTTTCTTTCTTTTTTCTAAATAAATGCAGAATTATTGCTCAGTGAGTGTGGTACGGCCAATTGCGAGTTTCGCGATCTGCTGAGATTTAATTGAACCTGGCCGACGATTTAACGCACGAGAATAATTTATCGCGGGTGTCAACTCGGCCAAGAATATTCGCCCATTACGCAACTCGTTCCATGAAAGTCTAGTTTTCCGCGCTTTCACAGAAACGGGAGTGTTTATTATACGAGACGCAGGTTGTTGCCCGCGGAGGTTAGTTATTATTAGCGGAAATTGGTGCGTGCGGCTTGTTCGTTAGCATTCGCCGCTAATTGCGTAGCCTTTTTTTCCCCTCGAAAGCCTCGTTTCGTTGATGCTCAGATTCGAACAAAAGTCAAACAACAGTGAACGAATAAAATTGGGTCTGTTTAATCGTTTGCGTGTCACTGCTTAATTCCGACTGATTGTAGGAAAATAATGGTAATTTTGTCAATTAACGACGTACGCAACATCGATACATCATTGATAACAATCATGCGTCATTCATCGGGTAATGAATGTAACATGCGCATTAACGCGAAATGGTAAATACATTATACATGTAATCTCTCGATCAGTTAATGACGTGTTAAGAACAAAGAGATAATTTTGACATTTCGAAGTCAATTCTTTTTCTTTTTTTTTTTCTTTTTTCTTCAAGAGACGCCGACAATTTTGCTACAAAGTCGTGGGCAGAATCAATATCGGCTTCTCTTCGAGATAAAAGAAGCGGTCGACGTTGCGATAAAGTCTCGGGAGAACGATGTTTGTCCGGGAATATTCGGGTGGGGAAGTACGAAAATGTGGGTTACCCTCAAGATACCACAAGATGACTCTCTTGAAGAAAGCACCGGGGGAAGTAAGGATCACTTTAACCTGTCCTAAATCGCGTTTCGTCGTCACCAGCGTGTTTGCAAATTGCGCGATGTAATTTATGCGATCTCGCACGCGTCGCCCTATTTTCCGTAAATTCGCACGCGAATGTCGACGGTATTCGATCGGTTACGTCAAAGAACGTATTCGAGAGGAGTTTTCTTTCGTCTGTTTTCGGTGTATTAATTAGCAATTGTTTTAACGTGCTGTTGTCGCGCGTTCGATTTTTTTTAAATAATTAAGCAGCGCGTTCGAGACAAAGTGAATTTGAGACAATGATCCCTCTTTCTGTCTCATACGTGTTCTAGTTTTTGAGAATTTACCATAAACATAGATTTTTTAGCTTCGCGTGCTGTTTCCCAGAGCACCTCGAGGGCTTCGAGCTTGTAGCTCACAGGCAGAGGCATCAAAGCGAAATAATCTCGGTGAATGGAAAGATTGTATCGTAGCTTTTGTCGAAGTACGTTAAGTACCCCGGCGGGAAGTTATGCGAAAATGCTGCGGCGGGCCCGTAGTGACAGCTCATATACATGTCAAACGATCGAGTGCCTTTAAATTGTACTTTGTAAGTTCAACAGTAAACCTAACCTAAACCAGTCGGCAGCGTCTGGCCTGTGAAATGGCTCGGCTTTCAGCCGCTAAGAAGTATTTACTTTGTCCGATGCGCAAAAACCAATTAATTTCCTCCGGGTCTCGGAACATCGCGGCGAGAAAGACGAGAGAAAAGGGAAAAAAGGGAAGAGGATAGCAAAAGAAACGGAAGATCCGCCTTTGCCGGATTACACAACGACACTTTCAATTTCCCCATCCACCCACATCTCCCTCCCCCTCGATAGAGAATAAAACGACTCGTTAACCGACCTTTCTAAATTTTAATAAAATCGATGCTCACCCGCTGTTAGCCGCGCGCTTCCGTGCTTCAAAGTGGTAATTAATATTTCATCGAGTCGCCAACTTTTCGATTTATCCCCGCGATAAATATCCCTGCATGAAGAGTTAGGTCGAGGTCGACACACGTCGTGTGTCGCTGTATAATTGAACGCCTTTTGTGATGATCAAATCAAAGGATCATAGCGGTGTGACTCCGTCGGATTTTTCAGAAAACGACGTATTCGTTGTTGAGAATTCGTCGTCGAATTATAGAAATTGATAACTTCGATGATCGATTGCGTAATTGAAACTAGTGGAAAGTCGAAATACGTGATCACGCGGAATGTTAATTCACACCGCTATGATTTTTTGTTGTTTTCGCGTTGTATCCTGCACGTATTCTTCCAAAGAGATCATATTAGTGTGTGGCTCTGGTAACTAGTTATCAATGTTGTGGTTTTAAATAAAGGCCAATGATTATCAATATCTCATTCACGCAGGAAAGATGCCGCGGTTAACATGGAGGGACAGTTCCTGGTCCGCCAGATATACGACGATGAAATTACGTACAACATCATATCGGCAGCTGTCAATCGACTCAGTACGTATTTCTTTCCCCGAAATGTCAGCTTCTAATTACATTTCTGTTTCGCTAAAACAGTACCGGCCGGTCCATTTTTAACGAAATTCGAACGGCTGTCGCCGTTCAATGGAACACGGAAGTTTGACGTAACAACGACTTCTCGTTCGATACCGGATCTTTCTAGCGAGAGATCTCCCCTCCGAGTATAATCTTAACCTCTTAACGCACTCGCCCGAATTAATCGGGTTTAAGAAACCGATTTTTTTCCGCGCGCTCGAGTTAACTCGTGAGACCTGCAGTCTTTTGGTTTTCTATATAAATACTAATATACTCGTTGATAATATACTCAGACAATGTTGTAGTTATTTCTTCTATATATACCAAATATACTCGTTAGTATATTTTAAAATATAATTTCCGCTATATATACCAAATATACTCGTTAGACAATGTTGTAGTTAGTTCCTCTCACTCAAAAAAAGTTGCCACCGGTGAATCCCAACTTTCTCGTTTGCGCTTGCGCATTTTGTGCCCACTATTGCCTCGTGATTGTCAACTTTCTTTATTGAAAACAATAAAACAGTTCGCAAAGAAGCAAGATATATGTGTGTTGAATGTGACATTCCTCTTTGTGACGTTCCGTGTTTTAAAATTTACCATACCGTCGTAAATTTAGACTAAATCTTATTTAACATTTTTTTCGTTCTTTTTCAAGTTTTTTCTTGTTGGCCGAGTTAACTCGGTTAAGCGAATTAAGTGCAATTGCCTTAGTCTTTTTTTGCATAAAACAACATTATTTTTGGTGTTTTTTTTTCTCAAGATTTGTTAATGTTCTTTTGTATTATAAGAAAATAGAGAATAAAAGAACTTAGTGGAAAAACGACCGTTTTTTAATTTTTAACACTATTTCTACCACGACCGATTTTAAAATTTCGATTAGAATTTTCTATATACAACGTAATTAAATCGACTTTAAACTTCACGACTTTTTTCTTCAAATATACGTATAATACATCTTTCAATATTCACTTCTTTTTTTATTGTTTATTTGTTGAGAAAAATTTGTAGTCTGTCTTACCTACCACGACCGGTCATTTGACTGGTAAAACGATTTATATCTTTTTGTAATAGTATTCTCTCAAGGACTCAATTCCAAAAGTATAAAGTCGTTAGAAACGAAAGGCAATGCAGTTGTGGCGTGATTTTAGCCGAAAAATGCCTTCCAGGGACTGATTTACTGATTAGGCACTTCCAAGTGTTTACAGTTCTCACTGGCCTATCGGCCTCGCGTGCTTATTTGCCTGATTGGTATCCGAAGCGGTCCAAAACCTCGGATTTTCTTACACCGTCTTATCTACTGTGACTGTAAAATAAATAAAAAATGCGGTGAAAACGAATAAAATGTACATTATACACTTCTGAATAAAAGAAACTATTTTTATACTGTCAAATTGGCTTTTATCTTCATTCTATATTAAAAAATATAAGTTGTGCTAAAGACCGATCATTTGACCGGTCGTGATAAGTATATGTGATGTGTCGGTAGGAATAGTGTTAACCGGTGCATTAAGAGGTTACAACCTATACCCAAACAACTGCTTCCATCTATCGTTTTTCAAATGTTCCTGCTTCCTCCGGCTAAATTCCCGACGATGCTTCATCTCATTAAGATCCCGCCAAGACCTCCCAAATATTTTTATCCTTTCTCATTGTTATTCAAATTCTCGTGCAACTCGTCTCCGAATTGTTTGTCTCTGTCATCGTTTCTACAACAGGTCAAGCAAGAGATCAAAGCAAAATGTCTGTTCGACGTCTCTTGACAAAAGGCAAAACCCATTTCTATTCTCAACATCAGTTGTAACGCGGTATTGTCGTAAGCTTCGTCAAACGAATCAAGCGAGTCAGCCAAAGTGTTTTCACTTCTTTCACTTTGACCGATTTGAACCGTGAATTTTACAAAGTTTGCCATCTCGAGAGTGAGAAACGGAATACAACGCGGTAACAACGGTGTTATGCCCGCCACGTGTTGGACCTCGACTGGAAAAGGAAAAGAAAAGAAAAAGAGAAAAAAAAAGAAAAGAAACGAACGAGGCAATCGCTTGGAGCCTTCAACTCTGTAATCTCCCTCGGACGAGCAATTTGTCGCGAGACATCGACCGTTCGAGCTTAATCTCTTCTCTGCAAACGGGAAAATTGTCATTTCTCGTTGGTGTCTCGTTGGGAAATTGTGACGTTGTCCTAGAAGGACGCCGGTATCGACAGCAGCCATTTAACGGCGCCAAACGTCGTTAAATTCGAAAATCAAATTCCCGTCTCGATGATATATAGACGGGTGAAATCTTGCAGACATTCCAGCGGACGAGATCCTCGAGCTGTTCGGCCGGATGTTCTTCGAGTTCTGCCAGGACTCCGGCTACGACAAGATTCTGCAGGTGCTCGGAGCGACGCCCAGAGACTTTTTGCAGGTAAATCGCCGGCTTCTTCCCGTTCCTTTCGGAGCGAGATTGCCTCGAGGTGGATTCCACGGCGTTCGGGATTCCGCGCGACTCCGAGCGGATTGCGGTGAAAGTTTTCTAAAACGATGACACGTGCATACGTAGGCAGCTTGTCGTTCGCGTCTTATGCGAATGCGGATGTTCCGTTGCGTAATTCGACGAGGAAAGAGATTGCACAAGCAAAAAAAAAAAGAGATTGGATAGAAACGCGTAATTCTTGGAACGTTTGCGTTCGATAATAATTTGACGGTACAAGGTATTTTAAATATACTAAATAATGATAATGTCATTCAAAAATGAGAAAGAGAAATGTATCAAGTTTGCCAGAAAGTAACTATGTTTCTTTTTTTTCCTTTCTTGCGCACAAATTAAAGGCGAATTTCTCACGAGGAACAATTATATCAATCATTTTGTTCGATCGCCTTTTGCCATCTTTCTTTCATGATGCCACGTTCAAAAAAGGTCTCATCTTTTTTCTGCGAGAAACAGTTTCAATAATTTGACGATACAAGATATTTTAAATATACTAGATAATGATAATATCATTCAAAAATGAGGAAGAGAAATGTATCAAGTTTGCCAGAAAGTAACTATGTTTCTTTTTTTTCCTTTTCTGCGTACAAATTAAAGGCGAATTTCTCACGAGAAACGATTATATCGATTTTTGTTCGATCGCCTTTTACCATCTTTCTTTCATGATTCCACGTTCAAAAAAGCTCTCATCTTTTTTTTACGAGAAACAGTTTCAAGAACGATTGAAACGGTCATCAATTCTGACACAGTTTTGCGGCTTCTTCTACTATACATCTGATCATTTTTTATTGTATATTCCTTCCTTCTCGAAAATAGGACAGAGGTGTTCCTTTTGATTTTCCACTTCCAATCAGCGCTAAACGAGCAACTGTTGACGAGATTGTGCATTTTCTTTCTTTGAAACAATCATGAACAATCATGACAGATTATGTAGTGAATTTGAAGTTTGGAATGAAATTAGCTACATCGTAAGATGCACACGCACGTTTCATCTATTAGAAAAGAACGCAGTTACTTTCTGGCCAACCCGATACTGTTTAAGACTCCAGAATTCTTTCACAAATTGTGAGACCATTCAAAGACCTTCTGTCCTCATTATACGCGTATCGTACAATTCATTGATAATTTTATTATTCGTAGTATCAAGCAGGCAGTATATACACGGGCTCGTTGTTCAAGACTCTTGAATTCTTTCACAAATTGTGAGACCATTCAAAGACTTTCTGTCCTCATTATACGTTCGTATACGGGTATCGTTTCATTGATATTTCATTGATAATTCTATTATTTGTAGTATCAAGCAGGCAATGTACGTATATGCACGGGCTCGTTGTTCGCGAAAGAGCGATTCACTCGTTTGAGAGAAACGATCGCGGCAATCCACGACTGAATGATCAAACAAAAAACGCGTAAACCCGTTCGTGTGGTCGAAATGCAGCGGGATATTGCCAGTCTCGCTGGGAAATGTTTTTTGTCGCGCGCCTAGCCGATGAATTACCGTGATTTCTTTGTGGCGTTTCAGCGGTTCGTTTGTTTTTTCTGCTAACTATCGCCGGCGTGTGTGTCTATTTAGATAACATCGAGTGCATTTAAACTAGATTACTTAGCGAATATTTCGATTGTTTTGTAATTTAATTTTCTTGCTTGAACGGCAGAGCAAAAACAAAGGACCATAGTGACGCGCAGTGTTTGTTTATAATATATTCATTCAGAAAGAGAAACGTGTTCGAATTAATTGTAAATTCACGAATTCTGTTTAATATCTCGCGGTGTTTAGCCATTCACGTTCGGATTCACCTCTGCCACGGTAAACACACGGTTATGCTTTCGTGCATAATTACGGAAGACATATATTACGCGGTTACGTGCGAGAGATACAGAGTTTCGCAACTTAATCGTGTGTGCACGCATAACACGCGTCTTGCTCTAAAACAGGATCTTGCAGGAGCACAATTTCTGCAGTTGCGTCATTACCGCTTGCGAATGCGTGCGATGTCACGGAAATTCAAAGGATCTCGATTTGTTCAATAAGCAACAAATTGCCGAGAACGTAATTGCCGAACGTTCCCGATGATTCTGCGCTGTGATCGTCAGTAAGGTGCAAACGTAACCCTCGAAACATTGGCGAGACGCAAAAATTAAAAAGTCATCGCGCGATGACCTGCGAACCTCGCTCGCGACGAAAACGAAGCAATTAGCAAGCGAAATGTCACTTGCCGAGCGAGACGAGGTTATTATCGTGTCGTTTTCCGTCCGCGAAGTCTCATTTCCGGTTCTACCTCGACTCGAGACAGTCACGCACGGCCAGTTAGTCACCCTCGGTCCCGTTCGAACTTGGAAAATTTCGCGTTCGTTTCTTGCATTCGTTTCGTCCGTCGCTGATGTATCGGCACGCGATGCACCGACGATGGAAATTAATGGAAAGAAATTGAATTGGAAACGCGTAACGAGCATTACACGGTGAAATGGCGCTTGTGCGCGCGCCGGCTGAAACGCGAACTGGCAATCGAAAATAAATTAGGGGCAGAGAAATGTTTTACTTAAGCGAAACGCGATGCCCGATAATGAGGGCGTACGCGGTGATAGATCGGCAGGGAGTGTCGTGTAACCTTTAATTACAGAATTTGGACGCCCTCCACGACCATTTAGGCACTTTGTATCCGGGAATGAGGGCACCCTCTTTCCGATGTACCGAGAGGCCCGAGGACGGAGCGCTCATATTACATTATTACTCCGATCGACCCGGTTTGGAGCACATTGTGATCGGCATCGTCAAGGTATTTCTATCGCTTGAATGTAACTTGCAATCTACAAAGCGAGAATCAAACTACAAAGGATCTGAATACATTCAGCAAAATTTTTCGCTTTTCTTTTTAATACTCATTTAATTTTCGGCGAAAATGAAAGAAATCAACTCAAGCTGAACTGCCGTAAAATTTCCGACGTTGAAACAAAAGAAAATTAGAAAATTCGTTTCGAGATATTAGTCTGGTAACAATCTGCTGTTTGAAATGATCAACTCTCGCGGAAGGGATAGAATTTTGAAAAGAACGTGAATTCACGTTATTACGCGAATAACGCTGCAGTCTTACTCTATGCGATTCTTGCGATTTGCAGTACTCAAGATTTCAATACAGACAGAGCGAATGCTCATGCGTTTGTGCGACAGTTTGTTTGCTTGACAAAATTTACTTGTTAATTGCATCGAGTGTATCATTTACTTTTAAAAAGAAATTGTTAGTTATATAACGTACGGTCGGGAATTTCTGCAGTAATTATTCAAACGCAATTTGCCTTCGTGACGCTCTGACATTCCGGACCGCGTGTATTTCGAAGAGAAACAGCTAACTGCGTCAACTAAATCAAATTTCCAGCATTCAGTTTCCATTCCGACGAATTTTATCCGGATTGAAATGAAACCGCTATTTAAACGAATTAAATCGATTCTACTTTGTCTTTCGCCATAGACCGTGGCGAAAAAGCTTCACGGCACGGACGTAGAGATGCGAATACTGAAGACGAAAAACGAGTGCGATCACGTGCAGTTTTTGATCACGAACACGTCCGGTCCCGGGGTCGTGTCAAATCCCATGATCGCCGAGCTTGAAACTTTATCCGTGGGTGAGTAATGAAACACATTATACGCGAATCTTTTTTATCTCTCAGACGTATGGTTTTTCGAATTCTCTCGAACATTTGTCGGTGCATTTCAGTTCTGGAAATGAAATCTGGATAACATGCTGGGTACAAACGCTTCATTAAAAATTTAATAATAAAAAAGTATGACACGGTAATGTTACACTTCTCCGTTTTATTCAACACGAGTAAAAAAAATTGGTTCAACTAACGCTGCCTCCGACAATGGGATCTCTCAAATCATTTTTCCAACGCTTTCAGTTTCTCTGAAAGTTACGGCGGACTTTAAAAAGCAAGAAGCGTGTTCTTTTCTTTTTTTTATATGTATGTAAAATTAATTGAGAGGACGAACAATGAATATAATGAACTTCAACTCGTAATAAATTTAATGCCAGGTATATCGATGTCAGGCTCACGTGGATACAACGTGCTTTATCTTTCATGTTTTTGTTACCGAATTTTAGTGAAACATTTATGGAGACTTTAATTCAGTTTTTCGCTCTCTCTGTCTTTATATATATATATATATATATATATATATATATATATATGATTGTTCCATAAAAAGGAAAAGAGAAATTTTCCAGATGATAAAAACATTTAATTCCATTTGGTCGTGTTCGGCTAAAGTCGTTTTACAATGTCGGGGATATAAAGTAAATGTTATCGTACATTAAAATATTTGTAAAATCGATGAAGCACCGACGTGAGATAGAGAGAACTACGAAGAAAAGAAAGTTTCACTGAAAGCTTTCGCCAAAAAACATGTGTGCCGTAGAACCGAAAGTGAGCCCGATGACGTTCTGTCGAGTTTTTCCATTCCACCTGATGTTCAACCGAGACCTCACTATAGTTCAAACTGGATGCACCATAACACGAGTTATCCCTCAAGTGTGTTCTGGTAATTGCAAGCTGAACGACATCCTTCTGACCGTAAGTTCCTGTAATTATAACTTGCATGAACGAGCCGTCAGGTGCTACCAACATCTCCAGCCATGCAAATTTTGCAAATTTTGCATTCAATTATACGTAGCGTTTGTAATTACCTCGTAGAATAATATCCATAAACAGGAATCTCAACGCTGATATTAATTTGGATTTAACAGCCTGTGGATGGCTATCTGTGTATGATAAATATTTGGACATTGATAGAGAGCATGTTAAACATTTATTGTTACATTGTTGCTGTGCATTTAATGGACGATTGTAATTTTGTATTATCGTACTGATTTCATCGGCAAACAATAAGTATTCGCCCATTAGCCTTGTTTGAAAGCCACGCAAATGGTAGTAATAGGTCATTGATCCAAGATGTAGTATTTTATTAAAAAAAAAAAAAGAAAAAAAGTGAAAAATTTCGAGACACGTTCCATCTGAGAATATTCGATTTATCTCCTAAATCAACTCACTCGATGTGACTCTTAATGTAATTTCGCTTCATCGTACAGATATTTCGTTTGGACGTTATCTGCATCATCGATATAAATGCGGGAGAAAATATGAGATTTTTCTAACGAAAGCAGAGATTACTGATTCTGCAATTTCTCAGTAACTACATCTTCTATCCACAGCAATTCATCCGAGAGGAGTCTGACGTAGTGAAAAGATCCATAGTACATCGTGGTACTGTACGACGATGACAGATAACGAAATTATGTACAACGATATATTGACATCATTGATATATCCGTAAAATGCATGCACGTCAAATATACACACGTATACGTGATATTTTATTATTCACAACGAGACGAAAGTCTCACCTCGCCATTCATAGAATTATGGAACATCTCTCGAAATTATAGTCTGTATAAAACTAGCGAGCTAATGTCGTTTGAGACGGAATTGCGAAAGAATTGCCTCGCGCGAGGCGTCAGCGAGGAATCGTGACGATGGCGCCGTTTTGTCCACGAAAAAAACAGCATATTCGTCGACGCGGACCACGCGGAAATTACGTTATTGTGCACCGAGCGCATGGCCACCGACGATATAATTCTCGCGGACTCGTGCACGCGTGATCGTGTGTCTTTTAAATGCGGTTTGTTCGAAACGGCGCTACGTGACACGCGCCGTGGGAACGGTATCGTTTAACATCGTTTGCATCGATTTTACCTGTGAAATTATTCGTTCGTTGTTGCCCTCCCCCCCCCCCACCCTGGCCCCTCGATCGTCGTTCGTATTCCACGACGCTGCCTTCGCAGAAATCGAAATAGAATACCGTTCCACGTGCATAAATGCATGCAACGATGTCGATCGATAATGAACCAAGAATCTCGTCTCGTTGATCCAGATACATATTTATAAACGTTCCATATATACCGCGATACTTGTTACTTAACTCGCCGAGCAAAGCATCGGACAACATGAATATTGTTTTCTAATAAACAATTTCGCGTGTTGCCAGTACTGTAGCGAGAAATAAATCTCTGGACTTGTTGTTGTTCCAGGTGAGGCCACATTTAGAGCTGACGTTCGAGAACATACTGTCGCACATAAATACAGTTTACGTGCTACGAACGAAGAAAGGAGTGATGCGAGTCGACGCATCGGAGGAGTACTCCTATCTACGTTTGAAGGTTAGTACATTTTTTTATACACACACCATTTTTTTTTTTATCTCGGTTTGAAACAAGTGAGTTGCTTCGTGTTATTTCTTTCTTTTAAATTGCACGTTTTCTTATATATTATATATTTAATTGACTAATTGATATATTATACATTTACATATTTCATTAATGTATTATTTATTTACATATTTTCTTATATACATTACATTAATAAGGTTTCGAGAAGCTTTGTTATTATATATATATGAAACAAGCGTGTTTCATTGTCACGTGCAAGAATGCTACTTTTCCAGGGGCAAATGCTGTACATACCCGAGTCAGACCTCGTCACCTTTCTCTGTTATCCCAGCGTTATGAACTTGGATGATCTAACTAGGTAAGAATTCACACGAACTCATTCGCGAATATTATTCAACGTTCGTTCAAATTCGAGCAGCAAGATTCACCTGTTGTGCCCCATGTGGGCAACCATCAGTTGATTCGAATCGAATCGAATCGAAATTAGCTCGCTCGCTGGTGAGAAATTAAAAACCCGATAACGATATGGTTAACGGAGCGGAACGATCGAGATGAATCGAGGTGACGAAAGGTAAATCCAAATCCAATCGAATTCCAAATGCTGAAACATAGTACCGTGCGAACCGGTATACCGCTATGCACGCGGGGACTCGATTTTCGCGCGTTTAACGCATCGAAGTGTCGCGTTGATTAACGAGACACGTTTCTCCCGGGCACGTTAGCGCGACCTCGATTTGTTAGAAACCTCGAAGAGGCCACGAACGTTCTCATTCCGTTCGGTGCTACGAAACGCGTTTGGCAATATGAAAATTCGCCGTATCGGCGTCGTCCCGGCAAATTATATCAATTATATCGATTGACGTATCGTTATCCACGTGAAATCCACCACCACCACCACCGTACATTGATCCATACATCGTACAGCAATTATCGAATAGTTGCTAAATTGAATTTCAGTTAAACCAAATAGCACGACACGTGCGACTATGATCGATAACGGGGAACGGGAACGCATTCATCGTCGTTGCGCCCGTCGGTGACGAACGCCCTGAATTCAATAAAATTGACTGCGATATATGTCTCTGGCCGTAGCTAGATGAACGCGGATGAACGAGTGGTAGAAAAATTTCTCACTTACGAAGCGAAAAGGTTATTGGCCAAAAAGTAACTGCGTCTCCTTCTTTTTTTTTTTTTTTGCGTATAAATTAAAGACGAATTTAAACGAGAAACGAACACTTTATTAATATATTCGAGCATTTTGTTGTTCGGTCGCCTTTTGCCATTTTTCCTCTTGGCAATTTCAGGATTCCACGTTCGACAAAGTTCTCGTCTCTTTTTCGACGAGAGACAGCAATGGAATTTAGTCAGAAATCAATTTCTGACACAGATTCTGAGGAATCATTTTATTATATATTCTTTTCTTCTCGGAAGTAGGACAAAGGTGTTGCTTTTTTGATTTTCGACGCCAAACGAACAATTGTTGACGAGATCGTGTATTCTCATTTTCTCGATTGTCGAGAAAGATTTCTCACTTACGAGGAAATCTGCAATATTGCAGACGTTCACATATTATACAGGGCGTTTCAAATTTCAAAAGTGTCAAAACTCTGGGAGTGTGTAGAGGACTGAATTAAGAAAAGAAAGTCATTTAGAGATTTACTCCATTCTTCGGGAAGTCGCGCAGAAAGGAACAAGAATTTCTCCAGTTCTTTTCCACTTGTTTATTTTTTATTATTATTATCTTATTTATTTTTATCTTTATTTATTTTTATTTATCTTATTTATTTTTTATTATTATTTTACATTTATTATTATTATTTTATTATTATTATTTTTTATTATTATTTCGTTTTTAGTTCTATATTTATTTTTATATACGATTTCATTTCTATTTTTCATTGTCAATCGTATAAATATATAATTATTCGTGTTATCATCTGTTTTATCATTCGTATTATCATCTATTATCGTCTACATCATCCATTAATGGCAGCATTGTCAGCGTTACATCAAACATTGACATTGTTCTCGTGATGTCTGGCGCGATCGCGATTTAGTCTCTTAGTTGATTGATATATAATCATTGAATTGAAACTTGTTGAACGAAGTGAGAGAATGAAAATTTTTCTGTTTCTTTTTTGTTTTTAAAGGACCTCTACACGCTCGCAAAGTTTTGACATTTAAATTTTAGAGACACCCTGTGTGTTTAACACTAGAACTACTGACAGTTAAGACGAAGTTATTTCTACCAAAATTATTTTGATTATTTTAATAAATAAAAATAAAATAAAATTCATTATATTATTTCTTTAGTTATTACTGTAAAAGTCATTGCATCATTGCGGGGGAAAAAATTGTAACATGAAATAGAAATTTTAAAATAAAATTGTAAAACCAGTCATTTTGACTGGTGTGGTAGTTCTAGTGTTAAAATTCGTATTATATCGTACAAATAATCGATCCTCTTTCGTGCAAAGCTATCAGTATATTTCGATTTCTCACAATCAGCGAAATATTTCTATATCATAGTGTCTCGCAAAAAAGTCGAATCGGTCGGAAATGAAATCTCACGAAGAAATACGAAATATCTCCAGTAAAAGACAATGGAAATATCTTCTTTCGAAGCAAGAAATCCGTATATAAAGATCTCGACTCGTCAGTCGATTTCCAGCGACCGAAACACGACGGCTATTTAGGTCGTTATCGTAAATAGAAATAGACGCAACGTGTACCAATGGCTGACTCGGTGGATTGACTTTCCCTATTAATTCATCGTAACCTATTGCCCCGTCCCTCTTCGCGGAAAATATTTGTCCTCGGGGTAAAGTAACGGGTGTAGTGGCCATTCGATAGATGCTCGCGCGACAGTTCGCGTAATTACAGTCATTCTAGCGTATGGCGTTGCGAGCATAAATTCTCGTCACGCTGCCACCGAATTATCTTCACTCTCGTTGTACCCGTAATTTTCCGCCCTCTCTCTCTCTCTCTCTCTCTCTCTCTTTTACGTTCGAATGTTCTTCCCTCATTTCCTCTCGTTCTTTCGTTTTGCCTCACCGGACGGTGCAAAACGGCACGAAACAACGCGTCCAATCGTACGTTTTGACCCGAATCCCTTCCCATCTATTTCCTGACCGAATTCTCCGGAGGATCGAGCAGGTCTCGCGGAGGGAATTCGGTCGCGAAAGCAATCATTTCGCTAACGATGCTCGCGAGATACTCGCTCGAAGATGGTTTCTCGGCGATCGACCATCTGGATAACTTCTAGAGCAGTACGAGCCAACTGGGATTCAACGGATCAGACGCTAGAGTCGAGGCACTTAAATTTCAAGCCAAGCTGAATTTAAATCTTAAAGTTATCCTCCGGGTTTACCGCGGAGTTTCGTTTCATCTCTCGCTTCAGAGTGAGAGACTGACAACGCGGCAGCTGTCGAAGCTCGAAATCACAACCGAAAATTATACTGCATTGTTACATGATTTTTTTTTCGGCGTGGGGAAAGATTACGATCCCTCGGGAGGAGGACAACTGACAAAGTTTACCCGATCGTCGCCGCTGTACCAGGAACTCGAGGCTCTTGACTTCAACGAAGCCTCGAGAGCGCGTTTTTTACAACCCCCCGTCGTCGTCGCGTAATCTTTATATCGCCGAGAGGGTTGGAGACGATGAATTATACATTAGGGATGATTAAATGCTGAATCCGAAATGAGAACGATTAGAAGTGTCGGAGATAAATTGCGTCGGATTTCGAGACCCGCGAGAAGTCAGAAATATCGTTTAACGCCGCGGACACGGAATTAATGGGATCTTTCGTTGTCGCATCGGTTGTTATTTTTTAAATTGTGCAGGTTAGGTTAGGTAATCATGAGACCATCCATTGTTTCTTCTCCCTTGAAGGAACAACGGATCTTAAGCATTGCGATGAAATATCATTTTGGGTGCAAGTCATTTTGGTTTCGAAATTAAAAAACGTCAGGTTCCACAGGTGATGAATTTGTCCTCGGTGTTTTTTTTTTGAGGTATATTAAAAATACCTGTTATGCATAATTCATCTATCCGCATTGAGGAAGGCAACGGGTGTAGTATGGGACGAATGTTACTTGTAATTGTAAATAAGAAGAAAACGAAGATATCATACGAAATTGAAATATTTACAATGTTAAAAGAATCATTCGCTACTAAGTTTATTGATACTTAAGTTTATTACTGAGTGTACACGTATTTGTGGTGCCATTAACATTGGAATGTTAATCGTTTCAAACAAAAGAGAGATTTCTGCTTTGCACATGTAATGTATAATTCAAGAAACATATTTTTGAATTAAGAAACATTAAGAAACATATTTATTAATATTTATAGCATTCAGGATTTAACACTAGAACTACCACACCAGTCAAAATGACTGCTTTTACAATTTTATTTTAAAATTTCTGTTTCATGTTACATTTTTTCCCCGCAATGATGTAATGACTTTTGCAGTGATAACTAAAGAAATAATATAATGAATTTTATTTTACTTCTATTTATTAGAAGTCAAAATAATTTTTCATCATGGCTTATGCTCACAATTAGTCAAAATGATACTAGTCAAAGTGTAAGAGAATCCTACAATCTGTTTACCGAACCCGAATTAATCATTTTCGTACAACTTCCCACACGTTTTTTAGAATTTATACTGCTATCATGCAATATGATGGTGATAATTATCAGGAAAATTGCGCATTTTCTTTACTAATTGACGACCATATACTCGAACGTATAGTATCTTGCACAGAATTAGAGGCTTCTCGAGTTTTGGGTAAAAATATTTGGAATTTCGTATGCAATGAAACGAAAAATTTGGAACTTTCATATTCATGGAACAGAAAATGGGGGCCAAACTTCTTTTCCAACACCATGAAATGATTTTACCGAAATATTGAGATTTATTCGCTTTGATAAGACTAGATAACATGAGAGTTCTTTCGTAAGAAAGCAATAAATCAATAAATATAAAAATATTCTATCATTACGTTTTTTTTTTTTAAAGACCAGTCATTTTAACTGGTTTTGGTAGAAATAGCTTCGTCTTAACTATCGGTAGTTCTAGTGTTAATTAAGAAGTCAGGATTTAATTAAGGATTTAGCGTTTAATTAAGAAACATATTTTTGAATTAAAAAAAAAAAATGAAACTTTCAAACTTGCTTAACTCATTTGTAAAGTATAATCGACAGATATAGTGCAGATTGATTTCATCACTGACGACGCGAACGAACCCTATTCGTACAATTTGATGCATTTGAAACAAACTTAGAAATGAGATATTTCTTTGGATTTTGCAAACACGATGCAAATTACGTTTCACGCGTCAAACAGCATCGTGATCGCTCAAACGTAGCTCGTTAACGCTGTCACGTTTCTCAATCGACGCGACGGAGAGCCGTACTTTTTACTTCGGGCTGTTTTTTTTCTGATTGTCAGGCGAGGCTTGTACCTGAGCGACATCCCCCTTCACGACGCCACCAGAGATCTCGTGCTGATGTCGGAGCAATTCGAGGCTGATTACAAATTAACGAGGAACTTGGAGTTACTTACCGATAAATTGCAACAGACGTATCGCGAGCTCGACGGCGAGAAGCAGAAAACCGACAGGTAAGGATTTCCGTTCGCGTAATTTTCTGATTAAGGAAATCCCCACTGGCCTCGTCTGCCATTTATCCTGACGCAATTCTGTCGAGGAATCGACTTCCTCGGCGTATCTCGGGGTTTCTTGCTCGACAGGATACTCTCTCCTGCCGGAAATTGGATCGTGATTTCTTTTTTTTTTCTCTCTCTCTCGCCTCCGTCTCGAGAGGCGTTCCTCAAGCTCCGTCTGTTTCGACACTTTGAAACGTCGACGATCGTGATCGCGGCGTCACGAGGCGTCTTAATCTGGAAGTGAATTTACCGTCGAGTGGCGTGATAGTGACGGAATTCAAAGCGACGGAAGACGTGTGAAGATCGAAAGAGGTCGAGCGAATGATCGAACTATTGCCGCGACTTTGCCTTCGGTTGACATTCTAATTTTCGCTTCTTATCGGAATTAACCCTTTGCGGTCGTGTTAAGTTTATACATAGGTGTCATGCTGGTCGGAATTAATTTTCGTTAATATCAATTAATATGCAAGATTATGAAGGAAAAACAAAATTTATTAATTCTTTTTAAACTTTAGATATACGTGACGCAATAATATGTTTTAATTTTATGTGAAAATTATATTTTATAGTTTTCCATTGTGTGGTATCTTTCAAAACAGTCTTCAATATGAAGCCCTGGCTTTCAAGAACATGTGTCGCAAAAATAATTAGTTTGGCGTCTTCCGCCCTTAATTTTTCTGTTTGAACATACAAAACAATCTTTACTCTTTACGTCTTCACAGTGCCGCAATATATGTAGTTTGCCATTAAGCCTTTCTTTTTTCTGAGGACGATGGTTTTCCTGATTTTGAAGATGTTCCATCACGAAAATCACCTACAAGTTGTTCCACCAATTTCCGGGCAAACATAAAATGTGACATAGGCGTCTTGTTTTCTCTTCCAGCTGGCACCTATTGATTGCGCATATCTCTAAGCCCCAGAAAAAAAAAATTTCTTCACCACTTACATGACTTTCTCATAAAACAATATGAACTTGCATATTGCTAGAATCACTGGTATAAATATTTTGAAAACAACCGTTATCACTTTCTATATCAAAGTTAGTGTTCAAAGAGTCAAAATAAAATAATTTGTCATCGCTACTTTCAATTTCATGGTACATTTCTTTCGGTAACTTTCTTCTTGCCATTTTAAAGTATTATTTTTAAAATATTTTAAGAAGCGAAAATGCTTAATTGCACTTAAACACAATTTGTAAAATATTATTTCGAATTCTACGTATCACCGGAGCTTGTATATACGACTTAATATAATATAAGATTAGTGTGATTCTTTGTTGTGGTGCCTGAGAGCAGACATACGACCGCAAAGGGTTAAACGTTTAAACGTTTCGACGCAAAAAAAAAAAAGAAAGAAAATATAGAGCAGATAATATATTTGACAGATATATCGAGAGAGGGTTTATCCATTAATTACAGCAAGTTATTATTAGCCAACGATCTTCCAATAAACTTCACGCTCCTCTCTGACTTTCGAACTTCCAACACGCCGGAGCTCGGACGATTCTCGAACGTATCGAATGACTCGCGAGAATTACAAGAAAGAGAAGGAAAGCTCGCGTTCTCGACGCAGTCTTTGAAGCAGTTGCCAACGAATTCGATCAACGATTCGAAGAGTTGCAAAGTTGGTCAAAAGTACAAAAGTACTGTGTGTCCCGTAGATTGTTGTACTCCGTGCTGCCCATTTCCGTGGCGAACGAGCTGAGGCACTCGAGGCCGGTTCCGGCGAAGAAGTATGACTGCGTGACCCTGTTGTTCTCCGGAATCGTCGGCTTCGGGGCGTACTGCGCCGCTCACACGGACTCCAGCGGCGCGATGAAAATCGTCAACATGCTCAATCAGCTGTACACGGCGTTCGACGTGCTCACCGATCCGAAGAAGAATCCAAACGTGTACAAGGTGAGCTGTTCTTCCATCGGAAATCCCTATTGCTTCTCTCTGGATAATTGGAATATTTTTCTCGTGTTCTCCGATTAATTGTGTAAAACAAGAAGAAAAATACACGCTTGATTGCTCGAGAGAGAGGAGCAACACGATGTGCAATTTGAAGATTCGATACGTTTTGAAGAATAATTGTAGGCAATAATCGATGTCAACAGAAATGTTTACAATCGAAATGGATGTCGAATCGTTGTAGCTCGGATCGGCAAATGTAGCATAGAAAGTGCGTTCTGTAAAGTCCGTTTTCAGTTCGTGGCTGTATTCGTGGCAGTGCTAATATATAATATTTTCGAAAGGCGGCCTCGCGTCGGAAAGAAAGTTTCGCCGTAACGCGTGTCGTTTTGAAATGCATTAATGAATGGTTGCGACCAGCGGTGAATCCCTACCATTGTTGGAAACGCCGGTTACTTTAAATAATAATAGAAGCGAAACTTTTCCATCCCTTGGGACTTCCTTTCGCGTGGAAAGTTTCGCGACAGTGTGTCGCAAACACCTTTTGTTTCTGCGCGCGATTCCTTCCAATCGCTTTTTCGAGCGAAACTGACATTGCCTTCCCTTTCGAAAGTTGTCCTCTACTCGCCGAGTTTCGAAAAATTTCCAATGAAAATCGCGCGGAAACGAGCGCCCCCTTTAACCCTTTCGCTTTACGGCGAAGTTCAATCGCGAGAACGACGAAATTTTTCATCAGCGTGCATTTCTCGGAAAGTACATTGAAGCATTCTATACTAAAAATTTAACAGTAACTGTAAACTGTAAATTTTATAATAGATCCAATAATCTAGTAGAATGTGGTACAATTCAATACACAATCCTACATCATATTTCTTGCATTCTCCCTTCTTGAGTTATGTTCTCTACACATTTGCGTCTCTTTTTGATTAATTTATTACCACCATCTTTTCGTTTCAAGGTTTTCATTAAATAAAATAACTGTGATATAATCACGTTTGAATAATATACCACTGAACGGAAGATTTAATTAGAATTCACTTCACGTCTGATACGAGTAAAGTTTATTGCGATTATTGTCAATAACATTTGCACGAAATAATGACGAATAATAATACGTGAAATAAGACTGTAAGACAATTGCGTTTAAGTAACGAAAGATGTAATTGTTGAATTAGAATTCACTTATATCTGATCTGAAACGAGGTTTGCTGTGATTATTGTCGATGACATTTGCCAACAGTAATTGCCTCGAAAGCAAAAATTTTGAAAGCGCCTTTCGGCGCAAACAGCAGCAACCGAAGAGTTAACGGGGAGAAATTCGCATTCTGGCGATTATAGAAGCGACAACGAAAATATATATATATATATATATGTATATATGTATATATATATTTACGAGAAGGCTTGTTAGCACTGATCCACTTTGGCCCCGGACTAGGTCGAAACTGTTGGTGACAAATACATGGCCGTGAGCGGATTACCGGAACCGTGTCGTTGCCATGCACGATGCATCGCCCGTCTTGCATTGGATATGATGGATCTAGCCGCGGACGAGGTGCAGATCGATGGCGAGCCAGTGGTAAGCCCCCATATTTTTTATCATTGCGGCCTTCGATTCGAACGTGTGTGTTTGCGCGTGGAATCACTCGGAATGATAACATCAATCCTCGGGGATACGTTTATCATCTGCCTGTTTATCACGACGGTGAATCGCGACGAAAATGCCGATGAATGAAATAGAATTCCTTGATCTCATTTCGTGAAACGACTCCGGTACGAAAATTACGACCGACGAAGTTGTATCGCGTTGAGCGTGCTATCTTTTCGAGGCGTTACTCGATTTCCATTTATTCGCCAGCAACGTATTCAATTAACTGAGAGGATTTCCCATGCAATTTCGAATTCTTTTCGAAATTACAGCTAAAGCAGAAATTCATTTCCAACGTTATAACGCTGCGGTAACAAGCGCTCTGCTCTCGGTATTTTTATATATTTTTACGCACACTGTGCGCATGTTTTCTGCAACTTTATATTCTGATATTTATTACATCCTGCAACAGAAATTCAAGGTCCAATCGCGACGTTGATATTTTAGTCTTCAAAGCAACGCTGCTCGTGCTTTAATTCTTCGCCCTCGGGAACATTTTCTTGTATCATGTGGCAATTTATTTGCGAAATAGTCAGCGAAGTATCACTTCAAATAAAATGACGTGGCATTGGACATAATTATCCCGTTTAAATGGTATTTAGCATGAAATTTTGTCAATTGTATTTCTCTATGTGTATGTGACCTCGTTTCCATATAGAAGGTAACGATGCACAATTTCAATTTCCTGAAAAATTTCCATCGCCATTTAATAAACTTTCGTAAGAAGCAATGACAAGTTCGGTTTATTTGAATTATTCGAATAGTAATCTCACTGATGTATCCTTTTGACTACCACAAGAATTTTTTCTCTTTTGAAATTTTGTTATTCCTCTTACGTTGTCGTATTACATTACGCCATATCTATGCTATTATAATAGTCAGTAATTTATAAATAACAAATAAAATGGAAAAAATTTTATTACTTTATTATTTTAGCTTTTTATCATTTAGCTAGCTAAATTCAAGTCCGAGTTCAAAAGGTTTAAATTCGAGTTCTTCGCGACTAAACGCCTGGTAAAGGTGCCGGATCCGGAATTCGTTTCCATCTCGGAGCTCACTCGCCCGAGTGTATTTGTTCGCCGTTTGGCGAGCGCGATTAAACAACAGAAAATGCCGCTAAACGAGTTGAAACGTTGCTCGACTTCTCAATTGCATTTCGCGGAAACGCGGCGACGCTGAGCGAAAGGTAGATCTCTTGCATTTGATTACCCGTGATTGCTCAGACTGTCCTGTTCTCCTTCCTGAATGCATTCATTCTGTTCACATCCGAGTTCCGTCGGCGACGAATTTTTTCGTTCGACGCGAATTTTCACCGTCGTGCGTGAAAAGAAAAAAAGAAAAGAAAAAAAATGAGCGGCTTTAACGCCCTTAAAGCCTGTCACATAGAATATGTCTGACTTCATGAAACTTGACACCCCTTCATGTATGTTTGCTTTATTTTTATTCCTGTTAATTTTTTATGGACAGAATTGATTGGTGATAGCTATAATTTTATTAACTACTTTTATTTTCCTCGCAATCCCGCTTACCCATCATCTGTGTCTCGACAACCTTAACACCTCACTCCTTTACATCGCTCGTAAACTTATCTCTCTCCTTAATCACGTGACACCCCTCTCCTCCTCCAAGTTCCCGATCGGGAGCGTGACGCGTTTTCGTTGCACATTTCGTTACATCTTTTACCCGAACACCCCCCGGGAGAACATATTCTATGTTAAAAAGAAGAAAAGAAGAGAAGAACACGTCTGACAAACGTGCGAACTGTTTTCGCAGAAAATCACCATCGGCATCCATAGCGGGGAGGTCGTGACCGGGGTAATTGGACACCGTATGCCTCGTTACTGCCTGTTTGGGAACACGGTGAATCTCACCAGCCGAACGGAGACCACCGGCGAGCCAGGCAAAATAAACGTCTCCGAGGACGCGTACAGGTACGAAGTTTGCGTTAACTTTGCAGATTTATGGTAATTAACGGCCAACTCGTTTTTCGAGGCTTGTTTCCGGGCGCTGGAAAAGTTCAACGCTGAGAGTTTTGGCGAAATTGCCAGACGCGCGCGTCCAGCGTTTTCCCCTTCGAGTCGTGATGAACGTGGGAGAATTTCTCGCCGTTTCGGGATTTCGAATGGTTCGCGAGTCTGACCCTTTTTAAAAGAAAAAAAAAAAAAAAAAAAAAAAAAGAACCGACAGCTCGTTGACCATTATTTCCGGGGGAAAAGAAACAGAAATTCTCGTAAATATTTTACCTCTCGAATTTTTCGAGATTCTAATTTCGCCTGTGTTTGCGTTGATGAACATTCGAAGCGGCAAAAGCTGAAACGAAACAACGACAATTTACAGTGGCCTTTGAACTGTAGCTGACGTGGCAACAACACACCGCTGTAATTAACAATGTAACGCCCTCGTGGAACTATGCCGTCGCTTTGTATGTTTATTAACGCGGACAGGGTGGTTCCCACGCTGTGCTAAAATTTCCTTGGAAATTAATTGCTTTGTTAACGCTCGAGATCGTGTTATAGAAACGAATCAAGTGCTAGGTAATTCTCGTCTTCTTCGTAGTGTTTCGTTGCGAACTTCTTTTACGAGCCTTATGTCTCGCATTGTCATTCTCGAGTTGTCAGGTTGCTCGAATAATAATCGACGAATCTCGCGATCATCGCGCGAATGAATTTTTCATGGCAAGGGGAGGGGGAGGGGGGAAGAATAATTCAATTACATGGACAAACTCGAGGAAAATCTAGGAGTTCCGGCGAGTTCTATCTTTCCCCATGGGAAATTCATTTGAACGGACAGCGATAAAATTTAATGCAAAACAAATGCCAGTTGAAACAGTTACACGTCCGTCAACCGATCTCTCCGGGGTATCTGAAATTTCAATATCGCCGCTGTTCACCCAAGCATTAACCGTGCTTGACGGACGCGTTAAATTCGCGAAAACAACGACTCGCATAAATCACTCGGCGTAATAACAATTTTGCATTAAAGCGACGTCCCTCCTTTGTCGAAACTCTCGCGAAGACAATTTGTATTTGTAGCTCTTACTTCTTCGTTAAAACGGCTCGATCCCCTCGTCAGGTTGACTCGCGCTCGACTCGCTCAACTTTATCGCGATATTTCACGACGGATGGTCGGATGGTGAAGTATCGTTGCGCAACGTCAAACAACGGGCAAGAGAGTTAAATAATAATATATATATCCACTGGAAAACTGAACTTTCGGGTCGCAACATGTAATAGCGTTTGCGTACTTGCGCTCGTTAAGTTCGAAATTTATGAATCGAGTTTTCTTTCGCGTTACACCCGTTTTTTCCCTAGAAACGGAGAGAATAATTCTGTGAAAATGTATCGGCATGTGGAGTGTATTCGTTCCTCCGAGTCTTACGATTCGTTAAGACTCAGGATATTGCGATATATAATTATGGCGCACGACGAATCCTTCGTTGAAAGAGATTCCAGTAAAAACGAATGTTATATTTGTAAAATGAAGCTTCCTGTCTTTTTCTTTAAACCGATTTAAACCGAACTGTCGTGACGTTGAGGAACGACGTGCTTTTTGGTCTAACGACCAGTCCAGTAGATATTCTCTTCTTAATAGCCGCGTTTAACTGTTCAAGTTGGAACAGCGTTTGGAATTCAACCATTGTTTGGCAGACGTTCGTAATAAATCGTTTGTCGATCCGCACTTCGGGACGAGTATTTGTCTTAACAATTTTGACATCGATGGCCGGCAACGTAGCAAAGTTTTCCAATAATCGAATATCAAGGATCGTTGCGAGTGTCCTAAAAAAATGTCACGTCCTCTTTCTCAACCAACCGCACGTTATTGTCCAACATTACAAACGAGAAATACCGTGTACGTCTATTCTGTCGCATCGCGAGTTTACAATACTGCCTCGGAAGTATTACGAAGAGTTTCCGATCAGACACTTGAACAACGTATTTAAAAACAACGTGTTTTGAAATTCTCTCTTTGTAAGTATTATGAAATATTTTTCTACAGAAAAGTGGAGCTAGCGATGTCAATTGAATTCTCTTGAAAGGCTTCGGATATTTTTTAAATACGACAAAGCGTTCGATCGAGGATTTCCTTCAGGGAAGGAAAATGTGGTAAAATATCGCGTGGCAAAATGGAAAATTCCTGTTACCGTGGCGTTCGATCAGAAAGTTGGACACACGTGCACGGTTGGAAACGCATTGTGAGAAGAAACTGAATCGAAAGTTACGAACAAGTTTCGAAATATTTTAGCCAACATGTGACGCATGCATTTCGCGCGTCAAAACTCTTCGAAGCATCACTTTAGGATGGTGTGTTCGATTTTTATCGGGCTTGAAACGCGTCCGTGGAAACTGTCTAACTACGGATCTCGTAAATCTGTATCGAATGACCTATTTTGTTCTGCAAATACGTTTCTTTCTCACATGTTTCTTTCGCAGACGGTCAGACATTGTGAGAGGTTGGACAGCTTTGTATTATTTTACGAAAAATGAAAGGGAAAGGGAGAAATTCTCGTTCCCGTATATAATTTATTAATAACGCATTGTCGTATACAATATAGGCACGTAATATACTCCACTTTTGAAACATCTAGAAACCACCTTGTCCACGTTTCTACGTCTCGTACAACACGCACGCACACGCAGACACTTTCAAAAGATTCCAAATACATTTCGAAAGCATATATCCGAGTATATAAACTCGAAAGTTGAAGAAACACTCGGTTGAATTTGAAAAGATCGCAGTTTGCAAAAGAGAGTTTACAAGTTCGTACGACAACAGGTCCGTTGTATGCGAAGGAGGACATATCTTTCAAAACACGATGCTTCCCTGCTTAAAGTTTCACAAAATCCCTGGACGCACACCTGCTCACCAGTGTCGCACTCCTCAGTCACGAAGAAGGTCCAGATAATTCCTCAACGACTCGGGGATCTGAAGTTCCCGAATCCCATGCGGCAACGCCCAATTCTCGAACAAGGTCTCTCGGATGCGACATCGACAAAGATGCCTCAACTCCGGCGGGCTTAAGCCGCTCCTCTCCGGCGGCAGTAGATTCTGCTCGACCAGCGTCGGGTACTGTTCGTAAATGGAAACGGTGAAAAATCCGCTCTGCTCGGCAATGTGGCCCGGCGTCTTGAAGAACGCGCTCGACACGGTCCTCAGCACGAGCCTCAGACAGAGGAGCAACTGTTCCGGATATACGATGCGATCTTGGCCCGGTTGGGCGTCGTACTCGCTCAGCTTGTTCAGCAACATCTCAAGCGGCGATGGAGCTAGTCTGTCGGGCTCGACCGAGGCACCGTAACGCAGCATGATCAAAAGAATATCCGGGGCACCGTGTTGAATGGCCACTCTGAGAGGCAACGCCTGCCCGTATGACTCCATGGGGATGTCGATGAATCGTCTCTTAACCGGCGTAGACGCGCAATGATACTCGAGCCTTCCCACTGTCGCGTGATGCAGGAAATACAGAAGCGCTCGCAGGTTCTCCTCCCGGTCCTCGAAGTCGCTCTTCCAACCGGACAGGAAGTGAGTCACACGCGTGCCGAAAATGGCGCCCACTAGTATGCGCTCGAACGTTTTCTCGCAGTAGTAGATGTCGTTGAGCAGCCTGGAGACGATCTCGTTGTTGTTCAGGTTCCAGTCGAAGCAGAGCTTCGCCGCCACGTACAACACGTTGTGAAACTTGCCGAGAAGGCACACGTGCCCGTTCTCCATCATCGCGATGTTGTGGTAGCGGAGCGCCGACATCACTATCCTCTCGCAGACGTCTTGCTTATCTAGATTCTCAGCTGCAAGTTTCAGATACGATTAGACCATTTTCTGCACCGTGTTTCACGTTTAGTCTGATGACATAGAATGTTGCTTGTTGGAATGAAACATTTCGATGAGAATGATCTTTGATTGCGGGAAGGAATCTATCTCTAAGGAGATTTTTAGGCATTTAGATAAATCTAGGTTAGGTTCGTTATTGTAAAGCGTGAGTTTCAGGAATAATTAGATTACTCTTCAGAACATTATTGCATCGTTTGAATTTTAGTCTGACGATATGAAATGTTATTTATTGCAAGAGGATCGGACAAAGACTGATTGCGGGAAGGAATATATCTCTAAGGAGACTTTTAGGCATTTAGATAAATCTAGGTTAGGTGTAAGGAATAATTAGAATACCTTCAAAACATTATTGCATCGTTTGAATTATATTATCTGACGATATGAAATGTTATTTATTGTAAGAGGATCGAGCGAAGACGATTTCAGATTGAGAGAAAGAATCTGTTAAACCAGAGACTGCGTTTATAATAATAAATTAAATAGTAATTAAAATGTAAATATCATAAATTGTTAAATGGAGGAATAATTAGACTTTGAGCAAAAATATTTTTGCACCGTGTTTGAGTTTTAATCCAACGATGTGAAATGCTATTTGTTGCAAGAGGATCGGATTAGGATGATTTTTGATCGCGAGGAAGAATCTGCGTTTAGATAAATAATAATAAAAGGTTCGTCATTGTAAATTGTAAAGTCAAGGGATAATTATACTACCTTCGAGCAAAAAAAAAAAAAATATTTTTGCACCGTGTTTGAGTTTTATTCCGACGACGTGAAATGTTATCTGTTGGAAGAGGATCGGATTAGGATGATTTTTGGTTGCGAGAAGGAATCTATCGAACAGGAGACGATTTTACTGCGTTTACGTAGATGTAGGTTAGATTCGTTATTGTAAATCAGGCTACTACAACGCTTTCAACGTGATACGATCTAATGGCATTCAGAGAGTTGTTCGAAGGATATTTACGATCATTGTTCCTACTAATTAACGATTACCACGAGTATGGTTACGTATGACGTGGTTGTCTTGGTGAAAGTCGGCAACTTAATAGTAACGTCACTGTATTTCACAATATTTCACGACGATTGCACGATCTTTCACTTCCTCGGAAAACTCTTTTGCAACGTGTCGTCAATCTTTAAATTTCAAGAAACTTCAAATTTATTTCGATCTAGAGGATAAATATATCGGATTAAATAATTTACATAGTTTTCGTTAAAGTGAATTCCCGCATATATTAACTAAATTTTATATATATATATATATATATATATATATATATATATATATATGCGATTCTTTCAAATCATCCTGCAAATGGTCGAACGACACAACTTGCGAAACTCTTTCACGGATAAGTGATTCGATTCGCGTCGCTTCGGGTGGCCGGTTTGCATAATTTTTCAAAGAAAGTAAAATCATATGGAAGCGAAGCGATGCACAGGTTTCTCCCGCGTATAATATTACGTTGGATCACTTTCTATCCGGTATTCTCGATCGAACCACTTTCATGGTCGCGCAGTATAATTTTCTAACAGGATCGCTGGACGAACCACGCGACCAGTCGATCGGAAACGTTGTTCGTCCAAGTGCGTTGACACGCATCGGGACCGCATTCGAATCGATTTTCCTTAAATCCCCGTTAGATGTTACGGTAAATCGTCAGACGAAATCGCTTCTTTAGAACGGTCCTGTCGGTTTCTAAAACTCGTCTCGATCGTTGCCCGTGAGAACACCGAATAATAGCCCAGAGGGCTTTGTTACAACAACGCGATATTTTATAACGCGGGGCCCATTACCTTTCGAGCAGCTGTTTATCACGTCTGAAAAGTAGCCGACCATCTCGCGACGTTTGTACCGAGAGGCCAGGCAACTGCGATCCATTTCCTCGAACAGTCTGTCGAAGTAACAGTCGATCAACACCTCCATCTCGTTATCCACTCTATGGGGTACCTCGTATGGACGACACGACGCACTGATATCGTGTCAGAAAGAATGATTCGGGACGTGCTAGCAAACTATCGCGATCATTGTTCGCTAACGAAAGACGGCTGACACACGAGAGAGAACGGCGGAAACGAGAGAGGGCTAATTCGATTAGACGTTAAATAAGTATATTCCAAGGGCTTCCTCTGTTCGACCATCGAAGGGGACGACGGTTCGTGAAGCTTTCACCTTTGCTTAATAGCGTAGCATCTAGCACGTTGTTACGCGTGAGCCTCGGATCTTGATAATTAATACGCTTATCGGTGATAAATTACACGATGTTCCTCGAAATTGAGATGGATACGCAACTCCACACACACATACTCTATGGAAACGTACGCTTATGGCAAATACTTTAACGTGTAAAGAGGAGTTTGTGAAGTACGCGATCCGATGATTTTGATTCCTGTTATATTCATATTTGTAAGCTGTTGGATACGATAAATGTAGCATATTGCAGTCGATTCTTCGATAAAGTACCATACGAATTTATGTTCTTTATCGTTGCAGATACCTGTGCATGCCGGAGAACCAGGATCCCCAATTTTTGCTGGAGTATCGAGGACCCGTGACCATGAAGGGCAAATCGGAGCCCATGAACGTGTGGTTCCTGTCCAGGGAGAGGGAGCTGCCCGCGTAAATTCGCAAACGCCGTGACCGTCGTAGCAATATTTTTACCACTCGGCTCGGACTCTCCACTTATTTAGCGCATTACATAGAAGGATTACACGATTTTTACGATTCCAGTAAATTCCGTAAACGAACGCTCTTCGACTATCATGCAAGATTCCACGCTTGATTCCAGGACGACTTCCGTTGAATTCTGACGATCAGCAAAAATTCGCTACATTGTTTAATGAATTGGAGCTGAATCGAACGATGGAGGCCGATGCCTTCATCTCCGAGGAGAAATTTCAAACCTCTTTGTAACGCTAATCTATGTGTAGCATTCGCGAATTGCAGCTGATGGATCGTCGTCGATCGCCGTAGATTTCGATAGAAATAATCGTGCGCTTTAGCGAGTATCGGCGCGAGAAGAAGATGGAAATTTCCAGCGAGACGTGCCCTTCCCCACGCCCCGTCCCTCTAGAGCGATCGACTCGAACGGAGAATGTTCTCTATCGAATGTCAATTCCTCGGGCAACGTTTGACCCTTCGGATATTCCAACATTTATTATTTCGCGTTTAAGCAAGAAAAGTGGAAAGAAGAACACGGGTGAATGTACAGTGATATTCGGAAGTCCTCCTAGGCTCAAGTCGTACTGAAAGTCGGCTCCTCGGTTTCAATATTAATCAACGTCCACACGGCGATCTCGGATCTCGAATCTTCAGTCACCGACTTACCGACGACCAGTATTTACACTACCTGTAAATGTAAGAGGCAATCAAATATAAATGTCACCGTGATAGTGGACAGCGTGTAGTTCATCGACGGTATGCGAAATTTCTTCCCCCCCTTGCCGGTTTCACGTCGCCAGCGCGAAAATTACCGTCACCCTTCGCGAAGAGAAAGAGGGAAAAAAAGAGTGGAGCATTCCGATGGAATGCTTCGAAGCTGGAAGGTGTAACAGAACCTGTTCTACTCCCCCGGCACGTCCCACGCACGTCGCAAGGTCAACACATCGAAGCCTCGCGCCTCGACACGATTCTCGATGCGGCACAGATTCCAACAATCATTTTTTTTTTTCCCCTCCTCGCAACGAGTATCTCAATATGAGAACGTCTCGCGCGAAAGTAATATATCATGCTTATTAGAAACCTGCTGAACGTCCTCGTTCTTTCGCGTCTTTCGCACACTTTACTCTCCGTCTCGTGTTCTTTTCGCTGACTTGTGTCGAGTTTCCATTTTCCCAACTGGTTGCTACGCTGCGACGTGATTTTCGAAAAGTCAAGTCAACTGCTTCGAGTCAACTGCGAGACAAGCTACAATGAATGGCAATATATATTTCGACCGATCCTCCTCGATTATTTTATTGCCGCTTGTTGCGCACGGCTTGTTGCACGGTTGAGAATTACCGCGCGTTTATAATTATTTATCGAAAATACACGCGAGTTAATTGCGTGCTTACTGGGAACCCGGTTTAAATTTGATCCTTTCGCGTTTCCAACGTGCATTCAGCGACGTTTCGTAAATTACGTTGCGTTATTTATGCGACAAGTGATAATGTGATACGATTAAGGATATCTTGTACGTACTTATTATCATGAAGATATTTCTGTAAAACCACTTACTGCGTTCAGATTGTTGTGTTATAATAATAACTTGCGAACATGTAACAACAGCTAAACTTTATATTTATTGGGTAATACGGTTCTTGATCGATGCGGCCTCGCCAAGCGATAGGGTAAGTACAGGCACTGGCAATTATGGCGAAAAAAAGAAAAAAGAAAATTAAATTACAAAATGTAATAAATATGCTAAGTGACTTTTGCATTTTTAACTTTTCAACTCGGCGAATAATAACTCTACGTACAAAGTAATATGTTATGATATAATTAATGTTAGAATAGTCTTGCGTACGCGGCATACGCAAAGTGCACGAAAACTGTTTCTGTTTCAATCTCGATTTCGAAAATGCTCGTTAAAGTTCGACGTACGTGTGGAATCGTGTGTGTTCGCAGGTTGTCAATCTACGTGCCTCGCAAAATCGAACAGGAAAAGAAGCGAGGAAAGGAAAAAAGAGAGGGGGAGAAAAATAATGAAGAATTCCGGAGCGTATTATGGTTTCCTAGACACGCCAGTTGCATGTTGCTTTAACTGTTTATAAAGTTGCTTATTCAATTGCGTGCCATGGTAAGTGGTATGCAGAATACAGGTTTTCACGGCGGTGAAAGAAAGGCGAACGCTACTCAACTGGTTTACCGGGTGAGGTATGTGGAGAATAAGGCCAAATAATAAGGAATGAAAGAAACGGTCGCTATGGGATTAACCGATCGACGCCAATGTGCACGAAATCGTGACACGACCGATGGAAAAAGCAAAAAAAAGGAAAAGAAGAAACGAAGGACATTGAAATTTACGGTACCGTGAATTTTCTAAACCACAAATCAACCGTTCCCTTTTTCTTCTGTCGTTCCAGCTACGAACGTGCAGTTAAATCTTCCACGACGTCGTAGAAACGAAATCATATCGCGCGCGCGATATAATTTTATGGTAAATTAATAAATCGTGTAGCAACGGGAATATTTGCAACCCTTGAACGTTGCAAACAACAGTACAGTGCAAGAAATATTTTTAATTTGCTTCATGAAATATATCAGCTGCACTCGACTAACTTTATCGACGCTTCGATGTCAAAGAGCTTTATGAACTTTCAACCCCTTACGGATTAGATATCGGCAGTCGGTACGTGAAATTCGTCGGTGATTTTCGAGCGTACCGTTCCAGGGTTACGACGCCATTGGAATTTCGTGTCTACCCGAGGATGATACTATTCCCTCCTCGAAAAAGCGACAGTTCCACGATCGATTTCTACTCATTTGAATAAAGATATCCGTGCTCGTTCGCGGCCACGCGAGGCGCAATTAGCATGACATTATTTCGCTCTCAGGTAACTGTTACTTATCGGCTGAAACGTATGCCCAGGGATAAAAGATAAATTGTGGAACAGTACCATCTAAAGAACGAGTTTGCGAAGCAAGAGGGAGGAAAGATTAAGAACACAGTAACGTATGAAATTAACCTAGATAATAATAACAATAATGATGATGATAATAATAACGGTGTCAGGATAAGCGTAGGTCGCGACATTAGATTTGTTATCGGCGCGTAATGGCGCCTCGGCCATTTCTGACCGTCTACGATGATCGTTATGTTTTAATGGGCAGCGCGCGATTGATTCGTTTAATGAAAAGTTTAGTGAAAGTGTTACTTTCTAGAAATTCAGACACACGCGGAGGATTTACGCTTTTTAATTCTGTTAATGTAAAATTCTGACGACTGTCGCGGAGAATGTATCAAACTGAGATCTGCGCGAGATGCGTATGTTCGCCGAGCTGAATGCTTGTTCACCTTTCTTTTTACGCCAAGGTAAAATGCAAAAAATTATAGGCTGCAAAATACCTAAAAAAAAAAAAAGATGGATAAACGACTATTTTAATATTTTGCCATTTTCACGACGAGAACGTGTATAGCAAGCTTTACGAAATTTTCATGTTTAATGAAAACCGGTCAGGCGGTCTAAAGTTTCGTGACAAATAGATAGAATAAACGTGAGAAACGTCAGTTGCGTAAACACGTGAGTGGAGAGTTTATTACGACGATTAGAAAATATCGATCAATTTACCCTGGTAAACGAACTCTCGTGGAAATGAGCTGCGGCGCTCCGCTCCAACAAAAGTCCGTAATAAACGAGATTAAATGTTGATAACCAAGGTCCTTATTCATTATGCCACGCGAGTCTCCGTAAATGAGATTAAACGTGTTGAACCCGTAATAGGGTTCTCTCTACAAGGTACTCGTGGCTCTCTCTAAATGGCACCGGCACGAAGTTTAACATAGCGGGTGATCATGTCGCGTGTACCGAGCGCTCAAAACTTCTAATAAATTAACTTGAACGTAATAAAATAACAACGACGATTATCCAGCATTTTGATGGTTTATTTAACGATGCTTCTGTTCGTGACAGATTAATACGGGGGGCATAATTAAACGCAACAGCAATTAACAAACGCGAACTCACGCGAGATATCTCGCAATTGTAATTTTCTATATATATATATATATGTATTCGTAATTCGAAAAGAGATTCAAGCGTAAAAATATTTGGCGCAGCAGCATGCCTAACGAGAGAGCAATTTGCAACAAGACTGAAAATAGAATTGGCCACCTGGAATACATCAATCTACAATTAGCTGTTTAACGGGCCTTTAATCAGAGATGTTGAATCTCTCGTTGAACATCGTTACGTTCAATCGAAATCGTTCTACTCTTGTTCGTATTACGAATCGATCGTTTTCTGGCTTCGCGTGCCAGAAGTTGTTTCTGATCGCGGCAGACTGAGCCAAACCTGCTTGCTCCTCTTTCATCCCGACTGGAGATCACTGTTTGTAGCGGGGTTGCCAGCAGGGTTCAGAGCTCTCGAGCAGCCACCTGTTCTGAAGTGCTAAAGATAACAAAGTGAAGCAAAGCTTCGTGGAAAGCAAATTTATTCCGCGCTTTCGGTTTGCTCAAATGTATTTATCCGCCGTATTATTTCTATATCCGGTCCTTGCACTTGTTATCCTCGTAATTTGTTAAGCTCGAATAATACGAAAGAAATTGAATTCACCAAGAGAAACGGGAAAAATGTTGCAGAACGCCGAAAGAGATTTTCAATTTTTTCAAGGGGTTTTCAATTTTTAGCGCGAAATGTATCTTCACGTTCACGTGTTCTAAAGTACAAATGGAATGCGCATGTATGTCAAACAATGTGGAACAAGGCAGGAATATCTGAATACATACGCCGTTTCGTAATTTTCCATTTACACGCTACGTGAATATTCTTCCGAAAGAAGAATGGCACACATTGAACATTTTTGCAAGAGAAAAGAAATTGACGATGGACTCCACCAGTATTAATTAATGAGTATCAAAAGACCTTGAGTTCGTAATAAATTTTGAAATGTATGCGAAATAGCTCTCATTTTCACAGGATGCTTTATTGCAGCTGACAGAAACACAATCCACTCACGCCGTGAAATAACGAGCGAGCATCGATAATCGGACAAATATAATTATCATTGCCAATGTCGAGGCTTTATTTTGGCCAAATTATGTGGAGAAATGTCGCATGCGCGAGGGGATATCAATTTGGAAGTTACCGCGTAGAGAAAAAAAAGAAATCGATCGTCTCCTTGGAGTGTGGCCGTTGATAAAACGCGAGCACCTTCTATCGGGACGAATCCATTCATTGCTACCGATGTAACGCGAATTATCATCAAAGAGTTACAAACCGTTCTGCTTTCGTGCAAAGGTAATTACACGGTCGCTTGCTTGCCGGTTAATATACGGTGAAACACGAGCGCGAACAAAAGAGAAGAATCGTTGCGTACCACGCTCGATACATCTCGTCGCGCGATGCATTTCCATCGATGTGCACCGATAAAGTTCGCTCCTTGTTATATTTGTTATCGTCGCTTTAATTCCCATTCTTGTATCCGTGTATGCGTATGTACGCGTAATCTTCGCGAAATAGCTTCACCGCGCGATGGTCTTCCACCCGCGCGCTATCGATGAAATTTTCGGCAGGTGTATCCATTCGATCAGATACGCACGCACACGCACAATCTCCCACGTGAAACTCACATGAACGCGAGCGTGCATGCACGAGAAAGCCGGTGAACGGTAAAGAACAGGTATTTAAATGGAAAACCGGATAGTCGATTCTACCTGGCTCGGTAGAGGACGCCACGTCCTCCTCGAGCAAGTGCTCTTACGTGCCAGACAACTTCCAAGAGCCGTTCTCGTCGTCCTTCTCCCGTCGTCCACTCTCTTTCTCCCTTGTTCGTCTCGCGTGCACAGACTCGCGCGCTCCGTCCTTTCACTCGCTCGATCGCTCGCTTGTTCACTCGCGCGTTCCACCTGGCTACTTATTTACCTACCCACATAGACACACACGCGCATCGACTCGAACGACTCGGGTCTTTCACTCGCTCGCTCATTCACTCGCGCTCGAGGGCCTCCTTCATGACTCGAGAGCGATTCCTCTCCGCTCCCTCGTTTTCTGCCGCGAATCCTCTCCTTTCTCGCCCGCTTCAGCCGCTCCACGTTGCTTCACGCGCGTGTGCGTGCGCCGTATATACGCTCACCATCTGGCCCAAGCGTCCCCCACTCCGTCGACCCCAAGCAACCGAGCGTTCTCTCCCCACTCCAGGCGTTTCATCGTGCCCCGTCGCGAGTCCCAACTTGATCATCCCCACCCTAGCCAACGAAACTGCATGAGTAAGTGTCAGAGGCACTCAGTACAGTTACTGACGGCCCGTACCGTGAACGATCGCCGTCGTCGACCGCTGTCGTCGTGTTCGTTGCGCCGAGCATTCGAAGGTTCTACCATGCGTTACTGCCGATAAACGTAACGCTAGCTACTCTTTCTCCCTCTCTATTCGTTTCTCAGCTTGCTTCTTCCTTCGTCTTTGTCGTTCGAATCTCTTCCCAACAGACAGATTTTTCTTGCCACGCTTTCTCCGCCACGCAGAGAATTGTAACAAACTCACGATTATTATTTGAAAAAGAAGAAAAATAATCCCTCAAGTGTCATAGTCGCGTGACAACGATCCTCGGCGTGCAATGCAGTGTCAGATGCCGATCGTCGCGAATTTCGATCGACCAACGATCGTGGAGCATTAAGTTTCTTATCTTGTGCAACGGTTTGGTGGAAGAGGCTGAAATTCTGACTGAAATTCTACTTCTCAGATCGGAGTAAAAGATTCTACCGACGGAGGTTTGGACAGCGTGATCGACGTTTATTCGAGGATCTCGCGCGCGGTACCACCGGGAGTCTGCAGCATGTCGCGCCATATGTTTAGCTCGTCGACGTGAATCGAGCTTAACGTCGTTCCGTAAATCTGGTTCACGCGGTCGCGTCTCGTTGAATCCAATCGAATTGTGATTGCGCTTTAGCGAAATTCCAACTTGTTGCGCGTGTATTCGAAAAACTCGCACTTTCTCGCGCGAGAACCAAGAACCATTCCACCCTCGACGAAACGACGCATTTCTGCAAAGAAATTAGGGAATTGGGCTATTTCTCGCAGAGAAAGGAAACGAGAAAAAGAAAGAGAGAGAGAGAGAGGAGAAAGCAAGAGATCATTGGATCGGTGAGCAGTGACAGTGCTGTCGAATGTGTACATGGACGAGGTCGTCAGGATGACCGTTCCACCGACACTGCCGGCGAAGACTCAGCCCCGAGACGCGAATCAGGTTGCTCGACAGACTGTGTCAATCCGGACTGTTTCTAGTCCCCCCACGGCTCCTCTGAGCACAGGGGCCGGAGCAACGGTATTTGTCGGACTGGCCGCTCCTGGCGTCGATTCCGCGGCAACCTGTAGGAGAAGAATCCCGGAAGTGCAGGCCGCGAACGGCTACGGCAAGCAGAGCAGCGTCAAGTCGGTTCAGACCGCGCAGAACGAGCAACAACAACTGCAGTACGAGCAACAACAACAGCAGCAGCAGCAGCATCAGCATCATCATCGTAATAATAATCATCATTATCATCATCATCATCATAATCATCATCATCATCAACAGCAGCAGCAGCAAGCGGCACACGTGGTGAAGATCAAGATCAACCCGGATGGTGACAAGAACGGAAGGGTGATATCGACCGTACGATTGACGTTGGACGAGAACGTAGGCCACGAAGCCGAGCTGGGGAACGGGATCGCGTGCGAACGTTCGAGCAAGCGTGACCTCGGTGTGGTCGTGAGTGCGACGAATCTGGTGAACGAGCAGCGTTGTGCAAGTGCCGGTGACGGCTGTGTCAGGATCAGTGTTGGCTCGGACACTTTTGCACGCGGCAGCAACGACAGCAACGACGATAGCAGCAAGGCCAGCCGAAACTGCGACGACCTCACCACCTCGGGCGCAGACATGGTTCACCGCGATACCTCAGAGCCTCTGAACACGTCCTCCTCGAACAATCGTTCGAGCGCTTGCTTCTACTACAACACCGGGTATCCCGGCCAGTTGAACGGCATGGTGATGTCCAGCGGGCAGTGTTCGCCGAGCGACACGTTGGACAGCGGGACCTGCAGCGATCTGGACGGCACACCGCCGCCACTTCCCAAGAAGAAGAACAACGCCAGTACGGTGATCCTCGCTAGCGATCAGCACAATCGCACCGGTAGTCTGACCAGCAGCGGAGCGGAGGTCGACAGCGACGACAACGAGAGCAACATCAGCTGCGATTCTCTGAACGGTGGCGAGCTGAGCGACGGAGTAACCATCGGCCGCGGGATCGAGGCCGATCGTACGTCCTTGGAGTATCAACAACGCGCGGACAATCATCGTGAGAAGAATGGGATGTTGGATCGTTCGAGATACAGCGACTCTGAACCCATCGTGACTCCGCCGAACAGACTGGACTCGTCATCGAACGAAGATCGAAACGATGAACGATCGGACTCCTGCTCGGCCAAGGATTCTCCCAGCGTCTCTCCCTCGCCGTCCGGCGCGTCCTCCTTGTCGAAAGCTTCCTCCACACCGAGGATCAGGAGCCCCGACCCGAACATAGAGCAGAACGGCAGGCTGTCGTCTTCTTTGTCGTCTTCTCCCTCTTCTTCTTCTTCTTCTTCTTCGTCGTCGTCGTCGTCGTCGTCGCCGGTGGTAAGAGAGTGCACGTACGAGGAGAGAAAGCAAGAACAGGAGAGATTGGAGCTGGAGTCGGTTGCCGGCGACGTGGACACCAGCGTGAATCCAGTGACCGGGAAGAAGTACGTGTACGAATACGACAGGTTCTACAAGTTTCACGTGAACGAACTAAAGGGCAACAATAAGGACGGCAGCAGGGCAGGAGGGGTGGTGTCCGGCGACAAGGACACCGACGAATGTTTCGCCGGCTACAAGATCCTCGAGAAGGAAGCCATACGTAGTGCCAAGGGAACTGTGCGCGGTGTGAAAAACAGGGTGCGCGCTGGGATCGCCACGTTCCTTCAGAAACCATCCTCTCAGGTTCGTATCGCTTTCCGGGTACACGGAGAATCTCCGTTGTATTGTATCGTATTGTACTGTATATACGCGCTCCGAGCTCCCTAGGAATTTCTGTTGCGTGCCAATTAACCGGCCGATCCTAGCCTCCGCCTGGAAGAATGTTAAACAGGGTAGCGAATGGAAACTTTAAATTAAGCGATGTCTATCGGCGCCACAGGCGGCAGATATTTACGGAACATTTTCCACACAGGGAAACGTTCTTCCGTGAGGTAACAGAAATAGAAACATAACAGCTTCCGGTATAGTTTAAAAGAATACACGACAAGGAGCAATGCTAGTTAATTTTCACCTTTTGGAATCGCCCGACCGTGAAAGATAATCCAAGGATGATGAAAAGGTCAGAAGATCGTTGAAAAATAATCGGTAAATCGGTTGTTGGTGTGGATTCGTTGGTTTTGTGCACCAACAGTCGTCTAACAGTCGGCTGTCAACCGAGTAAAAATCGCGTCGAAGGCGTCGAAATGAAAGGCGAAACGGGGTCGTTTCGTCGCTGACGTCCCCGACCGTGCTTCAAATATCGACTCCTTGCAGCCTGGATTGACCAGCAGGCCTGGTGAACGACTCGACTCGCGATTTGTTATGCAAATCAGCGGCTGACAGCGCGATCGTCCTGCGCTCTAAGCGTTCCAACACGACGGAATCGAACGGTATCGAATGGCGAGCTCGAGCCACGGTAGCTATCTATTTACGCGATCCGCGTGATACAGTTGACTCGTGTGTCGTCGTCGTCGACAACGACAAGTTGCCGAGCGAAAAGCGTTAGATTTACAGTTAGATCACCTCTCTCTCTCTCTCTCTCTCTCTCTCTCTCTCTCTGTCTCTGGTCGACCAGTTTGAATCGGCCAGTTGACTGGCATCGATCGATGACGTAGACGGTGGTCCCATGTGGCCCTCTGCGAGCGAGATTTCCGGTGTTGCCATACGAGTAACGTGGCGTCGAACGTGAAGCCGAGAGAAGAGAATCGTATACGTACGCGCTGTCGATGCAGAACGGATCGACATAACGGTAGATCCGATAAAACGATATTACGGCAACTTGCAGGGGAGCACGGGCAACTTGTTGTTGTCGTCGTCGTCGTCCCTAGTTGCAAACCGGTCTTCCTCCTCTGTTCGCCCGCATCATTTTCCTTCGTCTTCGACGACTTCTCTTACTTACGGTGTATTTTTAGACGGTGCTCTCTCTTTCTCTATCCATCTATCCATCTATCCATCTATCCATCTATCCATCTATCCATCTATCCATCTATCCATCTATCCATCTATCTATCTATCTATCTATCTATCTGTTCTCCGTTTTCACGCAAAGTTTTCTGCTCTCGCGTTTGCACGTGCGTTTCCAACGACGTACGTGCGTTGCGCGGCGTTTCCGATGCGCGTGTGGTCGCACGCGGTCTATCTCGCTAAATTACAGACCGAGAGGCGGCTGAATTGCGCGCGTGTCTCCTTGCAACAGGCCGCCGAGCAATCACGGATTCACTCCAGCTCGGTGTCCCTAGGGATTTCGCCTATTGCCTCGATCAACGCGCGAACATGACTGGCTCGTTCGTGGCTCGATCGCACCAGCCATCCGGAAATATGTACCTGCCGTCCAGAATTATTTTCATTGATCGCTTGCAAGAGCGAGCGGATTTTTGTCATATACAGTCGTTCAAAGATTCCAGGGCTTTTACTTCGACTCGTTGAACGCCCAGCGAGAATCGAAGTTTCCTGCGAGGCCCAAATTCAAGCATTCCTACAATGTAACAGTATATATGCTTATAATTAATCCACTCGCTCTTATACTACAATTGAGATTGCTTAAAATCGATTTCTTCTCTGGCTTTTAATTTTTCGTCATTTTTTTTCTTTTTCTAGTCATTTAAAACTCAAAAATCTGGGATGCTGTGGTATCGAATTTTTAAGCTGACATTTCTGCTCGTCAGCTCAAAAGTGATACGTTTAGGTGAGGAGAATCGAGATAATTATTTGTTTAGAATAATACTCTCCCTGCCGCCAATTTGATCCAACTTGGTTCGTTAGTTCCATTCTTTCTTCCAAAGTCTTTACATTGTACAAGCATGTCTGCCACTTTTTTTTCATCCTCAAAATATTTGTTGGACAGTGTAAAATTTTAGTAAATTATATAACGGGACCTCCGCGTAAACATAGCCGTCACCTCGATCAGACGAGTCGTTCAACCTGTTACTGCAAATTTTTATTTCAATTTATTTTATTGAGCTACACGTTGCGCGTATAACATCACTATCTGAGACTAAGACTATCATTATTCATCGGTGTTACACGTAAATCGAAAATACAGAAGGATTGTTGCAAAAAGTGCGAACACGAATTATAAGGAATCACTTATAGCTTCGGCTCCGTTCGCACAACTTAAAATGCAATAGCTGCAGTTCAAACAATCGTATGGATTTTCACGAAAACATTGTTTATCGTGCGAATACGCGTAACGTAGAACTGCCGATTCTCGCTTTGCATTCAGCGTCAAATTCGAACAAAATCGAAGTCTCTCTGGCCCTTTATGATCATTTTCTGTTTACGTTGGTTTCTTTAACACTATTCCTACCACGATCGGTCAAATGACCGTTTTTAAAATTTCGATTAGAATTTCCTACATACAACGTAATTAAATCGACTTTAAAACTTCACGACTTTTCCTCAAATATACGTATAATACATCTTTCAATATTCACTTCTTTTTTTATTGTTTATTCGTTGAGAAAAATTTGTAGTCTGTCTTACCTACCACGATCGGTCATTTGACCGGTAAAACGATTTATATCTTTTTGTAATAGTATTCTCTCATGGACTCAATTCCAAAGCTATAAAGTCGTTACAAACGAAAGGCAATGCAGTTGTAGCATGATTTTAGCCGAAAAGTGCCTTCCAGGGACTGATTTACTGATTAGGTACTTCCAAGTGTTTACAGTTCTCGCTGGCCTATCGGCCCGCGGTGCTTATGTGCCTGATTGGTATCCGAAGCAGTCCAGAACCTCGGATTTTCTTACACCGTCTTATCTACTGTGACTGTAAAATAAATAAAAAATGCGGTGAAAACGAATAAAATGTACATTATATACTTCTGAATAAAAGAAACTATATTTTTATACTGTCAAATTGGCTTTTAGCTTCATTCTATATTAAAAAATATAAGTTGTGCTAAAGACCGGCCATTTGACCGGTCGCGGTAGGAATAGGTATACGTGAAGTGTCGGTAGGAATAGTGTTAAAGTGCACGAACTTTACCAATCACGCAGTGATATTATACGCACAAGTAAACCGTTGTACTGAATCGGTTTGCAGATCGGTTCGATATCGCCGAGATGAGAACAGGAGTGCGAACGTAGAGTCGCTCGAGAATATCCAATACACGACTCGATGCTCTACTTTCTTTCTCTTCGCGAGAGTTTATTTACAGCTCCAGATGAACCAATTCGCTACCTCCTTTTTTTTTACAATTAATGTAAAACTCTTTATCTTTTCGCTATTTACTTTTCTTTCTTCAGTTAATGTAAGATGCACAACAGTGACCAGTCAACTGGAAAAAGAGAATAAAATAAAATAAACTGCGGCAAAGCTGCGTCAGAATCGTTTTATTTTATTCTGTCGTTAATTATTATCAACATTCTACCGTGCTACTTTCCTTGTCCCTTTAGAAAGAAACTCGTCGTTTCTTTCCAAAGAAATTACAGAAACGTGACTTTTGCTCGTAGCTGTTGCCTCTCCTTCCCCGGTGGTTTCGTCCTGTGCCACTTATCTTACGTAATGAAACGGTAATAACGATAATGATCCAAGGTTGCGGATGCTTTAAGCAGCCGTGGCGTAAAAAAGTAATATCTAGAAATCTTGAAAGGATCGTTTCATTTTACCACGAAAAGAAGGGAGTAAGAGAGAACGAGAGAGCGAGAGAGAGACTAAAAATATCACGCGAGGATGCTCAACACGGATGCCGCAAGTTCGTAATTTTTTTAAATTAATTTGATTGTTCTGCAACACACGTGTTGTGGAAACGAATCAAAGGTAGACCCTTTCACGCAAGAAAGAAAGCAACACCTCGCGTAAAGCAACGTAGGTAATTATGTTTCTCTCAAAGCCACCTCGCGACAGGTACATTTACAGAAATTTACTTAGCGACAATTTTCCTCGGTTTCTTAATGCGCTTCTCGTTAGAACGACGAACGAGTGAGAGGAGAAGAGGGGGGGGGAAGGAAACGCTGCGTTACGGTCAACGTTTTGACACAACGACCACCTGCGGACCTGGGGAATTTCTCGCGACGCGGAGATTAGAGAGAGAGAGAGAGAGTGAGAGAGAGAGAGAAAGAGAGAGCAATTCGTTGCAAGGTAATCTGTGACCGTTCTGTCGTAACTGTTTTTCTCGCTGTGGAAAAATGAGATCGCCAGGTATGCAGAAATCAGGATTTCACTAGCGATGATTAGAACGAGGAGCGCTCTTGATTCACTCTGTTACGAGCGAATCGGCAATCCTAACGATAAAAGTTTTGCCGTTAAATGTCTCTATTTATCGAACGTTCCACTCTGATTTATGCGATTACAAGTTCCCAGTGTTCAGTCTTCCTTGATCACGATATACGTATTCAGGTATAATTTGAAAGCCTTCGAAAGTATTTTATCGGTCAGTTTCTCGTTTCTCCAGTATTCTTGAAAGCGAAGCAGCAGGGAAATGTTTTACAAAAGAGTCTCAACCGTCGATCTCAAAAATTTCAAAAAATGTCGAAAATTCGTCCTTGCGCGAGAGGAAATCTTTATTTCTTCCACGCGTCAAGTAGAATTTCCCGGAAACGTCAGACGCGTACGGCTGACCTCAATCCGCCAGTTAAATCCCTTGTCTCGTAATATCGAGTCGTACTCGCGGTGCAAGTTGCAGCTTCGGTCTGAAAAATAAAAAGCAAATTACGATCCTACGAAATTTCAATTCGAATTCTGAACTTTGACTGACAACTTGCGATTATTAGAATACTCTCTAGATTGAATGTTAGTAAATACAAATTGCAAATAACCTTTCGGTAACTAAAATAACGCTACATCCACAATTGGAATAATCATCACGTGTATTGTGTAATTAATTTTATTAATATCAAGTGTTAAATTTCAAACTGAAAAATGTGTGAATTTGAAGTAACCGTTGAATTCGATAAAAGTAAGACGTTAAAAAATCAATAAAGATAAAATGAAAACAAGCTGTTCAATTAATTGGTATTAGATTTGAGGAGTAGAAAGTTAATCTCTTACTTATTTTAAAATGATATTTTACATACGTATAAATTGTACATAAATTATCGAAGTCTTCGATTTTTATTGATTCAATATAATATAATTTGTGAAAATCTGTACCACAAATTTCGATTCACATTGAACACAAAAGTAGTGGACTGAATAGCTTCACTGAAAAATCATTTTACATTCGTTCTCCGAAAGATTTGAAAGATCGAAAAAAGTCGCGAGACAATGGAGGCGAAAATGTCTAAAAATTTCCGCGATTCACGATCCGAAGGAATTCAAGAGCAGGGAGAGATTTTCACGCGTAGCCGGGAAATCACGGCGCGATGCGCGATGAGAAAACGCGGCATAGGAAGTCACGTGGTTACTTCCGCGTAGTAAACAATACGAATCTAACGTTAGATCATCGTGCGACGCTGCGGCGCGGCACATAACAGAACGCACGAACGAACGGAAAACGGTGTCGTAATTTCCTGGTGCAAACGAGGCGGCGTTATGCATCAAGATGCATCAGATAGAAAGCCGATCCTTTTCGATTTCTCGACGCCACCCGTTATCGATGCATTATCGTTCACGTAATGTCGACGATGTATTCGTTATAATCCTCGCGTAATCCACGCCTTTACGGCGAGCTTCACGCCAACCTGTCAGGTTCTGCTAGAAAGTAGTCACCCGAGGTTATTCTAGACCAGTAGGCTGCAGCGAATATGCCTTTTTTCAGATCGTTCGCGCTCTTTCGAAACGTTTCTTCACTTGCCGATCGTCGTTTATCATTTGCGCGAACGTTCGCCGCGTCATCGGTGTTTTGCGCGATTAGTTGCACCTGTTATTGGACCGGTCGGTACAATAATTGAACAATTGGTCTGGACCGGTGTGTAATAAATATTTTTATTTCGATTTTAGTTTCTGGTTAATGGTTCTCGTGTTACACGAATGTAATTAGTGTACGATATGGATATGCGAAAGAGGAATTACGGCAACATTTATATCTTTTAAACCTAACCTAAATATAAATTCCAAATATAAAGTTCAAATTATATGTGTATATATATATATATATATAATATATATATAATATATGTATATATAATATATATATTATATGTATAATATATATAATATATATATATATTATATGTATAATATATATATATATATATTTTTTTTTAAGTCAAACTAAACCTATACATAATTGGAATTTATATTTGGAATTTATATTTAGGTTAGGTTTAAGATACGTATAATTAAATATAAATGGTATTTATATTTTTACTTGTAAAATAAATAAATAAATTTATTCGTAAAACATATATACATATATACATATATATATATATGTATATATATATATATATATTTATATATATATACACAAATAAAAATATAAATTCCAAACTAAAGATACTCGTTTCAAGTAAAGCTGAATTACGTAAACACGTTCCACGTCAAAGATCAAGCAAGAAACACAGCAAGAACATAGCAACGGATCAACGCGAGAAACCGTAAACGCAGTATGAAACGCACGTGGCCTGATCGCATTTTTCAGCCGGATGTGCAACACCGGACGCGCAATTAAAACTTCAGAATCTCGTCGAGCGAGTAACTCATGCGTGCGCTAAATTAATCAGAACAATTTCAATTCTGCGGCGCAGGAAACGCGCTGACGGCTCTGCTTCAGCGACAGGAATCCACTGCTGTTGGAAGAAACAAAAGAGAAAAAGGGATCTCGATGCTCGATCGTATCGAGCTGTATCGAGCAAACGCGCGTGCGCGCGCGCCAATTAAACGTAATTTGTAACGCAACGTAATTGACGGTAGGAGCTGCAACAGTTCCCTCGGATCGGCGCGCGTTTCGCGATTAATTATCGATTGAATCTCGCGTACCGATCGGTGTACCGATCGGCCGTGCCGCGCGAGATATCGCTTTTTCGCGATCTGCAAGGAAACCGGCGAAAACAGAGATTTACGTAGTTACACATGATCGTTTATCGTGCCAACGGGATACGTCTCTAACGGGAACTTCGTTCGTTTATTAATTCACTCGTTGGACGATCGAAGGATTCACAAGTGGAACGTATATGTCACATATCAAGTCGCATCTTTTTTTTTTCGCGATTTCGTAGCTCGAGAAAGAGACGGAAAACACTCTCCTGTTTACACGACGAAAGTTTTTGATTTTTTCGAATCGAATCGTTTCGTGCGCGCGACACGTAATTTTTACACGCGGAAGCTAATTCGCACGGGTTACGAGAAGAGGCCCGAGTGGTTAACCCACTTAAATCCTCTCGATGCTGGAGCGAAGAAGGTGAAATGATCGATGATAAGCACGACAGAAACACGACCCACTTCATCGTCCAGCGTCGCCGACTTTCTTCCCGATCTGTTCACCGACCTCGAGCCACTCGAAATCGACACTTATGGCTAGGCGGCATGTCACGCTTCATGTTCTATTTCTCCGCGGTGCTTATTTGGCCTGCACGCAAATAAACATTTGAACGATCTCCATCGGCCAGTCGGCCGATTCCATTGGAAACCTCAAGAAATCAGGTCGATGAAAATCGCAATCGAATCGAAGGCGGCGTAATTTCAATCCTTTCCTTGCTCCTTCCTCTCCTCGCGTACTCGCGTCGTTCTCAAACAATGCCAGCTGTTTTGCTGCAGCCAGGTAGCTGCAGTGAGAGGGCAAATCGTGAGATTTTAACTAGGATTCTTTCGTCTTACCAGTTGCTCACTGGCCGGGATTTATCATTTTCTTTTCTCAAGTGATTTATTCAATAGGCAGGGAATATTCCCAACGTAGAAATCGAAAATTATCGCCAGCCGTTCATATAATGGTTTACATAAATCAGAAAATACGATAGTTCGTGCTGTTACGATGCGACTCGCTGAAGTAAAAAGTGTCATACTTCTCTGAGCGAAGAGGTAAATATGTTTCTCGTTGAGATATGTTTTTAATCTTAATCTTTAGTTTTCTGCATTGAACGTAATTTACTATGAATATATGGTATTCGCAAATAAATATTCAAGGAAATTTGTTAACATTTACTTGGGAAGAATACGGTTTTTTTAAATATATTGTTTAAACAAAATGGTATACACACCATTGAATTCGTCGTTAAAAAATAAAAAAAATTACTAATTTCATCAATGTACAAACGGTACGATAATCTTCAATAATTTCCGAGATATTTGACAAAACGTGTTTTCACACCTCCAACTTTGAGGATAATTTTCACCCTTTCAACATTGATCATTGCCGATAAGAAAAAAAAGGTCGAATATTTTATGCCAAATTTCATCCAAATCGATACTGACTTCGATATATTAGAACGAAACATATTTTATATTTTTCTGACAAGTCGCGTCCAAGGTAAATATCTCAGGAAAAATCACTCGATTCTTCAATTTTCGTGGCATCGAATACCTCGAAAGCCACATTCCTGCCGAAACAATCGATCGGAAGAATCTTGTCCATGATTATCATCCTCTTGCGCGGCCCACTTATCCGATTCTCAAAGTCCCATCGAGTCGAGCCGAGTCGAATTCCTGTGAACGCGAGATTTTCCCTTCTCGTCTTCAATCGATGGTCGATCACGCCGCGTTCCGACGTGGCTGCAAGATCGATTCGCTCGCGATTCCACTTGCTACGAGCAATTTTTTTCGAAAGTGCTTGAAACTCTCTTACAGCAACGTTGCGGTGAAAAAGGCGTTTGAAGGAACGCGACTCGATAGCCCTAGCCGGATAATTTCGAATCCGCGCGGAGCCCACTCGTTCGACCCAGTTGGCCGGCTCTCGGCTTCCGGTTTCCCTGTTCTTGCGCCGCGGCGCGCGCCGATCGAGTCGCGGCAGGTGGCCAGAGGCCAGCGTCGTGCGTTTTCCCGGTTAAAGAAAACGCGCGCGGCAGGCACGTCCGCGAGACAAATCGGGTGGGAAAAGAGAAAGCGGGTCAAAGAGGCCACCGTGGCGACAGCGGCGGCCACCACCAGCTTTAACCTCCTCTTCGATTCGTTCAACCTTCTCTCTCTCTCTCTCTCTCTCTCTCTCTTCTTCGATCGCCTTCGTTCCCCGCTCTCCGCTTGTTGAGCGGTCCATCGAGAACCATCCAGAGATGGCTTCGCCGGTTTACCTTCGTCCAGCGTCTTCGTTTCGACATGTTATGTCGACTCGCATCGCACAGGATTTCTTGGAAAACTCTTGCGCAAGTTCGCAACGCGGAGAGACACGCGCGAAGATTTAGATAGTCGGCGGGAATGTGGGGAATTATTTGATTCAATGGGAATGGAAATGAAGACGAAATAACACGACAGCAAACAGCAAGTGATAAGGGACAACTGTTTTGTCATATTTGCGAGGGGGAACGCATTTTTATATACTGTATCAGAGAGTTTGAGATTGAGATTCTTTAAAATAATCTTGTTAACTCATAACTTCATCAGATTCTTTAAAATAATCTTGTTAACTACCTTGGAAATATATATCGACTTATTAGAAATTTTACTGGAAACTTGTTAAAAATTAAATATATGTAGATTTATTATATTCTTAATTAGAAATATATTTAAATCAATTAATCAGAAATATTTATATATATATAAATTAATTAATTAAAAATATATAAATATCGACCCTGGATAAACTTGACATAGTTGACAAAATCTAATTCAATTCAATCTCATCCCTATTGTGGTTGTGAAGTATTTCAGAGATTACCTTAATTAGAAATGTATACAAATTAATTAATTAGAAATATTTATATATATATAAATTAATTCATTAAAAATATGTATATCGACTCTGAATATAAGGTCGAATTGCTCAAACTTGATATTGAAGTCGAATTCAATTCAATCTCATCCCTATTGTGGTTGTAAATTATTTCAGAGATTACTTTAATTCGAAATGTATACAAATTAATTAATTACAAATATTTATATAAATTAATTCATTAAAAATATGTATATCGACCGTGAATATAGGGTCGAATTGCTCAAACTTGATACTGAAGTCGAATTCAATTCGATGTGAAATATTTCGGGGATCCGTGAATCGCGTAGAATCGCACATTCAAACTAACACACGTGCATAACTAAAAACATCTGTTCTTACGCCTGCGGAACGAATGGAAGTTCATTAGGATGCCTTTGTTCCTTTGTGAACTCCACGGACTAGTTCGCCTCGTGTTTGTCACTTTAGAAAAAAAGATTAGAAACTATAGATGAAAATGTGTACGTTTGCAGATATTCTTTCGCGCTGTAATTACTACTCGCGCTTGTTACGCGATCAGATAACGCGCAGTAAAAGGTGGCTGAGAGACTTCTTGAAATTTCCCTCATAGATTCGTATTTAAATTGTACATTGTACGTTAATGCACAGTGTAAAATAATTAATGTATATTGTACATTACGTTTATTTTCCAATAAATACACACAACTCTCTGTCAAAATAGTGCCAGTTTTATAACACGTTCCGTGCCATTTTCGCGCAACTTTCCAATCGAGCCATGTATTAACATGCTTGCTTGCTGTTACATTAGAAACGTATATTTTATACTATGTAACTGATTTGAAATAGAAACCTTGTTTCACATTTTCTTCCTCTCGATTTATGTTCGTTCCTATACAGGGTGCGTCAAAATAGGTACAAGCCGAATAGAAGGTGTGATCCTACGTGAAAAAGTGAGCTCGCTGAAATCTTCGTTTTTCAGAAAATCGAGCTTTTATCGAGATTATACTTGAGTTTGGCCAATTCTGTACTGGACAGGCGCAAATAATCGAGACGAGAATATTCTACGTAGAAAGACACGTGGAAAATGTAAAATATAATCCTTTCGATCAAGCTGTCATTTTCGAGAAAATGGACGTTGAAAATTGCCTTGGTCTGTAAATATTCAAACTCGAGAACGAAGCACATTACGAAAAAAATTTTACATATTCTTTATTTTCGTAGAAGTCTCGTTCGAACAATTCTCTTCTATCATGTCTAGAATTATCTAATTTGTTTCAAGTAAAAGTGTACATGACTTGAAGTTTTCAAACTTGATCTTCTGGAAAACGAAGATTCTTTTTTTGTGAGAAAGAAATTTTATTCTTTCTCATCGACTTGTCGTTTCTTCGCGCAACGAGTCAGACGCCAACCTTGAGACATTCTGTACAATTTCTGGACGACTCAACAGAAATTCCTACACCGCCATGCAATCGCCGCAGAACAAACCGCACGGGACGAAAGCAGTTTAACATCTATCGATAATAACACAATAGCTGCTTTAAACCACATACCTGCATTCTCGGTCGAAAGCAAAACCGTTGTGTATCGATGTACCACGCCTCGAAACCGATCGATATGTCGATCGCATTCTTACCTGTCTCATTCGCGCTTACGTTCGTCCATTCGTTAGCGAGATGCAAGCTACGAGCTTGCTTCGAAGACTTTGCTCGGTTTGGCTCGCGATGGTTGAGCAACACCATACGTCGTCTTGTTCGCGGAACAGCTGGCGTAAAAGTATCAAGCGGCGCATCCAGTCGTAACCATAAGCGCGTCAGGCAAAAAGCGCTTCGTTTCGGAGCCTCCGAGCGTAACGGTAGATCCACGTAGAAAAGCTGAAGAACGCGCGATGAGGGCGTAATCGCGATTTTTATTGTCACCCGGTTCGTTTTACTCTCTCTTTTTCTCCCTCTCTCTGGATCAATAAGTCAACGAATGTATCAATTTACAAAGTTGAAATAGCGGATAAGCTTTGAATTTTCTAGCTAGAGAAATCGATACGTTTCTAAATATTAGAACGCATTAGGGAATGAACATTAATACTTTAATGGCCGCTCATACAACATGTGTGTGATGCTACCGCCGAAGATTATTGGCCAGTACCAAAGGAAAAATATTAAATGTGTTGTTGTTTTGTTTTATGTGTATCCTCGCACATGTTGAATTATTTCGTGAATTTACATAAAGTTTTTTTAAATTAATTCTTCAAAAATATTGCCGGCACCTGGCGACGTTTGACTGCGTAAACGTGTGGCCATTAAAGTGTTAAAGAGCATTGTTGCACCAATGCCAGTGTGGAAAATTTCTTTATAAATTCTCTATAATTTAAATTGATGTAACATCGTAAAGAAGACCATAGAACCATTTGAACCTCGTTTCAAAGCGTTTGAAGCGTTTATTTCGATAGTAGTGAATTTCTTTACGATGATCTTAGATTATGTAGCGAGTGAGAAGATATTTTTTTTCTCGAAAATTGTCGAAACTCGAACTCGTGTGAAAAGGAATTTTTTCACGACTAAATCCACTATGGTGGAAGATTGATATTTGAGCTCATAAAATTCACCTTTTGATCCCTTCTTTTTTTTTGTCATTTTATTGAATTTAAACGTTAGGATTGAATTTTTCTCGTTTAATCCTAATATTCAACGTTCGATAAAATTGTGAAAGTTCGAACTTGTCGTTGCGAAATGGAGACTTCAATCTTCAAAACAATGGATAGATTTTATTAAAACTTTCGAAGAAGAAAATCTTCACAAATCCTCCGCCACGTGTCATCTTTGAAGAAAACAAACATACTGTCAAAGTATATGCTTTAAACATCACGCTTAAACTGAAAGTGATGACCAAGTGAATTGTCACGCGATATTTTCTTCACGAAATTACGTCGGTTTAAATTACCGACCGATTCATTACCATAGTCGTACTCTTCAGTGTAACATTCTAACATTAACACTAAACGTACCGGCATTTTACATATACCTATCTTACCATAAGGAGTCATTTGACCCCTTATGAATAAACGTTGATTTTTAGAAAGAAATTCTTAATTTATTAAAGGAAATAATTCGCAACATAACTTCTGATTTCTAATAAAATAATCAAAAATATATATTTTTATTTATAATGAAAAAAATAATCAATTAATTGCACTTTTTACACATGACTGGTTTCTCCTTCATACATTTTCCGCAGACAAATGTTTTGCAAATTATGCAAGTTCGAGTGGTTTTATTACCTGTGCACAATCTTATTTGACATTTTCTTCGTGACTGGGAAATATTGCTTGGGTTCCTTGTAGTAGGTTTTCCTTTCCTTCTTCAAGAAATTTGTGGTACTCTGTAACTAGTTCATCTGCTAATTGTAACAGAAAACGCTGTTCTTGATATCTTTATTCCAGTTGTTTCCTGATAGAGTACTCATGCATTGATTCCAGCTAAATCCAGGACATTGAAGAATACGTGTACAGGTCATCTATTGCATTTGGATTTGACGGTGTATTTTCGCGCCATTTGGTCAACCACATCGACGCCAAATTTAGTCTTATTACAATAACTAATTGTTTCGGGTGTTCGCTTTCTATTGTTTTTGATTTTGACGCATTTATGTCTCGAACTTAGTATCGTAACTTTTTCTGTTGGTTTTGATTTATAAATTCAGTCAGAAAAATACGTAAATTTCGTAAGGGGTCAAATGACCCCTCGCGGTACGTAAGGTATGCAAAGAATTTTTCTCGGTAAAAAAATAAGCTAAGAGAAAAACAGAAAGCTAGAAATTGAACAATCAGATAATATAAGAATTTACAAAAAGTCAGATTAGCGAAAGAAATAACAATGAACGTACGATTTTAAAGTAAATTTTCAAAAGGGGTCATTTGACCCCGCTTGGTACGTTTAGTGTTAAAATACGCATTGTATCGAGTATCATGAAGCATTAGGAGATATTCGTTACAGTTATTGGAAAATTCCACGTGCATAAAATCAGTCTTGGTATCGCGTGAAAGTAAGCCGCCCATATATATATATATATACCGTTAACCAATGACGAGTTTTACATAACGCGTGTGTGCGTCGCACTGGTAACCCAAAATTTCGGGAATCTGGCCGGAGCGGCGAGGAACCGGTTTGTCAAATCTATAACGGAAACGCCGGGGATCCGGAAAGTCGTAACGGGAACGTAGCGAAACGATCCTTCGGAGAGGTGAAACTTGCTCGAGAAGCACAATAAGCTTGTAATAATGCTCGTAAGCCTGTAATTCACGTAAGTCATCCGTGGGTATTCGCGAGCTCGCTCGGGTCGCGCGAAATGTTTCCACGCGTAAATCTCGCGTCAAGCGAAATATTTGCACGATTCGTTGCGCGCAAAGAGTCACAAAAGATTTCGAGTGACGATCACTCGGAAATATTGGGTTCGTGCATAATTATTGCGCCTTCTTTTCGCGACTCTTTTGGTCTTTGAAAATTGCCGTTTTGTTTATTCTTTTTTTTTCACACGAACGACGGTAATAATCGATTGACGTGGAAAAGAATGACCAACAGAGACAAATCGAAAGACGTGATTAACTAATTAAACGTTCGCTCGAATTAATTTACGCTTCTGTTGATATTTTAATTTTAAACTTCATTCGTTTATCCAAATGAAATCAATTGGAATTCGCTGTACAATGCACGCTGGTGTCTTGAAAATCAAATTCGTAAAATTTGCCACAGAATTCATTAAATCCATCAGAGTCGAGTTCATTGTTGAACATTTGTTTGTTTAAAATGAATACGAAATTGTGTTTCGAAATTATTTCAAGAGTGATTGAACATCTCTTCTCCTGAATTTCTTCCCTTTTGTTGAAGTTAACGTTTTGTTAATTACTGATTCGTAGATAGATGAAAAAGAAAAAAACAAACAAACGCAGGATTTTTTTAGAAGAATAAAATTCCTTCGTAAAATTCGCGCTTAAACGAGAAGAGTTTTTTCAGCCGACCGAGAATAAAAATTTTTCAAACTCCGTTCATTTAAAATTTCTGTCGTCACTGCCCCCGGTTTTTCAATTTTCAGCCGCGTTTCCGCGACTTATTTTCTCGTGGCTTCTACGTGGCACGCAAAATTTTATGCTAGCTAAAATTTACTATTTTATCAGTCGAAACACTGTTCTCCTCTTCTCTCGTTTAAATCGATTCATGACTAGTCAAACGAACTTGACTTTTCATTGTTCCTTCGCCAAAAAGTTCGTTGAGATCGCGAAATGACTGAGCTGCATTCCAACCTTTCTCGAAGTGGTAGAGCATAATATGGCGAATATGGATATGATTTTCGATACCCATTTTCACTATCTGAAAAGAGAGGGTTATTGTTGTGAAAAAAAATGAAATAAACAAAACGGCAATTTTCAAAGACCAAAAGAGTCGCGAAAAGAAGGCGCAATAATTACTCACCAACCCAATAAAAACGTCGGTAGAAATCGCGTGGGATATAGGAATATGCGAAAGAGTTGCAGCGAAGCGATGGCAGGGTTAAATATATATAATAATTCAAACACCGCGGTGGAAACGAGAGAGAAAAAGCGTGGAAATTTCTAGACCGTAACTCGACGTAGGCCTACGCTCGTTTTTCACTCTCTCGCGGCTCGCTCGAGGCTCCGTCTTCGAGGCGCGCGCTTTTTAAAAGTCTAAAAATTCTGAATATAATATCTCGCTGGGAATATATTCCACGCTGGGAACGATCCTTTCATGAACCTGTATTCTTAGTCAGCTGTTGATACAATTTACGAGTTACGTGGTCAAGCCGCGAATTGAGCATTGAGCGAGAAAGCTTGCTCAAACATTTCGCAATTATTTTCGTATTTACAAAATTTTTTAGGAAATTTGACAAATTGAGTTTAGACGAATTTTCTTAATTTGTGACGAAATTAATAAACAGCATTGTCAAATTACCGCGATCACAACACGATACTGAACAATATTCGTTCCCACAGTCTGCCCTTAAAACGTGCAACACCTATTTACAGAAATTGTTTACAGACACGTATTTACATGGAATGCTCAAATATCTCCGTAAATGCTTCGAAAGGCTTTTCTCTCTCCCTTTCTTATTCTTTCTTATCTCTCCTTGATTAGGCTTTTCATTTATAAGTAAACTCCTTCCTTCATAAACTCTCCATCCCTCAAAACAGTTTGTTCCTTTTTTTAATTTTCTTCGGTTAGCTAAATGATGAAACAACTCAAATTACATTTGTAGGCTTTTCGATCTTTGATCTTACGTTTTAGCATTTATTTCAATTTTCTATATAACAGCCTAAACGTAAAGACCGAACAAATAAAAATAACCACAGCAACAAGTCTCTTTTTGTAAATCAACATTTCTTCATAATTTTGTTTCTGTGTTCTCATCGTGTTGAAAGAAATCGTACAACTCATTTTTTCCGCCATTACCAATATTACTTTCGTGTACCCCCATGGATACGCGTGCCACAGGTTAGTAGTATAACCGCTGTTTCTATAAAATATAGACAGTATTAAATGCTTTTCTAAGCAACAGAGAAAATTTCGCACGTTCCAGCGAAGTTTTTGCATCGCATTTCGAATTTCTCAGCCACTGATCGAACCGAACGATAGCATCCTCCGCGTCGATCGAAGGTCAGCATATTCACGCGTATTCTCAATCGTCCCTATTTATCCCCAAGGTATCGCGCAGAAACGATCTTCGTCGATCGTCGCGGGTATCTATGAAAATGAGCCTCGATGAGCCTCGTCCGAGATCTTTCGGCCACGTCGACGAAATCTATCTCAAGATCAGACGAGAAGTTTCGCGAATGTTCGCGAATGTTGGATCGGCCGATGTTTCCAGAAAGGTAGCTTCTCTGGCAGCTTCTTCTCGTTCTGGCTCGTTCAACGCACGGCTAACGACGCGCTTCTACAGACGCGGCCGCGCTACATCATTATCCTTACGTCATTTCTAAGAACTATGGTGCGCTCCGCAGCCATCTCGTTTCCCACGAGACCGTGACTTTACCGGGAATGCAAATTCGTCCGACGATTAATTAGAATTCCCGCGGTGTGCAGCCGTAGTGTAGTCGTTGCCCGTCGCGCGAAATTTCGCGAAAAAAAGAAATACCTCTGGTTTCCATGTCCAGGACACGGAGAAGAGGAAGATCGAGCGGCTCGATTTTTCACAGTGTATAAATATTATGTCCAAACTGTAGATGAAATTCGCGTGCTTTTTTTAAAAAAAGTCGAATCTTAAATACGTAGGAAGATTGGGAGAATAAGTAATAAATAATGAATCGTGGTTCGAGTGAAAAATATCACTATTATTATAATAATTACTATTAATATGATAATATTCTATAATATAATATAATATAATATAACATAATATAATATAATATAACATAATATAATATAATATAATATAATATAATATAATATAATATAATATAATATAACATAATATAATATAATATAATATAATATTTATTATTAATATTATTATTATATAATTAATAGTAATAATAATTATTATTATTGATTATTAAGAACTAAGACAAAGGCAAGGAAAAATAAAGAAGAGAAATAATGGATCCGAAGGAGAGATCCGCTTTATTCGAGACCTCATTGGCGTATTCACAGACTCTCGTTGCCGGATCACTAAATCTAACGTCGCTCTCAAAGAGATGTAACCTAAATATCGAGGAATTACGGAGAGAACGTGAACACGCATTGATTCTAACGAATTAACATGGAGGACAATTAATATGGTTACGAATGGTTTGAAAGAAGAATATCTGATAGCTTTCTTCAAATCATTCTACAAACTGTATATTTGCATAGTGGATCGTAACTGTGGATTTCGATCGTAAATTTAGATCGAAAAGCATGAATATCGGAAAAAGAATCACGTAAAAGTTATTGAGTATGATAAGCTAGCGGTACGTACAAATTGTTATAATTTATAATAATAAATAAAATCGTACAACCAGTATAATAAGTTAATGATACATAAATATTGTGATAGTTTATAATAATAAATAAAATCGTGCAACAGTAGGCTTGAGTTCGTTTCAAAAGCTCGAAGTCGTACATTTTGTTCGAAGATTTCATACATCGCGCAGCAGGCGAAAGTGAAGTCACTTTCTCGAAAATGCTATATATTGTCGCGGTATGTAAAAATATTGAACAATTTTGCTCACGTGACTGTGTCTGCAATTGAAGTGTTTCCTTTGCAATTTCTTTTTCTCGCCACTTTAATTAAATTCTGAATTATTTGGCTTGGAAAATTCAAGAAATCGCAACATACTCGTCGTTGTATTCATTTTCGCGAATTTAACAAAGTTAGAAAAAAAATCGTACATCAAGTTTTATTTTATGTTTCATCAGAAAACGAGACACTTCAATCTTCGTAGACTCGGTCGTGAAAAAAATAATTTTCAGTATTTTCACAGAAGTGTCCTCGCTTTCTCGTTACGCGAAAACGCCTTGGAATAAAATGAACGGCGTGTTCTACGAAAGTAGAATGCCATTTGCGAACTTTGAAACTTTCGATGCCAGATTTATTGTTGCTCGATTTTTGTTTCACGAAATCGTGATAGTATCGACAGTATTTTTCGTGAATTTATCAATGCGATCAACTGTAGAAACTCACGGTAAATTCACAGTCTTTTTCGTCAGCAACGAGCCTAACTGTTCGCTTGCTGACGGAAGAAGAGACGCGTATGTGTATGAGTGACATGCACGTGTGTATGGGTTTGGCTCGTGAGAAAGAATAGATCGCGTTGCGTTGTGCGTCGACAATGGACTCTGTTGGCACTTTCCATTCGCGGCGTCGTTGACATTTCTGCGGCACGCGGTTGCCTCGTCGCTGATCGGGCATGGATAATTAACCGCGTCCACGAAAGCGTACTTTCTTCTTGGAATTCGGCATTCCGACGGCGAAGCGTCCAATTAACAAATCGCTCGCGGCGATCGTGCGAAACGGCGTTTCGAAACGCGAATAAAATCTCCGTCCGATCGAGGACGATTCCATCGGTGAATGACTGCTTTGCAGTTGAACGTCTGACGAAACTGGAGACGTTTCTCTCGCTCCGAGAAGATACCGATCTCAAGAATTTAGCCTAAATAACTGATAACTGATTTACAATAATTTGCGTACAATTTCAAATTGACAGACTTCTTGCGAAAAAGGAAAAGGAAAAGAAAAGTTCAAAGAAGAAATTGAAATTCCACGAAGTTTCTCGTTGTCACCGATATAATTTCCTATAATCTGCAGTATATTCGTATAATTGACTTCCTCTCGGTGCAACGTGAAAGTACATTTTTTAATTTTAATTTACTTTTAATTTACTCTTACTCGGAACCAGTCATGGGTGGATGAACAAAATATTATCATTTTATAAGGATATATTCAATTCGCGATGTACTCCTGCGTATTATACTTCACTATTCCGTATCTGTGAATTAATTCGAAAATTAATTTGAAAATCTTTAATTAAATTTCGTTGGAAATATCAAATTCCTTTCTCATTATCCACAGGGTATATATATATATATATATATATATATATATTTATATATTTTTTATTATTATTTATAAATATATTTTTATCGTCAGGAGGAAATTAAACTCAATTAAGTTATGCTATTCTTTGTATTTCAATCGCTTTATATTTCTTCCGATTTTCGTGATTATTTGAAACGGTCGGTCTCTTTGACAACACAAAAATAAAATATTTCCCAATAGCCTCCATTACAATTAATGACAAGAGAAGTATGAATACTAGAAAATTCAAAGAATTTCTCGTAACTTCATTATTACCTTCGTTCGCCGAGTTACGAGTTCCCCTTTTCCACTCTAGAATAAAATTCCTAATTTTTAATTAAAAAAATACGCTTATCGTACAAGCACTTTCCAGAACATTATGCGTTATACATAATTCGCAAAAGAGAGTCGTATTTCGCTGGTTTGCTTCAATTATCTCGAGCAGAGGAAGATAAAAGGAAAGAAAAGAAAAAAAAAACGCACGTTCTTAATTACACCGGTTCGTTAGCCTTCGCGTACGTCGGTTCAACGTCAATGAACTTTGTACGCTGGTCGAGCACATCGGATCGGTGCACGGTGTCGTCCGAGAAATAAAAATGCCTCTGGCCGATTCGAGAATTAGCACGGCAGCCATCTACGCCACAGAATAATGAACAGTGAAAGCCTGTCGTTGGAAATTTCATCAAAAACGAGGTAGGCTTCGTTAAACGAAGACACGTTGGAAAGATCGGCTTCATGTATATTAATTTGATGTAGGTGAAGCAGGCTTTGTGGAATCGCTGATCGAGCGACACTTGCCAACTTCAAACGGTCGTTTCAACCGTTTGCTATGATTAACCTTATGCTTCAGTCCTTTGTACTCGACTGTCCCTTCCTTTTTCTTTTTTTATAATATAAATAAATATTTTTTTTAATATTATAATATAATATATTTTATAACGAGTGTGGATATAAAGTTTCGCTGCCTTGTACGAGATATAATAATGTAATAGTATAATACCTGCAACAGAGTGAAAGTTATGATAACGACGTGGGAAGAATAAAAGGTATCTCAGAAGAGGAAATTCCCGAGGACAGAAGCAATCGTTCGAAATAATTCGTATAAACTATAGATTTCTCATTGCTTCTTACGGAAGTTTGCAAAATGATAGAAAAGATTATTCTGTTTCTTTTTTTCGGAGACTGAAAGTATTGTATGTATCATTAACTCTTATATACTATGGTTGTTCTAGAAAAAAAAACTAATGTAACGCACGCTTTAAACCTAAGCGATATCACGAGTCACAGAAAGAATAATAATTAACAAAATTTCATGCAAAACACCATCTAAATAGGATAATTATCCCTAATTCTGTATCATTTATTTCGTAAATAAATTACTGGTAGATGACATAAGAGAAAAAGAGTTTCCGAAAGCAAAGGTTGAACATTTTCAGCTAAATTTTCAGCGCGTCATTCAACATGGAACTTTGTTCCACGTCTTGATGAAATAGAATTTTCTCCTTTTCTCGTCTTTTCTCGAAACAGTTGGAGGGTCTCGATTTATCCGTGGCACGCGTTCACCGACAACAAGCGAACACAGACGGTCTGCTAGAGAGACCGTGACTTTTCCGATCGCGCGGAATGCAAAATTCTTCGTTCGTTCGTTCGCGATAATGACACTTTACGAATCGTGTTAAAGCAATTGCACGCGTTGTTGCGACGGAAACTTTCTAACAACGCTGGTTAAAGATGGGAACGAGCGGTTTCTCAGGGGACGCGAAAAGAAACTGATGTTCATCGAGCGAACGCCTGGCCCAGTGTGTCGCGGCTAAGGAATTAAGCCGACAAATGGTGAGATACGTTGCTCGTGTTTCTTTCCGATTATCCTGTCCAATTACTTTTTCCCTCGGCGAGATCCCACGGAGTTGTATCCTGCACGAAGAACGTCTGTCAAACGATAGATATTTAGGTTAATTGGAAAATTTACCGACAGCACCGTTGATTTAGTAGGAATCGCACGAACGACGGTAATAATCGATTGACGTGGAAAAGAATGACCAACAGAGACAAATCGAAATACGTGATTAACTAATTAAACGTTCGCTCGAATTGATTCACGCTTCTGTTGATATTTTAATTTTAAACTTCATTCGTTTATCTAAATGAAATCAATTGGAATTCGCTGTACAATGCACGCTGGTGTCTTGAAAATCAAATTCGTAAAATTTGCCACAGAATTCATTAAATCCATCAGAGTCGAGTTCATCGTTGAACATTTGTTTGTTTAAAATGAATACGAAATTGTGTTTCGAAATTATTTCAAGAGTGATTGAACATCTCTTCTCCTGAATTTCTTCCCTTTTGTTGAAGTTAACGTTTTGTTACTGATTCGTAGATAGATGAAAAAGAAAAAAACAAACAAACGCAGGATTTTTTTAGAAGAATAAAATTCGCGCTTAAACGAGAAAAATTTTCAGCCGACCGAGAATAAAAATTTTTCAAGCTCCGTTCATTTAAAATTTCTGTCGTCACTGCCCCGATTTTTCAATTTTCAGCCGCGTTTCCGCGATTTATTTTCTCGTGGCTTCTACGCGGCACGCAAAATCCCATACTCTCTAAAATTTACTATTTTATCAGTCACGAAACACTGTTCTCCTCTTCTCTCGTTTAAATCGATTCATGACTAGTCAAACGAAGCTTGAATTCAAACTGCTTGGAGCTATTCCATCAATGTGAGAACTGTCGAGAATTCCCTTTCAAATTCCAAATGAAGTTGAGATTCTTTTACCTGTCCTTTGAAAAATAATTCAATCGTTTTGTCAAAAACGTGGACCATGGACGAATGTTCTTTCAAATTCCTATAGCGAAGCTAGAATTTCTCTGTGTATTTTTTATGTTCAATAATTCGATGTTGCCTGAATTCGACTAATCTGGACGAAGAATCGGCGATTAATTTTTCGACCGACACATTTACTTTTTTTGATCGACGTTGCCTCTTTTCGGCAGCGTGAATTTGTCTTCGCGACTTCGCGCCAGACGAAAGTCGCGAACCGCTAAATTGTTATTAGAGAAATGACAGTGTTTCCCGAACGCAGTGCGCGCTGCCAGCCCCGCGTCAAATTATAAGATTCTGACACGCGCTTCCGTCCAACGGACTGTGTCACACGATTCTGTCAGCTGGAAAGAAAGAAACAGCTCGAAACAGAGAGAACCGGTGCTCGTAGCTATTTTGTTTACCAAATTTGCAGTCGTATAAATTGATCGAACCGTTTGGTTAAATAATTAAGCAGCTTAATGATTGTTAATACTCAGACGAGTATTAGTTTAATTTTGGTTGTTGTTGAAACATCGTTCGAACGTCAATATTGAAAACTCTATGAAAAAATAAACTCAAGGGTTGGTACATTTTTTTTTTTTTAATTCAGACAGTTTAGATCATACTCTCTAAGTCAGACTTGTCGAATTGGCGGTTCTTCCTCCATGTTTATTCTGTCGTTGCTTTCTCCTCCGGACGCTGCACGAGCCCCACTTTTTATGTTAAAAATTAAAAACACTTTCGTATCGACTTTTTTTTTTTTTAAATAAAATATGAGTAGTAGAATAACAATTGTTGAAACCCGTTCAATCGTGAGTTACGAAAGAATAAATTATGGGCTCTGAAAATGCATTGCCATTGATAGATACACGAGAAAAAAAAGAGATTACAGTATTACAATAAATTGTAGCAATTTGCAAAAAGTACTTTAATTAACGAAACTGAAAAATTTAAAGAAATGTTTGTGTAACAGTTGTTACGCTGCACATGGTGGGAGAATCAGTCCGAAGGAAAAGGAGAGGGGAAAACGGCTCGATCGAGTGCCAAAGTTGCTTAGCTCGCGGAGGGGAAGAAGTTCAACAGACGTGCTTTGATAAGTAAACTCGATCGTGTTGATTTCAGTTCGATTGCACGTCACGAAACGAAACGAAAATTGCAAATTCAATTCGGCGGAACGATGCCATTCTAGGTAATCGAAGCAAGGAAACGTAGTCGGATTTGACTCTACGATTTAATTCTACCGAGTCACGATCGACGTCGGATCTACGAAGGATACTTTCTTCTCCATTTTTAAAATATGAACGTGAAGATGAAGACGTGGCAATCGATGCTCGATCCATTAAACCAGCTCGCTAATCGAAGACGTGGCAATCATGGTGGCGTCTTCGTTGAAAATTCCAGTCACCGTTCTCGATCACCGAGCGAATAAACGTTTATATCCCACTTGAGGAAAAATCGTTGCTGATGTCATTTGTCGGCCGCTGAATCACCGGCCATCATTCCCCGCATAATTAATCGCCAATCCTCCGAGATCCTCTGTTCCTCTGTTTCGCGATAGAAACTGGCTTTGTGCGATCTCGTCGTATTATTCTCACGAGAACAATCAGCCGATAGAAAATGCTGCCGTTTGCTCGATTTATCGCGGTGATGCCGAACACGCGAACAGTCAAAAGTGCATTCCACTTGAAAATCCTTGGCTCGATATATTTTCTTGAAACCAGTTGTAAAATTATGCACAGTATAATACGAATTCGCCGATGTTTTGTAATTATATCCGTACTGGTTTCACCGAGCACGATGAATTTATGATGTTTATTTCTATAGTCTTGTGACTCGTGTTTTCGATATAATAGTCTGTGAGACTCGTGTTTTCGATATAAAGACTCAAACTTGGACGAAAGACGATGCAAATAGTATCGTTTTAATACAACGATATACAACTTGAACGTTACATAACCATGTATTTATACAAATACTGTCAGATCTTGGTTTTTTCTATTCGTTACCTTACTCTTCGTCTCTGACAATTGTACCATTGTACTCCAGGCAAATTGCGTGTTTGCAATAGTTATTAGCTCCTGTTTCTCATGCCGGTGTAAGTTGGTAATTAACCGTAAAAATATCTGGTTATAAAAGATTAAAGTCACAGCACCACTCACACGCTTATTCGTAATCGCGCGTGGACACTCCACTTTTCACAAGAAAAGGAAAAAAAAAAGAAAAAGGAAGAAGAATAGTCAAATTACGCAGCTTGCACTCAAATTTCTCGAGAGAGGGACTAACCCTCGAGAAATTCATTTATATCAATTTGAATATCGTCAATTTGAGTATCCTGTATCATCGAACAGTTTGACAAAAAAAAAAAAAAGAAATCTCAACACGCCGCAGACTTCACGCGGTTCGTTTGTGGCTCTCTCGAAGGATCTTCGATGTCGCGTGTTACAGAAATAAACTTCGAGCTGCCGGTTGAAGAGAAATTCAATTCAGCCTTCGATTCGTCGACAACATTGTTGATGAATCGTTCGCGAGTAGCAGAAAGAACGAAGGACAATGCGCGAACGATTGATCAGGCCAGAAGCGGCGTATCCTTGCGGCAGTTCTCGCGCATTCCGGCAGTTCTCGTGAATGCGGTTCACCGAGATTAATAGTACGCGAGCGGAGAAGTTGCCTGTGGTGTGGAAGGTCACCGCTGATTGCCATTCCACGTCCCTCGTAATTCTATATTCAACATGGACACGGCTGCGTTTCAGCCGCTTTCTTCCATTGAACACGCGCGAATCTCAAACAGGTGGCGTTCCGTCATGCAAGCGGAAATCGATAACCCGACACACTCCAACTTCTCCAACAACAAATTTTCGCTCTTTTCGCGGCGCTTTCGTGATATTTTTTTTTACCTCGGTGTCTTGTCACGTTGTGAACGCAACGTTCGATCGCGAGACAAACAAAAAAAAAAAAAAAAAACGAGGATCGTAACGCGTAATCGCTCGTATTTATTATTCGAGCGAAGAAGTCACCGTCCTTGGAACATCGCGTATCATTTATCGCGCGTCATTCATCTTTACTCAAGCGAGTCGTTTCGAGTCGTGCAACATTGCGTAACGTAAATGTTTGAGCGCAGACTTTGATATTTTTTATCGCGGAAATATTCCTTATTTATTAACGTCGATTCGTTCGATTCCCCTCGCAACACGCATTAATATTCGGACAATAAATAATAAATATTGCAATTTCGCAAGGCAAGATAAATCTGGATTCTTTTCGAAGCTTGAAGCCTCTACTTTCAAAATACGTCGCCACCATAATTTTATTCCAGGCGGTTACTGCGTTAAGTAACGAACAGGAACGTGAGTCATTTTTCTTCTCGGAAGTGCGCAAGATGTAGAAACATTGAACAATTTTTTTTCAACGACTGAATCTACAATAGACTCGAAGATCCTTTAAAGATTGAACACTTTACAACGAAGCTCTGCAACTTGACGTACATTTTTTTCGTCACTTTGTTGAATTTTGAATATGCAACTGGAAACGAATATATCACGATTTCTTGAATTTAAGCCGAATATTCGCCGAATAGTGGCGAAAAGTAGATGCTACGTCAAATTTTAAAGTAGATCGTTGTAAAGAGAAGGTTTCAATCTTCGAATCCATCGTAGACTCAGTCGTGAACGAAATTTTTCAATGTCTCTACGATGACGATTTATAACATTTTTGATGAGCGAAGCGTACAAAATCATGCAAAATATGCATTTTACGTAATAAAATGAACTGATTGAATTTCGAAAGTAAAAGGCTCTGAGATTTGAGGTTAAGCGTAGATTATACGATTTTGTTTAAATACTCCGAATATCAATAAATCCACTTTTCTTAATTCTCTTCCACTCTGCATGCACGATAAATGCATCATCGGGCGCATTGAAATTGTACAAACGTTATTTGCCGTCTTAACGCGCCCTAACGCGATTCGTCCACGCTAAATCGTATAATTAGAGAGGCTAGTTGCGCGATCGTGGGTCGTGGTCGGCGATCTAGAAAAAAGGAAGCAAAAGGAAAAGGAACGAGCCTCGATGGCAGGATCGTGGCGCGAGCATTCCCGTGCAATTATAGTTTCCTTTTATCGCGTTGATCATACACCTGGATCGAGGGATCCGGTTTTACACGGCGAGCAACGAATGCGTAATGCGTGTTCATTAGCGGTCCCGTTGAAAGTGGCTGCACGAGGATCAATAATATTCCGCGGACGTGATCGATTTGCTTGCGCTTGGAACGGCTTGTGCGATAACGCGATCTACGTAGACACAGGTGAACGTGTACGCGCGTAAATCGCGAGAATTCCAATTGAATTAGCTCGTTGCATTTCCCAATGAAACGAACGCCCGAACGTTGCGAGGCTGACGTTTGTTTACACATCCTCGCGACTGATAATTAGCGACTTCCACAATGCCGAGACTTTCACGAGGTATTCGCGTTCCTCGATGAAAATTTATCGTTACTTTGTACGATTGGAAACAAAATTGCGCAACAATCCAGAAAATTTCTTACAGCAAGAGATCTCTACTTTACCGATCTTGACTTCTCTTTCTCCAAAGATGTTTCTTCACATTTAGCAGCAAATTAAAAATCGTGGCTTTGCATAATTTTGTTGTTGAAAATTGTGAAAATTTGAACGCCTTCAATCTTTGGAGATTAAGGTCCTTTTTGTTGCCATTTTATCGAATCTTGAAGGGTTGAACGACGAAAGTCGAAGAAGTCCCAACATTGAATTCTAATGTTCAAAGTCCGATAAGATCGTACAGCGAGTATTAAGCACAGTCGTCGTAAAAAAGTAGACTTCAAGATCGTGGTAGATTCAGTTGTGAAAATAATTTTTTTTAATATCATGCTTTTCGAGGGCGTTTGAATTTTCGCGATTTTTGAGAACAAAAGTTGCTACACGATACAGAAACATCTTTGAAAGGGACTAGCACAGCGTTAGGCGAACAAAGTGGAAGCTCCGCACTTCAAAATCAGGCGAACAGGCGAATTGCTACACGACTCTTTCTTTTTTTTTTTATGAAGCTGTAACAGATCAACGTATAAATAATTTTTCATCGAGCGTGCGAATGTTTTTTTCACTGTTTGATTTTCCATTTGTCGTTAATCCTCTCCACTCAGCTGGCATTCAAGTTTCATTTCGTAACATCGTCGGAGTTGCTGGTCGACAGTGCGAGGAAAAAATATAACAACTCTGTCATCTTGACCATTGATAAGCTATAAAGGAGATAATAAATCAGAAGAAAGAAAAAAAAAATAAAATAAAAGGATACGAAATCACTTACTTTTATTTGAAGAAATCGAGATACACCGGTATTTAAAGAATCTCTCCAATTTCTAGGATCCAAATGAAAGTAAAATTATCGGCGATTCCTTTGTCGAGTGAAAAGAAAACGTAAAAAAAGTGTGATATGTTAAATTATCTTTTTTCTTCTCTCTCTCTTTCTCTCTCTCTTCTCCCCTTCTGGCAGGAATGTGTATGTTTCTTCGAATACGATCGAAGAGATATTGAGACTCAAGTGCACGTCGTATATTTATACATTTACTTAAGTTTCTATCATTTATTATCCGTAGTTTCTTAGTTAAATACAGTACGCATTATATTTTCCCTTATTTATATATAGCACGTATTATATTTTCCTGTTTGGCAGGAATCAAAAACATCGAACGAACACATACTATGTATTTGTTTCTTTGATTGTTCGATGTTTTTGATTGCTGCCATTTAGTGACTATTTAATGACCACGTAGATACGTGTGTTCGCGAAACCTCGTAAAATAATAAGCAATATCGCAGCATATCCCGATTTATTCCCATCAAATTTTTAAAACGATTTTTGCCCAGAGTAGAAAAAGGTGAAATTTCTGGCAAGAATGATTGGCCTGGGAACGATTTGCGAGCTGACTCGCCCAATCCGTTGAAAGCAATTCACAAACACAACGAATCGAGAAATTTTCGCGAAATCGAAAAATGGTCCGCGCGAGCGCGAACGAGCCAGTTCCACGCTCCTCGCGCGTAAACTGGCTCACGTAACTGCAATCTCCGTGTCCCGCTACGCGGTTTACGGGAAACCGGCGTTATTTTCCGGCGGAACGGGTATTCAAAATATGCCTGCACGACGGATTCTTAAATAGAATTATTTTGGAATGCAGCACGTAATGGTAATCTCGTTGCGAGTTCTTGGTTCGCGGGCAACAGGTATTCTATTTGCAAGCGCTTGTTCGTTAGGCGAATCAATTTGCCGAAGTTACGTGGAAAATTGGCTCGGGTAAGGGGTAAATTAAGGCAACAAAGAGGAAATTGATATAAAGTGATTTCGTGGTAATTTGGTAATGTGATCTCATCAGTCGTTAAAAGGCCAAACGTTAAAGGCGAATATCCTGCACGTTGAGCGAACGCTGTTTAACACACGTAAACTTTTGACCTTGTATTCGTGACAGATACACGCGTGTGAAAGATGTCGTTCTTAAATGTAACGAGTGTAATAGACTTCGTTTCATTTGTAAACAAAATGTGTAATAAATTGCAAAGTATTACGATTATAATGCAACGATTATTTTCACCCTCCGTGAGACGAGGATTTCCATGCGTGGTTCAAGTTGCAAATTGATGTTACGTTCCGAGGTGACGTCGAAGGACGTTCTTGGAGATCGTTTCTCGCGGTGCACTTTACAATTGCAAACAACACCATGCACACACACACACACACACACACACACACACGGTTGAATTACACATGCGTTACGCGCCACCACCAATTTTCTCGTCGTCTTGCCTCTCGAGTGAAAGGTAATTCAACGATATCGCGGGCTTCGTGTTTTATTTTTCTCTTCTCGATGCGTCGTCGGTGTCTTCTTTCTTCCATCGTCGGGTTACAGCAGCGTGGAAAAAAATGCTGCGTGGAAAGTTAAGGTTCGACGAACTTTTCCACGAGCGCAGACGGCTATTAACGTGTTAAATTCAACGCGACGCTTAATAAATGGGAAACGAAAACGATTCGTTTGTTTATTTCTATTTCATTCGCCTGTAAGCGAATCGGCGAAGTGCACGAGTTCAAGCCGAAAAACTTGGTTAGATACGTCGACGTCTATAATTTGAATTTTTATTGCCTGTTGGAAAGACAGTTTCAGATTCAATTACGACACTGACAAATGAATGTACGAATTATCGACACGTTCTGAATTTTCGCGGTGACTTGAACACGCTCTCTTAATTTTTTTCGCGGACGATGAAAATTCTTTGTGCGAACTTTTCTAAAGACGCATTAGAACACGGGGAAATTCGGTCTCCTGAAGCAAACTTTTTCGAGCGAACTTTTCGCAGGAAGTTTCGAAGTCTGCAAGAATGGCGTGAAGTCATTCGTCATTTTCACCCATTGAGAGAACAAAAAAAATTCTTGGCAAAACTCTCGTTGGACGAGTAGTGTAAAAATTTCAAGAGACATACGATTTTCCATAAATCGTCCACCTGTCCGCTCGTTAAAGAAGCTGTCCCTTTGTTCCTCTTACGTAACACGCCGGCGTTCTGCACGCGCGTTGCTCACATATTTCAATATCCCCCTTTCGGATTCAACACACAGTGTACGTGTATCGTGTCATTATCTCGTAACCACCCACCCGTTTCTCTCTGCTGAAGTCTATTACCTTCGCCGGATCGCGCACTGTGAATGCGGCATGTGTAAATAGAATAGATACACGCTTGCAAGATTGTAGAACGGAACGCGCAAAACGGCCAGCGTTTACGAGTTAATGAGATGAATTACACGATACAATGCGTCACCTACGCGGCCGCCGATTGTCCTGAAAATCGATTCGTCATCGGTAAACGCCAGTGAACTCGACCGCGCACGGGAAATTACGAATCGCCCGCGCTTCAACGTTCGAGCGATTTCTTTCGTGAACACACCGCGTCCAACGTTTCGTTGGAAAATTCTTCTGTGTGAAATATTACCCGCCCCACCCCCATACATTTTCGCACATACAGTTGCTTGTTTATTGATATTCGGACACTAAGCATCGAAACTATTACAATTATAAACGAAATCGGATAGTAACGAACCAGAGTTCATTTTAAAAGTCGATAATGTGTTAAATATTAAATATAAATGTGTAAAAATTTTTACCTTACGCGAAGAAGCTCTTTTTTCTTGAAAACGTTGTAAATCGTCGTAGTACGTGAAGACATTGAACAATCTGCAATAAATCTGAAGATTGCGTCTCCTTGATAACGATCTCTCAAAATTCGCTGTACGATTCTTTTTCTTTCGTTGACTTTTTTTTCACTGAACTTTGAGCGCGAGACAGGGAAAAAAAATTCTTGAATTTTCGTCGTTTAATTCTGACATTCAAACTTTAATAAAATTTAAAGAAACATCGAAGTTTTAAGCTTCAAATCGGTCTCCAAATCTATCGTAGAATTCAGTCATGAGAAAAGTTTTTATATGACAATTTATAGAGTTCTCGAGAAGACAAGCGTCTTCACTTTTTCACCCGCTACGATATGACATGAAACGAAATTCGAGTGATATATTTTGAATGACGTGTTTTGAAAATAGGGGCTTCAAAACGAATCCGGGCGAATCGTTTGACGAAATTGCAACAGTTTCAACATTTGTAGCAGCGAATATTAACGCGAGTAACAATAACTATGATGCTTGAAGAATTCACGGAAATATCGTAAATTGAGTCACGAGTGATATTCGCAAAGTAAAGAAGAAACGATCATTCACCTCTTGATTTTAATTGCAATTCTACGCTCCGCATTTTCCGCGCGCAAGTTTGTCGAATATGTAGGTTTCTCGCTTAGTGCTTTGAGGCGAGGTGAATTCGGCGGAAAGTTGCAAGGCCAAAACGTGCCTCGAGGGCAACCGTAGCTCGATATTAAACGAATTGCAAGGGTTTCCACGCGCGTGGTAGGCGTAGTATTCACGACGAAATGTCGAGGACGAATCGTCAGCAATGATTGAGTTTCAAGCGTGTAGGCGAGAACATTCGTCGCGAAACGTTAAACGAACTGTCCGATTCGATTTTCTAAAGAGGAACGTTACGTTTGATTGCAGGCGTACATAAAGAAGGAATTGGGCAAGGTGGTGGTGTACACGACGACTTCCGGCATCGTGAGGAAAACGTTCTACAACTGCAAGAAGGTGAAGCAGATCCTGAGGACGCACATGGTCAAGTACGACGAGCTGGACCTGTTCGGAGACGCGGAATTGCAGACCGAGTTGAGAGATCGTCTTGGCTTCACGGCGATACAGTTGCCGCAGCTTTTCATCGACGGACAGCACATCGGAGTACGTAAAACCTGTAAAAAGAAACAGAAAAGGGACGAAAAATTTCATTTTTCTGAAAACAAATCATCGCGAGAGAATTGAACAGAAATCCTTGCTAAACTTTCATTCCAGGCGAACGTAATCGCCGCGAATTATGCAGAAGCAAATTCACTCTAACGTCGAACGCACCGACAAGGTTAGATCTATCCGCTCATTATTCTCGTTAATACGGCCGTGAATAATTATCGATACTCGTCGAGGTCTTCATTAGGATGCGCGACTAATATATTATACAGTGGCCGACCATAGCAACTATTAGCTTAAAACTTGAACCGATCGTTCGCTCAGAGATCGTCACGTGTCACGTATGCTCGCGATAAGGTGTTATATACATTCCACGATTATCAACGTGGCAACGAGACGTTGAGCAATGAAACGTGAGCATCTGTTGGTGATCGTTTTCAACGAGCTGCGTTAAACAGCCACTCGCCTCTTCGTCGTTATCGATTTTTTTCTCGCTCACTCGGGCAATCGTCATTCTTTTTGTCCCTTTCTCACTCGCGGGTTGTGTCGTTAAGCGCCGTCGAATGCGCGTTAAGTTTCGAAGAGGAAACGAAAGAGCTTTTCAACACCGTGTGCGGTAACGGTAATCGCAAAAGTATGAATGACGCGCAAAGGACGCGCCAGCAAGTAGATTTGGTCTGTATCGCACAGCACGGTTCTACTTGCGAGCGGTGAAACCTCGAGTAATACGATGTCGTTTGGATTTCGATGGCGTTGAACAACTCGCTAGGTTCATTCTTCTTCTTTTCTTTTTTCACTCTTTGCCCTCGACAAACTTTTTTTGTACTGTCTGCCATCAATTTATTTACGAATCAAATGAATACGGCATTTGGGAATAATCATTCAAATGGTATTTAACACGAAAAATTTTGTTCATTGTAACATGTGATGTTTAAATTTAAAAAATAATTGTCAACGTGCATTGCGGGTTTGCTAGAACAAGTACAATATACGAGAGTTAGTGATACTTAAATAGTTTCTCCGCGAAGAATACATATATTATTTAATATAATAAATTTAAATATATTATAATTATATATATTATATGTATTACGTGTAATTGTATTTACTCATGATAAAGTAGTATTTTTATTTTTAAAGAATAAATAAAATAAAAATACTAGTTTACTACAAGTAAATGTAATTATATATTTGGTAATAAATTTGTAAATATATCATTTTATATATAACATATATATAAAATGATATATAATATATATTTCCGCAGATACCTCTGGAAAGATAATATCTTTTAAACTTTCATCAGAAGTCTAGTTTATGTGAATTATTCTAATGAGTGTCAATTAACTGGAGACTTTAGAAATTTCTCCTTCCGAGATTCTCCCGTTCTTACTATAGCTATCACTCTAAGCGTTTGTTCAGATATTGTACTGTTACATCGTATCATACCAAATGTATACGTTCGTTTCAGCAAATTAATAAAAAGAGGAAATCCGAGCTGTTGACTCGATTTAGGTACCACGTCTCATCAGAAGGGACATTCGAGTGCAAAGGGTTAATAATGCGATGAATCTAAAACGTGGGAGTGTGGCATCGCACGATGCGATATAAATCTCAGCGAGCTGTTGGAAATATAAAGCTACTATAAATTACAACGTATCGATGGTCCATGCCGAGTCTTGTATCTCCAATTTTCAATTCTAGCGACAATCGCGAGATTCTCGAAATTACAGAAATGTCGAGTCTTGTGTACGCGTCGATTATCTTCGCAACACGACGAGGAATGAAATCTCTCACAGAGAGACTGAAAAATCTAAAACGTTAAAAAACCAGGTACCAATGTATTGCACGTACCTTGGACGCCGACGAATTACCAACGATCGACCGGCACGTATAACGGCACCGATAATATGTTTGCACGTGTCGCGCGATCGATTTCGCTATCACGCTTTTGCTTTTCCCGCAAGGTAAATTTCTCACAAGGACGGCTCGTTGCACAACCAATAACGTTCGAGAAAGCGACTGGGAGAAATCAACTGAAAATGTCAAAGATGACGGACGAGCGTTAAGCTTCGAATGGGCCGCCAAAACCGGAAATCTGCCCGGACTTACGCACTGTTACGCAACGACGAGAAAGTCCTTTGTCCGCGAGTGCATCTGCACGCGCTTTTGCCGGCATCGATCATAGGATTTCGAGTCAGGATTATGCGGACGTTGTGTCTCACTACGTTTCGATTTACAACGACCGGTGCCGCAATTGCGATTTCTTTTCTGCCGCGTCACACGTTTGTCCAGCAGCACGCGTGATTTGCACGAGTGATCGAAACATCGAGAAGGTTACATGGTAATTTTTGCGTTGGAATTCCGTAGAGAGAGAAAGAGGGAGGGGGGAGAGGGACGAAGCAACTATTCGTTATTCGAAAAGATGTTTGAGATAAAACTTGTTCCGTATGGAGAGGACCATACCGTCAAATTTATTGGGAAGTGTTTCCAAGATCTCAAGGTCGTATATTCATCACATTTTTTTTTCAAATGGAATTATCCATCTTTTTTTACGCATTACTTGACTCAGCTAACACGTCGAGAAATTTATTTAGGAGATAAATCTTTAATTCTGCACTTCAATTTTGCAGAACTTTATTAATAATGCTTAAATTTTTGTATAATTTTGCAGGGATATAATTTAAATGATTTATTATATTAAATAATAAAGAAAACGGAAAAAAGCAACAAATAATAAGTACAAGACAGACAACAATAATTCGATTAAACATAAACGAAACATAAATTAATATACAACAAAAATTATCACTCTTTTGATCACACTCATTCAACACTCTTTTTTTTACTGTCTCCAGACTCTGTTTCTTCACTCGCACGACTTTCCTCTTTTTAAAAAGGAAAGCTCTCAACGCCAACGCTGTGCTTCTCACGTCACATTCATACTTTTTCGTTCACACATCTCGTCCAGCAAACGGGCCATCTATTAAAAGTAAAAGTAATTAAAAATATAACTACATACAATAATTTCGATACTACAATTTTAATTTTGTAAAATTTATCGTATCGAAGGACGATGAACGACACTCTTCGTATTCGTACTTCTCTTTTATATATATATAAGTTTTGTAAGATTGAAGTTAAAATGCCTCCTCAACTTTTTCCACATACACAATGGAAAATGTTAAAGTACATTAATTAATAAACACATAGAAAGATATATGATTTCGTTCGAAAAAATACACCTAGACAAATCTGATCGGATCATCGTGATGCAGAACAAATTCTATTTCATATTTTTTTTCGAATAATAAATAGTTGCGGAGATGAATCGAAACGAGACATCCTATATATATATATATATATATATATATATATATATATATATATATTGGACTCAATCGGCGTAGATATTAATAAAGAGAAGAACCGGATGACGCAAAGAATGTGAAGACCACGGAGAAAAGCACAGCGATAGCATCGAAACAAATATTTGCTAAAAATTTTTCACGGTTAAAAATTCGCCCGATGCTCTTTCCATTAAATTTCTGGGGGGAAAGGAGAGCGCGCTGTTCAGACAGCTGTGAAGTAACAAACGTCGAAAATAAAAATTCATTTTTCACTTTCGGGGCCTCGAAAATTGTTCCAGCCCCCGGTGAAAGCTTGCCCCGCAATTTAGCGTTGACGCGTGATAACAAAAATAAAACTGGTAATGGAATTCCCGGACGTGGAGAGCCATATATATATATATATATATATATCGCGGATACGAAGAGAATGGGTTTTCAGTTTCGGTGTTGCGTCCAGCGGAACAGATGGTTTCACGTTCGTCATTTTTCTTCGCAAGCGCACCCGCGGTGGTCCTGTTATTACACGCGTCGCGCGCTGTTTTTCCGCTACGTTTACGCCGCCACTTTTACTCGCTTGGCCTTGCCAGTCCAATGCACGTTGAAGAAAGTTTTCGCGCGATGTCACAGGTTTCGCCTGTGCCTGCGCTTTTGATCGCTCGCGCGGAAGCTGATGCTTTTGGCACGTGTTTCTCGACTTTCAAATCGTATCGGTGTCGGTGTCCTTTGTTGAATGATGTCGCTGGTAATTACGATAAATCCGATAAACTGAGAGCATCGTCGAAGGAAGTTTCGTTCTTTCGTGCTTTCGTTCTATAATTTTACAACTTACAGCTCGGGAAGTTGTAAATTTTCCCGTAGCCCGGGGACATTGGATGGATTATGAAAGAAGGAATGTGTATCGCGATGTACACACAACGTAGTTACAATTACAAAGTTACGTTGGCATCGCAAACGAACATTCTTTTTCCAAGTTTAAGGCGCAACGGATGATAAGTGGATCTTTTATAACGTCGATTTATGCACGACTGGTGACTGACGTGTCCTCGTTTTTCGCAAGGAATAATGACTATCCGTCGTTCAGCATCTTATGAATAAAGACGAGGAATGATTGACCGAGAGAGAGAGAAAGAGAGACAAAAGAATTGAACTTTTACGTTCACATGCCGAGTCGGGTTAAATAACGTTAGACGTAACCCATTATTAACTCAGATTACCGTATAATAATATTGAGAAATGTTCTTCAATTTATTTCAGCCATTGTGGCTTCCAACTGGTAGAAATTTTGGTACGCTTAACAGCGAGTTAATCGCTTTAACGATACTGCAAATAAATTGTTCCACTAGGCGCAAAAAATCTCGAGATGTACGCTTGTCGCTTAACTGTTAATGATATCAAGTACTTAGTAAATTATTGCGAGTGATAGTTTTGAAAAAAAAAAAAACAGAGAAAAAGTATTCCAGGAAGGTGGATATTACCTCGATCGCGTGTCTGCCGAACGCATTGACTGTCGAGTACACACCTAGTCGGGGAAGAATGTAGGAAATTATGATAACGAGTCAGCTTCGACCTTGACTTCCCAACTCCGCCAGTTTCCTGCTTTTGAAAGAACTCCTCCCGTTTTCAACCGGCGCGAAACAAAAACGCTGGTTTTATCGCTGCTATCGGCTGAGCAAGCCTTCCAAGTGTTTAATACCGCTCGAAAGGAAACAAACGAACGTGCAATTACATATCGTGCAATTAGAAGCACGCTCCGATAGTGGCGTGTGCAATTACATCGCAACGTGCCGGCTAATAAATTGCATCACAGGGAGGCTGGAGAAATTCCGAAGAAATTGCCAACGTTGCCCCCGATCGTTGCTCGCGAACGAATGCCGATTTTTTTGTTTCTTTCTAACCTGTGAAAAGGTTACGCAATTTCAGGTAAAATCGAGCGTTCGAAGTTTCTTAGGTCTACGCGATATATGCAGGTTATATATCGTTCGGTGCAAATCGGTTTCAAGTTGCTCATTTATTTTCGTTTTTCGATCCGTCTTCTGCGCGTAATACTTCGATTCGCATAATAAAATTCGTTTGAAAACGAATGTATTTGCGAGAGTATCTGCAGCAAAAATTTCACATTTTGACGCGAACGTTCTCGGTAATTTTGCTGTCAACGTTTTTTTAAACGTGCTGATCTGGAAGATTTTTTATGGTCAATGTTGAAAGGTGAAAGGTCAATGAAAGGACTCGCGTGATCGAATTCGCACTATGAACTTGTTGTTAGAGTGATCTATAATTCATCCACTTGGTCTCATTTTAAAACGGTACCTCTGCTTTTACAAAATTCGTGAATTCTTCTTTTTTTTAAGATGATTTTGTCATGGAAATTTTTAAAATTCAAACTCATCACACAAATTTTTCATCAAAAAAATTTTTTCGTAACTAAATTGAAATTTTCTCTTTACAACGACCTATTCAAACTCGCTGTGTGACTTTTTTCTCACATATTCAAATTTACTGGACTTGGTGCATCGATGACGAAATGTTAGGATTTTTAGAATTTTTTTGTCGTTTAATCCTGATATTAGAGCGTTTAATAAGATGGTGAACAAAAGTCGTGCAACAAACTTTAAAAAGATCGCTGTGAAGAGGAGATTTCATTCCTCAAAATGATGGTAAATCTTGTTACAGAAATAGAATTTTTAATGTTTCCACATTGCATACGCTTAATGTTTAAATTTTGACATTTTTTTCAAGCAGAAAGTATTCTCGCTTTCGTACTCACCATATTGCATAAAATCGTTTACGAAAAGAACGAACTCACACGACTGTCAAAATAAGAGCCTCACCACTTCAAAAAGAAATTAAATACATCGTTACACGATCTTTTTTCAACGAGGTAACATCAGTTTAAATTGTCAACAATTTTTCATTGTTATTGCACATCTCTTCACTGCACGTCAATGAAAACGAATAATAGAGGATTTTTGTTATTCTCCATTTGAACGGCCAATATTATTATTCAAGATTACTATCGTTCGGCTTCAAGTGAAGCGAACGCTGCGGTCCTATTTGCCACGCTTTATTCCACTTCAACGCTTTTACGACAGAGACGCGGCATAATTAGGCGAATTGCAAGAGAGATATTTTTTAGCGGACGATGGAAAGGGCAAATTACTTTGTATGACATTTCCTTTCTGCAGCTCGCGCCAGATGAAATTTCCCAAGTTTAAATGAACATTCTCGTACGAATGGTAAAAGTCGAGTGATCGAGAGAGGAAGGAAAGAAGGAAGAAAGGATTTAATTACGTAATTACCGTGTTTCCGGAAGTTTCGTTAACGCTGAAGGATCCTTGCAATAAGGAAGCATGTATTAATATTACAGAGTATAATGTTTTTTGTCTACAAGACTGCTTGTTTCAACAAAGATTTAAGGGCACCTTCTCACGATTCTTTTCTCATTATTGTTTCAGCCATCGTCGCCTAAGAATTACGTAGCTCCCATGTTACAAATTACACATGCACATTTGATATAAATATGCATAATCTATGCTGACGCATGAGTTCATAAATTAAAAGAAAATAGAAATTCTTTCAAGTCATCTTGATAATTTCTGATCAAGTCACATCTAATCTTTAACTTTTCGTAGCTTTTATCAACACACAATATTATATATAATATATAATATATTATACGTTATACATTATACATTATACATTATACATTATACATTATACATTATACATTATACATTATACATTATACATTATATATTATTATAATATATTATATAATATGTTATATAATATATCACACACACACACACACACACACACACACACATACAACGTATACAATAAATATGTACAATTTATGGTAAAGCGAGTTTATAAATTAGAGGAAAGTAGAAAATCGTTTATTGCAAGTAATTTCTAATCAAGTCACATCTAATCTTTAACTTTACGTAGCTTTCATCAACACGAACGAACACCTTCTGAAGCTGTGAAAACACTTAAGAAAGCGAAGAAAGCGAATGAAACGCAATCTGGGAAATTACCTTAAAACGAAATCACCTCGCGACTTAATAACAGCCTTAATAACAACCTGTTATGCTTTGCTGCTTGTTTCTTAACACTTTATCTACCAGAAGGCTATTAATCGGCTTTTCGGCATCGATCGATAGTTTATCGTTTACTTTTTAGTTGTCGACGATTCCGCAACTGACGGAGAAGCAAATTTACCTAACATATCAAATGCTTTTGAACCTACGGGCAGAACAGTCAGGTTCGATCATCCGGCTCAGAAGCTCGTCAGGCACGAAGAACCATAAATTTATAAAAATCGTGACTAGTGGGAAAAGCAAAACTCTCTAAACACAGTGTAGACTATGTGCCTCGAAGAAATTGTAATATTCCGTTACGTAAAAAGGTGATTGTTACGATTGTTGTTATGCACACTTTAAAGAAATATTTAAAAAATTACCTCGTGAAGATTATTATTGAGGTCACAATTATAATCGAGCTTAGTAGCTTGACAAATCGATAGCCAAAATACCGGCCCAGTACACGCAACGAATTCACGCCGAGCTGAGTCGGTCGTTAGCGAGCGACAACTTCCATCATGAGCGATAGATCAAGCGTTAAGAGTCTTCTTTCCACCGAACACGACGTCGAGGATTTATTTGCCTGGACTCGAGAATTCGTCGACCGGAGGATATCGGGATTCAAAACACGAGAGCATTGACTCGGCAATTTCAGGCAAATTCTATCGCGTTCGCAATCGGTGCCTAGCATAATTCTTCGAGGCCGAGCGCCGAATATCCCCGAGTTTGGTTCTCTGTGCACGTACGCGTCGACACGCGGAGAGGATGTCGTGTCTTCGACCACATCTACACATCTACGATCGCGATTGCCCAATTTGCTGAGCAGGACGTCTCTCGCGAGTGCACGGCTTCGATTCTCGTCGCCTCGGTCATCGCGGCGCGGATAAACGCGAAATGTCAAACTGCTCGGTCTCCAAGGCCTATCGAGGGAGCAGGAGAGAAGAGAGAGAGAGAGAAAGAGAGAGAGAGAGAGAGGGAGGCAAAGTTTCTTGCAATGTGAAGGCAGCACGGTCCTCTGTGGTCTCTCTGGCGAGCGCACGAACCGCATTCCTCATCGACCACGCCACGTGATAGTGGTATTTGATAAACGGCTTGTCTCGAAAAGCCTGTGGAACAGATGCCCGACGTGTGTAATTTGTATCGTTTGTGGCGTGGTTCCTCGTTCTTATGGCTGTTCTTACGGACTCGTTCTCGTCGCGACCGATCGATGGATCGGGAACACGGTTTCGAATTGGTGAAAGGCATCGATCGCTTCTTCTTCTCTTTTTTTTCTTTTCTTTTTTTTTCGCGTGGGGTGGGTTGCGACACAAGAAGATTGCGCGCCGGTGAATATCTTCTGAAAGAAGAAGAATATCTATCGAAGGCCAAGTTCCTTCCGTTAGAATTTCGGCCTCGGAGTTTCGAATGAGTTTCGAGCACGGCATGTCGAAAGGAATCGACGATTGTCTCGCTAATGGAAATTTGGATCAGTTAATGATCCGAGTTTTCGAAAGATCTTACGACGGCGATTTTATCTGTTAAGGAGTGGTATTAATTCGACCACTGGTGAATTCAATGATAAATTCAAACGGAAATGTCGTTAGTGCCATAAGACACGACAAAAACCTATAAGATTAGCTTTTAGTACCAGTTCTTGTCCCACGCTTAATGTTCAAATCGAGATAAAAATTGAAACACCTTTGTTTCATTTGCATAATAGTCCCTTTCACTATTATATTCTATTAAAAGAAAAAAACAAATAAAAGAGAAAAGAAAAGGAAAGAGAGAAAGAAAAGGAATGGAAATGAAAAGTGGCGAAAGAAACACGAGATGAAAGATAAGTAGGTACCATTAGAAATAATTGGTATCGTTAAAAAAGTAATCTTTTGAGCAACCCGACTTCATGAAATGTTCATTACCAACAGCTGTTGTCGCGTACTGTACACGATAACACGATACCGCTAAACGTTCGGCGATAAAACACCGTGGAAATAGGAAAATCGCTTGAAACCATAATGATTATAGAAGGTTTCAGACGCGTCGTAAATACTCCTCTTCGTTCGCAAGCGTTCCTACGCGATCTTCCAGCTTCGTAATTGCTACCGATTATCACGAACACAGACGCACGGAAATTCTTTCATTTCGCCACTATGAAATATACAAATGTCATTGAAATGCAAATATTTCTTCTTACAGGGATTCGACACCGTGGAACGACTGAACGAATCTGGAGAGCTGAGGGATATGCTCAAGCCCTACCAGGTAATTAAATAATCCCGTTTTATATAAAACTCACCGCGTCGTTTTATATAAATCAGACGCTCGCGCGCAGAGATTCCCTCTTCGAATAGTTGAGAAATAATGCTGGCTATATATTTCCTTTATTTTAGAATGCTTAACGGACAGTGATTAATTTTTGTAAAGCGAATATGCAAGGGCGTGGAGGAGCATCTTGCCACGTGATTGATTTTCTTGTGTACGCTACTATAAATATGAATGTTGCTGCCAGCCTGCAACAATGTTGGCCGAAGATTCCTTGTTCGTGTTATTATATAAACGGCGAAAAACGATTTCAGCGTTATAATTAGCCGTGTAAAAATAGCTGGCCGGCCGATCTCGACGTTGAAACTATTTTTATAATTTGAGCGCAAGCTTTTAGTCCAAGAGTTTAGCCGACAGTTTAAAGGGATTGTGTTTTATTGAAAAGAAGAAGTTGTTTTCGTTGTTGCGAAGGCCAACAACGAAGAAAAAGAAAAATGTAACGCCGAGCAATTTCTGTGAAAATCGCTGGAGAGTGAAAATCACGCGTTCGTGGCGCGAGGCTTGATATAGTTCACAAATTCGCAAATTGTCTGGATCGTAACGTTGTAACGGAATTACAAAGTCCAATAGCGTGGTTAACAGCAGAGCTGAAGCAGAAAATTTCCATCGGAGAGATACCAAAGTAAAACGATAAAAAAGAGTGCAGTAAAATACACGAGCCTTTATTTATATAAGATATAAATTTAAATATTATAAAAATACACGCCGTCAAATGCATACGTTTAAATCTCTAAAAATACACTGTTGTATGTATTATGTAAAATTTCTCGTAAAAATTACGAGATTGGTGTCATTTCGGTAGCTCTGAAGGGACAAATGGAATGTTATTCCATCGTTACTCCATCACGTCGAACATTTGCAATTTCGATATTTTCCACAGTCCGCGGCTTCGAAATTCTCCAGAAGGATCCATCTTATCGGACACGCAGATTCGCCGCAATCTTTTGTCAATAACTTTTATAATACCGAACCCGGGAATTAACGGAGAATCTCGTCGATATTCCTTATACTTCGTGGAATTATTTGACCCTTCAAGAATGCCTCGACGGTTCCGAGAAATTCACTACGTAACTATGTTCCACGTCCGCGGAATATTTATGCCATGCAGAAGAATGGAACAGCTGTGTCAAGCATTATACACATAACTGCGAGCCATAAAAGAACACTTGAGCGTGTTGGTGGGCGATCGCGCTTGCTTGCTCGCTCGCTCGCTCGCGCGTAATCCGTCGCGAATACAAGGTTGTACGATCCTTTCACTTTTATCCGGCGATATCTGCCTCCACCTTCGTTTTTCCATCGCGATCATAAATTTCGACGTCGTGGCAATTGAGGTTTACCTTGCTGCGAGTAAAGGTCGTTTACACTATCACTTTCCCGATATTCTTTCCGCGCTGTCGTCGGCCCTTAAACCTCACCTCGGCCGTCCTTTGAATTTTTTTCCAACTCAAGGACGCTCCTCCCCTCTCCCTCTCTCCCTCCCTCTCCTACCACCCTTTCCACACGTGTTTCGTAAATTCTTCGATTCCTTTTTGGATTCTTCGAGTTGCTCGGTGATTTTTGAAAATGTCGCTCGGTTAATTTCATTCCTTGCGAAATTGTTGAAATTGTAGTTTTTGACTGACGAAAGACGTATATATACGCCTTCGCAGATTTATCAATACGTATATATACGAAAGGCGTATGCCCTCTAAATTTTTCTTACTACAACATAGTTACTGTTTCACTAATTTTCTTTTTTACTAATTTTAATAATTTACTGATACTGATTTAACATGGAAATTATCGTCTCGTGTAACGCAGTAACTGTAAATAATTGAATATCGGCATAATATTGTTTCAATGTTCGCTGTTTTCGTATAATTGCACGAGTGAATCGCTCCGTGTCTAGGCGTACGTTTATTTATTTCAATTTATAATCTGTTCTATAATTTCATTTGTTGGTTATTTTTCTAAATATAGCGTGTTCTGTGGATATTTGGCCGGAAGAAAAGAAAACGAGTAAATATGATGAAAAGTATTGAAGATAGCCAAAGCGAATATCGCGATGATTTCATACCGATCCATTTTGAATCTTCGTCGATTTCTTTGAAAATCGGTTTGCAAATAAACCTGACAATTTTCGTAATCGAATGTTCGTGAACGCGAGATTGAAGAGGCGCAAAATTGTATAATTTTTCTCTGAATGAAAGCTAATTACCGGACTGGTTTGACGTGTCTGAAAGACACGTAATTAAACGACACCCACGACGCCCTCTTTCCCATCTGTTTCTTTACGTAATACTTGCATAATGCATCATCGTTTATTCTAATATTCCTTCGTACGCGATAAAACACGCATTTTCGCAATATGAGTATAACATGTAGATTCGTTTCATTAACACCGCTGAATACCAACCGCATCTTGTCATCTACATCTGCGGTAGAATTCCAATTATACACCCGTATTACGTCAATGTTCCATTCAGCTCTGTCTACGTATCATTCGGCGGCGTTTATCGAATTTGAAAACTGGACAGAGCTCTAAGTTCTTGAATAAGAGAAGTACGATATTAGGCTATGTCCCGATTAAATATCGTACAGCGACAAAAATCATTGCCGCACGATCGACGATGTATAGACATAGATCCGGTTGTTTTGATTTTATTAATCAATAACGATCTGCAACAATTCATTTCCAACATATTTTTCACAAAATTGGCTCATCTGTTTCACGAAACGAGCCGTTCTCTCTCTATTTTGCAACTTGACAATTTGAAGACTATGTGGGACCGAACGAGGAAATCGTCGATCTATATTTAATATTTATATTTATTCGACGTTCTTAATACACTTGATACACTTAATATACTTAATATATATATTTATTCGAGGCGTTCTTGGACCGCATGAATAACTGCAAATTACTTTATACGGAAATTTTAAACGATGATCCAGCATTGTTACTCGTAGTCTAGAATTCGTCTGAACAATGATACACAACGAAATGAGAAAAGTTCGTTTTCAATTGCCCTTGCGAATTTGTTGAACACGCGAGCGAAAGAATTGAAGCAAGGGACGGTGAAATTATAATTGTCGGTTTCGAAGTCACGAGCGTCAAAGTCGAGGAAGTTGAACAGACAATTTCGTTTCCCACGGCGTCCCTTCTCACGTTTCGTTGACACGAAATTGTTGAAATTCGTCTTTTTCAGCAGTGATTGAAAACGAGCGAAAGTGAAAGCGACGTTGAGCAACATCGCCGAATACACCGCGTGCGCCGCATAATAACGCAGAAGGAATCGTCGCGCTTGTTTTACAAACCGTTGAACCGACAGAGTTCGAGTAATCGTTCGAGCAATTAGGTTCAGCGCACTAAATAGATGAAATATATGTATATATATATATATATATATATATATATATATAAATTTATAGTAAATTTACTCGATAGTAAATTCGTAAACACTCTGTACACAAAGTGTCCCAAATTTAAGTGTCAAAACTTTGAGAGTGTGTAAGAGACTGATCAACCAAGAAAAAAAAAGTCCTCTAAAGATCTGCTCGTTCTTTAGAGAAAAATCACCAAAAAGGGACAAAAATGTTCTTGTTCCTTCATATATTTATTTAAATGTAATTATTATTTATTTTGTCATTCATATTATCATCTGTTATCATGTATATCATTCGTTTAATAAAAATATCGTTCAAAATACTGACCTCGTGCAACAACGCAAATAACACGTTGAACATTGACCACTTCAAGTTGTAGCTAATCGAATAAACTTACCGAATAAATGAGAAAATGGAAACCTTTCTGTTTCATTTTCTTTTTTTCTTTACAATTTTCTCCAAAATGGAGTGAAAACGAGTAAAATCTTAAAACGTTTCTTTTTCTGCTTAGTTTCTCTTTCAACACGTTCTCAAAGTTTCGACATATGTTTAATCGATTCGGATGACGAGAGACACGACTGATTTCTGAATATTAGCAAACGATATTTGATAAAAAAATATACTCGATTTCGTAACTTTGTTCCACGATTCTAATTCCAAGTCTTTCCTCTGTACGTGTTCCTACGCTTTTTCGATCAAAGAATAATTAAAATTCTTCCACCGCTTTGAGCACGAATTCTCCAACTTGTCTCACGTACACACGTTCCACATTTCGAATTCATTCATTCATTCATTCATTCGCGCACGTTTCGATCGAGACGTCGTAACGCAATCAATCACCGAATCTCCATCTGAGCGAGGTGTGATCTGGGTGTTTATGAACGATAAAATACGCTGTATTCATAATACTTCCCTTCTCCGCAATTACACGCCTATTGTCAGTCGTTTCTGGCATTGTTTCACCACCGGAAATACCCGTATGAGAGTATTCACCATCATTGTGCTTTTCAATAGGGCTATCGACTTCTTTCTAACTATGTAGACACCGTTGTCATGTCATCTGGAATAGACAACAGTTCTTCTTTCAACAAACAATAATATTGCAGTGTAGCAGAGAGAGAATACGCGATACACGCCAACTTGAAGCAATAAGAATTAAACAATAAAATCAGCTTTATCTAGAACATTTAAAACATATTTACGAACAGAGAACAATATAAAACACCTTGCTTTGCAGCGAGAAAGATTCTTTATGATGAAAGAAAAAATCATTCCGTCCGTAATTTGTTTTTGAATACATAGTGTTTATAAACGAATGTTCAACTTATTAATATTTACTTGGAAAAACTTATGAAAAATATAAAATAAACAAAACAGTATATACAGTTAAAATAACACTAATTTCATCAATATGTACAAAAATGTTATCTTCAATAATTCCCGAAATATTTGATATGTTTCGCACCCCGAAATTTGATGGTAATTTTCAGACATCGCAAAAAAAAAAAAAATACGCGGGTCGAATATCTTTTTGAAAACTCTACGTTCAAGCAAAATTTCATTGAAATCGGCGATTCCAACTTTCAGTAGATCCCCTCCCGCGAGAGAAACACCAATGTCATTCGCTCGTGTTTCACACGGTTGACTTTAATTTAATTTAATTTAATTTAATTTTTTTAATTTTTTTTAATTTTATTTTATTATTTTATTTTATTTTATTTTATTTTATTTTATTTTATTTTATTTTATTTTATTTTATTTTATTTTATTTTATTTTAATTTTATTTTATTTTAATTTTATTTTTTATTTCTTTCAGAGCGAGGACGCGTGCACGGTGTGCCTGTTCTGCGGCGGTTACCAATGGCAGCTGTGCCCGGTTTGCAACGGCAGCAAGAGGTCCGTTCATCGCAACGACTTCACCGCGGAATTCGTCGCACTGAAGTGCGCGAAATGCGATGTGAACGGGCTGATCCGCTGCCCCCATTGCTGAGAAGCAGAAACCGTGCTCGCGACAATATTATCGTGTCGTTCCCGATACCGGTCATCGCGGTCGCTCGCCCCCGCCCCTGCTTAAGACTAAGGTGCTACGAGAAGTATATTCCATGTATAAACACGTTAACACGTTGACTGCCACGGCAATTTTCAGGATCCCGGTCCAAGAAGCCAGTTTAATTTAATCATATTATATTAAAAACTCCTATCATAGTACATAGTAACCATCGAAAAGCATATAGAATGCGTTTCTTTGAAAAAAAAAGATCTTGCGAATTATCTCGTAGTTGGCTTATGTAAAGAAAGACCATTAGCACATATCCGTTCGCATGACGAAAATTCGTCATTTCACACCAGCAGTCAAATGAAAATTCGTCATTTGTATATTGCGTTAAATGATTGATTGTTTTTTTATTAAATCCGAATAAATTAAAACGTAATTTTTACCAAACAGAGATAATTCTGCGAAAAAAACTGATTTCAGCTTCAGTTGCGTCGTATAAAGATGCAAACGCAAAAAAAATATTGCAAAGTTTGTAAAGTTCACAACAGAAAAAGTAGAACTAGCTACGTTTTGCAACATTCCCCTTCAAACATGGAACATGTTTCGAACAGTACCATTCGTTGAAGAACTATTGATTATTGATAAAATTAAAGTTTCGTAAATAATTTACTTAGTCTAATGAAATAATGAGTATGTTTTCAGTAATTCATTTCAACATTTTGTGGATTTAATTTTTATTTAACTTCAGAAAGAAAAAAATCAAAAGTAAAGGTGTATATATAAGTATAAATTCATTTTATTTCGTTTCCCAGAATTTCACTAAAAAATATATGACTTTTTAAAAGTTAGGTTCTTTTTATATAGAGCATATCGTTTCTACAAATAGTGTTAAAAAATGCCGGCATTTGGTCAATGGCGGTATAAATAATACCGGACGGATATGTGTTAAATGGCCCAAAAAGGTTGCGTTACCTATTATAGATATATATATATATATATATATATATGTGTATATATATGTATATATATGTATATATATGTATATATATGTATATATATGTGTGTGTATATATATATATATATATATATATATATATATATATACACACACAATGCGCACAAACATTTTCATAGAGCAACTTCTTCCAAAATGAAACTTATAAAGTTTAGAGAAGCATTCGTCGACGCGTTGATTGAAGAAGAGATTCAACCAGTTTCAAAAAAAAAAAATTAGATTGCAAGAGTTTCTTTATTTACAGAGTATCCGAATCTGTCGAGGGAAGCCAGCCCTTTGCGTGGAAGATTGTTTGAAAAATATTCTTTTGCTTGTTGATTTCGAATGAACTTTGTATTATTATATTTTCCGTTCATGTAAGCGAATAATGATTTTTCGTTCTCTTCCCTGAGGCTGTCTATTCTAATTTACACTGACACGACTACGAATTGCATCGTAGCAGTAAAAATATGGCAAGTAAACGAACTACGAGATATCTCGTAGTTGGCAGTCAACGTGTTAAAGAAGAGGTTCTCGCTGTCGGGTCAGTCGAAGAACCAACAGATCTATTATGTATATCGCACGATCGTCCGTGCAGGCGCCGTTTCGGCTCGAATTTTCTCTTCTTTCACTTCCGTTTGGAATTTCCATTCAACGTTGCCGATGAATTATGGGAAGGCGCTGGCGGAAGTTCGAGATAAAACGGCGCGCCGGCACGCTCGGTCTCGAGCGCGGTGCACGACTCCGTGGACGCTGTAAAATATCGACTAATAAAGCTTATCTAATGTTTTGTAACGTGAAGCTCGTGTACTTGTCTTCTCTTCCCACCTCCTTTCTCGCCCTGTGATTTCTCACGCTCTCGACGAGTCATTTTCTGTACCATGGTAGCGCGCGTACAGCGATTCGCAAAACTGTCCAATTAGCTCGTTACAGAGTAGTGAATTTCGTTGAAACAGTTCCCTAACGAATTTAATTGTCAAAGTTTCGCCCTTGTCGCATTTTAACGTGCAACATTTCCTTAGCCACCTCCCTCATTTCCAATTCGAGCACATTTAAGCTCCGCGGATTGAAAACCGAATAAACACGGGGAGCAACGGGGCTCCTAAATTCGTATACGTGGCGTTGAGTACACACGTTTAAGGACTCCGCCGCTATGAGCTGTGTATTTACACGTGCACCTAACAATTTGCAGCGAAAAAGCTTGTTTTTTTGTGCGAAACAAAAGCAGAGAGTTTACTTCAACCGGGCGGAAATCGCCGCGAAAGAACGAGATTCACTTCACGTTGACTGGTTTCGCTTTAGTTTGCGCGACGACAAAAACAGAAGAACGTTATGCGATAATTTTTGAGAGTATCTTTGCTTTATACACAATCATCGCGTAGAAAGTTAATTATCTGCGATAACGTCAGAGACGAGCCGTGTAATTCATTGTAGATCTCCGAGTGATTTTAACGCGATTTTCCAATTTTCGATTTTTCAAGAACAAATTTCTGAATTTTTTTTTTCTTTCTCTTTGACAAACCTTCTTTAGTATTCCGAATTTTATTTATACGACCAGTTTCTAAATATTACAATATTGGTGTATGCCCGTTATTGGTGTACGTTATTTGACTTTCGGAACGTATCGTTGAAAATACAGCGATATTTTTGTGACAACAAAGTGCTACATGAAAATCCACAAATAATTTACCACGTGCAAAAATAACATGCAATTTCCAATAGCGAGTAATATAAAAATTCGTGACTCAAAAGAGATATCGACACGGCAGGGGCTTTACCTGCAGCTCTACCGTGTATTTGAACGAAGCACATAATATTTTTAACAGCTTAAAGATAAACGTTCTTTTCTACAACAGTTGGCTCGATATCATTCGATGACATTCCAGTACTTGCAAAAGGGCATTTCGTAATTTCTTTTTTTTTAACAACACTCCGCCATTAAACGCAGATCAAACACTGGAGTAACAAGTGTGTCAATTTTTATATTTCTCTCTTGTAATTCGTTATTAGAAATTTTACTACTTTTCAATATATTGAACTACTTATGAAAACAGATTTTGCTAAGTGGATCAGTTTATTTTCACAAAAATATCGCCAAAAAATTGAGCATGCCCACCTATTTTCAACGTTTCGATCGAACGTTTCTGTCCGGCGATCGCGTAAGCTTCGTTCCAGAAATATTTTCGTAATAACTTCAAATTACTGAGTCAGGTGAATCACCCTATGTGCATGATCATTCGCGGTAAAATTAGAAATACGGATTATTTCGCGACACGGATATGTGGTATTTAAAAAAAGAGGAGGGGAAGCGTTTGTGCGTTAATGCACGCTAACGTGATTAACGATGAAAACGATAACTGCGCGGCTGGCTCGATAACGCCGGAACCACCGTGTTCCGGGACTTTTCTTAACCTTAAACCCGATCGCAAGTTTAATGCCTAGTAAATTACAAACTCGCTTAGTCCGTGGTCTCTAAATAAATTTTATTCTACGTTTGTCATGCATAACTCAGTGTCGCAGTTACTACTTGATCGATACGTCATCCAAATTTCGTCGATAATACGCTCACGCGGCGATGGCTGCCTGATTCAATTTTATACCACTGCCAACGCGCAGTTAGGAAGAATTGTATCTTCCAACGTAGGATTTCACTGGTTGATAATTTCGTTTCGATCGAGCAGCGTTTTACGTTTCCGACGCTGGAACTATCAAGATGGTCAAATCTGTAATATTTCTTCTTTTTTCTTTTCTTTAGTGCAGTTTTAAAAATCTTAACGATTTTTGTGTCCTTCTCTATTCCTTGCAATTTTTATACTTTAGTCGTATAGCTAGTTTCAGCGTCAAATATACATTTGCTGCTTCAGCATTTGAGTGACAGACTTGGATTCCATGTTCTGCTGAGAGAAAAATCAGTATCAGATAGAAAGTCTCGTGTTAACTGAATTTCTATTCGTCGCACAGAATTCTCTATCCTTGTTCCCTGTTGCACGATCGTTATCAATCGTAATTATTGTAATATCATTCTATGCACCATGCCTTCTTAATTACACCGGTATTCGAGAAACATGCAATGCCCAACGTCTTTGTATTCGATGGGTACAGTTACTCATAAAATTAGCGATCGCTCATAAAATTAAAACTCGCTCTTCATCAAGATCCAGAATTTAATTAATCGAGCTGCTTGAGACTAATTGACTGAAAACAGGTACAAGCAATTTTTATTAGTTTCTCCGGGAAAAAGAAATGGAAATAGAAGACAACTTAACGTCGGACAACAAGAACGTCTCTCGTTCTCATTTCTACTGGAGAAGAATTAATCCTTAAAGAATATCTCTGGAATCGTGTAAATAACAAAAGAAAGAGAGAAATAGAGAGATTTCCATGAACAATGTTTTATGAAAAAACCATTCAAGAAGATCGATGTAGAAACGCGTTTGCAGATTGCCCTGATTCTCAGTCGTGTCGTTTTCGACTGATCCCCGATGACCGAGTATTTGTTTTTTTTTCTCTCTCTCTCTCTTTTTTAGAGCCTGCGAGAGAACTGGTTCACGATCATCCAGTCTCGTTGCTCAAAGAAAAGAGGGTTTCGAAGGTCATCGCTGCAGAAGAAAAGGGTAGGGAAAATAATGGCACAATGGTTTCATACTCGGCCGCGTTTAATTGCGAAGGCTGAATCGCGCGGCATAAAGTAGGTTTTGTCGGGGCATTCTGAGAAAGAAAGAAAAAAAAAAAGAAGAAAAGAGGGAGAAGAAAAAATATAGGACAGGGAACAGTCTACGAAGGACTATCGCCGCTAACGTTCAGGAAAGACGCACTTCCTGTTCGTTGATTTGCCGCTACTAATTGTGGAATTCACGACTCACTTCACGCGTGTGAAGCTCATCGTGCACACACACACACACACACACACACACACACACACGCGCGGGACATGCGTAGCGTGAGATGATTCTAGTCTTTTCTCGAGGATATTTTCACGTATTTGTACGACTAAATTCCAGAGAATAGTAATTTGAAAATATATTGGAAGATGAGTACATACTTTTACAAGCACAGTGAATCGTGGTTCATTTTTTCTGAACATTGTATCTACCCAAGTATCGGGATAAATCTGCATTTTAAGATCATTGACTGTTACGTGAGTACGTAAAAGAAGAAATCTTTTTTTTCTTTTTTAATGTGCACACGTAAAAGGGAGGACAATTCTGCGTCAACGTAACTATAATACGATGTTAAAGTTATTTTTACAAAGCACGTAAAAGTTCAACCGCGTGACGGCAGGTTAGAAAACGAAATGATTAATGCGTAAATACGAGCTCGCACGAACGTGATTAGAGATCAGAGAACGATTAATTTATGTCGTCAGGGCTAGTGCTCTACGTTAAGGTGAGTGTTTCAGCTTCGCCAGTAGAACGAGTCAACATTGGGCAGACGCACGAACGCACGCACTTCCAATAGCAAATGAAAGCCGGCCAATTGAAAGCCGACGACGAGGTTACGACGATTATTTTCTACATTCGTGCGTGAAAACGAAGGTTTAATTAAACTCGCTGGAACGTGTCGATTGTCTTTTAATGTTTATCGTGCGACACTCCGGCTGAGGCGGTATCGATCGCAAACACGCAACAAGTCACGCTGATATTCGAACGCAGCGTCCCGTGCGGCTGCGAACAGTGCATTAACAATGCATGAGCAGCGATTAACTGCCATTTCCGTTGCGACAGTGCCGATTTACGGCCGAGTATTAGCCGAGTATAACGAGCTCTCTCTCATAATCGCGTATTTATGTAACTACGGAATTCCGGTATAATTTCTGAGTGAACATTAATGAACCGTATCGACGCGTTAATGCTTATGGTAAGTAGAACTGCAAACGAAAAAAAAAGTTGATTTGTTTCAGCTGCACGTCTCGAGCACGATCGGGAAAGAGATTTCGACAAAATTTTTTCGTTGTCGACGTTCGATCTTCCGAGAGCAGCCACATGTGTCTAACCTGATGAAATCGTTGCCGCGTTAAACACACGGCAGGTATTTACCTTCCAGTCCGCCGGCTGAAATTCCGTTTACTTTCAAAACCGATTCGGGATCGTTGTTACGCGTTATTACTTTGAAGCGTCGTCGAGCGATGCGCGAACAAACAGGGAAACGCTCGACGGCAGAAAGTAAAGACAAACGTTTGATTAACATGAAATCTACGAGCCAACCACTTACTCTTAGCGAGAGCAAAATTGCAGCCTCTCTCTGTTCCAAACAACTTGCAACAACCCCGTGTATTATTTATTTTAACTCGGTATGTTAAATCGGGATTAAAAACCGTAACCGGGTTCGCGGAAATGTATCTGTCGCAAATGAGCGACGCAGCCCCGGGACGAAAACGAATTATCCCTTTTGATCGCTTTTTACTCGAGCGCGCGCCACAAATTTCCAACACTGGACACAGCTGGTATCTGCAATATACGAACAATTCGCGATTTTCTTCTCCCTCGACGTTAATTGGTTTCGAAATCCGTGTTAATTGAGCATTTGTTCGCTCCGTTGGCTCGCATTACGCGCTCGTGCAATATTGATTCGCTTTTGCTAATATTGCAACAACGAGGATGAATTTCATCATATAAATTTCAACGTCAACGTATTCCGAATATCCCGGGAATATTTGGCAATTTACGAATTAGTCGAAGTGTTCTCCGTAAAACGTAAATAATTTGATCTGTAATAAGTGGCGAAGTAAGTGTAACACTGTTGTTAATATTTAAATATAATTTAACGTATGACGGTGGAACGCTCGTCGACGTTCGATGTACAGAGTGTCCCAAATTTAAGTGCGTAGGGATGGAAAAAGATCTTTCGGATGTTTGCTCGTGTTTGCTCCATTTTGAAGAAAAAAAAAAAAAAAGGGAACAAAGACAGTTCTCGTTTCTTCAATTATTCATTTAAACAGAATTATTGTCTGTTCTATTACTTGTATCCATTAATGAAAATATCGTTCAAAACTGACTACTCTCACATTGTTCTCGTTCGATGTTTGGTGCACTAAAGCTAAGATTTGGTCTCTCAGTTGATTGATAATCATCAAATGATACCAAATAAACGAGAAAGTGAAAAGTTTCTCATTCTCTAAGACGAAACAAAAGGAAGGAGATCTTGAAGTAAAAAAATGTAGAGAAACTTTCTAATACAATTGGCCACACAAGCTTTCGCTTAAAAAAACACTATTTAACTCTTTGAAAATACGCTGTTTCACGTCTATGAACGAAAGTTATAAATTGATTATAAATTTCGATCACTTTGGTAGCTCCAGTGTTGGAGGACATTTTTCCCTTAGCTTATCGATCCGAGCGTGTTCGCAAAGTTTTGACATTTAAATTCGGGGCACCCGGTATACCAGACTTGTCAAAGCATTTCTCTCTAAATTCTCCTTTAAATTCCCCTAAAGCTCCTCATTCGCCCTGGAAAACACCCTCGGATTCTACACGCGTCCGCTGAAGACCGCCGTGAAGTTTCCCTCGTAAACTTCCAGAAGATCTGTTTTTCCTTAAAAAAAGGGAAAAAAAAGAAAAAAAAAAGAAAAACATCACCGGTGTCTTCTCACTTTTCCAGACTTTTCAAGAAAGCACGGATATAACATCACTTCACCGGCGTGGCTTCGTAGAATCTCGCGATTCTTTTTATCGCGTGCCCTCGAATAGTCAATCGAAGCTCGTATACTTACATAAGGCCAAACCTGAACTATGAACGGCGTGAACTATAAAGAAACGTACGTCGGTGGACGAAAATCTGTCGAAGCTCGATGGTCGAGCACCGATCCATTGGAAGCAGCAGTTATGCAAGTTCGTTAGTGACGGATCAACAGTTCTATTTAAATTCCCGTTTATTAACAGTGTCTGATTGAAAGTTCGCTTCGTTATATTGGCACGCCTTCGCATTGTCAATAGAACGTCACGTACACAGCATCGTCGTGTGCATCGAGCGAACGACACCTTACGGACTTTTAATCCGGGCCGGATAGCGTGTATCCGTGACAGAGGCGTAAAAATAAACGGGCTTTTGAAACACCGAGTTGACGTCTGGGCCTCAGCCTCGAAAATTGTGTCGCACGATCGAAATAGAACGGGAAAGATAGATTTTATTCTGTTAGAAATATAAAATTCCGACGGTTTCACGTAAAAAAAGATTAAAAACGGAGGACAGACGAGAGAGTGGGGGGAGGATATTTATTTGCGAGAAGCTTTTTATCCGAATGAATAGCTGATGGAATTTCGGCACGTTTGATCAGCTGAAAAAATAAAAACAGTCTCCGGCAATTTTACTCTCAACGGTAAATATATTTTCTTTCCAATATTTTCTTTTCTCTGGAATATTGGATATTATTCTTTCTTTCTTTCTTTCTGGAAGCGACAGGATAGAAACACGAGGATAGTTTACCAAAGTTGGTAGAACCGATTGACAGTTCAGTTTCTTTAAACAATTTTCGTCCTTCCCGTGCAGATGACACGGCTGCAACTATTAGGCGAGTGCTGAGAGCATTTCTTGATCCTATTATAAACTTTAATCCATTTGCCTGACACGCCGTAGAACGCAGTTCGTCGATTTCTCATTATGAAAAATATCGACAGTTTGCCGCGACATTTGCAATTATTTCCCTGATAGCGTCTATTAAAACGGGAACAGGCCGTGTCTAATGGGCAAAGCGAGCAATGCAACGGGGCAAAAAATAACACAAGTTGCGTCGAATATCACACGTTAATGCTCCAAGTCAATTGTTCGCAGCTTCTTTGCAATTTTCTAAATTTTTCATTCTCTGAGATTATTCTAGATTTACTTTTAGTCCTTTCATTGTTTCGACCAAATTCCCAAACGCGAAAGGATGAGATTTCAGGTTTCGATTCGCAAACTTTCGACTACCATAACCTGCGGAATACCTTTAGACGTAACCTCTTGTTAGAGTCGACAAATTCGAGCAAACAATTCTCTCCAATCACCGAAGCAACATTGCGCAAAAACTCGTACGGGGAACACCATGGCGTAAGCGAGACATGGTGTGTTTCGAGAGCTGTTTAATTTCAAACAGCCGTAAAAGCCATTAGCCAATGTTAATTCAAGTCGCAAAACGGTTGCACTCCCGGGCCGTAAATTCCCGAAGCCGCGCTGAGAATCTGCTGAAACGAGCAAACTCTGTCGTCGCCGGTAGTATAGAAAAACAGGGACGAACTCCGAAACTCGCATAAACTCGCGAGGGAAGACTCACCTTGACACTTGGACGGTGATAGCTTGCAGGTTGCGTGCGACACGTGGCCGAAGACGTGCCACAGAATCGCGTCGTCCCAGGCAACCCTGGGGAAAAACTAAGCGGATGCAACGTACGCGATGCATGCAATGAACTCAAAATCGATCCGGTTGGTGCACCAGTTGCGCCTTGGTATGCGTACGGCTACGAGAGGGATGCGAGAGGCACGAACGAGAACCCGGGAGCGAGCACGGGATCGTTCGATCGATAGTAAGTGGCGCGGTAGAGCGCGGCGAACGCGCCGCTATGGGAGAAGCGGAGGATGAGGCATTTCACGTGGAACAGCGAAAGCGGAGCGACAAGGCTGGCGTCGAAAATTAAAGGGGTTGTGCTTCCCTCCCTTGCGTTCGTAGCCGAGTAAAAGCAAGCGAGCCGTGGCCAGGCATGGAAACACGTTGACCTTGAACAAACCGCGCGCGATCGAAGCGCGGAAGCTTGAAATCCACGCATTCGTGTCATCGGGATAAGCATCCACGTGGGCTGTTCGATCGATTAGAGGCCAATCAGAGGGATTAATTAAGCAAAAGTAAGTAAGTAGGTAAGTAAGTAAGACCGAGGTTTCTCTCTCGGGATCGGAGAAAACACCGGCTCTGCGTTTACGTCTCATCCTTCGCTCGGTTGGCTTGATTGCGTGCAACAAGTCCGGCGCGCGGCCTCGCGCCACGTGACGTCCGTGCGAGCGAGCGAGGGTGGAAATTCAATGAGGATGGCGCGAGATAATGAGAATGAAATGTCGGGGATCGACGCGGGGATGCTAAAGGGATTTTAAAGGCGAAAAAATAGACGAGCAAAGGGAGAGGGGGAAGGAAGGGGGCCGAGTCTCGCGAGAAATGCCGCGATTAATAGATCTATCCTGCCGTTTCATCCTTGGGGCGCTATTATACGCGATCCTTGGCGCGAACGCTCGTGAGTGATCATGCTGATAACATGACAATTCATTGAACGAAGCTCGAAGGGAAAAGGAAACGCTGCGGGGAACACTTCAGGTTTGGATTGCACTGATCGAATCGCGTCGATCAGGAGGCACGTAAATTGCACGGGATCGAGCTTACGCGCCACTTGCATCCCATCAACTTGGAAGAGCAATAAGAGCTACGTTACGTAAAGCCTGAATCACGCTAGCGGGCGTCCGTGATAGGACTCGAAGGGATAGTTAGGTGCGAAGGTCGAGATCGCGTGGACAAAACGTGCGATAATTCGAGGGTTATTCATGCATCCGAAGGCCCGCGCATGTGTTGGAAACGCGTCGAATCCGAAACACGCTGGCGAATCATCGACGAACACTTTCGTCCTGGTCTGCGACAACGCGGTCTGCTACGTTAATTTATACGTTTGTTCGACAAGACGCGAAATGCAAAGGAATCATAGAGATAGATAGATAGATAGATAGAGAGATAGATAGAGAGAGAGAGAGAGAGAGAGAGAGAAGGAAAGAACTAGAAGGAACGTTGAAAGAGGGGAAACGGCGTAGGAAGGAGGACGTATTATCGGAGTACGAGTGGCTGGTGAGACCTTCACCGAGACCCAGTCAGATCGACATTGCCCCTGTGTCGCTTGCCATCTCGCCTAGCGGAAGCGTGCTAGCAAACGGCCAGAGCAACCCCCCTAGCCTAGCGATTGGACGCGTGTGTCGGTAGCCACGATAGCTTAGTCCGGCACACCGTTCTCACCGACGAGAGCCATCACTATACCATCCACTACCATCCTTTCCCTCTCCGTTCGTTCTTCACCGCTGCGTGTTCACCCTGGCCTAGGGATTGCCTTGCCTCCCCTTGTCCCGTCCCGTGACACGTACTTGCTAGCCAAGGAAGGCGCGAGGGTGCCGACGCGGGGTATAGGAGGAACAAGTGGGGGAGGGAGGAAGGATACACCGCGGCGTGAGGGTCAAGGAGGGTAGAGGAGCAGGATAGCGGGTTCAAGGGAGGGGCGGAGGACGCAGGCGCGGACGCAGACGCAATAAGTCGGCGAAACGGCGCCGAGCATTCCGGCAACGGTAGACAACGCGGCACGATCCGAAGCCGAGGTAATCGCCTCTCGTCGGACATCCTCACTTCATCGCATCCGCTTACAGCGTGTACCACGCCGACCACGTAAACATCGACGAAGCGTGTGCGAAGCTAAGGGGAAAACACGAAGCCAAAGGCGGACATGGGCGTCGTTAAGACCGCTTCGGAGAGCGTTCTCGAGGAAGTTGTCGTTCCTAGCGAGGAAGCCAATTACTCCGTGCAAGGTCATGCCGGTAAGTTTCCACGCACTCTGTTTTATTTATTTATTTTCTAGTTTTCCTTCTCTCTCCCTCTCTCTCTCTCTTTTTTCGTTTCTTTCTACTCTTCGTGGAGAGTCTATATGTATACGCGACAGGGAGGTTGGAGGCAGAAAAGAGAACCGCGTGTCCGGCGTGCGTACGTGCGTGCGTGCGTGCGATAAACCCGTGTAACGAAACATCGCACCACTCGGTTGTGATCGTGAACGCAAACGACGCGGAGATGAAAGCGGCTAAGTTTCGTCGCCTGAATCGCGGCAAGAATTTAAAGACGATGTGGCGAGCCGCCCACACGAGCTGCTAACAGGTGTTTGAAAATACAGATATACTGGCTGCGCTTCGGCTATATATAAACACTACGAGGTACGAGACGACACACACACGCGCGCGCGCGCGCGCGAAACGCTCTACCCCTGCGAAATTATTTGCAATTTTCTCGCAGAAATACCCACTTCTTGATCCGATTCGGCTATTTCGTTTCGCGTTGAACGGAATCATTATGTCAAGTCGCACGGAGCCCTTGCTTTTTTATTCCACGTCTCGAGAAACTTTCGAAGAAGGGTGACTCTCACTTCGATCAAGTGATATCATAAAATCGATATTCCCCGTTTTGAAAGTCGATTGAAGGCTGGCTGTTCGAGGAACGAACGAGTCAAACGCTAAAACGTTTACCTGTTGAAGCACTATATAGGCCACGGCATCCGTCTCGAGTCTCGATCGTTCGAGCACGTAATTGAAAATTCTTGTACATAGTTTGTAAAAACAAAGAGCAGGTATTCCTCTGTGGTAGTAAATAGTTTTTCCAAACTATGGTAGTCAACTTCGCAGACATTTTCGTACTTTATTTTCTCGCTTTCTTACTTTATTTTCTCGAAACTATAGAAATTTCGCTTGGAAAATATTGGACGAAATTTAGCGTTAAGCCCTTTCTACGTACATTCTCAGACTCTCGCTGCATCGAGATGTCCTCTAATCGTTCTTTTCGACGAAATAAACGAGATCTCATTCGTTCGCGATGTGTTTCTGCGTTGTTTGACGCGTTGTTGCGGGACGATCGTGTAGGTGTTCCGCTACGTTCCCAACTTGCCACGCACCGATCCTATTTATATTTACTGGAGATCGATGGCGATCCGTTCGTCAAGTTCGGAGGAAAAACGGCCGGATGAAAGCTCCAGGAGAAAAGAAAAAGGCGAAACACGTTGCAAAAATAGCAGATAACAGTGAAAAAAAAAAGAAAACGTAAACGACGTAGATTATTATACTACATCGTAGTACACGATATTTATAGAGGTTCGTTGACGAAACTTTTATAAACGCGTGCACGGATATTTTGATCGGTTAGCAGAGATGGGAAGTGTCCGCGTAAAAGCGTATTATCGACGCCGTTATCGGGACCGTCGCGGGGCAATTTACCACTTGTTATGAAAGGAAACAAGGTAAACGAAAAAAGGTAAACTACGGTGCAACGAATCCGCTCGCTGCGGACCGAACCTGCGTCATATTAAAGACGCGGAACAATGTGCATCGTCCTTGGCCCCGTAAGACCGCCTGCGGCTCGATAGGGAGCACGAGCTTCGTAGTCCTTTGGATATAGCGAAATTTTATGCTCACGGCCGCGTCCTCACGGCGAAATGTTAACGTCATTATCGTTCGGTTAATTATTAACGCGCTTCGTCGCCGGTTTCGCTTTTCGCCCCCGCTTAAACAAACGCGTCCAACATATTACGCGTTTTGTGAAAATCCGACACGTGTCTCCCTTTCCTTTTCCCCTTTCTCTATTTTTCTGTTTTCGCTTAATTTCCTTCCTCTTCGTTCTTTCTTCTCCTTTCCCTCCCTCCCCCTTCCCTTTGTTTTTGACGAAATGCAATTTCAAATGCAATTCGCCACAGTGAAAAGTCTCACGAAAATATTCGCTCGACCAACAATCGCCCTTCCTTTGTCCTTTCCTTCTTTTTTTTTTTTTTGTTTGCTTAATTTGCTTTCTCTTCACTCTTTTCTTTTTTTGACATAATGCAATTTCATATGCAGTTTCGCTCTCGCGAAAAAGGGTTCGACAAAGTCAACTTACAAATTTACACGGACCATCCCTTTATATCGGATTTGCTCGTCTAACGCGTTGGAAACGGATTCATTCACTTTATGGAAACGGAGTCATTCACTTTATGAAAATGGATTGCATTCAGGGTATATTTTTCCGAGAAAACGCCGTTGGCTATGATCGCATTTTAATTCCCGCGCGCTAACCCGTCGGCTATTATATAACATAATGCTTTTATCTGGCAGAGAGAGATTTATACGGTGATTGGTTTCCCGTTTCTACGTCCGCAGATGGGCGAATAAGTCGATACATGCCCTTTGCTCGCGACGATCGAACTGTTACCGCGCTAGTTCTTTCTGTTTTCGTCGCGCGACCGTGGATCGGTCAAGGTCTGTAATATCCGAACTTGCAGGACATGCAGTATCTCATGCACATAGCACACCTCGGCACGTGGAGATACTCGAAACGTACGCGTTTCTTGCTCGCGTCAGATCGCGGTTCGATTCACCGAGTTTCGTACACGTGGAATACATCCGAATATTTTTCTTTTATTTCGTATTTTTCTCTCTTTGTGCCACTCCGCGTTTACACACGCTGAAGCAATAACGACGAAACGTTGCCAATAATTTCAGCTATTACAACTCGGCAAAGGCAAATAAAAGCGTGTAACTTTTTATTCGGTTTTGTTTCTATCGAAGTTGATTGCGCAATGAGCGGAGAAGCGAGGATTTTTTTTCGAATAATTCTAAACGTCTCTGTTTAGATTCTAGACTGTCACACTTTGATGAGTAAAATCTCACCATTGAAACTCGCTACACTCTTTTTCCCCGAGTGTTTTACTAGACTTTGAATATTGGAATTGAATTACAAAATTCAAGGAATCCCAATGTTGCATGACCAAAATGACGAAGAAAGATCGTAAGGCAGTTTTCGATGAATCAAATAACGATTTACTCGTGAGAAAAATTTTTCATTATCTCTAGTAACTACTTTTACAATTTTTCAAGAGAAAAGTATCTTCACTTTCTCACTCTCTAAATGACGTATTCATCTTTGGAAAGAACAAACTCACATGAGTGTGAAAGTGAAATTCTCACACTTAGAAATGAGATCAAATGGATCGTTGTATGATTTATTTCTTTTTTTTTTTTAGAAAATTATAACAGTTTAGATTGTCGACAATTTTTCATCGTTATCGGAGATCTTCACTGTATTTCTACTCTCTCTCTCTCTCTCTCTCTCTCTCTGTTTCGTAAGTTGAGTAAATATATAAATCGTGGTTTACGTAGTTTCATCCTGTTTACCTGCGTTGTCCAGTGATAGATGCTCAACAGGCAAGGTCTGACTAGCACGGTAGATTCCACTTCGTGCGCCGGGCAACGCATGAACTGGAATACAGAATACGTGTCTTCTTTTTTGTTTCATTTTTTTTTTATTTTTTAATCGATATCGAAACGTACTTGTTGTTTTTAAATTTAAAAACGTAGAATGACTCGGAATATAAGCTTTTTCAAACATTTGCCGGGCAGCATGTTCCGATGGCGCGTATAAAAATTTTATATAAGAAAAAAGAACAATAATAAATGGAACTCGACTCGTGTCCTTTACAATATAAAAATATTTCTGCTAGAATCGCGTAATCGTATAATTGGAACCAAGAAAAAAAAGAGTCTTTGAATTAACGTCAAATCGCTCAAAGGGATTTTCCCCCTCCCTCCCTATTTTTTCTCGTCATTTCTGCGTAGGTGTAGCGAAATTAAGCAATCGGTGTGCAACCGAATGATTTAAAAGCCTTTTTTCACAAAGTACGAGAACAAACATGCCATGGTTAAAACTGTTTTTTGCCATTATAGTGGTCACATACAGCGCTTTAAGTAATTCAGTTTGCTTCGTTTCTTTTAAGTCCCTCGTATTAAATTATGCAGATTTTATCTTTAAAATAATCCTGTTGGAATAAATCTCGTGAAATAGCTTCTCTGTCCCACTATACTATACCTGAGTGTAACGTTCAAAAAGATATTATGCGATAAACTTTTTTTTTGCGAGAAGATCGTTATATAATAATCATGTAAAAAGATTGCCAAGGAAAAGTGTATCTCACTTATTTTTGTGCATTTTATTAAATTGCGCGATTTTAATTTTCGCCGAAATGACTCAAACGGGAGACTGCAATGGCAGCTCTTTCGTAGATTTCGTTCTTGAGACATTCACACACGCCGAACCGATAAAAAATCTCACAGATTTGACGATTTACAAATTTTCTCGTATTTCAACAATTGATATATTTGCGTCGAAATGAAATCAGTGTAACAAGAGGAATTTCTTGCACTGAAAATTATTATTGTTTACATCGAAATAAACGTGCAGTTTGATCGCTGGCGTGTTTTACATACATTTCGAATAAATATTCACGGTTATCATCAGACTGCAAATATTCATGCAAATTTATTCCTTTTCGAATGCAGTTGCAAAAATAAAAAATCCGTCTCGTCGTCTAAATATCAAGGAATCCTCTGAATTTACCACGTCGGGCGTATATTTTTAAATATTTGAAATTTCCACGGACACGCGAGAATCCGCAATCTGTCCATCATTCTACGCGTTACAGCGAAGAGCATAACTGTCTCAGTGATAATGCAAAATTGTGGATAATTTAAACTGATTTCGTAATTTCGTAAAATAAGATTATATAATCGATCGACTTTAATGGTCTCATTTTGAAATGCGAAAACTTTTATTTCGAGCTCGTTCTGCCAGCCGCCACGCGATGTGAAAATCACTTCACGAGAGAAAACTGGCGATTCAGGGCAAAGCAGGATGATATTTCTTTCAATCTTTCATCGTCGTTGAAGTGCAGTTGAAGTACCATACGTTTGTATGTCTTTTTTGAAGCTATCGAAGAGAGTAACGAGAGGGATATTAGCGTGTCGAGCTGAACAGATTACAGGAATTCCGGGTGATGACGGAGGCCGAATGTGTTGTCATTGCGATGCCACACGTGCAAGTTAATTAATTGCCCGTTTCGCCCGACGATTTCGCAGTCCTTTGGGAAGGACCTTCCGGCGCGTTCGAGATCCTTCGTCAATCCTGTTTCCCGTAGGTTCCCTCGGATATCGTCCGCTCGGTTTCCTCCCCTCCCTCATACGCGTCCACGTCGTCGTAAGCGAAGCACGGCGGGGCACAAGTCTTTCGGCTGCACGCGTCTAACTCGCTGCTCTCCGTCGTTCCATCGCTCTCTGATTGTTTGCTCTCCTCGAAAGGTTTCGAAAGTTCCAACATCTTGCCGGTGACTTCTTCCTCCGGTAGAACGAAGCTGCCGTACTTATCGATCATGTCCAGAATCGAGCTCATCGTGCTCGTGTACTCCGGCTCGAACATTTTACCCTCTGGATTCTTCTTGAACAAATATTCCGCCTGGAGGAGTTGAATTAGGAGATTAGAAGACAATTCCGTAGATTCGTTCATGGCACGCGCGTTAACTTTAAATACATGTACACCCGTCCCTTAATTTACGCGAGTATCCGTGGATTTGATTTATACGCGAATAAAAATCGTATACGTGAATTGAATCTGTCAGTATAAAAGGAAAAATATTGGAAATAAGAGCTAGCGAAAGTTTTAGAAATATACACGTGTACATATTTATTTCACATAACTTGGCAAAAAAAATAAGTAAGACGTTTCAGAAAACAGAAGTATGTTAGTTTTTATTCGATGTCACTGTCGCTACTGTAATTCAAAACAATAAGCCTTCTCTTTTTAATTGGGATAAACTCATCATCTTCATCGCTTGAAATATTTGGAAGTTCGTCTTCATTTTCATTGTGAATGTAGTTTTTCTCGATATTTTCTGTTACAAAGTTTTCATAAATTTGCTGATATTCGCTGCAACGTTTCATGAAATTCTGACGAAATTTCAAGGCTCGTTGAATGTTTGGATCAATGTCTATAATGGCATGTTCCAATTTCTTGGCTAACTCAAGAGCATTGCAAAGATTTTCCGCAGTGAATGAATCTGTTTCTTCGTTGTCACTGCTACATACATCATGACGTTAGGTTTCAAATATGATATTTATTAATTCGGTATCGGTCAATTCACGATCAGCTAGCAAATCGTTAATGTCACACTCGTTTAAATTGGCAAAGCATTTTGTGATAAAGTAATAACTTATCGGGAAATATGTATGTATATACATATCTGACCGCGTGAAATAAGATCGTGTAAATTAATTCCGCGTATAAAACGTTCCGCGTAAAAACAAATACTCGCGTAAAGAAAGTGCCGCGTAAATCGAGGGACGGGGTGTACACACTCTTTGCGGAAGCTCGTAAATAGCACACGTACCTTGACATGTCATTTCATACCTAGCGAATTATTAACGGCGATATCATCGATATCATGTAATGAAAACGACAGTGCACACACACGCACACACGCGCACACATACTCGGAATGCGAAGCAATATCTCTACATCTCGCGATATCACTCCTCGAAGCGTGATGTATTTGCAATACGTTGATGACGCGTTGACGCGGCAGATTTAAAAAGGGGCCGCGCGTCCCGTTCTCCGACTCTGACCTCCATTTCTCCTCCCATCTTGGTCTCTCCGACCACGTTGCGTTGTTTTCACTTTTCGACGAACAACTTCCGACGTTCGTCAGGGTATTTCCTGTTCGCCGACGAGCGAGACCGCGGGATATAAAGATACGAGGAAATAAAAGAAGTCGCCACTTCGACACCGGAAATGGAGGAATCGCGCCGAAGGAGGAGAGTGGAGCTGTCGATTATTTCAGTGGCAGGACGTAAACTCGTTGCTCGAATTCATTCGATTTCGAGAATAGAAGCGAAATTGAACCGGTTCGTTGTAACCTTGGCAAACCAAAGTTCAGATTGTTTCTTTACTCTATTTTACGTCGACTTACACTTCACTTCATCGTAGAGAAAAGAAGTAGAAGGAACAATTCTTTCCTTTCTTCAAACTGATGTTACGCTCGTTGTCGTTACACGAGACAGCGGTACTTTAATTTACGAATGAACACTCGAGCATTGAGACAAGTGTCGTAATAATTAATGAAAAGAAGAATAAGAAGAAAACGCGACACTTTCTTCCTTTTCTAGACATTTGAAACTTATTACTTCGTTGCCTTATTTAGTCTCGACAGATTATGTCAGAGAGACATTATTTTACAGAATAGAGAGGAATTCGAAGAATTCCGTGCTATGAGTGACCTTCGAGTAATTCAAGGTCGCAGGGGAGTAGGGGTTATTTGAACAGACGAGGATCGATATGTTTGATACACAGTATCCGCGCCTTATTTACAGGATGCATTCGAAGTTTACGCGTCATTTGCTTAAACGGCGTGTCATCTTTCGTACGGCGTGTACTTTTGAAAATGATCACCAAGTTAGTTAAACCAACTTATCGCGTACCTTTGAATTTTCCTGTGAAACAAGGGACAGTTTGCACGTGCGGCAGAACTGTCTGCGCGCTAGATTTATTTTCCCCGCGCTTCTCAGAAATAACACTCTGAGATAATTAAAGAGAAAGAAAGAAAGAAAGAAAAAAAGAAAAAAGAATTCAACAAAGCAAAAATGGTTCGCCGAGTTCCTTCGTGAAAAATTGTTATTGCACGTGTTAATGCTCAAACGTATCTCTACGTTCGTTTATTCTAGAAATTACACACGCGAAGAGACACAATCGCACTTTAACACTAAACGTCCCGGCATTTTACATATACCTATCTTACCACAAAGGGGTCATTTGACCCCTTATGAATAAACGTTGATTTTTAGAAAGAAATTCTTAACTTATTAAAAGGAATAATTCGCAACGTAACCTCTGATTTCTAATAAAGTAATCAAACATATATATTTTTATTTAACACTAGAACTACCATGACTGGTTTTACAATTTTATTTTAAAATTTCTATTTCATGTTACAATTTTTTCCCCGCAATGATGCAATGACTTTTACAGTGTATAACTAAAAAAATAATACAATGAATTTTATTTTATTTTTATTTATTAGAAATCAAGATAATTTTGGTAGAAATAACTTCGCCTTAACTGTCGGTAGTTCTAGCGTTAAATAAGAAAAATAATCAATTAATTGCACTTTTAACATATGACTGGTTTCTCCTTCATACATTTGTCCGCAGACAAATTTTTTACAAATTATGCAAGTTCGAGTGGTTTTATTACCCGTGCACAATCTTATTTGACAGTTTCTTCGTGATTGGGAAATATTGCTCGGGCTGCTTGATGTTCCTTGTTGTAGGTTTTCCTTTTCTTATTCGAGAAATCCGTGATACTCTGTGACTAATTCATCTGCTAATTGTAACAGGAAACGCTGTCTTGATGTCTTTATTTCAGTTTTTTCCCGATAGAGTATCCATGCATCGATTCCAGCTAAATCCAGGATATTGAAGAATACGTGCACAGGCCGTCTATTGCATTTGGATTTGACGCTGTGTTTTCGCGCCATTTTGGTCAACCACATCGACGCTAATTTAACTAATTGTTTCGGGTGTTCGCTTTCTACTGTTTTTGGTTTTGACGCATTTGTGTCTCGAACTTGGTATCGTAACTTTTCCTGTTGGTTTTGATTTATAAATTCAATCAGAAAAATACGTAAATTTCGTAAGAGATCGAATGACCCCTCGCGGTACATAAGGTATGCAAGAGAAAAACAGAAATCGAGAAATTGAATAATCAGAATTTACAAAAAGTCGGATTAGCGAAAAAAATAACAGTGAATGTACGATTTTAAAGTAAATTTTGAAAAGGGTCCATTTGACCCCGCTTGATACGTTTAGTGTTGATATCACAATTTACGAGTACTGTTCTACAAAACGTGGCTACCGTAATTTAAATTCACAACAGATCGATCCTACACCAAGATGATTGATGCTGCTGATCAATCACTACCTCGAATTAAAGAAAACTTTCCAATACAGCGTGCATACTTGGCAGTGTGGTCATTTCCCTCTGCGTCTCAGTTTCAATGATACGCAATAAAGTCGTACAGAATCTCACGGAAGGAGCTCGCATGATCGAGAAATGCGGGAGACTCGAACGACTGGTTATTAGATTACGTTTGTAAATTTCCTCGTTTGTTGATTTCCTCGAGTTGAAAGAGTACGTTTCCCCCGTTCAGTCTCGCTAGTTTCCATAATTGAACGAGCAAGCGAATTATGATGTCAACCAGCACCGGAAGCTCGATTGCCTCCAAAGGCACAGATACGTTTCGCTCTCGCCTCGGTTCTGCTATTTGAAGCACCTACAACGGTTCAATGATTCCGGTGCAACCGAGCAACGATTAATTCGATTAATCTAACGTTGACGCGCGCATACATCCGTTTCGGGCTATTATATTGAAAGATGTTCGACTTATTGAAAGATGTTACACGCAACCGGAGAAGGAGAAGAAGCGATCAAATTTGTTTCCTCAATTTTTTTCTTTCTTTTTTTTTCGACTGAAACGAAGAAAATGAGATGCAGGACAAAAGGAATTCTAAAAATATCTTATTTAGTACGAACGTTAAAATAGTTCGAACGAACCAATATTGCGCAATATTTTCAATGATTTTTCGTAAAGCTTGTCGGAAGAAACTGTGTTTTGAGTAACTTGGCGAATATAAAGATATATCTAAAATAGATCAAAAGACACGTTGATCTGAGACACGTCAAAGGAATGTAATTTGGACTAAGAAAAGAAGGATCAATTTTGTGTACGGTATACCTTGAAACATTTTGTGAGCCTTTATGGTCGTAAAATTTGAGAGGAAGGTATCAGAAAAATGACAAATTTCGAAAAATCAGGTTTGAAAGAAATTCATGGAATTCGACCGTTGTTGCAAAAATTGATGGAATTTACATCATTTGCTCGAAATTTTACGTAGATTTTTTGATGCGGATAGTGGTAACAAACTCTTCACTTCCAAACAAGAACAAAGAAAAATTCAAATTGATATAAGTCTCTTGGAAGAACGAGGAGAAATATTTTTTTCGAAGATCCAGTAATAAATATTCTCCTAATATTTTTTTAAACTAGAGATCCTCAGTGATTGCTAGATACACCAACCGAAATGATTAACTAAGCAATAAATCCTTAAAAGGATTAACTAGCAATGCATACCTGCAATTCCTACAAGTTTACTCCTTTCATTACGTGAAATTAAAATTCTCGGACAATTCGATTCAGAACTATAATCGCGTTACTTGTGAAAATTACGTTCAATTATCACGGTGTTCTGCATAAAGCCAGCATTCATGCAACGTACATGCACGTACGTAATATCATCCAGATAATATTATCCAGCTAAACTGTTGAACAAACACCGACGAAATGTTACCTTACGTAATGTTTCAACGCGTGCGCGATGCTTTCCGCGTCGTTCAATTTCCGCGTTGATAGAATCTCGGCCGGGAAACGTAACGCGGCAAGATTGATATTCCGTGTCTCAATGGTTGTCACGTTGCGTCACGTCCAGTTTTATAATTTGAATTTACGCCACGTGTCGTCCAGGCAATCGGTCCATTATTAATTTCCACCCCGGTTGAAGGAGGGCTGAATATACGGCGAATGGGTGGCAGAAATTTTATTTATTAAAGCGTCACGACGACGCGGTATACATCGCGTGTATACCATCTCGTTTATTACAGAGTAGCGCAGCTCTGCCGGTTCTCCGATGAAATTTCTCTGATGTTTATTTATCCTATTGTAACATGCGGTTCAACTAGTTCGAAACTTTGCGATCTACCGAGTTCCACGCGATGATTCAGTTGCGGTTACGTACAGTGAGCGTAGAAAGTACGTTCGACTAATATTTCGAAGCATCGGCGAATTACTCCATTTCGAGACAGTATTTTCACAGCTCTTGACGAAGAACTTAATTTTTCCCTATGATTTCGAGTGAGCGAAACATCCAGTCGCGCTAACGATTTTTATTTCTCTACAATGCTGAGTTCGCTTTTTTTCAATGACGATCTCACGTCATTTCGAGGTAGAGGAACAATATTCTCCCTCTCGAAAATTTGGCGAATTCAAACATCTCTATGGACATTGAAAACATTTCTTTCACCACGGCCTTGAAGATTGAAGTCTTGTTTTTAGGACAGTTCTTTGAAATTTGCTTTTGCTCGTGGCATCTTTTTCCACGAAATTGTAAAAGTTTCCGAATACTTCACACGCTCGCTGTCTATGGATTCGACAATTAATTGGACAAAATTTTGACACGCACTTGTCAGAATTTTTCAATTGTAAGTGTAAAGAATAAATATATAATGTAATACTTACAACATATATTTTGACTTGGCCTATCGAGCCAAGTAAAATTCGAATCTATCACGAAGTTTTTCATCTAATTTTCAACAGCGAAAACAAAACTATTGTGAAACCACAGTACAAACTACTGCATCGCAGTGAACGATGTTTTTCAAATTTTATATATCAAATCACCTGACCAAGTAAATATCTTGAGTGCTGCATTGTAGAGAGCAACCTAAGAAACTAAGACACTACAAATATTAGCATCTGCAAATAGTATTAATCTTATAAATGATGACTGGAGGTAACTTATTAAATCATCCCTTCTTGTATTATTTCTAATATACAATGGACCAAATAATATTGTCATCTTTAGTAAAGTTAATGAGATATTAGCAAAATATATATTTCTATGAATAGTTCGCTACACACGAAAGTAATGCGCAATAATAACAATATGAGTTAATACAATGATAATATAAAATTCGAGAGTCTAAAAAATATCGACATACTCGTAACTCCAGTGACGTTGAAAAAATTATAAAATCTCTGTCTGTAAGTTACTTGAATATTATCGAATGATATCGCGTTAATTTTAGGAAAAGCACGTTTGTCTTTAAATCATTAAAAATATCTTATATCTCATCTAAATACATAGCAAAGCTGCAAAATATCTCGATTCACGAATTTTTATGTTATTTGTACCATTACTGTATGATACATTATTAAAAATTGCTGCGTACGTTACCTTCGCATATAGTAAACGATTTACGCGTTTCGTTAGCGCATCATTTGTCTTCGCAAAAGTACTGCAAGAAAAACTTTGAGATGCACCAATACTTTTTTTGAATCACTGTGCGTCCACAATTTCATGCGAATTTAACAATTCGTCCTATTTATCGGATTGGTTGAACAAGAGGCAATAGTTTTTTGCGGTTGATGTTGAGAAGAACAAGCTAGATGGTGCGCGCCAATTCCTATACCCTAAATAAAAGCGAAATTAATTTCGATTTCTTAACAGTGACATACAGAATCATTTTCTATTAGTAAAAAAAATCGAAATATATATATATATATATATATATTTTTACTTGATTTTGGATTTATTCGAAAAAAAGGCAAGAAACAAAATTCGCGTGCGAAAACTGCAAAATTCCACTCTGCCCAACTATTTACTTCAAAACATACTACACCATAAATAAATATTAGTTTCATTGTATATTATATATATGTGTATATTTTTTAGACTATAAATTTATAACATTTCAAACTTAACAAACATGCATATAACTTTTTTAATATTTAGTATTAATGATCCATTGTGTGGCAACCCTAGTGAAAATCAAGCGTTCTTTTCTTCTGTGCAAATTATATCCTAATTGATTGTGACTCACCAATTATGTAAGTAAAAAATATTTACATTATTTATTTATTAGTAAAAGTACATTTTTCTTGAAATTGAAAATACGGTCCTTTAAAAAATGCGACGATCAAGAGGTTAATCGGCGAAATCAGTCATCCATCGAACGAAAAATACGAGCTGAAATACTGGCTTCAGTAACCTGATCGTGGAATCTTTGCATGATAAACGTAACTTGTCTTACTTGCACGTTAGCCTGCGCGAAACGTAACACAAAGGATGACACATATTGTGTGGCGAAGTCAGTTGGCAAGTCAGTTGTGTGTCGTTTATTGTGTGCGTCGGGCAAGATTGTCTTATATCAGAAATTGGCGACACGGTGCATTGTTCCCGAAATGTTACACGTATTGCGCGGCTTCACTTCTTTCCAGTGAATTAATTTTGCCACGGTGCCGCGACCTTATTTATTCCGCAACATTGTCACTCTTATTATCATCGCATTTCTTTCACTTTTATTTACAAACAATATATATCATTCTACTAAATTTGCCGAAAATGATTTTTCCATCGCCTCGTAGTCGAGCGAATTCAAGGAATCATCGAACGCGTTGCGTTGAATCAAGATTCCGGCGATAATGACAAAATTAATTTCAAGCTCTATAATCCCTTTTATGTGACCCACACTGTTCGACATGGATCCCCTGCAAATTTCAACGTTCATCAATGTCACTCATTAATTTGATCCTGTCTCCCAGCGAGGAAAGGAGGAACAAAGGCTACACGTTTGGCCACGTGTGCCAATAAAATTGAAAAATCCATTTTTTCCATTTTCTTTTCTAAAAACTAAAGGCAAAGATCGTCGAAATGTTTCGCGACACTTTGCTCCATGAATTTAAACTTGGCAAACATAGCGGCGAGAAGTAAGCCGAGAGCGTAAATTTAGCAGGTTAGTTCAGAGAATTCGGAAGATTATGCAAATGCAAGGAGACAGTTTAAACTTGAAGTTCGTTGGTTCGTAAAACCTGTGATCGACGATGCTTAATCGGGGGAACGAGCGACAGAGAAATCCCGAAAAATGTAATCGACAATAAAGGATGTTTGCTGAAAATAAATCGACTGGCAGCAATGATCGTTCGCGGACACCTAGAACTTATAGAATCTAAAACCATGTAGAGATTGAAAGAGAAAGAAAACAAGCAAGACGAGAATGTATTATACACGTACACATATCTCTTTCCGTTTTTTCATCTCGCACAATTTCCGGTCGAGTAATTACACGACTAATACTCGGCCATTTTACGATCGTACGCAACGAAGCTCGGTGCGAGTATGTATCATAATAAACGCTAACCGCAATATCGCGCCGATTATTCACGAGATATAAACACCTGAGACGCGAAAACACCACTGGATCGTCGCCAGCGTATTCCATTAGCGATCGCGCGGTTGTAACGACCGCGAAAAAGCTTTCACCACGTTACCCGGGCGACGATATCGTGAAATTCTACGCGGCAGAGCGTAGTGCATTGAACCGAGTGCGCGTGCAAAGTTACCTGTAACTTTTCTCGCCAATTCGATGATGCAACGAACACTCTGTTATGCTGGATCCACACTGAATTCGCAGAAGTACTTGCTAAGACTAAGTTCAGATTGCTGTGTTCAAAAATAGTTCGAGAACAGTTCGTGAAGTGTGTTCGTCGACAGTGTGAACAGCGAACAGCTCAAAACTCATATCTGAGACATCGTTTGCTCATTCTTGTTGAATTAGACGACCACTTTCCTTTCGAGCTTCATCGAACACTGAGCGAACAAGTCAGCAGTTATTTCTGACTGTTGCGAGCTGTTCACGCGGATTCAGTGTTGTTTCTGTTCGCGAACAGTTCAATAAGACTGCGTTCAGATTGTTCTGTTCAAAAGCGTGAAGTGTGTTCGTCGGCAGTGTGAACAGCGAACATCGTGCAGCGAAACAATGTTCATTGGACACCAAAAGATCTGTTCACGAGCTCAAAACTCGTATCTGAGCATGTCTGCGACATTATTTGCTCATTCTTGATGAATTAGACGATCACTTGTTGTTTCTGTTCGCTAACAGCTCGCGAATTTAGCTAAGACTGCGTTCAGATTGCTGTGTTCAAAAACAGTTCGTGAAGTGTATTTCTCGGCAATGTGAACAATGTTCATTCGGCACACCAGCTCGTATCTGGACATGTGATATTGTTTGCTCATTATTAATGAATTAGACGATCATTTTCCTTTCGGACATCGAATGAACAAGCCAGCAGTTATTAGCGAGTTATTTACAAACTTCAGCATTAATACACATTATTCTTGACCCTAAAAATTGACATAACAATTCCTAAACCGGACGTCCCGACCTGCTACTGCTTCTACAGACTTTCCCTGTACGGACTGTAACCTTGATGTTTAAAGTTCTGTATTCTTATTTCCCAGTTGGTATTACAGATATAGCTGTAATAAACCTCGAATGGAATTTCCAAAATTTCAATAGTAACAAAACTTCAGTATGGAGGCAGTGCTGTTTGTCCTCGCGAGCAGTTCGCGAACTATTCAGTCTGGACGCGCTCACATTGTTGTTGGCAAGCTGGGATCTGATCGCAGTTCACCAACTGCAGTGTGGACGCGGAAATTATCGTCGAATGAACGAACAGCTGGAATGTGCATCGAGAGCATCGAGCTGACAAATTTTCATTTCCAAAGTTTCGATGGGAACAGAGTTCTAGCGATAGTGTTGGATATTCGCACGATGAAGTTGTAGAAGCGTGTGTCTCGTACCGTACATCACACATTTACAGTGCAGTTAATTAGATCCGATTTACATTAAATGTTCAGAATGTCACGATGCTTTTGTGAAACAAAATCGTAGAAACGATAAACTGAATTCGTTTCGAAGCTTCGAGGGCTCTACCTTCGAAATACTAAATCATTCAATTTATTCCAAAGGAAAATTTTTTCTATCTTCTTCTCTTTCAAGACATTTTTCTTCTTTCAATTTAAAATGCTATAAATCGTCATAGTACGTAAAAAGTATTTTTCACGGCTGAATTCTACGATGGATTTGAAGCAACGACCTCCTGAAACTTCGTGCACGATCTCTTCCCGTCATTTTATCGAACTTCGAATGATGAAAAATTCAAGAAATTTCGGCGACATATCGTCATTCCTCATCGTACCTCAACATTCAAAATTTGATGAAACAGCGAAGGAGAATTCACTATTGAAAACAGTGAATTTCAAGGGGTTGTTGCGAAGAAGAAGTTCCAATTTTCAAGTCCATGGTGAATGTACTCGTGAAAAGAAATGAATTGTTCAACGTTTCTACAAGCTTTTTTGAATTTTTGCAATTCTTAATTTTCAAAAAAGGTATCCTCGCCCGTTGCACGGTGTAAAAATCATCTTGGAATAAAATTTGACTATAGAGACCTTAACACTTTAATGGCTGCTCACACAACACGTGTGTGATGCTACCGCCGAAGGTTATTGGCCGGTACTAAAGGAAAAATATTAAATTTGTTGTTAAATTATTGTTAAATTTGTTGTATTAAATGTGTTGTTATTGTTTTTTGTTTTATGTGCATGTTCGCACATGTTGAATTATTTCGTGAATTTACATAAAGTCTTTTTAAATTAATTCTTCAAAAATATTGCCGAGCCCTGGCGACGTTTGACTGCGTAGACGTGCGGCCATTAAACTGTTAAGCTTGAAAATCAGCCGACTGATAAATCAAATTTATCGTTTGCACGATTTCTTTCGACGAAACTGTCACTGTCGCAATCGAAACGTCAGCGTAACTGAAATTTCGCGTGTTTCGTTGACGAAGGGAACGTTCGTGTCCCGGAAAGCGTTTCGGTGCACAGGCTCGTAAAACGCGTAACCCCGTGTATCGGGGGGTGTAGCGAGTCGCTTAACGATGGACTTGGGCTCTCTCTCGACGCGGAGAGCAGCCCCTTGGACAGGGGTCGATCGAAGGACACAGCGCGGGCGAAAACGCGAGGCACGAGTGGTTGGAAACCCGCCGGGAGACGACAGCGGAGGTAATAAGAATTTACTTCGTCGATATTTCACTCTTCCTTTTCCTTCGTGTCTGCCCTGCGCCCCTCATCGCCCCTCGTGTCCCGACGGTTTACCTTACATAAAGGGGAGAAAAAAAGGCCGATCGATACGCGGTTCGAGACGATGCCTCGCAATGCAATCATTTGATGGATGTGCGTGTCGCGGCTCGACCTCGGAACGCGCAGAAGCGTCAAAGTTCCTCCAACGGAGGATTAACGCAACGACGAAGGATCATATTATACAGTAGGGTGATCGACCGTTAGGTTAATCTAGATCCCGTCACGGTTCTCGTTGCCATCTCAGCGCTCGTTCGACGTAATGTCTCGTTGAGCGTGGATCGTTGGTTAATCGCGTGAGCCGGATCTATCGATGTCGATACGTCAAACTCGACATCGATGAGAGAGTCACGTGGTGGCAGTCGGTTATTGTTCCAGCGACCTTCTAGCCTGGATAACCAAAACCAACAGGCTGGCTGCCAGAGATAGAGATTGCAGAGAAGATCGAGCGAAGGGATGAACACGGATTCGCAATAAATTTACGAACCCGCGTGAACCTCGGTGGTATGATTCTTGACCATATCGCAGGAAAGATAAACGTTGGAATTCCACAATTCCACGGGGGAGTTGTGTTTCCACCGGGATTGAAACTCAATATCATTCCCTTCTGGACACGCTATCGTATGTCTCAGTTCGCCAGAGCGGATCGATACACGCTGCTTAAAAGAATATCCGTTTTAATACAATCCCCTTGACGATTAGTTTCGCTCGGCTCGGTGATCGTCGATTATCTCGACACGCGCCGAACACCGCGATAAATAATTTCTGACTTTGTTTAGTCGACTCGTTAGCACGCGAGGAAATTTTGATAGAAAAAGTTATTCGATAATGAATAATTCGAGATGAATAATGCGAGATCCAGAATTTTTCGTCTCGTTCGAACGCTACGTGACGAGAGAAGGATAGTGATTTTAGCCCATTTTTCCCCCTTTTTTATTTGAAATTGATTGAAAACTAGAGAACGCACTCTGCGAGAAAGCACTCGCTACGTCGATTTGAGTTTAATTAGGTTCAGCAGGGAATTTTTCATTCGTAATTCGAGAGATGAGAAAAAAAAAGCGGAGAAATGTGGCCAAGCGAAAAAAAAATCCGAGCTAATACATTCTTCTTCCGTTCGTTCATAAAGAGGACATTGAATTTAAAAAAATGTTCATCCGTCGAGCACGTTAATAATTCCGAATGAACGTGGAAATATCGAAGTTTATAAATAATCGCGTGGCAAGGAGAATTGAGCGGCAAAGAAGAAGAAAAAAAGAAAAAAAAATCATCTATCTGTATAATGTAAAAAGCGGGAATCTTAATCATCGCGACCGAGCGTCTGTCCTCGCCAGTTAATCTGCTTGAAGTTCCACCAAGCACGACGCTCTCTTTCTGACACGTTGCGTCCATTTTTTTATCCTTCAAATCGCCCGGAGGGGAATGAAACTCCGTCGAAAAAGAGAAAACGAACGAAAGGCAGAACTTTCTCGGATAATTATATCGCGGCACATCAAACGCGTTCTTAAGCGACAGGACGACATTGGTAGGAGAACTACGACTTACGAGAAAGTCGACGGGGTCGTCAGGACGCAAATTCGCAACTTCGACGAGCCCCTGCGTCAACGTTGGGAACACGTATTTCATCAAATAGTGCCGCAGCGGCAGACCGGCCAAACAGAGACTTTCCTCTTGTTCTTCCTTCAGTTTCTCCATTAGATTCGTCTGGAAGAGAAACGAATCGTAATTATTATCTCTTGCGATGGGAAATATTTAAGGATTTGGAGAGGATTCCAATAAGCAGGAACAAATTTCCTGCGATCGTGAACGTGATACGTATCGATACTTAGACGTGAAAAATCTCGGCTACATACGACGTGATCCTATTTAGAGCCATAAATAACAAGAGAACAATCTCTTTTCTTGCTTACTTAGCCTTTCATCCCGAACATTTTTTTTTTCAGAAAAAAAAGAGCTGTATGATAAAAAGTTATCTACTTCCTTCTCGTATTGTTATTCGAAAAATAAATTCTCGATTTTTTTGCGACTAATGATCCGGAGAAAATACCATCTCGCTAGTCTTCCCTTTAAAACGCTCTTAATCAACGACAAATGAAACGAAACAGATGAAAACTGGACCTTCACTGGATAATCGGATAATCGGATTAATCGAGCGTCAATAGATGATACTTTTACGCAAAAAAAGAAAAAAATGCAGGAGCAACGTGTTCGGTCATATTTATCATATTTCAACGAGAAGAAAAGTTAAATGTTAAATGAATTAAAAAAAAAGAAAATGAGCGTTAGAAACGAAAATTTTTCGAGCATATTTACAACGAACAACGAGCTTCGATGAAAAAAAAAGAAGAAGTTAAAATATATTCCACAAGTTTAAAATTATAGATAAACAAGGGACGGGTCTCCCGCTTCGTTTGTTCTTGCGACGCGCGACTTCAAACATATTTTTAGTTTGTGACATAACAATTTAGAGCCTCGGTAACTTTGTTGGTGATTTATTTTTAAAGCAAAGAAACAACAACGGCGGATCGCCGTAAATCACTTTGTAAAACGAACGTTCCTGGCCGCCGCAGTGCGGGAGACGGATTTAAAATGGAAATTATCCAGAGGCGAGCAGTTGACATCGTGCGTTTCAACGACTGGAATGAATTAAATTAAAGGAAACAACGACTTCCGATGTTAAAACGACACCGGAAACTAGAAAAAGAACCATCGTCGAGTTGCACGTCGCAAAGCGCGACTCGATAATCCTAATACCTGTCTGCTTAACACTTTAATGGCCGCACGTCTACGCAGTCAAACGTCGCCACGGGCCGGCAATATTTTTGAAGAGTTCATTTAAAAAAAACTTTATGTAAATTCACGAAATAATTCAACATGTGCGAACATACACATAAAACAAAACAACAACAACAACACATTTAATACAACAAATTTAATATTTTCCTTTTGGTACCGGCCAATAATCTTCGGCGGTTAGCATCACGCACATGTTGTGTGAGCGGCCATTAAAGTGTTAATGGAAAACAGCAAAGGGACAAGAGATCGATATAAATACGATTCCGCTTCATCCATCGTGGCTAGTCTTTCATTTTTTTCCCCGTTTACTTTGTTCGAGGTTGTCGAATTGTTCCTCCGTTCCACCGCGAGATACAACGTGTCCTTTAAGCTTTCTTCACAATGGAAAGTATTTCATTCCTTCAATGGGAAGTATGTTTTACAAACGGAGGGACAAAAGCGGAACGGGACAACGAAGAGAGAGAGCTTTTCAGAAGCCGCGTCGCGCGTAATTCGTCGTGTTGCACGACGGTTTTTCCTTCGCCGTGACGAATTTCATTTGCACCGAGGATAGAGGTAATCCAACTGGACGATGTTGAGAATAAAAAAAATTGATGACGAAAGAGTCTAGAAGAGAATGGATCATCCTCGAATTAACTCAGTATGACAATTATAACTAAACACGAAGTTCGAATAAGACGGAAATCTTTGCTTCGAAGAAAGTTCAAATATAACCTCGGATATCAATCAGGGGGAGTTCGTTTGCTCTTGGAGCGAAGCCGTCTAAATTAAACAGAGTATGATACTTTAATCGATCGTAACTTTCGACGGGCGTGTTACACGTTGCCAGATGAAACTCGGCGAACTTGATTTCGCCGGAGTTTTAAACGAAAGTCTTGATCCACCGAAACTTTCTTCATCCTCGAATCTAACCTAAACCTATCGCGTCCGATGAATCATGATTAATTACCGTTTGAGGTAATTAAAGTATAATACGTGCGAAAGTATATTAGCATCACATTTTTAGATCTGCTTTCCAAAATATTTTTTACAGGATTTTCACGAGAATTTATATAGCTTCGTTATTTCTCACTAGATTTACTTTCCTTCAGTCGACCAGGCATTTCACGATCGAGAATCTTTACTATCGCGCAATGTTACTTGCGTTGTTCAAAATTGTTCAAAATTCCAATATACACGGACAACGTATTCGCGAATTATCCGCGATTATTTTACGTGTAATTTGACTTCCCGCTGACTAAATAGTCGATTTCCATTATCCATATTCTATTGTCAACTCGAAACGATATAAAGTCTAACCCATTCCGCCATCTTCTCCTCGCGTAGACGCCTGCGTTCTAAGAATTCCCTTTGTTCTTGCAATTTCACGGCGGCTTCGGTTGCACGTGCTTCCGCCTCGGCGCGCTTTCGCGCATCCCTTGCCTCCTCTGCGGTTAACCCTAATGGAGTAAGAAATGTAATAGAAAATTGTGCTGGCGCGTCGCTGTGACAAATATTGGGGAGGAAGTTTATGTTGTACACGAGCGGGGACGAAATACTGAAATTTAATATTCAACGCTTCGCACGACTCGCCAGGTGAAATTGAATTAAAATACATGAAAATGTAAATGTCAAGTTTCGGCATTCCTCGAGAAACGGAGATGAAAACAAATGCAAAGTCCAGGAAAACTTTTCGTTTGCAATGCGACGCGGTGACAAGGAACACTCGAAATTTATTTTAAAAAATATTAGCGAATCATTCGAATATTAACACTAAACCTACCGAGCCTTCATGTATACCGTCAGGGCTCATATGACCACTTTGAAAAAGAAATATACTTGTTAATACAGAATGAAGATTATAAACAATTAGATGGTGAACAAAATATTTGTTTATATTTAAAAATAAGTAATGTTTATTTTATTCAGCTTCGCCACATTGTTTATAAATTATAGGATTCTTGATTGTACATTTACCACATACGTATTTTTCACATTTTACATAGATTTTGTTCGTCTTATTGCCTTTGCAAAATCTTATCTTCTTTCATTTCTTACGGTCACATGAATTTGTAGTTATATCTGTGATTGTTTTTACTGGTCCTTCTGTTGCTTTTCTTGATATTTGGTGGCAAGCTCTTCTCTCAATTTAAATAAATATAAACCTTGGTTTATAACACCTTGACTTGTTCTCAATGAATTTGTGCCAAACGTTCGGAAATCAAGACGAATTTATCGGTTTATCTAAGGGCTGGCTGTGTCGATTTCTGTTATCAAACCGAATCTTATAACTCCTGTAGTCATTTCTGCTCATAGTATTCGAGAAAAATACTGGACCCCATTTTTTTTTTCGTAACGTTGCATATTTATAATGTAGCGAGAAAATTTGCTAGACATACTCTCAAATAAACAATTTTCTTTAGATCGCAAGTAAGATAATAGAAGACAAAGACCGATTTATGCAAAGAATATAAATAGGGTCAAATGATCCCTCGCGATAGGCAAGACAGACCACAAATTTTTTTCAAAACATAAGAAAAAAAAGTGAATATTAAAAAATGCATTGTACGTATGATATAAGAAAAGTCGTGAAGTTAAATGGCGATGCAATAACATCGTATGCAGGATATTCTGAACGAAATTTTTAAAAAGGGTCATTTGATCCCGCTTGGTAGGTTTAGTATTAAATAAAAGTACTTATGATCTTGTCCCACCGAGTTCCACAAAGTGTGTTAAATTGAAAAGGAATTTTATTTATTTATAAAGAGTACTTTTAAAATATATCATCTTAGAAGTTAATGAATTGAAATCGAAATTCAACCTTCAACGAACGAGAAACATTGTTCAGATGTGTCTTTACGACCAGCCACCAAGCTCTGTGTATTCTTTGCGCGAATTTAGACGTCTGGAAGGGACATTTATAATAATTTTTTTGCGCAAAGCGAATAAACGACCGCCGTGCAGTGAAAAATTCTGACCAGACAAAATTCTGCAGAATCCTGCAAGACAAGTTGCCCTAATAGATCTTTTCTTTCTTTTTTTTTTTTTCTGGCAACGCCGACGGGAAACGTTCTTTCGTTCCCACCAGATGATAAACGACGAATTTGACAATGTGAAAGGCGTATCCTCACCGTAGTTTCTCGGCGAGCCGATTCTTTGGAGACACTGATAAATCGTGGGGAACATGTCCGGGCAAACGTCGTCCTCTACGTCGATGATGAGCGGATGAATTTCAATTTCGTCGAAAAAGTTCAACGGCGTATTATCCTCGGTGTTCCTCTTTCTGAGGGAGAGAAAAAAAAAACAAAGAAAAATGACGATGAAAAAGCTACAATTTGAAAATTTGACTTTTATTGCTCTGAGGGAAAAAAAAATTGGAAATTACGGATCCTCCAGTGCAATAATAATTCCCGATAATTCTCGCGAAAATAATCATCGAAATTTTCTGGTTTAATTACGACACCTGTCGCGCGATTTGAAAACATTTTTTTCTTTTTTGCGTCGTCGCAAAATATGGTACGCGACGTGATGATGCGTTTCGAACAGAGGTAGTAAATTTCCGTTTCGATGATTAATGTTTCCGATCACTTTGGGAGAAATTTCTTCGTTCTCATTAAATAAAAGACGAGTCAAAACAATTTGTAAAAATTGACATTCCTCCTCCCTTTTTTTTTCTTTTTTAATATATACATATAAATTCTAATAATAATAATTCTTATAATTTCTTTAATAATTCTAATAACAATTCTTTTTTAATATATATACGTATATAATTTCTGCTTCCGTGAAATTCTATGATCACAGCATAATCTATCGCATATGATTATCTCACAAACCACTCGTCCGTTAATTACATTCCGTCCATTCAATTCTTTGAATTTTGCAAAAACAGATGGCATTTTAATTCCGTCGCGGGTCTCGAGTTCGATTAACCTCCGTGTTAACTCCGTGATCTTGCATTATCGACGAGTAATTATTTGAACGATCGTGTTCGCGTACCTGTACTCCCTCAAACGGCGCATCATGTGTTCCTCCGTGTAATGGGTGCCCTGAATCTCTTTCTCGGGTCGTTGGATAATCCTTTCTTTCAGAAACTCGTCGCTAGCTTCCAACGACACCACCAACTCGGGCATGATCGACTCCGTTTCCATCTCGGCTTCTTCGTCCTCGAGTTCCTCGTCGAGTTCGGTCACATTTTCCCCGACGAACAATGCTTTCGCTTGTTCCAACGTCTTCGGATGGCCGTCCATGACGTAGCCTTGGTTCGAGCATTCCTTCGAGCGTAACTTCCTGAGGAACAATCTACGGAGAGGATTACATCATCCATTATTCCGCGATAATAACAGTAAAGCGGATCGATCGTAATTATAGCATTATAAACCTCTTAGCTCAACGACTATTGCCGGCCTGTAGTGCAGACTTTTATGCATTTTCAAACACTCCAGAACAAGTGAATGAGATGTTTAATAAAATTATTTGAAGTACTTGGATAATAGAATGCTAAAATAGATATTTGTCTCCTCTATTAAGTATTATGATAAATATATTTCGTATATTTTCGCGTGCGTCGTTGCACTTTCAATTTTTCCATAAATGTCAATTACTACGAATGATCTAACTTTATTGGGAATACGTTTCTTAGTCGATTATCGTTTAAAACCGCGTTGGCTACACGTGTTTGGGACTTGGCGCGAAATGCGAGAAATGTCTCTGATCAGGCCGCTCGAATCTTTTGTGAGGTGGGGAAAGAGTTCAGTCGGTAGAACCAGACTCTTAATCTGAGGGTTCAAGGGTTCAAGCCGCCCCTGTTCGGGCGAAAAAAAAATCATCCACCTCCTGGAGACATTGTCCTGTAGGACAACAGCACGGAGAGCTCTGTGTGTATAAAAAGGTCTGGGAGCTCTCGCAACGTGCGAAGGACGACCATCGTCGAGGTTTTAGTCGGTAAAAATCTGACACTACCTGGGTCTTCCCTTAAAAAACTCAGATGTCTTGTAAAGATTTCTTCCACGTAAAAAAAAAAAAAAAGGTTAGGAATTCACAAAAGCTGTAAAATTTTCCACTTCAAAAATTCTTTTCCAACGAACAACTGCTTGTCCCGAATTATTTTATAAGGTTAGGAATTCATAAAAGCTGTGGAATACGAATTTTTCACTTGAAAATTCTTTTCCAACGAACAACTCTATCTCATTATTTTAAGTTAGGAATTATAAAAGCTGGAATTTTCACTTCAAAATTCTTTTCCAACGAACAACTGCTTGTCCCGAATTATTTTATAAGGTTAGGAATTCATAAAAGCTGTGGAATACGAATTTTTCACTTGAAAATTCTTTTCCAACGAACAACTGCTAGTCTCGACTTATTTTGTAAGGTTAGGAATTCATAAAAGCTGTGGAATACGAATTTGTTACTTGAAAATTCTTTTCGAACGAACAACTGCTGATCTCGACTTATTTTGTAAGGTTAGAAATTCATAGGTCCCGAAGCTCTCCCAACGTGCGAAGAACGACCATCGTGAAGGTTTTAATCGGTAAAAATTCGACACACTACTTGGATCTTCCCTTAAAAGATTCGGGTGTCTTGTGAAGATTTCCTCCACGTAAAAATAAAAAAAAAAAAAATCGATTATGGTGTAGACGCGCAAGAGTCAAGAGAACAAGAGATAATTCATGGCTGACGCGAGCTCGTTAACCAAAAAAGAATATTTCATCGTAACCTTGATCGGGAAAGAGAATTGCACCGCGCTCTCGAAGAGAGACAGGCGTGATCATTTTTAGTTGGAATTGCATATTTTTCGTAGAAAATGTATCATCAAGTATATACCGTAATTCATTTTGTTCTACGTGTTTTGCTTCGAATATGATGTTCCTCTCTTTGGAGTACCGCGATATCATCCGATATCTTTCATATTCTTGTTACGTCAAATCTAGGACGCAACGTCGAATGAAATCAAATAACAAAATGAAAAATAAAATCAGAAACACGCTTGATGTTGGTACAACGTGAACCAATAAGGTACCTCTTTCCTTTCTGTTTTTAAAACGAACGTGTGGTAGAAAGCCGCAAGAGTAACAAGATTGCAAGGTAAAGAATCACCTACGTATTTTTCGCGTTTGAAGATGTGACACTGAACAATCGAAACGCGTAGAACGTAATATAGATAAATCGACGACGATTGTTCCACGCACGAAAGATCCGTCTCCTGTTTTTTCTTTTTTTTTTTTCTTTTCAATCTGTTTTCCGCGGTTCGTCTTTTTACCCGAAACAATTCTCTCCCGAAAGGGTTGCGTCGGCACACAATTCACTGGTCAAACGTTCATCGCTCTTTCCTCTCAATTGTTGAAATTCTTCAGTCCGTTCCAAAGCGACTACAGTCTCTTCTCTAACATATTTCTTGCGACTGTCTGCGCGTCGCTCGAATTACGCCAGGCGCAAAAACTCCCCGACTGTTGTTGCTCAATTTCCAGTCCAATTAAACCCGTGTCCAGAGCCCGTCAGAGTACCGAAAAAAGGAAAAGAAAGGAAAAACAGAGAGAGAAAAGTTCTTAATAAAAAAAAGCTCGTTTATTTTAAAGCCGATCTTGCGCGCTGAGCACGTGGACTCACGCAGCCATTTGCCAGACCCAGTTCCTCGATTTCCAGACCTAGTTAAATCCGTACACGACAGAGGTAGAAAAAAAGAAGCAGCGCAAGTCTTGCTTGAAAAGCTTGACAAAGCCTTGACAGCCTTCCGTTCCCGTTACGCGGCTTCCGGTTGTATCGCAACGTCTCCGCAACGCGAGCCATCGTCAGCTCGCGAAACATTTCCGCTTATCGCTGTACAACGAGCTTTTAACTCCGAGAAATTAATGAAATTCGGCTTCCCTTTAACACATTGTTAACCGGCAATTTTATACCGAAGCTATCTCATGTCATCGGCTATTATAATCGATTATGAAAGTGGAACAATCTAAATGAACTTCAATATATTTTATTTATACCGAATGAATTTAAATAAAACTTTGTATATCTCTTACATATATTACATTTTATACATCTAATATATTTCAGTGATTTTTTTTTTTTTTTTTGAGTGATAAACTGCATAGCAATCACCTACGTACAATGGTAACAACATTTCATTTTTGCCGATTCGGAGGTTTAATGTCCTGTTCATAAACTATCTGTCTTCCGATAAACTATCAATATTCACATCGCTGCAATATATTTCATAATCACTCGGACGATCAGATGAAGCACGTAATTCATTGAAAAGCTATTCACCGTCATGGTTGAAATTTTTGTAACACTAAAGTTACGATAAAAATCTAGCTATTGATAAAAAATAATTTTCTTTTATAATAAAATGAACACTGTTGACCCTGTATTATCCCGAGTGTTAAAAATTAACCTACTGACTGCCAGGCAAATTTAGAGCGTCTTGCCCTGGGAGCCAAAATTTTATTCTAAAGAAAACATGAAATTTTCCAAAATATAATAATACTAAGTTACAGATTTAGTATTGAAATGGCATTTACAGTAATTTTTATTGAAAAATAAATATACAATTAATATATATAAAAATATTTAATATGTAATGACCGAAGTCTAAGTTATTATTTTTATAATAAAAAGTGAGATTAATTATGTTTTATACACTATATTAAATTTTTATTCATCCTTTCTAATAATTCCTAACTCAACCGGCAATAAAAATATTCCCTGACCAATTGTAATCAATCTAAATTTGTAGCGCAAACTACGTGATATCCCGTAGTTGGCAGTCAATAAGTTAATCTTGTCGGCGCTGCCAGCTTCTTTACGCATAAAAAAAACAATTACCAACCAGCTTAGTTTAGATTTTCGAGTTTTTTTTTCAATCGCGCGGTCTAACAGATCGCCATTTGGAAAAAGGAAGTCGTCGGACATATTGGTTCGTCGCGTCGACGCGGGGTCTCCATGTCTAGGGACTTTCCCCTAATTTCATAGTTACTTTTAATCTTGGAAGCACGAGCGTTCGGTTTAACCCATTGACTGCCAGGCGAATTTAGAGCGTCTTGCCCTGGGAGCCAAAATTTTATTCTAAAGAAAACATGAAATTTTCCAAAGTATAATAATACTAAGTTACAGATTTAGTATTAAAATGGCATTTACAGTAATTTTTATTGAAAAAAAAAACACTACGAGATAATTCGTAGTAGCTGGCGCCACTGAATAATTAATATGTTATGACCGAATAGTCTAGTAAAGTTATTATTTTTATAATAAAAAGTGATATTAATTATGTTTTATACACTATATTAAATTTTTATTCATCCTTTCTAATAATTCCTAATTCAACCGGCAATAAAAATATTCCCTGACCAATTGTAATCAATCTAAACTTGTAGCGCAAACTACGAGATATCCCGTAGTCGACAGTTTTGGTACATACGCTTACTACGAGATATCTCGCAGTTGGCAGTCAATGGGTTAAAATAGCCGGTGCAAACACGAGTTAACTAATGACCGGTCAACAATGTGTTAATACGCGTGACCTTGTTCCTTTTTTTCTTTTCCTTTTCATTATTACTTTTTTATTGCGTACACGCTCTCTACTCTCTCGCTGGCGTAAGCTTATTTATCGCGTCTCGCGTGAAGTTTATTAAGCCTCCTCGCCAGCCGCGTAATACCAATTGCGAGCATAGCCCGCGAAGATTGCCGCAGGCTGGTTATACCGAATGCGCTTTTAGCCTTTAGGCGTGTTGCTATTGGGTATGGGAAAATCGACACCTCTCTGTCGCGGCAAGCAATTACATTCGCTGATATACGCGCAGCATTATTGTGTCGCCGGCGTATATATTCGATATCCAATAACTCCTGGAAAATAGGAAGGCACGCGAGCTTTCTAATCTCGGAAATTCAGTTTGACGGATGACCAGTGGGAGGGGGAGCGCAATTTTAGCAGGTAAATCGAACAGGATGGATCGGATGAATTTGTTAGGAAATTGCATTTCCATGTGAGTCATTGCGATGTAAAGTGATCTCGAGAGCCATCTCGGAGAGAGAGTCGCTTCCGATAATTGCGCGATTTCGGGGTTCGAGACAATTCGAGTGCAACCTCGCCAAGTACGTACATTTAACTTCAGACCAAAGTCGATTAAAACTGAGCTAAATAGATTCTACTGCGCGATCCTATTATCTACACGATCCTACACGTGTTTCTGCGCACCGCTCTCTTCTCCACTCAACGACCAAATTCACACACTTTTCTTTCGCGATCTACATCCTCGTTGCCATTCATTCTCTTCCACTTTCTCACTCGTATTGATATTATATTATGTTATACTATTATCTCACCTTATTATTATATTGTGCCTTAATATATGTTATACTCCATCTGTCCGAAAATATGATATACATTTGAAAGAAAATCTTAGATTATCTAGAGTTTCGAAAGCAACTGGCAATGCTCATTATATTGGTATTGTTTACATTGATAGCTAAATAACCTAACATATTTGCACAGGCGTTGCTTTCGAGTTAAGTTGGAATTTGAAGACCAAAAATTAGTTTTCTTTAAGAAAAATAAAATAGTCACCGCTGTAATATCAAAATGGAAAATTTTAACCCGAATAACGTGAATTTACAAAGAAGAGATGCCAAATCGAAGCAATTGATTAATGAACAACGTCATGGTATCTTGCAACACCTCATATAAATAAGGTAGAACTTCGTCGTGAGGGTTGATTAGCTGTAAAGTATATATATGTTCAGAAGAAGCGTTCAATAAGGCTAAGTCTCACTTTAACTAAATTTCGATTACAAATAAAATTATTTATATTTAGTTATATTGTGATAATAAAATGAATTTAATATTTCTTTTATATTTTCGAACAAAAAAATATTAAAATCTATACCATATTTTCGGACAGAGGGAGTATTATTTTGCAATGTATTGTACATAGCGTCTTAAGGTCACAAACTTGACCTGCGCTAGCAATAAGCATTTTAGCAGTCTTCCATGATCGATCAATTTTTACCGTGAATAAATGTTCCAAGAGAGTGCTCTGAAAAATCTACAAATTTTTGTCCCTAATATCTACACATTTTTGTCCCTCATAAATCATGCAACGTGATATCTTGGAATGGTGAAAGAAAATGTGGGGCAGATCGCGTTGAAACGACGAGGGTTCGCCACAAAGCACGTACATACGCCGTCGTATTTGTTTGAAAAGCATCCGGAGAAACAACGCGGCGTGCATCGTGCATAGAAACACGATTACAACGCATACATTGTCACTGCGATGACATTCTACATTTCAAAGGAACATCGCCAGACATTCTGCTCGAGTATCAGTCTGTCGTACTGAATTACTATAGAAATCGTAAGTAGCAATGTCTGTCGGTGAAATATAGGCCGAAATATCAGCGATATTTTGTGCACAACGTATTGAAGAAACTTCTTCGCACGCTGGACACTTGCTCCGTGAAAACACGCCTTTAGGACTATGCTGAACTATGGGTCAATAGCGTGGATCCCGTTAACACACATAATAACACGTGCACGGTGTTCACGTTGTTATTGTCCAACCTTTTTTTCTCGCAAATGCTAAGTGAAGCAGCAACAGTGGGAGAAATGAGTGGCCTCTCTGTTATTGATTATTATAACATCTCTGTTACATCTCTTATTGAAACGAGAAATAGAGAAAACGCAGCATAGATATTTATATGGAATATCGGTCTGCTTAAAATGAATAAAAAGTGAACAGCAGCGAATGGGTGCAAAAAAGAAAAGAAAAAAGAAAAAATTGCACAATATTGCGGGAAGACTAATAAACTTTTGTATTTCAAGCCCCTGGTAATAATAAAAAGCAAAAAGTATTTGAAACTTTGGTCCGGCTGAAGAACGACGATAAAATAACGATTTTATTTGCAGCGCGGGTAATTTCGAATAGTGGTGTTCCAATTTACCCTCACTTTGTAAAATAGAAAAAACAACGTAAATGAAATTATTCCCTCTTATAATCTGAGTTTATAAGATATTAGTTACTAGGAGATATTGTTAGCTAAGCGAAAATATCTAATTCGTTTTCTACGATAGAAACTTGAATCTATTGGAAATTTCACCTCTTTTCCACTGAAATTCCCTTATGATCAACTTTAAAAATATCACGCATTTTTCCATCCCATTTTGATAAATTCGTCACTAGATTGCGCGATATTTCTGCAAATTCACATTTTTACGAGCAGAGTTATGGAAAATGGAGCGCGGATGGAAAACCTTTTTTACGTACCAAATGTTCTAACAAACACTCCACTTTCACTGTTTTATGTATGTCCTATGTATTGTATTTATATTGCTCTTTTGCTGTCTGAAATTTCCCACGAGTGCACGAAGATCCACAGTCTGTCCGTCATTTGCGTAGAAAAATACTTGTCGATGATAACGCGTCGATATCGAATTAAAATGAAATTTCACAAAATCGAAATTTCTCGAAAGCATCTTCGTAGAGGTCGAACTCGCGGTTCGATCTACGACGCGATTGTCATGAGACACGCTAAATCGACAAATCGAATTGCGAATCGATCGCAGCGACAAGGGACGCGGCCTCTTGGATGCGTACTTGGCCTAACCTCCAATTCGTTTAGTATGTTATTTGCCAGTAAGTGCGGTAGCAAGTGCGCACGATCGTTACGTTTGGTGTACAATGTACATCAATTACACTCGCAACACCGTATCGTCGAAATTTCACTGTTACGGGCACGCACGCACGCACGCACGCACGCACGCACGCACACACACACACACGCGCGCGCGCGCTCGTTGCACGAAATCACGACAGTTGTTTGCGGATATTTGGATCGAAAGCATTCGAAACAAGAGCGTTTATCGAGTTGTTTCGCTAACTTGTTCAGGAGAGTGTCGTCGAGACGACCGTTGGTTCTTTGCATGTTCCGCTCTATTTCGTCCAACAGTTCCTGCATTTCTTCGACTCTGTCCTTTTCTACGTCCTCATCGACCTCCTCGTCGGCGTCCTCCAGCGTCCGCTCTGCTTCGCCCTGTTCTACCGGACGAGTCGCCGCGACTTCGATCTCCTTCGACTGTTCGAAACGTTAGAACATTTCCCCATGGTCAACGAAGGTGAAATAATACCTCCTTCATTTCGAAGTTAATCAACTAGACTATCAGGAGTGGCGAACTTCTTCCTCCGCGAGCTGCTCAATCGCGATCGGTCCGCCGATTTTCGCGCTAAAGGGGAATCAACAGACTGAGAGAGAGAGAGAGAGAGAGAGAGAGAAAGAGAGCTAAGTATGGCGAGGAAGAAATTGGATAAATCGAAATGACGAAATCGATTTAGTCAAACGCGATTGTGAGATCGATGCAGTGGAGGAGATAGATCTTTTAAATCGTTATCGATGAATAAAATAGACCAGCTGTCAGTTCGCCATCCCTGGACTAGATACAGTTACTCGCATTAATATTTAAACTGTTACAAAATCGCACGACGATAGACCTCGTGCTCGTTTTGAAGCTTGAAGTACTCTGCTTTCAAAGTAGAGCCATTTATTTTACTTCAAGATCACGTAGTAGGCGAGAAAACGAAGGCACTTCTCTTCTGAGATACGTTGTAAATTGCCACGACATGTGAAAACATTGAAAAATTATTTTTGCGTGTAGAAACATGTATTTATGATATGTAAAAACATTGGAAAATTCTTCTTGCGATTAAACTCCATAATGTATTTGAAGATTAAAGCCTATGCAATGATCTCTTGAAACTTGATGTACTGATTTTTCTTTTTCCTTTCTTTTTCTTTACCATTTTATTAAACTTTGAATATTAGGCTTAGGCAGCGCAATCGTATTCGTTTTGATGCTTAAAATTCGACGAAATGACGAATAAAAATCGTACGTCAGGTTTCAGGGGTTCATTCTGAACTGAAAGCTTTACTCTTCATTGTAGATTCAGTTGCGAAACAATTTTTACACTCTATATAACAATTTATAGTATTTTCTAGAAGAATAGAATCTCTCGTCTTTCACTTTCCTTACGTGATGCAAAAATATTACAGTTATATCTTATGTAAAAAAAAATAGAAGCTTTATGCTTCAGAACGAACTACGATCCTATTTTAATATTCAGTGGTCGCGTTTTAATCTACTTATCGAATTGACAAATTCTTTTCCTCAGCTAAAGCTAATTCGATTTCGAACATGGAACAGGCAATCTGTGCTAACCAAACTGTCGATCGTATCCGCGATCAACGATTTCACGTGAATATAGTGAACGTCGTAATGATCGGCGAGGTAACGAGCGACTCTTGTCTTCCCAGAGGCTGGTGGACCCAAGATTATTATTCTTATGGGATTCAAATTTCGCGCCGTTTTATATTCCTTGACAATTGCGTCGATATTGTCGGCAAAGGGTGAATCAAAATGCCAGGATATCCTATCTACAATGTACACGGGATCAATTATTAGATTCATCGTCGTCAGGTCGTACATTCGTTGCGTGACATCCGGCAGTAAGAAAGCTTCCTCCTGCTCGATCCTTTTCACCTTGCCGGTAGTTAGCGCTCTGCTGATTCTCTGCGAAACAAGTTCGTGTCGATGATGTATCGCTGCAAAAATACACGCTGCACCGCTTTTATCCACCTTTGTATGTATTAAGCGAAGTGTAAGAGAAACATTGAACACCACGATGAGAGAACAACATGAAGTTGTAGAAGACTGTTACTCTAAGAGATTTAGAATACGATAATCAATATTTCGATTTTGGCGTAAAAATTTCTCTTCACTGACGGTAGAGTCTAGGAAGGAAGAGAAATCGAAAGAACGAAAGAAGTCGAGGTGATTTGAATAAACATATATATATTCCAATCTTTATATATATATATTTATTTATATATATTTATATATATTTATTATATTTATATATATTATATATTTATATATATTTATATATATATGTAAAGATTGGAATATATATATATGTTTATTAAAAAATATATATATATATTATAATATATATTTACTATATTATATTATTATATTTATATATTATAATATATATATAATTTATATATATATATATTCAAAATTCGAAAATTAGCTCGATTCTTTTAATGTACAAATTATTTTTGACGTTAACTTGTTCTCTGCAGAAGTTGTTCAGACGATGGTGCTGCTCAAACCAATTGCTGAGCAGAACCAATCTGTAACAAGATATTCTAAGACATATTCATTCTAAGATCATCTGTTACCTGTTGACGCGTTGAACTCTCCAACTATCCGTCATTTCACCTCGCACACGATTGCGCGATAGACTACTAGTTTAAAATCTCTTTAAAAACTCTTTCTGTCTTTTTCTTTCCTTTCCTTCCCTGTGATTTCTTTTTTTTTAATTTAAAAATATTGTAATTTTCCCAGACAAAATTAAAAACGTTAATACTACTAATTAATTTCCCTTCCAATTCTCTTAGTTGGTTATTGTTGATTAACCAACTAGCACACATGCAGAAAGCAAAGACATGATCGTTCTTGCAATATCAAGAAAAGAAGTTCCCTTAATAAAAGAACTTTCAGAAATGAAACAGATGAAAGTGGAAATAACCTGATATTAAACTAGATAAAAGAGAATTTGTAGAAATCAAGTTGACATGGTGGAACGGGCGAAATATAAATCGTAAATCGAGTACACGCGGCGAAATATTTTTCGTCGCAATACCTTGACAATAGTGCTCTGCGAGGTTGGTTCCTGTTCTGCAGCTACGATATACCACAATGGAGGCCAATTTTGCAACACGTCCAACACCACGCTGTATATCGACATAAAACGTACGATTAATATTTCTATATTAATATTTCTCCCTCTTTTTAAATATACTCTTTGGAAAAACCGAAAAACGAGTTTAATGATTCGATCAGGAATACATTAAAGCGATTTATGTAGTGAAGAGCAAAATTTTACCAATGACAAATTGTCGATAAGTTAAATTAATTTAACTTCGTAAAAAGAGATAATATAATGATCTAGTTGGCCTAATTTTTTGTAAAAATTGTAAAAATTCAAACATGCGTAAGAACATTGAAAAGTGTTTTTCGTAACTAGATCTATTATCATTTTGAAGACAGAAATTTCTCCTAGAAGACAAATGATTCCTTAAAATTTACTCGATTTTTTTTCAATATTTTGTTGAACAGAACGATAAAAATTGAACGATAAAAATTCCAAGAAATACCAACATTCTGTTATTTAATCCTGATGTTCGAGGTTAAATAAAACGGTAAAAAAAAAGACACATACAGCGAATTTTAAAAAGTCACTATAAACAGAAAATTTAAATCTTCGAGATCACGGTGGATTTAGTAAAACTTAGGTAAAAGTTTAATGTTTTTATACGGATGTTTTAATATTCTATTTCATTTTTTAAAACGTTTTTCTATAATTTAAAGAAAGAAATATCTGCAAAATCGTGGACTTTCGGAAAAAATAAAAGCTTCAAATAGATCATTGAAGTAGAATAGCTTCGCATTTTGATCTTTATATGATCCTCTCTTTGCGAAGTTATATCAGTTTGAATTGTCAACAATTTTTCGTCCACGTCACATACACACAGTTATCCTTTTTTTACCTGTAGCAAGGCAATTTAATAAATTCTAGCAAACGTCGCGAATTTAATAAACTTAATTAAATTCGAATTGAGACTAAAACTATTTCATCATTTGAAATCACGTACAAGTAATTTTTACGCTCACTTGGACAAGTCGCGAACATGCAGCAATGGAATTTTGTTATCTCCCTTGCCGATAACGGGCAGAAACGGAGCGTTCTGCCACGCCATCTTGAACAAATGATGCAGAGGGTCCTGTTCGTCGCCGTAAGTCACTCCGCAACAGATTACCAATGTCTTCAGTTTGTTTCTCAGTTTGATCTTCTTCTTCGCGATCACCACGTCCTTTTCGCACTGAACGTGCCGTTTGAAATTTGGGTGAGGCTTCCTCTTTCGGTAGTCCTGCTCCGTGAACGGTAACTCCGACTCATCTGGACTAAATGGCTTCGTGCTGGCCCAGGTCATCAAAGTGGATATCAGAACAAAGTATCGTACCTCGTCGTTACGTTTAAAGGCCTTCGGCGATATTTGCTCCATCTTCTCCAGTTGCTGAACGATGGCTAAAAGGAAACAGACGAAACGAAAAGTCGAGAACTTTAATGACTTTTTGTAAGGGATGTGCAGGAAGTTTGCCAGGACGTGCTGGCAGAATGTTGAAGGTGAAATTGTGGTAAAAAGAGGGAGCAGTCCGTGAAAGTCCGTATTGATTTTAAGTAATAATAAAATCTCGAAGTAATTTCACAATGCTGAAATTATATTAGTTGTTACGTTGCACACGTTTTCAAATAGTTTTCCTTCTAGTCGTCGAAACATAATATCTCGTTAACTGTTAACTTTGAAGTCGACTAGAAGGGTCGAGAGGAAAACACCTGCCCACGAAGAAATCTATTAAGAACACTCGCCCTGTGCTTCTAAAAATATCTGTGTAAAAACCTTTGCCACTTCCACCACGTGATCCAGATCGTGTGACTTCACTGAAATCATTGTAGCTTAAACTGTTGGATCCTTCGCCACGCCCGTTTTTCAACACCGAAGACCCGACCTTTACCGAAACAGCCCTTTCAACCTCACAGCGTAAACGCGACAGAGTTTATGCGCCCTGAATCCACCGTCATCATCGCGTTCACGCATTACGATATTACCTATACATATCCACCGGCGCACAGACTCAATAAAAAGAACATCATCCCAGATATATAATGACGAGAAACAGGAGCGAGTTCAAGGATAAAACCTCCGTCAACGCGAAGCGATCGCATCGCGGCGAAGTATCTACTTCGCTTTCAACGCGGCGTCCTTCAAGGACACGCACACGCCTCCTCTCTCTCTCTCCTTTCGCCTCCTCTTTGTTTTTAAAAAGAAATTGCAACCCTCCCTTCTCTCTACCTCTTTCTCTTCAAGCTCTTCGTTTATCTCCAGGGGGAATCTTTTTTTTTTTTCTCCAAGCACGAGATCCTCGCCACATAATTATCCAGGCAAATATACCCGTAGTCGCGGATTGCAGGATTTTAAATCAGATCGGAAGGGCGAAGAGAGGCACGAATTGAAATTTCCTCGAGGAAATTGTATCGGCTCGCTGGTTACGAGCTGGGCGGAGATTCCACGCGGCTGATTGTTGCTCGTTTGCCGATCGACAGTTCGATACCGATTAAATCGTAGAATCGAACCGAAGCCGTTTCTCGCCAGAGTGTGGTACTAACATTTCAGTGCCCATCGAGCCTCCTCGACCTGGCTTTGATCCTCCGTGATGTCGTATATCACGATGCCGCACTTCATCAGCTCCTGCAGCAGAGCATCCTGATTGCGCGCGTCTTTTATGATAACGTCCTCTGGCGCGGAGCGCTGAAAGAACGCGAAAGCCCGATATGTAATAAGAGTAGCCGATCACTGTTAACCCTTTAACACTAAACGTACCGGCATTTTACATATACCTATCTTACCATAAGGGGTCATTTGACTTATGAATGAACGTTAATTTTTTTAGAAAGAAATTCTTAATTTATTAGGAAATAATAATTCGCAACGTGACTTCTGATTGATAATAAAATAATCAAACATATATATTTTTATTTAAATAAAAAAAATAATCAATTAATTGCACTTTCTACATATGACTGGAGTTTCTTCTTCATACATTTGTCCGCAGACAAATCTTTTGCAAATTATGCAAGTTCGAGTGGTTTTATTATCCGTGCACAATCTTATTTGACAAAATCCTTTGGTGTTTCCTTTGAAAATTTCTTAATTTCATTTACGGTGTTTACGGTATTTACGTGGAGCTTAACGTTTCACTTTTTGAAAATTATTCGACAAAAATTCAAAGATGCGGAGAAAAGAATTGGAATTGTTCATCAGTTCATGAAAAGAAGTAAAGAAATCAAATATTTCAATTGAAATTAAAACGACCAGAGATAAATTTAATTTGTTTTTGTATCGATTGCGTCAATTTCCCTTACTTTCAAGGGCAGATTTCCTTTGATCGTTCTGTTGCCTTGAAATAATCTAAGATGTGCAAAAATTACAATATATATATAATTTTGTTTCCCTAAATTTTACAATAATAAACAGCAAAAGCGAATTGTTTTCTATATAACGAGTATACTCGGCAACCTCTTAAAGGGTTAAAACTCTTAAATGGTTAAAGAAACTCGAGAGAGAAAACGTCTGCTACGAACTGAACGAGAAAATATTGAATTCGCACGAGCAAAACGCGTAGAAATGGTATGAAAATTTAGTTTCAACTTTTGTTCACCGCGCGCGTTCAAACCCATAGAAGCACTTCTACGGCATAGAAAAGTAAATGTACCGAGGAAAATTTCAGATCTTCGGAAATAGTCAAGTGTCGCGAATCGTGAGAGAAAATCAATCGAGCGTTAATCGCGCTAAAAGGGTGTAGTTTACCTCTGGGTCCGAGATCGTCCCGATCACTTCGTACTTTTTCGGCGAGTCCGCTAAATCTTTCAACTCTACGGGATCCTCCTTCTGTCTCGACGTTTCTTCGTCCACTAGCTCCTCCTCGTCCACCTCTTCTTCGCCCTCTTTCCCCAAATCTACCCCTTGTGGATCAACGTACACGCGATCCGACAAGAGCTGAAAGAGAGGAGCTTGATTGATGCTTGGAAAGAAAGCTGCTGTTTAGTTGTACTCGAGTCGACACACATGGTATTACTCAGTCGAAAGTATGATACGCTGAAGGAAAGTTCCTTTACACATTTTTCTCAATCTAATCGACGGGAAGAAATATCTTTTATTCAGCGCGTACAGTAATACCTCGGTTAACGAGGATCAAGATACGTTCTTAGAAGACAAAAGTCGTTTTAGCTCGTAAAATAGGAACATAAAGGAACACGTGAAGAAGTATTACTTCAATTTTACTCTAATTTTTACTTGTAAGACACGTACGTACAAAGAAAGGAAAAGAAAGGAAGAGAAGGAATTCATTTTCGCGTTGTCGAAGATTATTTATCTTTCGCTAATGATCATATCATTACATCGCATTATACACATCATTATACACAGCATTATATCGAATGTTCGTGGAATATTTCGTAGCCTTCATAGAGTTCGAGGAAGAAGCAAATTAATTGAGACGATAGCGCCCAACGAGATCATTACTGTACGCTCAATCTCAATTTTATTGCTTTGGTAATAAATTGCGAAGGAAGTTTTAACCGCTTCGGTAATACGTGTTAATAGTTTGTAGTAATCTAACAGAATATGAGAACCATTTGTTCACCCGCATCAAATTTTCACACGAACGATCGGTGCACGCAATAAACTTCTAAAGCTTAGGATTCGTCAACTTTCAACTTTCACGATGCATGAAACCGAAGCTTCGTGAAAAAAGACGCAGCTCTAACTTTTCTTTTTTTTTCCTACAAATCGTTTCCCTGTTTCATGACCTATATATATATATATATATCGATAGATTTCAGTTTCTAAGAAAGAGTTCTCGACTCCATCGCGCCGACAGAAAGAAGCCTTGCATCCGGAAGAAGTGACTGACTTCCGCTTGAAACGAGCGTGGCTGGCACAGAATCGTCGACTAAATTTAATTGGTCAAAGGGCCGTTTAATTAACGTCGTTCGTCTCTGAAATGACCTTTCCCCTGATCGTTAATCAGCCATTGTTTTCGGCGCGGGATATTCAATTTTTTTTTTTTTTTCGTTTCTTTCGCTCGCGACTCCTTGGCGGCTGGCCAATCGGACGAGAAATCTAATTAATATCACGACCAAAGCGAATCAAACGGGTACAACAGTCCGGTTTATTGATTGTCGGCTTTAAAAGGAGCGCGTAATTTACTCTACGAAATGCAATTCGCGTTTTAAATGAAATTGTACGAGCGTGCGCGCATGTTACAATTAAGCATGTTATGAAAGCCTCGTGTGCTTCCACGTTTTTTGCTAAATTAATTGAACGGGAATGTGGCTATTTTTTTCTCTTTTTTTTTCTTTTCTTTCTCGTTACTGCCTACATTAATGAATAATTGTCGTAGATTCTGATGCGATCTATGCGCATAGGATAATTGATTGGTTTTATTTTTAGTTGGGAACGTGGGACGATCTTGTTCAGCGTGTGTGGAATTACAGCCATTTTAATGTGGATAATAGCTTCGTTACGGAGCATCACCTACTATCTATATTGACGATTTTTATGTTTCCATTGCTCTTGCGATGAATGCGATGAATGAGAACGCGAGAACGTGAGAATGTAATTGTCCATTATTCGATTTGTAACAGGAACGATCAACTCTTTTCTAACGGATTTCGGCACGAATACTTTTAGAAAATCGAGAGAAAGTGAAAACGGTCGAGTGTCGTCTCAACTTTGCTGTTGTGAACGAACAGTCGATTGAAAATTCATCTACCATTCACGCGACGCGTAGCTTCACGGCAACGTGTATAACGTTTCATGAATAATCCATTCGTTCGTAGATCGATAGCGATCGCAACTACGTAACTTCTGCAAATCGTCGTTAAAATATTAACAAACTTCCCAACATCCTATGACTTTTACGTTGGTAATTGAAAACTATCCTCGAGCGAAATAGCGAAACAAATATTAAACAAAATTTTATATAATTTCATTAAAATACACAATTTAACGCATAATTTATCTAGAATGATCCACAACTTCTTTAGGTGAATTAATTTAAGTGTCGAAAAGAAACTAAGAATTTTATACTCCATCCAGAATAATTCACAATTTTTTACAAGTAAATTGAAATTTAAATACTAAAAGATGAAATCGTGCCTATCGTCACACACGTGCGTGTGAATATGATACAAATTTTCAAACGAAAATATTCTTCGCCGGTTCGCCTATACTTGGATATACCTAATTTTAATTGAAAATTCAACAGTAATACAGCTCATTCCTATGAATTTTGAAATCAGCTTGGAATTCCTCCAACCTTTTGATCAAAGTTTAAACCGCGGACGATTCACCGCAAGATTCTGTTCAATAGTTTACGATCCTCTGGAATATTCACGCGCCAAGTGGAAAAGGTGTTCAAGGGGGTAAATTGCGGACGAACATTTCGCAGCTAGAATCCTCGTTCAAGGTTATGCGTATTAATTATACCGCATCCGTCCATGTTACGTCGCACCGTTGCCTCCACGGCAACCAAGGGAATCACATGCATCCTTCGCCTAATTGCCCATTCGTCGCGGTGAGAAAGTAAGTTCGCGGTTTGATGTTGCCGGTGACGATCGATCAACGGGAACGCAAATTCGCCGGGCACGCAATTTGCCAGCAATTTGCAGCCACCTATCCGATAAGGAGGCAGCAACGTTGCACTCGGTCGTTAAAAAAAGATTCTACCTGGAGGATGTTTAAAGAGGATGTGCCAGAACTAATTCGAAATCGATACCACGGGGACGTGCATGTGGGATGCGCTGGCAATGAAACACCGATACCCTAACCTGCCTTCTTTCAAATCTTCGCGTTGTTAACAGAATTTTTTTTTTTTTTTTTGTTGACAGAAAAATTCAAAGATCGTTGAATTCGTTTTGTCGTTGCTCAAGCTGTGGTGTTCCTCCAGCTTATTTCTGTATATTACAGTGATAATGATAATTGGAGAAATTTCGTGACCAGCGAGATTAACACGTTGACTGCCACGGTATTTTTCAGGATCCCGGTCTAAGAAGCCAATTCAATTTAATCATATTATATTAATAAAAACTCCTATTAGTACATAATAATTTTTTTTTTTTTTTTGAAAAAAAAAACATCTTGCGAATTATCTCGTAGTTGGCTTATGTAAAGAAAGACTATTAGATGGCCTAAAAAGGTTGCATTACATATTTTATATATATATATACACACACAATGCGCACAAACATTTTCATAAAGCAACTTCTTCTAAAATAAAACTTATAAAAATTTAGACTCAAAGAAAATTTGAATGCAAGAGTCTCATTATTTACAGAGTATCCGAATCTGTCAAGAGAAGCCAGTCCTTTGCGTGGAAGATTGTTTGAAAAATTATCACAAATAAAAATATTCTTTTGCTCGTTGATTTTGAATAAACTTTGTATTACTATATTTTCTACTCATTTATTAATAAATTTTCTGTTCATGTAAGCCAATAATGATTTTTGTTCTCTTCCATGAGGCTATCATATTTGCACTGATAGACTGCGAATTTCAGCGTAGCTGAAAAAAATATGGCAAGTAAACAAACTCGTAGTTGGCAGTCAACGTGTTAAGCGAAGAATCATTCGTTCACGCGCATGTCATCTATAATTCATATATCGCGAAACTATATGTATGGCATCAGTTTTTATGGAATTTTGTATTTTCATATTTTTTTATTTTTTTGTTTTTTTTTTCTTTTTGATCGGAAATTTCTTAGAAATCACTTTCAGACGAGGAGTCTGAGAATCTAACCTCAATTTCGCATCGCGATCATTTCATTGAAAATCCGTGGCAACGTGAAACATTCGATAAGAATGTCGCACGTCTGACAATAACTTGATACTCACATCGACCAATTTTCTGCCGTGATAGCTGTCAACATGATTGATAAACACGCGCCACGGTTTGAAACTGGGCTCGACAGATTCCTCTCTCGCTGGCTCGTTTTTGGATCTTCCGGTTGTTTCTACGTCATTTCTCCGTGATAAATTGGCAACGTCTTCCTCGTCGGCTGCGCGTGACATCGTAGCCTTCCTCCTCATCTCTGTCGCTATCGTTTCCCCAGCGAACGAGAATGTATCAAGTTCACGTTTCAATCTCAAATGGCTCGATCACGCGAGCGACTTCGTGTCGTTGAACGATGAATTTCAGTTCGTCCAGAGCGTTGGAAAAGTATTGTACCATACCTCGTTCAGAACATCTGCGCATTGTAAACGATCTTATCGGATATACTTTATACCCAACTTCGACAAAATTCCATCCGCCGTATTTAATATTTTGCACGACGTTCTGAAATTATCCTTCTGAAGGATAATATTTGTAAAATTCTTTATCTGTCGTTTAACAGACAGTCCGATTATCGCGATCCAGATAAGACGGAATATGATGGATATTTATTACTTTTTACGATCAATATATAGCCATTATGATATAAATTACAACAAATAGGAAGCAGCGAGTATGTGAAATATAATTGCTTCTTGTCACTGCACATTGACGATTAATTTCATTCCTAACGATTTTACCTTCCCTCTCCCCCGTCGTGTGATATATCATCCGCCGCCATTTACAAAGACTTGTTATTCATTCAACAGCTCGCTATATATCCACGTCGCGTTACAAAGGCAACTGAATTAAATTATACCGCACTTTATGAATTTTCGCGCACAATAATTAATATCCAACTTTTGCTGCGCCGTAAATTGCTTTTCTCAATTAAGCCGCGCTTACCAAACTAATACTCGACAATTAAATCCTTTAAACGGTCTCAAGGTGACCGGAGTAAAATGAAAAACCAGACACGAGACACGAAATACTATGAGAAAAAAGATCCATCTCTCGTTTTCTGAATCAATTCCGGATCATATCGGATCAAGCCGAATTACTTGAAGTCCTGTCTAACGTTTTATCATCGTGCTTCAAGATGGAAATATTTCAGAAAAAAATTGCAGCGACATCTATTCCAACGGAATCTAGTTCTCAACCGTCTCGTCGTAGAGTTTCATTTTAGATAAGTTTACGGCGCCAACTTTGTAAAACTTCGTAAATAAGAAATCACGTGAGAAATCAATATTTTAACAAAAATTACGAAGGAGATGTTTGTAAATAATTGCCAAGGATACATAACAAATTGGCGAATATATAAATAGTAATTGAAAAAGAATTGTCATACATTCTAATGTCTACAGTCAAAAGTCTAAAGTTCACAATCTATAGTTATTAACAGTGTATAAATAATTAATTATAATTTTATTGTTCGTTTAAATATTGTTGATTAATAGTTATTAAAAATATTAATAATAAAGTATACTTGTAGTACGGTGATTTTATTATTTACCGATCATCGTACCTAGAAAATCATGACGGACAGAGGATAAAATGTACAATAGATCGGAAACTCGACGATCAAATTGCGAATGATGCAAATTTCAAACGATGTAAACGAAACGTGACAGTTGAGCTAACCTGTTGGAAATTACGGTGCGCATTAGAAAGGTGGTGAGGGTCAAGGTCGCGGATATTTCGTCACGGCGCGGCGCAGCGTGATCAGTGCGCCACGCAGACATGGTCACGAAAATCAATCGCGAGCAGCCGATTCAAGCGCTGCGAGCCGCGCTTCATGCTTTTTCGGCCAATTCACTAAAATCGTCTCGTGTTACGAATTTGTTTCATTCTCGTTTTCCCCGATATCATGCAGAGTTTGCATCGTAGGTACAAAATTTCACATCGAAAAAAGTACTTTCACTTCGACGCGCACGCGCGGACAACCGTAATAGGAAAAATTTCGAAATTGAAGACGGATTTGCCCGACAACTGCTTCTGAGAATTCGAACGAATAACAGAATTCTAATCTATCAGAGGTCCTTCGCGGATTTTTATGAGATTTTTTACGTGAAAACACACGTTGTCGGAACTATTATTCTAAAACGACGTTCGTTTGTACCTTTACCATAATTTGTCACCATAGTTTGTTACGCTTTAGTTTTTGAGATACTTGTAAACATGTGTTTTGTGCCTTTTAACAGGCAAATTTCACCGATTTAAAAATCCGCAATATTCGTTCATAGATTTGCGTATATTCGTTGCATCAAGCGACACTTGAATCTCATCAAAAATATATTTTTGATGAATCGATATTTGAGTTTGAGTTAGATCAGTCTTCTGCCGAAATAAATTTCTTATACTTGATTTGTGACAAATTAATAATGGTATAAATGCCGCGATTGAGGTATTGCGAGGAACATCATGTCACGCGGTTACGTCGTGGAATTTTTATTTCGACGGAAATATGCACACATTTTTCCAATTCTCATTAATAAGATTCAAAAACCAAGTTTCATAGTATAGTTTTTATACATGAGATTTTATTAAACACCTCTAATACAGTTCTAATCTAATCCAGAATTAACGTAGACTGTTAGCTTAAAAAAAAAAGAAATATTTTTGAGGACAACTCGGAGTTCAAAGCAGAGTGGTGGTAATATATATATATATAGAAAAAAATTGCTTAGAATGACGACTTTGACAACATATTTCAAGCTCGTCGAAATCTGCGAGGAATCACTAACGTAAATAGTTTCCCTTCTTTTCATAGAATATAAAAGAAGCGTATTACGCCTACTTTATTTGGTCATTCATATCGAAACAATCTGTGGTGTTCCGCTTAATTGGAGCCAGAAGCAGAAGCTGAAAATTTGCGCGTCACCATAATACAACGTGTGTGTGTGTGTGTGTGTGTGTGTGTGTGTGTGTGTGCGTGCGCGCGCGCGCGCGCGTGTTACGCATGGTTCAACCTGCGCAACCTTGCCATCCACGCAACCGGGATTCGAGGGTCAAGGTTGGCATGTAATCCACGCGGAAGATGTAAAAAGAAAGAAAAAAAAATCCAGTACAATCGATAACTGAACGACGCGGCGGGGAAATTTACAAACTGGCAAGTAGACCCAGGTAATCGCGAGGCAATTTGAAATATTCGAAAGTTCAGCGCATTATTCGGGCATTTAATGACTTCCGGGATTCGATGTTTCCAGCACTGTGCAACGATATTTCAACTCGGTATTTTCCAACGCTGAATATCCAACTTCATTAAAATAACCCTATCCCAGGGAAATTATACGCTGTAAATTTTTTAATCTCCTCCTCTCTCTCTCTCTCTCTCTCCGATGTGCTGGCTATAAATTTAAAGTAAAAAAGATATAACGTAACATCCCGTGGAAGAAAGAACGGCGAGGGATGTGTTTCATGGTTTGTCGCTCGCATTATACCGTTTCAGAGACTCGGCTTATTCACGCGTGAATAATGAAAATCGCGTATAAAGTTAATGACTTTCGTGCAGGCAACGTGTGCTTGTGTGGTAATTTTACAACAAAATTCCATTGAATTCGTCGTCGTCGTCGTCGCGAGAATTGAGTTTCTATCGATCCGAGTTCGAACCCGCTTCAGACCTGGTTACACAGAACTTGATACATTGCGCAACTTAATGGATTACGTAACGGCGGCAAAAGAGAGTAAAAAAATAGCTCGGAATTACTGAACTAGTTAGCACTTCCGTTGCGCATTCTCTCTGTTGTATACGTTCTCTGCGTCTTACCGATTCCGACGTTGAAATAGCTGCCCCGCCTACATCGCAGCCGTGAAAGTATTTCCCTCTCACCTGTTCGACGAAAATAAAAATAAAATATCCCGATACGCTTGTGATTATTAGAAGCGTATGCCTGTGCGCATCAAGATGGCAGACATGGGTCAGAAAATGGCCGCAGAAAGCTTCGTTGCGACTGAAAAAATACAAACTGGACCGTGTTGTCGGCGACAAAAGAGAATAAAAGGCAATAATGTCCACTTAAGCGTCCGTCGCTGTTCCCACCAATTCTTGGAATTGGGACCATCCCCAATCTACTCTACCCTCACACTATTTCACTGTGAGCTATGTGAAATATGCGATATATATATATATATATATATATATATATATATATATAAGATATATATATGATACTGATATTTCACGTATCAATCAAAGTTAGGTAAATTTTATATTAAATAACAAGTACATATCCAATTTATACACGTATTAACACGATTATAGAATCATACTATATGTATCGTTAATTTGATATCGATGAAAATGCAGAAGAACTTTTATTCAAGGTTTCCATTCGATCGTCGATAATTATCGACCGACAACTACTTTTATAGAAATTTCAGTAAGTTTTCGAGAAATTTACAATCAATCGATAATTATTGCTTTGTTATAATATACTTCTTTATTTAGTTCAAAAGTATGTGTGTACTAAATTTAAAATAGTTTAAATAAAATTTTAAAATGTTGAATTTCTTTACAATGAAATAATGTAGTGAATAGTGTTGGAATTCGGTATCGGTGTAACAATTTATCCGCTCTCTTCCTTTCGCAGAATACACCACCCTTCTTAAGTGTCCGCTTTCGATGTCAACTGTGGACGCTTAACTCCTTGAACTGCAATTCATTTTCAGGCAGCAATTTAATTTTCTTAGTTTTAAAAGGAGAAATTTGCGGTTTTGTTGCTCAAATAATTTGTTATTAGTAAAAATAATATTTGATTCATACATATAGAACATAATTAGTATCGAGGAATTCTTCAAGAATGTTTAACAAAAATATCACAGCCCTCGCTTATATTCGGGTTTATTTGAAAGTACCAATAAACTTCAAGCGTATGATACTTCTCAAAACACTCCGGAAGACGCAGTGAAATAAACACTAATTGCACTTCATTAGTATGTCGTGTCGTGCATTTACTTTACTGGCTGCATAGATTTATACAAATGACATTCAAACTGTTACTAGAAGCATGCAAACAAATGTATCAAAGCAATAGACTTACGTATACTTCTCTCATAAAAAGCTTCGACTGTCAATAATTTCTGGCGAGTGCAGCTCGTCATTTCAGTTCAAAGGGTTAAGAGAGCACTGCTGTATTAACACTTTACCGACCGGTAGCCTATTAATCGGCTAACTAACATATTTTAACACTTTACCGACCGGTAGCCTATTAATCGGCTAACTATTCGCCGCTAATATACGGTCGGTAAAGTGTTAAGAAGCGGATGAAAGCGTAAATTGGCCAGTTGTCATCAATCACTTTAGCGTGCACGCGGTGGCTATGCGCGATTCAAGTCCGTGACTTTGAAAACGAGTGAGAGCTGTAAATCGAATTTACGCCCGAACCTCTCGCGCGTTATCAGCTCCGTCACGCGATCATCGGCTGTTACCTTGCTCCTGTTATCGCCAAACAATAGACGCGACGAGACCTCGGCTGTTGGCGATTTTTTCTCGACCTTCGTGATGATCAATTTGTCACGATCCACGAGGAGAGCGAAGAGTAGTGTCAAGAGAAACTGTACATCTGTCGAAGATGAGTCTGAAGTTTTAACGAATGAGTTGAGTAAAAAATATTTGAAGAAATATATTTGAAGAAACAATATTTTATCTATGCTGTATAGATTCCCTTTAGATGATGTAATACAAAGTTACATCTTAATTATTCTGACAACTTTGAGCTCTAGCAGTAGTCTACTCAATCGGCCACACCTTTATTTCTCGCATTTCGTGCTTCCGCCGAATTTTAAGCTTGCACGCGTGTCTACGATCAATTCCTGTATATATTAACTCGACGAAAGAGACTTTCATACATCAAGGTTGAAGTATCGTTGGCCCGGATTATCCAGTGAAACAAAATGACTGTTCAATAAAACAAAAAGCCGGGGTCGCGTATCGGCTGAATCTAATCCGATCACTAGCTCCGTAATATCCTCGATTCCAAAAACAATATTTGTACGATGGCTGTAAGCGTTACTTTCACGATGCTATGAAATCAATATTTTACTTCGAAATGTATCGATTGCCTGTATATATGATTTACGAGTAACAAAATATATATTTTTGTTGTCACGTTCGTATAGTCTACGGATATCAAATGTAGAAAAATTTAGAAAAATTTAGAAAATTTTCAAAAATTTGTAAAATAGCAGAGAAAAATTCGTCATAAATCACGCGTATTGATGTGCAATCAAACCTTTATCCGAAACAATTGTCTCGGTTGAGTTTTCGAAAGTGAAAATAACTAAGGGGAAAAAATTATTACAGAGAGTGACCTCGACTTCTCACAGTTGACTAACAGTCTTGATCTTGACTTTTGGCCAATTGATACTGCTGTGATAATTAGAACGAACGATCCGGAGGGCAAATGGACAAACGGCGAGATTGAAATATCGGTCGTTTCAGTCCGGTCAACAGTATTTTTATCTTACCGCAATTTTCCAAAGCATTTTCCCTGTTTTCCTCCCTTAAAATCCACACAGGTTACGTCTAGTATTCTGCTGATTCAAAACGAATTGCGAGAAAAATTTGAGATCAAATTCAGTTGTCTCTCACTTCCCGCTAATTAAATTCTGACATTAGATGAAACAGAACGTTGTTCTGAGAATCTAACCGAAATTTACTACGAACAACGCGACAATGGATACGCAATGGCGATACATAATTCCAGCAAATCTCGCTGGATGAATTCCAGGTAAATGGATTAAGGCAGAGAAACTATTTGCGCAGGAATTCACGTGAATATTAATCATTTCACGAGTCCGTGATTATTAATCCGAATAGTGACAGTTCACTGGAACGATCAGAGATGAGAATAAAAAAGAAATTAAAAGCAGACAATAACGCGCATGTGTTATTAATAGTGTCACATTAAATTATATATTTTATGATGAGATTAATTGCTAAACAGTAAATATTAATTAAATATGTTTAAATTAATTAATATAGGTGTTCTAAGCAACTTGAAGATTTTAAGTATATTTCAAGAGCAGAATTTTCAATCAGGATACACAGACGGATTAAATTATATATTTTATAATAAAGTTAATATTGATTAATATTATAAATTAAATAAAATAGGTAATAAACGTTATTAATTATGACATTAAATCATATATTTTATAATAAAGTAAATTACTAAATAATGAATGTTAATTGATATTGTTCAAAATAATTAATACAGGTACCGTAAGAAACTTAAGGATACTAAATATATTCCAAGAGCAGAATCCTCGAATGGAAATTCGAAATAATGCAAAGATGTTATTAAATCACATATTTTATAATAAAATTAATCACTAAATAATAACTATTAATTCAAATTAATATAAATAAATTAAATATCTTAAGGATTCTATTGTAAATACATTTTAAAGTATTCAATGAGCTACAATGAGAATTCACAAAGCCACAACAATTATCTTTAACCGATCATCGTTGTAAACTATAAATCGTATAACCACAACTGAAACATTTATAAGCGAAACGAATGCGAGATAATCGCATTAGCGTGCTTAATTGATATTGTTAAAATCCAGAATTCTATATAGAAATAAAATAATAAACATTTATAATTGAAAGCATATTCCAACTGAAAGTAAGATTGTAATTGAAATACTGTTAATTTTGAATCCTCTCTGCAGTATACAATATAATACGAAATAAAGTTGTGAGAACGGCGGTGTTCAGTTAATGAGTCTATATCAAGTTTCACCTTCAATAACCGCAGAAAATCGAGGCTAACCTAATCTTTGGAACGCAACATTGCCTCGTTGCATCGAGGAATAAGGAAAATGGAAGAAATGAAATAATAAATCTCTTAGCTGTTACTGACACTTTGTCATCTCTTTTTGCTTGCATTCTCCGACGCTATGCAGAATCTCGCTGGCACTATGTCGACGAGCTAGACACTCCAACCATAAGAACAAACCGGAAGAATAAAATAAAATTTTCTATTAATCTGTTTCGAAATGTCGAACGAACCCACGATCGATGGAACATAGAAGACACACCGATGAGTCACTCATAGGATCTGAGCAATTGCTAACTTGCTTAAAATCAAAGAAGAGGATGCAGATTCTCAGAGGAGTGTATAAAAGAGTGCCTGAAGAGGCGTCGACATCCGAGGGCGCAGTGGGAAAATCATTGTTTGTCAAAACGATGCAGAGACACGCGAACGCCTAATGAAGCATCCTGCCTGCTGCAAACTCGCTTTATTTGCATTATTCTCGGCGGTCGTTGTATCAGCACTACTACACGGTACCCAGGTAGTTAGGACGAGTTCCTGTCATTATGGGTGTTGAAGACACGATTAACAAAGGCGGCCGAACAAAACGCTGTACTACTCGAGGCTCGTCAATGTGAAGACGCGTCTGACGCAGGCACGAGCAACTAGCGATCGCTATGGGGAAAACTGCACACTACATCTGGCCAATTTGTTCTCGGATCCAATTATTTATCGTTAAAATATATCTTACCACATGTATGTTCCAACTGTTATGTCATTCCAGTGAGATGTGTACAGCGACTCAAGTTGACATTCAGACACTAAATATTGAAATTTTATAAAATGAAATCGTATGGCAATAAAACTTGGTAGAAGATTCTATGAATTGTCATAGTGATGTGTAAAAAAATTTTTTCCCGACTTAATGTACAATAAGTTTAAAGATCAAAGCCTTTCTTTTACAACGACTCCTGGAGACCTTGATGTACGATCTCCTTTTCCTCTATTTTCATTCAATTTCGAATGTTAGTCTTCGATGGCGAAAATTCAAGAAGTGATATTCCGATATTCAAAGTTCAATAAATGGGCGAAGAAGAAATACAAAATATTCTAGATAGAATCGTGGAAACAATTTTTCAACGTTCCTACATACCGTGACACAGTTTATAGCATTTTCGAGAAGAAAATTATTTTCACTTCACCCACTCTATGCTACGCGATGTGAAGAATATATTTTCGAGTGAAACGAACGATGCATTTTCATTTTTTTTGAAAATTAGGAATTTCTTTTTAGAAAATTAATAACAGTTTCAATACACAGCGTCCGAATATTAACGAAAGTCATCGTGTGTTTCATTCTTCGAAATGCACGCTTCTCTCCAATTTTCCAAATATTTGCCAAAATACAAATCTCACGTTTAACTAGCGTTTGTTTAACTCTCACTACGTATTTATTTAACTTGTACGTAAATTTTCACGTTACCAATACTACGCAGCGACATCAGTTTCTCAAAAAAAAAAAAGAGAGAGAGATCATTATTCATGTTTTTGCGCGGCTCTCCCTTTTTCGTGGGCAATGTTGCACATTAATCATTGCGCGTGCGTTTTAAAACGAAGCGTTATTCTTCATTTGCATCGTCCTCTGCCGGCGTGGTTGCGCGAGAGTCTATGATTTTTCGCTGTCAGACGACGTTGCGCGCCAACACAAAATGACTCACTCTGCCTATTGTGAGAAGATGCCTTAAAGAAGCACGCGACAATGAACACCCTGCGTTTTCTTTTTCCTCTGTTTTTCTCTTCCGTTCCTTTCTTCCTAAAGCTAAAGAGATAAACAGAAGAACACGCCTGTTGGATGAAACGATTAATGTACAATACTTTATTGAAGATCTTTCTCTTCGACGGAACAAAGATTGAAATGACTGGAAAATGTTGCTTAATCACAGTAAACACCGCGAGATTATTCAAACGCAGCCGGGGAACTGGCAATTTCATTAAACGACAAGTCTTAGAACTCCGCACGAGGGTGACTCTCAATTAGGTGTTCTGAATAATGTTTGTCCAGCGGTATCGATCAGCACGGCGATGTAACAGCTTACTCGATTCGACTATGGTACACCCGATTCCCGCGTTCGTTCCTGGCGTGCCTTTATAACCCGTAGGTTATAAAGGTTTCTTCCCTTAATTAAAATTTTTAACTAACCGTCGAACGCCTTATCCTGGCCATCTCTAACTTAATTAACTACGAGCTCAAGGTCCTCGAACCGCGTGTCGTCCGTGTAATTAATGTCGAATTACTTCGTACTACACCGAACGAAGAATCATGTCGATGGTGGATCATGGTGTCTTAATTGCACGACTCTGAATCTGTCTTCTTCTTTTCTTTTCTTTTTTTTATATGAAAAAAAGAGAAAGAGAAAACGTACTGCTCGAAGTAACGTTTTCATCCTCCGTCGAAGGAAGTGTTTCGCGTTAATGTCCTGTGTGAATTCCCTCGCAGAAGAATGGACGGAAACGTTCCCGTATCAGCTGCTGGTTGGAACGGGAGTAGCGCTGATGGCTCTATTGCTGTTAGCCGCCGTGAGCTTCCAATGCTCCTCTACCTGGCGATGGTTAATGAGGGTGAGACGGCACATGAAGGAAGAAGACGCCGAGAGCGACTTATCGCAGCAGAATGCTATACGCATCAGTCATTCCCTGCCGGATCTCCAATCAGAGCCAATCACTCACGAGTACGTTCAAGAGCAAAAGGATAGCAAAAAGGTACGAACGATAATGTGTATTTCCAGTAGAAACCAGCTGTTTTTATCTCTCGTTTACGTACGCATGCAGCAGTACAGGTACATGACGAAAAATTCTCGATATTAACCCTTAATTGGACCAATGCCGCCATATATAAGCGGCATGGCACTTTTATTTACTGGGTCCAATGCCGCGTATATGGTGACAAAAACCAATTTATTATTTTTATCACTGTTAGAGTTGTCATATTTGCTATTAACGCTTCGAAAAGTATCATACCCTAAAAGAATATAAAATTTAAATCATATTGTTTAAATCCTATTACCCTGAATATATATTAATAAATTTTCACTAAAATATAAATAATTTCTTTTCTATACTTGATATGATAAGAATGTTTAGTACACAGTTTCTCTTCGTATGAAAAATAGCTTGGACCTGGTGGGACGTAAACTTGAAATACTTCCGGACCGTTGAGGGTTAATTTAGGCTGTTATTACTTTGCAAAAGAAAATTCAAGCGCCAATCCGCTTGGTCTCGTTCTGAAGCTTCTACTTTGATTGGCCCTCTAGTTTGTTTCCTTCGAAAAATTCTTTTCACTTGAAAGGTAAGAGTACCTTTATTCTGCAACAGTGTCGAACTTCAAACATCGGTGAAGCTTGTTAGAAAATTTTGTTCTCGTAACTTGACGCACCGTGGCCTTGAAAATTGAAAGTTTCTTTTTACAATCACTTAAAACTCGCTGCACGATTTTATTTTTACTATTATGTATGTATAACCTTCAATATTAAGATCAGACAACGAAATGTTAGGATTTTTATCGTTTGACCCTTGTGATGTTCAAAGTTCAAGAGTAATGAAAAAAAAAATCGCATAGTAAGTTTTAAGGCGTCTCTGTAAAGAGAAAACTTCAGTATTTCAAGTCGTAAAGGATTTAATCATAAATCAAACGTTTTAGTGTTTCCTACATACTTGTGAACTTTCACAATTCTTTTAAAGAAAAGAAAACTTTTCCATTTGCTACGTGATATTAAAATCTTGAAAAAAAATAAAAAAAATGGAATTCAGCGCTGTCAAAATGCAAGCTTCACGTTTTAAAATGAGATCAAGTAAATCGTTATGCGATAACTTTTTGAATGAAATTATAACAATTTAAAGTATCGATAATTTTTCGTTTAAATTGACTGTGGTGGAAAACTGACTCTACGGAAGTAGTATGCATTTGCCAGAATAGTGATAGTGAGAAGGTTGTCCTACAAAACTACATATTTTGTGTTCTTTGTATTCTAAATATTATTTATGCCAAATTTTGTGTTCAGTTTTGCTGTACGATTTTGTTAAAACTTCATTTAAAAGTTCAGCACCTTGAAAGTTTGAGGATGATTTTTGAACAACGAAGATAGCATTGTGACACACAAATCGAGCACTCCGTAGACATAGTAGACATAATCTTCTTCATTCCATCAACGTCTGCTGATCTCAACTACCATTCATAAAAGCATTGAAGACCACGACAACGAGGGAAAAAATTAATAGACAGCCTTTTTTCATAAATATCTCTTGAATAGTATTTCTCTTAGCATTCAACTTTTCTGTTCGTTTGATTAACGTTAGAACCAACGTGATCGAAACTTAAAATTTACAATTCCTTCGGAATAGTTGCAGCGTTTTTAGAAATTTGAATGATTCGTATAAAATACACGAATAAAAGTTCGCGTTCTTTTATAGTGTCGTAAAAACTTTCCCTTTACGGTGATTCCTGTGATAAAAAATTTTTATACTACTCAGTCGTCGGTGGTTTCATTGTTGAGAGCCTCGTTCCCCGAGGAGAATAAAATTCAAAGGTGCTATTTAATTAGAACTGTTTAATTATTTAGATTCAGAATACTCGAGTAACAATTCTTCTTCTATTATTCGTGAAAACAGTTCCGTGCCTAGTTTGTTTGCCGTGGAAGCATCGGCAAACGAAAGTTGGCAGCTAAGTAGCTAGCAAAGAGGAATAAACTCTTCCGTAAACTTTGGAATTATTGAGGCACGATAGACAATATTGAGCCATGATTCTTTTATAGGTATTGCGCCAGACAACCTTACCCATTGTGCCGATGAGACACCAGAGCTTCCAGAGGCAACTCTCCCATCGTCTCGATCTACCGATTAAGTTCAGCATCTGTAGCCTGGAGAATCGTAGCGATTCCAGTCTTGGTTTGATCAAGGTACTCTTAACACTAATCAATCCTTCCTCTCTCTCTATTTTTTCGCAAACGTCAGATAAATATAAATATAAAATGTTGTGCAATAACCTCCTGTTAATATTCAAACATTTAAATATTGAAATTGCTATAATTTTGTAAAAAAAGAAAAACAGAAGGAGTCGACAATAAACCATTTCAATGCTTGGAGCAATCACTTTTGAACTGCGTAGTTAACTTTATTCCGAATAAATGTTTTTTACATTTCTTCTCGAGAATATTTTAATATTATCATTCGTCAAAGGCATCATTGAAAAATTCTGAATCTATCGTGAACTTGAAGATTGAAAGTCTCATCGAAAATTTGATGGGTGATTCTTTCCGCTATTTTATTACAAAATAAATTTTCAACGTTACGCTTTAAATGACGAAAATTTCGGAAAACTTTCGATATTTGTATTCTTACAGTCTTCGCTTAACGTTCAACAAATTGGCGGGGAAAATTTGTAGGAAGTTTTGAGAATTCGCTGCAAAAGGGAGGTTTTAACCTTCAAACCTACTGCAAACTGAATTGTGAAAAGAACTGTTCAACGTTCTCTTTTTCGAGAAGAAAAGTGTCTTTACTTTCCTTCTCGTCTGCTACGTAAAAATCGAGGCTCCGAACTTTCAAAAAAGCATTTCGAATTCATTGTCGCTTTCTTTGATTTCTACAAAATCACGACAATCACGACGTTCGAATATTAACGAGAGGTACAGCTGCACATAAATAACAAGAGAGAAAGAAAGAAACGAAAAACGATGCAACGGAGGGTTAAACTTTTCAATTCGACTTGCCGAAAGAGTTCGTCCCGCAGCGTCTAGACAATGAAACAAACTAGGGAATTCAGTTTATCGAAAGTTTCAAAAGATGCGTCTCCGCACGTTTGCAGCCGGAACTTTACAAGAAGGAGGAGGACGCGGAGAGTTCCAGCACTACGGAAATGGAGTACGCTGGCAAGCTGCACTTCGCTCTGCGCTACGACAAGGAGATGGAGGGCCTTGTGGTTAAAGTGAGTTGCACGATTTTCTAAACGAACCTCCCGTACTCCCGTTAGTCAGTCGCATGTATTATGGGAGCGATGGCGACTATAACTGGAGTTGTCATGTCGCGTACTGTTAATACTGCGTGAGCTACACTCCAAAGGATTAGAAACATTAATCGCAATGTGTCGCGATATAACACGGAGCGAGCGAAGTGTGTATTACCGACACTCGGTATATCGGCTGCATTAATTGGCAGACATTTGCGAGGAAAGATACTAGAACGATCGCAATTACCGACAGATTCTCCTCCGCGTGATTAATTAATATTTGCAGCGGCCATTAATCATAGTCCAAGATCTCGAGGAATTTCTTCGTTTCTTCTGTTCGCCCTCATTCCTATTCTATCCCACACCAGTCAGATCAGCTAATTTACTAATGTAGTGATATAGTATAGACTCCAGAACAACCACTCCTTTAATGTGAAATTTTTATTCATTTGGACGAAGATTGAGTTTGACTGATTTTTATTAAACACTCTTCATCACTGCCAAGTCACATAATTCTTTTTCAAAAAATTATTGCATAAATAATTGCATAGGGTTATTGTGATGCTGCGCAACAATCTTTTAGATTTGATTTTTTTGTTTTCTTTTTCAGTAGCAATTACAATCAAACGTAAAGGAAATTTTACCGAGTTCCATCTCTAAGCTGCTGAACGTTATTTTCTTCACCACAAATATTTAATTGTCGGACTTGTCCATGACTTGGCTTTGAATTTCAATAATCATTGCTTGTTTCAAAATACGGATCACATATTATATTATGCTCCAGATATCAGCACACTATTTCTGCAACCGTGCAGTTAAAACACAGCAATGTCTACATTTTTATTTTTCCACAACTGTTTTTCTACTATTGCCAACATTTCTGAGAGATTTATGAGAGGTTTACGTAATTTTCAATGTTACGCCCTTGTTTCTTAATATCCGCGATTGGAGACTTTTCAACACCATTGTATTTCCGCTAACTCTATCGCACGCCACTTTCGAGCTTCTTAATTATATCGTACTCAGTTTTCCAATAGTTGCCATTGCTATGTATCTCGAACGCAATTAATAATAAGCAGTTTATTACTTATTCCGAAACGCTATTCCTTTCTAATAAATTGCGATTGAAATTATACACTTATTGCACGTAAGTAAATGCTAATAATAAAATATACATATTTGAAACGGGGAAAGGCATAATACAGTGGCTTGGATAATAGAATGTTCGTACAACAGACAGTTGCTATTGTGTCTACAGTTTCCTCAAAGATTGTAACCTTAATACATAAAATTTATACTCTTATTTCCACTGTTATTTCAGTTGATTTAGGTTAGGTTCTACAGATGTAGCTGAAATAGACCTCAAACGAGGTTTTCAAAGTTTAAAAAATAAAAAAAAAGAAGAAAAAGAAAAAAGAAAAAAAGAAAGAGTCTCTAACTGTAAGGGTAAGCAAATTTCGAAAATTAAAATTCCTTTTGAGGCGAATGTCGCGTGAGAATAAAAGTGTCACGACTCGATCACGAGCCACGATTACGTATCAAAAGCCGTTGCACGTGCCCGGCAGTCGCATCCTTATATCCTTTGTGTCGACTAGAGGCTGACCCAAGCAGCTTTTTCCCAACGCCATGCACGTACCTCGCGAAATCAACGTAGAACAGAGGGAATTCTTCCCACGGATGGGAAGTATGGCCGACATTCGCGCTCCAGTTTTCACCGTTTGCCTCGAAAAAATCATATCATTCTCGATTTAAGATACGTCCGATCGCGTGCAGCAAGGGTACGACGAAGGCCGTCCGGTATGGCGCGTTCGATAAAGAATTTCTCTAGATAAATCGAGAAAATAGCACGGAGCAAGCCGAGGCGATCCGATCGAATCGAAATTAATCTCGGTGTAATTCATCGTCACGCGAAACCACCTCGTGTCCTTCGTTCGATGGACGATTTACGCCCCGAAGAATAATCATCCGATCTATGCGATAATTCGTAGTCGCATCTACCAGTTAGGTTAACCCAACCTAACTTCGAATACTTATAGTTAACGACAGTGGTTAACCCAAGAACTCGTTCTCAAGCGGAGAATTCTCCGATAGATATTATCGATTACGGGGCTTGATCGGATGTTCGTTGATTATATTATCAGTGGTTAGTGATATTACGAAGTTGTTATTAAGCAGCTTGAACTTGAACTATCCTTAGAGATTTATACTGTCTATCTTGGGAGAGAGAGAGAGAGGAAAATCAAGAGGACAACCTGATTCTGTCTTGATCTTTATAACATGTACTATATAGTAATAAACATAACTGCGAAACATTGCCGATAATTCAAATTAATGCAATTTTATAATAAAATTATAATAAATAATAAAATTAATAAAATAATAGATCGTACGACGATTTTCTCTTCGAAAATGATCTTAAATACACCATGATGAATGTAAGACTTCTCGAGAATTGCCGAAATACGAAAAGTATGTAAAAGTATGTAATAAGAAATTTTTTTCACAACTAGATTCGTCATCATTTTGAAGATTGAAGTTTCTTTTTTACAACGATCTCTTAAAACTTGTTTTCCCAACGATAGTGGTTAAACAAAAATTCCAAGTTTAACAAAATAGTGGAAAGAAAAAAATGAATCGTACACGTTTTAAGGCCTGGTTGTAAAGAAAAAACATGTCAATCTTTGAAGTCACGGTGAAATTTAGTCACGAAAAATATTTATTAATGCTTGCAAACGCGTTTGAATTTCGACGATTTTTAGAAAGGAAAATATTCTCGCATTTCCACTCGCTGCGTGGATATAGAATCATCTTCGAAATGAACAAACTCACGACTGTCAAAGTCGAAGCTTCACGCGTCAAAATGAAACCAATATATATCGCTGTGCGATCCCTTTTTACGAAGTTACGTCAGCTGAAATTATTCATTTATATTCATTTATACTCATTGTCGCTGGCACAATTATGCTCTTCACTGTAAATCCCCGGCTGGCCAGTGAAAACCAGTGCAACACAACAATATTATTATTGAAAAGCTTGAAACTTTGAAAGTATGACAGTGACATTGCATTGTTAAATTATTCCCCTTTTAATCCTTCGTTAATCCACCGATTTGAACCATCATTGTGACGAGCGGTGAATATAGAACGATCGTCATTGTCGAGACACCGATTTCAATCATTTCTATTCCAACCATCGCTTGCCAGTACGGGAGACATTTTCGTAATGCTTTACGCGCGTAGGCAAACTCGAACTGGCTCAATTACGCATGAACGAGCTAATTGCACGATCGCCGTATTTAGCGCGAGCTATTGGACAACGATAACAAAGTGTTCACGTGGTAATACCACGACGAGCTAATCATCACACTGTCGTCGTTGAGTCGTCGATTGAGTTAACGAACAACGAGTGGTGGACGCGTTCGCGCTCTGGAATGGGATTGAAGGCACATCGAAGGTGATTGAATTCGTTGTAAACAGGGCAGAACCCACGTTCCGTGGCACAGAAATGTAAACGCGGCTGGACGCATGCACGCCACGTAATCGGGCTCATTCATAAATCTAGTCGAGGACGGCGCGATATAAAGAGAACGCCGACAAAACCCACAGAGACCTGAATTTCTCCTTTTTTCTTTTTTTCGCCCACCCCGTTACGTGATCATGATAATATTCCGGGGCGTTAAACGGCGTCAAGTTGAATAGAACCTAAATTGAGAATAATGCTCCGTTATAATATTCCATTTATATCGCGAAGGGGAATCAAGACATTTACTTTACCCTGCTGAAACTTTCATTTCGCAGACAATTCGTACAATGTTTAATAATAAATTCGCGTTGATAAATTCTTCTCGACGGTGAATTTTCGGGATACGTACAGAAATAACAGACTTGCTTGCCGAATATTTTATTCGACGCACAAGAGACATCAATCTTGCACATTTCCATACACACAATACACTTTTTCCCCTCGGTCGGATCGGGCTTCGTAGTTTTCTGCATACAGAGCAGCCTCGCGATTCCAGACGGATAACCGATCTTCCAATATTAATCTCACGTAAATTCGTCTATACACAACTTGTACTCGATACGTACATTTACGTCCGAAAAATGAAATTCTCCAGCCGTTTCGAATTGAATTTCTGCGATCGGTAGAAATCGGATGAAAAAAAGTCGCATTACGTCGCATAAAAAGCGACGAAATATTTGCGTACACCTAACGTTTCCTCAACGAGACGTTTTCTTAATCCTTTCAGTGCCGATCGAAAGTTGATCGAGTCAAGTTGATGTAGCTTAGATGAGGTTTGAGAGATTATGTAAAAATGATAATTACATAATCTCTCAAATTAAAGTTCAATACGGGACGTGTTAATGAATAAAGGGAGAATAAATTAACCCTTTTGCTACGGCGGAACGAACCGCCATTGAACAATGGACTCCGTGCCGAAAGTGTACACATTGCGCGTGGACAGTTCATCTTAGAAGAAAAGGGACTTTTCTTTAAAACGATGCACTCATAATTTCTACATAAATGATATAAACTTATTCAATGGGTATAAAAAGTCTTATTAACAGCTAAAAATAATGAAAGAATAATATACAGTTTATCTTGGAAGAAAAGGTACTTTTCTTTAAAACAATACACTCATAATTTCTACATAAAAGGTATAAAATTATTCAATGGGTACAAAGAGTCTGATTAACAATTGAAAATAGTGAAAGAATAATATACAGTTTATCTTGGAAGAAAAGGTACTTTTCTTTAAAACAATACACTCATAATTTCTACATAAAAGATATAAAATTATTCAATGGGTACAAAAGAGTCTGATTAACAATCGAAAATAGTGAAAGAATAATATACAGTTTATCTTAGAAGAAAAGGGACTTTTTTTAAAACGATACAGTCATAATTTCTACATAAAAGATATAAAATTATTCAATGGGTACAAAGAGTCTGATTAACAATCGAAAATAGTGAAAGAATAATATACAGTGATTAATAATTTGATTCAGTATGATATGTTTTGCAACATGGAAACACGCACAACCCAACATCACATTCCTGGCATTGATAACGAGATTCTCATCTCTTCTTCGTTTCTCGCACAACACACCTTCGTGATCTAGCTTCATTTTTTCCTCTAGCTTCGTAAAGTGAAGGAAAATATCTTCCGTTGAGTTTTGATGAGTGATTATTTCCGTGTGTAATAGAATAACAGGTTGCTTTTTTCTAATGTTTCTTTAAAATTTGATCTATTAATTTTAGTTGAAATTTTGCAACTGATATTATTTCATTGGTTTTCAATTTGTATAGACAATATGAATTCCATAATAACATATCAATTATATGAAAGAAATATTTTTTGTACCATTTTGTTGTTTTGGGGGGGCTATTATGTGTATGCCGGATATATCCGGCGTTACGAGCGAAAGGGTTAACTTATATATCATTGTTCGGCACTATAATGGTCAAATTAAATCCACATATTCCTTCAATACGTTACTAACAGTTGTGCACGTGACAAAGCAAAGAATGTCTGGAAATACAATTGGCGCAGTGCAAGAATATAATATCTTTTCTAGATTCTAGAAGCCCGAGAGTTACCAGTGAAGGATGTGACAGGTAGCAGCGATCCGTACGTCAAAGTGTATCTTTTACCAGATCGGAAAAAGAAGTACCAAACGAAAGTACATCGAAAGAACCTGAACCCCGTGTTCAACGAGACGTTCATATTCAGGTTAGCGCATGTTACTAAACAAATTTTCAAAATAATTATCATGTCGAAACGAAATTTCATAGATTATCTGTAGATATTTGTGAACCAGAGTTGGGAAAAAATGATTAACGATTATGATCGATATAAAATCAGAACATTAATCGTGATTAATCGTGAGTAATAGTGCATACATATATAATATCTTATAGAAATTACATATTCGCATTGTTTGCATCTACAATTTTATCGGAACTCGTCCCAAATATTTGAAAAATTGTCCGTCATTTGAAAGTCTTATCTATATATGAATGTTACTGGCACAATGATAATCTGATTTTTAACGACGAAATTTTGAAATTCTTCATTATAACACGCGGTCGTTCTTTATAATATTATTAGAAATTGTTAGAAATTTAACAACACAAATACTAACTAAGATATCAAGGAATAGCACATTGAACATAGTAAATAAGTATAAATTAAAAAATTATTTATCACTCAACGATTTAAAAATGATCGGTCAGGGATTACAAATTACAAAATTTAAGCAAGATTATCGATCTTAATATCATCAACGATTACGATTACTACGACTGTATTTAATAATTGAAATGATAACAAAGTAATTAGATTATTGCTCAACTCTGCTGTGAATCGTGTTACACGCGAATGCACGCTGCAAACAATGTATCGTCCGTGGCACCGAACGCAATCGATATCTGTTACCAGTGTGTCGTATGAAGAACTGAGGGAACAGTATCTCCAGTTTTCCGTCTACGACTTCGATCGATTCTCCCGGAACGATTTAATCGGGCAAGTGGTGCTCAAGGAGTTATTGGATTGCACCGACCTCGAACAAGAGATTGAGTACACGATGGACATTCTGTGCGCTATGCAGGTAACAAACGTCTCAACGAGTTGTGCCAAATTGTGATATTATTTGAAATTCCTCCATTGAACTTTCCTTGAATTTTAAAATTTGTCAAAATTGTGCGAGTGGTTATAAATGAAGTAAGAATCAAGAGTCGCACTCTCTGCTTTAATATTTAGAAGTTTACTTAAAGGAAGGGAAAGATCGGAAATGATAATTTAAATACTAATTTTGTGTAATCGTGCCTCATCTTATTTTCAAGTGTGAAATCTCTGATAATTCGTTCTTTTCAAAGATGATTTAGTAGAAATTCAAATGTAACGTGTTGAAAGCATTGAAAAAACTTTTTTCTCAACTGTGTCCATCATCATTTTGAAAACTGAAGTTATTACTTCACTTCTTTTTTTCGTTGAACGTTCAATATTAGAGTCAAACGACAAAAATTTAAGAAATTCTTACGTTTCGTCGTCCAATCTTACAGTTCGATAAAATTAAAAAGAAAATAGATTATACAGCGAATCTTAAGACCTCGTAAAAAAAAAGAGAGCTTGTTAAAGAGAACAATTTCAATCTTTAAGTTTACTTATAGTAGACTTGGGTCATGAAAAAAAAAATTTGTTAATGTTTTCACACGCGTCTGAATTTTTACAATTTTCATGTTAATATTTTACGCTTTAAAATAAAACCATGGACCGTTATACGATCTTCTTCAGCGAATTTGTATCAGTTTGTCGACAATTTTCCATTGTTTTATTGATACGTTTAATACTCTTCATTGCACGCGAGAATTACGTAGATGTTTGTTCTAGTTACGGTGAAACAAACGACCTTGGTCAGCCGAAATTTACAATCTCCGCTGTGACCTCGACTTTGGTCATCGTGTTAGCCTCCACCACTTTAGAAACTGAACCGGTTTTTGCTCGTTCTTTTAGGACAAAGTAGACCTGGGAAAATTGATGCTGTCGCTGTGCTACCTACCAACTGCCGGCCGGCTAACAGTGACCGTAATTAAAGCGAGAAACTTGAAAGCCATGGATATAACAGGATCGTCAGGTAAATTCGCCGGGACCGTCGATAATCAAGCGAAATACGTGTGCCGCAAAAATTTCCACCGCCGTGTCGCCACTATTTATTTTGCACGATGCCGCACGGGTTTTAATTTTAAATAATAGAGAACGCGACGAACACGAGAGCGAAAAAAGTTCGCAAAATGTTCAAAATAGCCGTGGGCTCTCTCGACGCACTCGTATCACGAGCCTACGTACCTTACGTAAATATTTAAATTTCTTCTGAATTATTAATGCACACTGCCGCTAGTGTACCAGACGAGTTTTAATCATCTCGAATGAGAAATTTACATTGTACTTGTAATTTACATTCTGACGAGAGAAGAAAAGTGACGAAATTCTTCTCTCTCTCTCTTTCTCTCTGCGACAGCTCGAACGAGAGAATAACAATGAATATTTTTTATAGCTGGCCTAAATAAATTTCGCCCTCGTCATAATGCCTCGTCGTTTTACATACCCTTGTGAAAACTACGACTCGCGGAAAAGGCGCAATTCCTCGGTGTCCGTGGAGACGCGAACACGCGGAGGAGGCGCAATTCCTCAACGTATCTTTCCCTCTCACCCCGGTCCTCTCTGCATTTCCCTTCGATAGCACACAGAGAAAATACCTAACGCGCGACAAACGCATTTCCAGACCCGTACGTGAAGGTGTACCTGCTGTGCCAGGACAGGCGAATCAAAAAGAAGAAGACCTCTGTGAAGAAGAACACGCTGTTCCCGGTGTACAACGAGATCCTGGTGTTCGACGTGCCAGCGGAAAACATCGAGGACGTCAGTCTCATAGTAAAAGTAATCGATTACGACAGGTGAGCGTTTTTAACACAGAGAGAGAAGCGTTGAAACGCAGTTGCCCCCGTCGACGATTTGCCAATCGTCGTCTGATTCGCTTCGTAGAATCGGGTCGAACGAATTAATGGGCTGCACGGCGATCGGCGCCGATTTCATCGGCATCGGGCGCGAACAGTGGCTGAAAATGCTGGAGAATCCGAGGAAACCGCTGACGCAGTGGTATCCGCTGATGGAGTCGATTCCCGGCCACATTCCATCCGTGAGTTCGGAACCTCTCCCAGTGAGTCTGAGCTGCTTGAACAGCAGGTAAGTAAGAATCGCATAATTTCGTCGCGAATTCACGTTTCAGTTTAACTAATAATTGAATACTCAACGCGATTCGCTGCGTTGAATAAACAACGTGGAGAACTTTCGATCGGAAGTTCGAAAATTTTCCAATTTTAACGTGAAGTTCGAGTCACGCAATGAAAAGTTACGAGTCGATCGAATAAACTGAGTTCAATTTCATTGAAAGATTCTAGATCGACTTTTTCAAGGTTGTTGTGGGCGAGATATCTCGCGTTGTAAAATTCTTCGAGTATTATGGACGAGATGTCTCGTTGTACAACGTTGTTCACGAGGTGCTATGGATTGTTCATTGTCAATGAACGTTCAATGAAGTATTTCATCCATAATAGCGAAGATTATCGATCCTTTCTATTGGTTATTAATAAATGAAACGCTGTGTCTTATGAATTGACTTTTATCTAAATCATATACATGCCGAGACATATCGAGTTCTTATATATATGCGTTTTATGTCATTCATGAATGACATTATTTGAATGAAACATCGATATGGCGGGGATTTTTTGCAGATGAAAACAGCACGGCTGGGATAAATATCGCGGGAAGTCGCAGTTCTTGTCGGACGTCGGCTTGGGCGTTGTTTCCTTCTGTCGTCATTTGATGCACACCGCTTGACTGACTTAAGTACAATTTCTATCTCAAAAATAGAACGGTTCGGAAGAAACACACGACAAACCAAACCAAAAATCAAAAATAAAAAAAAAAAAGAAAAATAGAAAAAAAAAATGGAAATGTTAAAGAAAAAAAAAAAGCAGAAAAAAAGAAAACACACTCTGTGCTTTTTTGGAATATAATCACATGTGGCGAGCGTGAAATAGTAAACGAGCAGTAAATCGTGATAGATTGTTTGTTAAAACGTAGTACAATAGCGGAGTCGATGGAAGACGAGGTTGCTCAAACTATCTTTGCAAAAAAGAAAAGTAACAAAAAAAAAATATATATATATGCGTATATTATATAAATATAAAGAAAAGAAACAATGTTAGGGAAGAGATAATGTAAGAGAGAAAGAACGAAAGAAAAATATAGTGGAAGATATAAAATATAAAAAGAGATAGAATAGTTTATTTTTCGAAGACGAATCCAGGCTGGTCCTGCGTTTCGAGCGTACACACGAATGTGAAAACATAGTTTTTCAATTGTACACACCACGAGTATATATATTTTATCAAAGAGAGAAAAGAGATATATATACATATGTATATATATCGACCAATAAAAGGTTGTGAATGGAACGAATTTTTACGACGCTGCAAAATGGCGGACCGAGCGAAATGCTCGCTGCTCGATCTTGTGAATCGATAGCAATCCTCCCTTCTTTCTCGGTCGAACAATGCAAGCACGAAGCCGGGATAACGACAGGGAACTCTGTATAGGACGCGCAAAATTTCCACCGAACGATATTGGAAAATAATTGTCTGGCGGAACAGCGAGTCGAGAATAAAGAAAAAAATCTTCGCTACATACAGAGCGCTTCGAAGTAATCGCTGTGGCAGGAACAAAAGGATCATCGCGTATAAATAGCTGAATGCACCAGATTCTGCACGAAATTGCTTCGCGATCGCTGTTAACGCTCGTCGGCGATTTGAAATTTATTCGTATTATCTTTCTTAATCGTGACTGAATTATAGATCCTCCCTCTTCCTTCACCAGCAGAAGAAACTACTGTTACGAATGAATAATTCGTACTTCGCGAAAGATGAATAACAGAGATCGAAAAGATTGAGGAACCTTTAAACAGTTTCCGTTTGAAACATAGATCGTAGAGCTATTTCGAGAAAATATTCTTACATTGCAAGTCCCGATGAGAACAGGTAGATAAATCTTCTCGAAGAATTTCAGACAGAACAGAATGTACAAAATATAGAAATAAAAATTTTTTGTTATTTTTTTTATACTTTAATCCCATTGTCTCGATATCTGTTTCCATGGAAATTTTCTAAAGCATCTGTTCCACGACAACATTTCTCTCTAAAAAAAAAAAATCTACAGAAACAGATATTTTTCTGCATGAAATACATAAATCGGTGCAGGAATTTAAAAAAAAAAAACGAGAAGAACCTGTTAATTTCGGTCGCTGGCAAATAGTCATCCGATTCATTGTAAATCGAATTCGTTTATCTCGGCGAGCCGATGTAACGAGCATCGCAAATATTTAAACTCGTCAAGTTCCGCAAATACGATACTAACCAGCGCATGAAGTTTAATTATACGACGTGAAACATACGTGTGGTTGCCTGTTACTTATGCATATGTAGTATTGCACTGTCATACGGCGGCTATTAAGCGTGCTTGTTTGCTTGCGGTAAATGTACGAAATGAATAACGCGCTTTCGATGGTGATCTTCGTGAAATCCACCGAGTGTAAAATCAAAATGTGATCTCTTTCGTGCTTTCCAAGTTAACTTGTCTCTCTCTCTCTCTTTCTCTCTGTCTCTGTCGATCAATCTCTGTGCACGAGGACAACGTTCCAAGGACAATAACCGACTTAACCAGTTAGATCCTTCTCCAAGTAGACTTCGGATAGAGCAATATTTCCCTAAATTAACGTAAAAAAAAAAAGAAACCGTATCCGTGGACGCTGCTAATCGTTGTTCTGTGTGAATCATTGCGATACACAGCAAGGAGAAGGGCAATCCTGCGAACAGCGGGATAGAAGAAAAAAAAAAGAAAAAAAAAGAAACCCAGGTAAGTATAGACGTTTAGCGAAAACGACGTTTACTAATTCACGCTCCTACACGCCAACTTCGCGCAAAATGTTCTTATTTAACGCGATACGTATTTCGGTATAAAGCAGCTCGTCGATGGGCACCCGATTTGCGACAACATTCACATAAGATGAACAGACACACACACACACACACACACACACACACACATGTATACACGTACATAAAAATACACACGAATACGAAGTTCTGTCTCGAGGAGAGTAAACGTAATGATATTAATATTACGTTTGTAAGTTCGAATCGGTGAAGATCGTTGTAATTTCTGTTGTAACGTCTGTCTACCTCAGCTAACCTTTTCACCTGTAGGAAAGAAAAAGGGAAGAAAGGAAAGATTTCTTTTCGAAGGGAATCGCGTAGAATTAGGGGATTTAGAAGGATAAGAAGTTTCCTAATGGTAATTCGACGAATTACCGAAAATCGTGAAACACACACACACACACACACACAAAATAGCGCTGCGTTACGTTAAACATCCACGAATCGGTACGTTAGTATATTATTATTAAAAGTAACTTTTCTAACTGTGTACGAGAAAAATGTAGCGGTTCCAAGTTGATGAAACCTGGAAACTAATCTCTCTAAATAATACACGTGTAGCCGTTCTAAGTTGATGAAGAGAGAGTTTTAATCTACAGATGTCTCGTAGACCTGGCTTGCGTCTAAGTAAACGTTTATCTAGGAACATTTATCAAACTTGTAATACTCGTGTGTGTACATCGGTGACGATGCATGCATGCATGCACGTGCGAAGGGCTGCGTCGCGTCATAGAGAAACGAAATCAATGCGAACGATGAGAAGCGCGTACATTGCGATGTATCAAGAACAAGAAAATCATAGGAATCGAGAATGAAGCCCAATTGTCACGTTTCAATGATACCACGATCGTCCGCGATAAATACAGTAGGATTCCCTACAACGCGAGAGATACTGCATAAACGCACTGTGTAATCAAGATCGTAAAAAGTGGAAACTTTTTGATAATAATATGCGTAAACGATACGAACGAATCTTATCTTTTGTGGAGATGTTTCGAAGTTGTCGCCGAAAGACAGACATTATTTCTTGTTTCTGATGCTAAAAATGGCGAAGGAGATTGCCCTATTTAAACGATGGGTCTGTTCGCTCGTGAGTGAAATAAATTCCTTTTCGAAATAACACAACAACTGTCGCACGACGCGTACATTGAACAAGTCCTCCCTAATAATGTCAAATCTCAAGATATTAATGCAAAACTATGTTAATACAAAAATACGTTCTCATCTCGCAAATGAATCTTCTCCAGCAATTTATTATGCGCGAGCTGTGGCACAATTTTTAGCTCGCGTTAAACGGGGGTCCTACTGTATTTCGTATCGATTAACGATCGACCAGACATGAAAAATACTTTGTAGAAACTTCGTGTTTCTGAATGTGCATGGGCGTCTTTGGAAGATGGATGACGAAGATTATCGAGAAGCGAACAATCGCGATGTATACGTAAAACAGGATAATTGCCCGGCGTAATGACTAAGGTGATGAGATTTCGTTTGTGAAGACACTCTGTGTTCCATGTAGTTGAAAGTATACGTAACCCCGTATCGAAATATATGCCGCAGAACGATTTTTTCTGAGCTAACTGAAAAAAAAATGACGATGCTATGAGCGCTGTTGGTACACGATAAAAATGTGCCAAGCCACAAGATAGCCGTAGAATTGCAGACAGTAGTGCAGAACGTTATAAAGGCTTTTAGTGGTTAATTCTCGAAGTATATATACACGCATATATACACGCTACACACACACACACACACACACACATATATATATATATATATATATAGTATATCACATACGCGTATCCAGTCAATTTGATTAGTTTGGCTGCCGTTGAGTGTTTCGAGATCGTCCTTCGAGATTCCAGCGACGCCCATCGTTGACTACACGATGAAGCAGACGAAAATTCACATAACTATATATTGACTGTATTCTTTCGTACAAATTACGAGCATTGTATTGAGCAGACTGAATTTACTCGAGCAACCTCTCGTGTAATTACGATGATATCCACATCACTTTTGACACGCGATTGGAGTAGTCGAGACTGAAGAACTTTCTTTTCTACGTGTGTACAAGAAATAAATATATGATAGGATAGGTCGATGCTGTTCCAAGGTATGCATTTAATCTGTAACATCGTGTCTGAGGTCATGGACATTCATGAATGAAGGATACTGTTAACAAAAATAGGGGGTTCAATAACGAGTAAAGAAAATGCGCTGTTTAACAGGTAAAAGGGACTATGAAGAGTCCTTACTTGCGAAAAGAAAGAAATACAATTGCAGCAACAGACACCATTAAAGTTTAGGATCAATGCTGTCTACGTGTAGAGTCCGTCATATGGCTTTGCCGTACCTATGGTGTATCTATCCTACGTCCCTTGCAACATGATTTCAACGGTTGCCGGTATTTTCCAATACCCTTCTCCTCTCCGATATATATTTTTCTATATTTTTCTATAGTATTTTCCTCTCCGATATTTTCATTCGTTCCGTTTGTCTGGAAAATTGTTCACGAGTAAAATTAGCGTCCTCAGGTTTCTCAGACAAAGCAGGAAGCCGAAGGAGAATCTGGCAACATTCTAGTTTCAAAGTTAGCATTGGAGAAATGTCTTTCAAGAATCGTGACTTTGAATACAATTATTTAGTCGACTTGTCTTACACTCATCGTCAGTGTATCAATTATTTTCTCAATTTATAGCATTTTTCTATTCACTCCCGCGCGCTATTAGCGTGCATCGATGTTCGAGTTAGCTTGTTACAATTTTTTTTTTTTTTTTTTTTTTCTTTTGGTACCGTAACCGGGTTTTTCGAGTAACGTCGAACGATACGATGTCGTTTCGCTTCGCGTCGTTCCATTCGATTTGTCAGACCGGCGAGGTATCAACCGAAGTGGATGAAAGATATCTATGGGGCACGCATGCATATCACACGACGAGGCGAACACTAACACAGGCTGACGAGCATTTACGTGGACAAGCGATTCTCGAACGGAAAGCAGAATGTAACTAAATAGAAATCAAAATCTCGCGTTTAAATTCTACTCTACTGTTCACGAAAGTGATACAAAATAACCGTACGATACAGTTTAACCGAAATTGCAGGCGAGTCGACTTGAGTAACCCGGTACCGCTGGTAACACGTATTTTCTAACGAGTGTATATAATCTGTACTGTATATTCGGGCATGCAAATGTCTCCTTGTGATTGTGAATGAAATAAATAAATCGGTACCATATAGAATCGGAGTTGTTTCTTGAAAATCCATTTCAATGATTCTTTTCTCTCTCTCTCTCTCTCTCTCTCTCTCTCTCTCTCTTTCTCTAAATACTGAATGAGTTAGCGAAAAAGTAATCAGATGTATGTACTTGATTACATAATAGGTCAAGTTTGTTTTACAATAAGACAATTTCGTTAATAATTGTTTATTTGGCGTCGATATCAAAACGGAAGATTAAAAAAGAACTAACTTTTCGTTATACTGTTTCTAAAAAGAAAGAAAAAAAACGTTATAAAAAATTATCTAATATATATGGCGAAGAAAAATTCGAATTATGACACTGTCAAAATCGGTTTGCTAAATTTCACTACTGACGAGAATATCAAAATCGCTCTTCCAATTGTTTTCTGTCGAAAAAGAGAACTCCTTTAAACGTGGAATCATGCAGCTGCCTGAAAGATCGAGCAAAATGGTCAATGCATTGACATATAAAATTCTTGTTTCTCGTGAAAAATTCGCTTTTCATTTGCACACGAAGAAACACGCAGTTACTTACTCGGCCAATGAGTAATACCACAGCCAATAACGATCATCGACCGAGGTAAGTAATTTCATCAACGTAGCACGACGTGAGAGCGAAAGTAAAAGTGAAAAAACCGTCTGCAACATCAAATGTACTTTTCATTTATTTGACTACTTATCTTTACAGATTAGTCTACCTTATGCTAAGATACAACTTTCCCATTATGTTACCTCTAATCGAAACGTTACGATAATACTAAGTATAAAATAAGCAATAGAGCTTATATTGGTATGTAGCAACGACTTAAGTACCTCTACTTAAATAGTACTCTGTTAAAAGTGCCGGGAAATTAACCTGCGTCGTCCGTGTCGTCGACGAGGCGTTTGACCGGCGCGTGGTGTCGCAGTTACAATTTTTTGGCTTTTCGGTTGGAAAAAAAATCATATTTTGACAAGCATCGAGGTTCCGTTTGAAACTGTTAATTAACATTGCAGTCATTTGTTCGTCGATCGAACATCGGTCCATGTTTGCTTCCTTCATTCATTATTTATTATTCTTTGATCGTTTTCCTGTTTCGTTTCATGGCGTTCTAACGCGTTTATCTACGTCGCGTCGTAACTTGTGAAAAAGTTAGGCCATATTATCATCCGTCTTTGTGTTTTTTCTTCTTTTTCTTTTTTTTATTATTCTTCTTTCTTTTTTGCATTTTGCTATCTTCCTCTCCTCCCCGCGCATAATTTTCATTATTCCTTTTATTCATTTTGCTTCCCCGACTTTCGTCGAGATTTCTTGCTAAGTCGAGAGATCCTCTCGGAGCTCGGTGTATACGAATACGCGGATTCTAGATGCTGGCTTGAAATTACGATCAACAATGACATGTGCTGTAAAACGTGCTGGTGAAATATACATTATGCATACGTACATAGAAAACAATATGCCGCGGAACGATGTTCAGTCTTTGAAGAAATGTAACTGCAGCGATTAAACTTGGTTTTATCTTGGTGTGTTGTTTGTGAACCGGAATGGGCTTAAGCTTAATCCAGAGCGGATGGCTCGTATAGCATTACAAATGCTGTACAATTTATTCAAATCGTTATCGCTTATTATAAGAAAACGGACTCACGATTATAAAACGCTACTTGACGCAGATGAACTCGATGATCTCGTTTAAACAATCGCAGCTCTACATGATCTCGCGCCTACATGTTCTTTATTACTCTCTGTGTGTGCAATCTGTGTTGCCTCTTCTTCTTCGTCGTCGTCGTTGCCGTCTCGCTGTTTGCTTTATCTATTAGTTTTTTTTTTTTTTTAGTTTTCTCTCTATGCGATCTCGCGTGTATTGACTTTTATCGATTGTTTGGAAAAATTATTCCACGTTCGCGAGGAAGCTCGCGACGACGAGACGGTGTCACCTTTCCCTCGCGAGATAACTCGTCGAGGCTTCTGAATCGAACTCGCTGGGACGTTCGTTTCGACCTTGCCTTTCGACGAAATCAGATCGATTCAACGTGTCGCGTCGTCGTGATTTCCTTCGGCCGCGGCGCAATTAAATACTGAACAGGTTACGATTCTAACGACTAAGCGTCCGAGTAAGTGTTATCCCGCGACATTTAAGCGCTCGCCTCTCTCATCCGCCCGTGATTACGCTTAGAAACGCACAACGTTTGATTAAATCCGTACCCAAGTACTTTATTACCGGCAGTTCCGTATCTAAACGAACCGTTGCGTATTTTTTCCTTCTATTTTTCTTCCCTTTTTTTCTTTTTTTTTTTAATTTTTCGTTTTCTTTTTTTTCTGTGTGTTTGTTTCTTATCACGCTGCATATGGTTCGCAATTTGCCTTTTCGCGTATCCCTAATGATTCACGGTTAATAACGCAAACGTCGTAAAACCATCGGACGAATCCTAACTCGTTCTCGAATTGTACAAATCCCTCTTTCCTTCTTTGTTATTATTATTATTATTAATATTATTATTATTATTATTATTACTATTTCATCTTCTCCGTGTTCACTTCTTTTTTTTTTTTTGTGTGTCGCTCGCGTTCAGCGACTCGATTATTACACTATAATACCTCTTAATAAGTACTCGTCGAGTGTCGAAATGCACTCGCAAACGTCGTGTGATGTCGAGAACATTAATCAATTATACCTTGTAATCAGAATGATAATTAATAATAACCATACGAATTAATAATGAGAATAAAATGTAGTTGTAATAATAATAATGTATAGGCAAACCTTTGTCGTAGCGTTGTACTTAGCGTTATTTAAAATAGCGTTATCCTTACGTGTACCGAAGTTCGAGTACGGACAGAAAATTGATTTTTTTTTCTTTTTCTTTTGTTAACTTCCTTTATATATATTTTTCATATATATATTATATATATATGTATATAGCAATATGGAGGGAATTTACTAACAACTTGCTCAAAAAGTGCAGCACTCTCACACACCTATAAACAAATATAAAAACTCCTCTGTTTAAAATCTTTTTGTTTCTCTTTTCTTTTTCTTTTTTCTTTTTTTTCTCTTTTGGTTTTTTTTTTTTATTCCTCGCCGCTTTTCGTTTCGTTTCCTCATTTTCTCAATTTTCGTTCACTGCGGCACATTTTCACCGATCGCTCTGCTCGTCGATTGTTGTTTATCTCCGTGAATTTTTCAAAGCATTTTTCCGAAAGCTCGAGAAAATTACTCCCGATCTCGCGAGTTATTTTCTCGAGTTTCGCAGCTCGAAACACCACTGCGAAAAACCCACCACGCGAAAAGCAGAGGATGCAGTTCGAATGTCGCGTATGCTACACTTGATCTCTGGCCTGTTGTATCTTCCCGTTTCGTTTCTCTCTAGCAACTTTCCACTTGCCCCATTGCTAATTCCATCGTAGTGAAAATAAGGTGTCGATAATACGCGGACTGTACAATTAAGTACAATATGTGAACGGTTTACACGCGCGAGAAATTAACGTTATCCAAAGCACCAGGCACGATCCTCGTTTTCACACGCACACAGCAAACACGTGCACACTGACTCTTCCTCTTTCTTTCATTTTTCCATTTCCTCTCTCTCTCTCTTTCTCTCGATCCTTGCATCTCCTTTCTCCTCTTATCCTCCCTCTCTGTTTCGTACGCATTCACTCTTTCTCTCTTTCTCTCTCTCTTTCTTCGCACGAGCAGAACGACACGAACAATCTTGCAATAAGCACGCCCACAACGAGTAGCAGTTAATAATACCATTGTTTTTAACACGTTGTTGCATACGTAACATTATCCTATGCGTGTATAAATTGTACGATTAACGAAGCCGGCTACGGGCCGGTGTGCACGATACAAGAACCAACACTAAAACGTTTATTATAAACCGTTATTACATCGTGACATCTTTCTTCCTTTTTTTTTTCTTTTTTCTTTTTTCGTCTCGTTTGTCTGCAAGCTCAAGAATGATTGATCGCTAGAAAATGACGGCACCATGCACTTACTTTAGATCTACCACGTAGACGGTAACACGATTTTTTTTCTTTTTTTTTTTCTTTTTCTTTTGTTTCTGAAACTTTTAAATGTATCGACATCTAAGGAAGATTCGAGATCCGCCGGTAATCCGTCGCGCGTCTCCTCGCGAATCCTGTGACTAGATGCATCCTGAGACATTTACGTTTTCCGTTTGCGACCCAGAGAAACCTCTATTTCTATTTCACAATTCGAATATGCTTCGGTGATTCTTCGTATAAGCGCGATAGATTTATCCTCGTTTCTTTTTTCTTTTTTTTAACGTTAAGTACTTTTCACTGTAGTGTGATCGTACAGAATCGTGCCGCGAGATGTCACGCTGCGGCGATTACCGACGCGGCCACCAAAAAAATTCACTCGCTACGAATTACACTCTCATTTACGCCGCGCTCTTCTTTCACGCTTCTCACTCTTCTCGCGCCCTTTTCGCACACTTTGTCACCTTCGTTTCTTCGTTCCCGCTTACCCACGATCTTTTCGTTCTTTACCGCCTACCGAGAACCAGCCCAACTCGAGTACCACGTTACCTGCATCGTTACCGAAGCAAAATACTTGAGATTGCGATCTACCGAGGTGGCTAAACGGACGTGCGTGTAAAAAAAGAACCGTCACCGGCGTGCGCTACGTCGTAAAGTAAGCGAGCGACAGTTGCCGATAGTCGGTAATCGACTATCAATTGCAAGCAATGAAAGCTGTGCGGCACACGCGTTCCCCTTTGAGCCAACGACGGCGTTCTGTCTATCCGGAAGAAAGAGCGACTAGCATTCGTGACACAGCGAAACGACGAGTAGACGAGAGTCGCATGGATCGTTCGCGATGTTATCATGTTTTCTCGAATATTTCATCCGATCTTCGCATTTACACTTCGTTGATCTCTGTTTCGTCCTTCCAGCCCTTTTGATCCCGCGGATTGTTCGCGACCGACTGACACGATCCTTTCACATTTCCTGTCCCATTCGAATGGTCACACGGGCGACACGCTCTCACACACGAAACCAATTCGGATGAATCCACGTGATTCAGACTCGCTCGTTTTTTAAAGCCTATTAATAATTCTTCTTCGTCTCTGCTGATTAATTATACATTCGCGTGCGAAAATACCAAGAAATATCCTCGCAAAAAGTTAAGCTGGACGGCTTTGATCAAAAATTAGGATCTCTTTCGAAGGACGTGAATGTCAGGGAGTAGGAAGTGTTGCGGGGTGTGATGGTCATGGATGGTGAATGGATGCAATGTGTGTGTGTGTGTGTGTGTGTGTGTTTCTTGGAATCGGGGCAATCCAGTGTAGACGTAGCACTGCGGAAAAAAGCGTCGATCGCCCCTGCGAGAGTGCCTCCTTGTGCAAACGTGTGTCTCTCCTCGTCTCTAATTGTAAGTGTCGGCATATTTTTTTTAATGTAATGTACTTTCGCGGAAAGATCTGTGTCTGAGTGTACGTGTACACGTGTCGTTTACGTTTTCCCTACGTCTCGTAAAACTGAACTTCGCTAAGTGCTTAGCCAAAAAGTGTCTCGTTATCGCGAGCAGCAATTACGTGATTGGCGCAGAAATACAATTCTCTCCCTCATCTCTCATGTTGCTCATTCGCTCGTCGACACCTTAGCACGGAATTATGCGTGTATGTATATAATATATATAATATATATATATATTTTTTTTATATATATTTATACGCTGTAGAGATAATCGTATTTACACGGGGACGTTACTCTAGCACTAGACGGTGTGGTCACCGGAGACGATAGTCACACGTGTGTCCCTTTCACACGCGGTCACGGCGTTGTCACACAGAGATTTTACTCGCGATTCCCTTGCCCGCGAGTCTACTGTCCGAGGATCTGATCACGATTTCATGATTGCGCCACGCACCCTCGTACGGGGGGGGGGGAGGTGAGTCGAGAGAATCGGCCTTCGAGAGTATTCGCAAGCGTACAGATAGATTGAAGAATGTGTTCGTAATTGACTAGCGGTTCCACGAGAGAGAGAGAGAGAGAGGGAGGGAGAGGGAGAGAGAGAGAGAATGTGTGTGAATTACGCGTATCTATTTCTATTTTTCTTCGTTTCGCCTTTCGTAGATCTTTGATTTCTTTCCTCCTCCTGCTCCTCTTTCTCTCTCTCTCTCTCTCTCTCTCCCTCGGTTTTTGCAGGGCTAGAAAGCTCGATGCAAGTGTCGATGCGCAATCGATATCGCGGAATAACGCGCGCTCGAGCCCGGCCAGATTTCTCCCGAAGTGCTCGAAATTTTCGCCCCCAGCTTCGGTGCGCTTGTGCATGGTCATCGATTCGCACGGAAGCACTCGAAATATTCTCCCGTAGAGTCGCGAGAAAGCGAGTATCTCCCTTCCGTTTCATTCTTTGTTTTTTTTTTTTTTTTGTTTATTGCTAAAACGCTGAATATATCGTGAGTATATCTGCTGCTCGGCGACTACCTGCTCTCTGCGCCCACTACTTGATTGTAACAAACGATTACGAAAGCGTCGTTGCTCGTTGCTCCTATCTGTAAACACTCGAGAAGATCAGACCCGAAGCTCATCACTTCGCTGCGTCTGATCCCGGCGTTATTGCACGATACGTTCCCTTTGCTTTTCTTTTCCGAATTCGACGCGTCACGATCGAATCGTAGATCTGCACGAATGGAATTGTACACACGGTCGGATGTCGCGAGACTGGCGTTTGGGTAGACGTTGCGTGCCGTACGTGACTGACAATGAGAGGAATCTTGCGATGTTGCGCAAGGAAGACGAACGACAGGTGAACTATGTTCGTGCCTCGTTCGACTTTGCTAGACGTACGCGAAACAGTCTCAGTAGCGTTGCTGGAACTCATGATGCCATCTGTTGAAGTCAATATGGAAGATCACAATCGACCCATTGGCCAGGCCAGCTAGAAGAAACCTGAAAAGAACGGTTGAATAAATTATAATTAACGTAATTTTGAAACGAACAATGAAGAAACAGCCATTTCGGATTTCTCATTTGCTTTTTCTAGATTTGCAAGGTGCTCGATCAGATTGTTAATCTGAATGAATTTTCGCCATGGATCCGACTTTATTTTCTTAACGCATGTTCAGTGCATCGCGAAAATACGAAAATACGAAAATTCATTTGTTTCTACAAAGTATGTAAGCATAGTGTTAGACGCTCTTTCAAATTTTCTAGCTCGTTATGAACCATATCATCGAATTCTTGATCAGATTAAAAATCGTCGCTATCACTTTGACATAATATCTCGAAATACTAATAATTTTTGTGTTTTCTGTTTCGTCGCCGATAACGAACCCATTAAATACTTTAAAGCGAATGTGCTATGTTGATAATGTTGCAAAATATTGATTCAAAGTTAGACTGCATTTTGGGACAAGAAATACATGATGAGTATTTCATCACATATACCCAAGGAATCAATACAGAAATCGACTATTTCTTCATTATAGAGTTAACTTATTAACTTGAATTAAGTTCCTTTTAGATATTTTAGGAATTTTCCTCACTCCAGAGATTCATGATTTACAAAAAAAAAAAAAAAATCAAGTTTGAGCAATTCTAATATAGCTATTAAACACTTTGACCTTGATCTTTTTAATAACTCCCGAAATTAAACATAAAAGCAGTGCGTTCTTTTTCGCAAATTGTTTTAAATTCTCGTTGTTATTATTTCTTTTCCATGTACCTTTTCCCTCTTTAATAAGAGCTTTTCCCTTTTAAATGAATAAATAAATAAATAAATTTGAAATTGAAGAGATAAAAGGATCTCCAATTGTGAAAGTAGTGCATGAGGTTAGGTTAGCCACGCTTACTTCTGGTCGTGTGACAATGCCAATGAACGCACGCTGCTTTCACAAGCTGGGAATGCATAGAGAAGAGCTAGATTAAACGTCCTCCAAACTTCTACGATTCGTTTGTCACCACCTGTCATTAAGTACTCGCCATCTCTGCTAAGAAGGAGACACTGCAAAGTAAAAATTGCACGTATTTGTAGTAGATGATCGGTAGGTGGAACTGATCGGTGTTGTTGAACCGATAACGAATTACCTGAAGATTATCGTTATGAGACTCGTGGCGAAGCCGTTTTCCATTTATAGTGAATGCTGCTATATGCCCGCGCTCGTAATTCACGACGATAACACCTTCCCGCGACATCGCGATATTTTCAGGCGAGGAGAAGCCACTTGGCGCCTCCAACGATCTTAGAAGATCACCGAAAGTTGTGTGTACAAGAACCGGTCCGTCTACGGAATAGAAAACAATTCGTCAAACAATTCCTGAAACAGTATCTTCGGACTCAGTAACTTCTGGCAATTAAATTTAAAAGAACAGAAACTCCAGATATCACGTATCACTTGAGTCACGTACAGTAGGAGCCAGAAACAACCAAGCCCAGTTCAGCTGAGATAACAACAGCAGTCACTGGTTGCTCGTGTCCCGTAAGGGTTGCCCTTGGTGCTGGTGCTTCACCCTCGCCAACGATCGTCTGCGTTCTGGCGTTCCAGTGCCACAACAGCACCGTGCAGTCAGCACTTCCAGACGCTATGTAACAATCAGACGTGATGTTGCATTCACTGCGTGACAGACACGTGACGACACCGTAGTGACCGAACACGATTTGTACGATTTTCGCTGAAACAAAAAAGATGAAGATACATGAATCGTTCTGCCTGCATTGTTTTTCCAGCTGAAGTTCCTCTTTATTATTCGTAAATCCGTCATTTACCAGTTTCGGTGGAGAACACGCGGAAACTATTATCCCAGAAACCGCAAGCGACCAAAAATCTACTATCTACCGTAGTGACGAAGCAATTGCTCCTTATCTTTAGCTTCTGACTGAAATTGTCGCCCAAGTGACGTCGTAACGTTGGATTCGAGCTGTTCGCCGCTTGAGCTGCAACAGTCAGTACATTATTAGAATAACTCAATTTTCACTGACCGCTCTCCTCTTGTGTTCTTTCGGTGCACTTACATAAAACAGGATCCATCGACAATGGCTGATTAGCGGCCTGCGCCTGCGGAGTATCCGCGTAACTTGGCGACTGCACGGATGCTATAAAACCGTGAATGTGTTCGTGTGAATGTCAACGATTCAGTTTCTCAACGACTGAAATGAAAGTCACCCTTTCGCTGTGCAACCAAATTACGAAGAAAGAAAAAGAAAAAAAATAAAGTGAATGAAAGTGAATGAACTGTTTTGTCCTCGCCTGTCCTCTCCGGCTGCCAACAGCGAAAGGGTTGAATTTTGAAAGTAAATACCCGCGTAATTAGTGTTCCATCTGTTGACAGCGAATTGCTGTCCAGTGGTGACTGTGACAACGGATGGTAAGGGTAACTGAGGATACGTGTTCGCCGAGATATGACAGATTGGCGAGTTCGACGGGAACTTGATGGTCATGCACACGTCGTCCGGGATACTCGAGAACATCATCGGCGACTGCAACACGGGTGGCAACGTCTTGTCAAACTTTGCGGTACTCTTCTCGTTCGGGACGATTGAACAGAAAGAAAAGCGTGCATTGTACACCTCTGTAGGTAAATTTATCGTAACTCGTTGAATGAATTTGAGAGCGGTGGCTCGGTTAGAGATGTCGAGGATGAAGTTTAGTATTCTGTTAAGTACATCGGATGGATGGCGAATTTCTCACAACATTTTATCGTTAACGTTTTGGTGAAACTTTGCTTCCTAACGAGGTATACAGAGTCTGGTATAATGTTTCCCTCGTGATTCTGTGATTCTGTGATTTTCACTTTCTTTCGAAGTAGATTTAGTTAGCAAACGTAGCGACAATTGGATGACACAATGAGAAGAAGCACATTTATATTCATCTAAGCGAACAAAAATCACAGAAGCGTGAAATGTATTATTACTGGATCCTTTACAGCACAACAGCTTCTCGTATCAATTACAAAGTATAGTTTGAAAAAAAAGGGGAGAGCCATCTAACGAAAACTGCAAACTATCAAACTGTAAACTAACTCGACATTCTAGTCGCGAATTTTTTTAGAAATCGGTGCCACTACTCTGAAACTAACAGAATACTTTTAGTAACTTCACACCCTTGTTAGAACCTGTTGAATTGTTAGTCTAACTTAAAGGTCCTTTTCTCCTTTCTCTCTAAACGGATTACTTACATATACATTGCACACTCTTCTTATTACACGTATTCTACAAAATGCTACGCAACGATGAGACTATTGAGAAGCACAACGTACTATGAAATGAACATTGTTTACCAAATGCATCGCCGAACTTCTCGGGGGATGCGGCTCCATTAAAAGTTGCGATGGCGTTTGGCCAAAGTTTCGTATTTGATTTTCTATGGCCTCTCTCATGACCGGATCGGTTATCGTATCCAGATCCACGCTACCCTCGTACGTCAGATAGTAGAAAACGTTCGTTGCTCGAATAGCTTCAGGACCTGAAAACGAATTTTTGCATTCTCAATCTTCCAACGAACATTTCGTAATTAATCCATATGATCAAATCCTCAAGTGCAAGAACGTCAAGTTTTTCAGTAGAAAGAGAAAAGTCCATTTAAAATTGTTTAAAGAGTTAAAATCATTCATCCAAACTTGCAAACAGAGTAGCTAGATCCGCACAGTTTCTAGATTACTTGCATGTAAAGAAACAAAAATACATTCTTCTAATGCTTCTATTTCTATTTTCCAGTAGAACTGTAACAACAAACAACTAAATTGTAATAATGGCTGAGAATCTGATGACTTTTGGCAGTGTTTTTCCACAAAAAAAAATTCTACAATTTCCAATCTGCAATTGATGTCGCCGCAGTTTTCGCCGAGCAGATATTTATTCTGCTATCACGATCACTTAAAAATATTACATTTCCCGAGCCATTGATTTAATTTTACCAACGAGTGAACCGTAGAGTCTCTCGCATTGCACGTCTTTCCGAGAGACAACCGATTGCTCGTGGCCGGTATATCCGGTTGCCTGGTACTCTCGCGCAACCAACTGTAAACGTGGCGCGTATTAGGGGTGGCACGCATTGTCGCGACCGGCACACGTGCCTAATTGGTTGGGACAAGACCGGGAGGAAGCTAACTAAAAACTAATTCCTTCCATACGCGCGCCAGCAACAAGCGCCGGCACCCGGCGACTGCATCTTGGCGTCAGCATCTTCGCAGAAGTGCCGGATATAGAGGCGCCACCGTCAATTACCATCGGTGGAAATCTAATTTGACTCGACCGCGCGTGTCCCAACAACCGGCCTAGCCAACTATGGATCGCACCATTGTGCGGATGTCGTGTCGATTCACGTCCGTGAAAAGCTTTACGCGGAAAGATTAATGCCACTTGGATTTCGTCGAACTTCCACGGCTTCGATTCATCTTCCTTTCTTTTCTAATAGTTTTTTCGACTCATATTTTCTTTTTTTTCTTTCTTTCTTTCTCTCTTCAAGAAGATAACCGATCTTACCTTTCTGCTTGTAGCCAAATATCAAATCAATCCACTGGTGTAATTGACAGGACACGAACTCCGACTCGAGGGCCTGTAATTAAATGATGAAAGAAAAAAGAAAAAAAATATGTGTTTCAACGTACATCCGAATCGAATGCAATTGTCGAAACTTACCATTCGATTGATTCGTATAAATTCTTCCGGAGACGATGCCCAAGGTGGTAATTCAACGTCGCCAACCACGCTGCCATCCTCTTGCCTGCCCAAGCGATACCGATTGCTGTTCACTAGCATTTCCGGTAGGAAGAAGAACTCCGGAATCAGCTCCTATTAACAAGAATAATTTGTTGCAATACATTTGATAGATAGGCATTCGAAGATAAAGAGGAAAGTGATGTGAACCTTAACGTCCGAAGTATCGCGTTGGCAGTTCTTCCAAGACAGAGCGATCGAGGAGAACAAACGATTCGGATGATCGAATTTGCCACCCTGTAGCGCCAAGAACATCGTTGTCATCGGCTCCTGAAATATCAGATTCGCAATACGTGAATAATACCAGTTCTTCGCTGAATGTTCTAATTCTCCAAATCTTGATTGGTCGAATTAACTGACGTCAAAATGCACACAGTAAATCACAGTAAATTGAAATTGCTACAAGCTTGAACATTTGTACTTTCGAAATGCGTCGTTCATTTTATTCCAAGACGTAAAATGAAGAAACTCTTCTTCTCCGAGATACTCTTGGATTGCCATAATGTGTAAAAGTATTGAAAAAAAAACAAAATGTTTTGCGATTAAATCGGCAATAGATTCGAAGATCGTAGCCTCCTCTTGAACACCCGAAAGTTTGGTATATGATTATTTTTCGTCAAGAAATTGCCAACATTGTCATCGTTTTCGAGCACTCTTCTCTCTTCTAACTTGGTGAACTTTCAACCGAACGATGTTAACTTTTTTCCGAACGAAGAATCGTCCAAAAACTCTGCTACGCGTTTTTGCCCCACGAGGATAGCGAGGAAAATCCTGAAACCGTCACGCGAGAAGACCGCCGAGACGTCAATTTGTTGTATGGTTTCGCGCTTAAAGTCCTCTCTTGGTCGTCCGTCAGTCGTCCATTCGACTGACAGGCTGATGAATGTTAACAGAGGACCTCCTGTGATCCGGCACACAGGTTTCACGCGTAGGCGTCGAAGACACAGAGCTATGATTTACAACCCTGTCGGCGGGCGAGATTTTCGACAAGTTGCGCCCGCGACGTTTACAATGACGCGAGAAAACGAGCCGTTTGAAGCCTAAAACTATGTTTGCCGCGCCACGTCTTCGAAGGCGATCAGGCGAAACGGGACAAGAAGGGGTGCAGTTATAAAGCAATAAACTGTTTACGATGTAGTATATTCTTGCGAGAAAACAGCGGGGTGTCTCGCCAGTGAAACAACAGTAAAATCATCTTATCGACGATTTGTATGTAAATGCGAAGAAATCATGCTCGTTGGTACGAGCTTCGCCATCTATATCGAATTCGATCGTGTATATCGACGTATATGTACGTGTAATGGATTGTACCGATAAATCGAATCGTTTATTTATTTATTTATTTTGCGGGAAAAGTTCATCGGGATAAAATAAGACAAAATGCAACTGCAACGATGATGAAGAGGCAAATATAAAAGGGACTATTATACTTGCGAATGAGGACGCATTTTATGTTTAATCCGAGACTGAGAGTTATTGAAAAGATCAAGATCAAAAGTCTTTAATGATCTTGTTGGCTATATTAGAAAGATGTAAAAGATAGATATAAAATCGTTCGAAAAACGGCACTTAAATTCAATTCTTGTAACAAAGAAATTAATAAAGAAAGAAAGAAATGAATTGCTCCTTGTTTTCGTCTCGCTCGGCGTGACGAGAGCAATGAAATTAACATGTCCGATATCGACAAAGTAATAAAAATTGTAACGATACGTGTAACTTTGAGATGAAAGAGGAGGAAACTGATGAAATGCATGGATTTGAGAAGGCGGGCCTCGTTGATTGCCAGGGCGTTTCGACGCCCCCAAATTAGCGTGTGGATACTACCGGATCCGTCGAAATTTATGGCTCGAAGTAGACAAGTTTTTAAAATAGTCCGAACTCGAGAATGAGACGATTTCGTTGAGACACTCTACGTTTTTCCGGGCTTTGAATTGACCTCTGTTTACAAAATATCGAGTCGAGAGGGCATTTTTTTTCTTTTCATTTTTATATATTTGAGCGAACTTACTGCGAACTTACGAGAAATAGAATATTTTTAGTCGTGTAGTCGAAAATAAGTACCGAGCTAACACTTACCACGCGTATCATCCAGTTCAAAACAAAAGCAGCTGTGGAATAGTGCGTGCCGTAATGGAACGGCGGTATACTGTCATGCTCCCAACTTTGAAAGCGTTCCTCGAAATAAGCCCTTCTACTTGGATTCAACGCACCGATCGGCTGAGCAGACATAGAAAAATTTCAGTGAGCATCAGCATGGATGAAATATCAATATCATCGATGAAATATATCAATGATACATTTTTCTTTATACCTTTGATAAATCACGATAATTGCTGGGCAGACTGAGATCGAGCTCTTTCGTCTCGTAATTGGTCAACACCCAAGGGAACACGGGGTACTGGTTCAAGTCGTTGTAAGTTCGACCTGAAAATGAGCAACTCACGCTTTATCGAGAAATTTATCTCCGCACAATTTCGTTCAAGATACATTTACCAAAGAATAATTGTACGAAAGCACATGATCATAAACACTTCTGTTCGCTCTCTTTGATTAAATAATTAAATGAAGACAACGCTGAATGAATGTCCGCTAAAACGATCTAAACAACATTTACGTAGTAAATACACGAGAAATTTAAACGGGGGCCAGAAATAAATAAGACATCAACATCAGCGTCTTCCTTTTAATGCGTATAATCACCGGCCTAATTTTTTGCCCCGTTCAGCCCCCGGTCACTCTTCTTTCTCGCGCCACCCTCGTACTATAAAAAAGAGAAAGAGAGAGAGAGAGAGAATGCACAATCCCAGACCCTCTAATTCTATTTTTACGAAATGCACGCCACAAGTTCCGTTCGGTGGGGTGCGAGGTGCTCCGTTTAGTAAGCGCATAACTCAGACCGTGACGGCTAATCGTTCCTGAAATTGTCACTTCTGAAGGTCTCGACCCCTCTCCCACCCCCTCGGAATCCCATTCCGAGATGCATTAGTGATGCCAACGTGGCTGCAAGAGTGCCTCACTTTGTCTAATCTCCTCCCTCCTCCCTGTCGCTAATTAAAACCCGTCAGCAAGTTTGTCAGGCGAAGCCTGACCTCCCCATCCTCTTGTCCTTCGCCTCGGATCATTTACTTACGCGCGCGTTTATTACTTTGCTTACGATCCGCCGGTTCGTCGACAGGCACCGAACGCTTTCTTCGTATTCTCTTTCCTTTAACATTTCTTAACTTCGCTTTTTTTTTTAACGTTGAAAGTGTATATTGGCAAAGTTTGTGTGTTTACGTTGAAGCGAACTGTATTGCGTTCAACAATGAGACAGAAATATAAAGGATGATTTGATACAGAGACTATACTATAAATTTTTATGATAGAAGAATCGCAAGTTTTTGTAATTTCTAATCATCGTTTCTAGCGTATTTTTCTTTTTTTCTTTTTTTTTTTTTTTGACACGAAAAGTATTATGCTAGTTCTAGCATATTGATAAAAATATTTTCTAAAGTAATGGGTAGTAAAATTGCAAAATCTCCAGAGGAATCCGCTGATTCGTCTGTAGGAATTCCATCAAACACTCACTTGACGCTGCCTAAATTTTTATGATAGAAGAATCGCAAGTTTTTGTAATTTCTAATCATCGTTTCTAGCGTATTTTTCTTTTTTTCTTTTTTTTTTTTTTTGACACGAAAAGTATTATGCTAGTTCTAGCATATTGATAAAAATATTTTCTAAAGTAATGGGTAGTATACACCGTCGTACAGATAAAGAAATAATCGCAAAATCTTTGGGAGCAATCCGCTGATTCGTCTCTAGGAACTCCATCAAGCACTCGATTCGGTCTGAAATAAAAACAAACAGGAGTGGAAGGAACGGGGAGGGGAAAAAAGGGAGAGGGGAACTCGACGGCGAGAGTCGGTGTGCACAAGCCTTGGCCACAATGCGTCGTAAATCGTGACGCTGCACGACCGTCGGTCGGACGTAAATAATAGTAAGGCCGCGTTATGCATCAAAGTGATTATTAATGGTAGCGTCGAGGTGAGTGAGCGCTCTGAGAACGCTTCCCGACACACGGGAATGCTCGGCGACACGCGCGCCCTCTCTCGCCTTCGCCCTTTGCTTTTTTACCTAACTCCACCTCCGCCATCGTCGTCCCTCGCGGATGGAACAACGTTATAATAAGTGCTAGCAGCGACGAGAGGCTCGTTTTTAACTCGCCACTCGCCGAGATTTAAAGGGACACCGGGCCTACAGAGAAAAATTGGCAGGAAGTCCTGCGAAATGGTTCCCGGACTCTGCGCGACTGGCTCGCCTCGTTACGCTGCTGCTCGTGTCTTATTTCGTTGAGGGACAACCACTTTGTTGGAAAATATTCAAGTTACATGCAATTATTAATTAAATATTGACTATGATTCTCTTAGAGGTTCAGAACCTTTCTATAGCAAGGATTGCACATCTCGTTGATTTCTATACTCAAAGCTAGTCAATTAAATTCGCTTGATTTTCTAAATGCGTGACTGCGTAGCCTGATGGTAATAAGATATAAGAATCGCTGAAAACCGTCGTTCAAACAGATAGTTTCTTGCGGAAAAATAAATTAAAACGAGATAGGTATCGCAAAGCAGCGTGACATAAACGCATAGCAAATACAATCCACGGAAAACCTGAAGCCCTCCATATAAGCATTCCACGGTGAACGCTCCTTACTCGAATACTTCCAATGCAGAACTTGAACGATACAATCGGTAAGTGTTCATTGTTCCATCGCGGATCTAACATGTATGGAGTCAGGGCAATGCGAAAAGATATTTTAGCGGATGATGCAGCGCGATCTATTCCAGAAATTCGTGTTGTATTATTTGTCTAAATTTTTACACGTATCTTCGTGCATATTGTACATTACAATCTACATTATTCAGAATTTATCAAACCTTTATTCACAACGAGGAGCATAACTGTACCAAAGACAATGAAAAATTGTCGATAATTTAAACTTGTACAATCTCGTTAAAAGAAAATCATATATCGACCCACTTGTTTCGTTTTAAAATGTGATGCCTCTACTTTGACAGTCGAAGTTCGTTTTCGAGATGGTTTTACGTTACTAAAAGAATTTTTTTCGTAGCTAAATTTACCATCATTTTGAAGATTGAAGTTCTTCATAACGAGCCCCCAAAAATTTGTTTCCACAATTTTCTTCGCCATTTTACTGGACGTTGATTATTCGAATTAAACAATAAAAATTCGAGAAATCTTTTATTTCCCTAATGTTCCAAGTTCAATAAAATGGTTAAAAAAAATATCGTACAGCAAATTTTAAGGGCAAAGGAAAAGCTCCAAACCTTACTGGATTTTGTTGTGAAAAATATTTTTACACGAGTTCGAATTTTCTTGAACCTTCAAGAAAGAAGAATCCTCCGCTTTCTCACTTGTTACATGATGTAAAATCATCTCTAAGAAAAAAAAAAGAAAAAGGGAAAAACGAATTCACGACTGTTAAAATAGAAGCTTTCACGAGACCAAATGGATCGTTGCGCAATTATTTTCACAAAATTATTTCAGTTTAAATTATCGACAATCTTTCATTGTCATTGTGCTATTGCGACCACGCTCTTATTAGTCTCTCCCTTCCAGACTCACGCACACACACGATCAAAAAGAAGTTAAAAGAAAAGAAAAAGAAACTCCTGGAGCGAACAATTAATTAGAGAAATTCTGGCCGGCAAATATCAGGAGTACGCGTACACCCACGCGCGAGCCGGCTCGCATCGGGACACGCAGCCTATCATATTTACATCGGCTCTACTGTCATTAATTTTTAATAAACCAATGCGACCAAGAGCAAATAAAGTAGAGGACTGGATCGGATGCGGGAGCCTGGTCGCAGGACCGGTTCGTTTTCGCAACGTGTTCTCCCGGTCGGGCCTTGCTTGCCCAATTGTCTGTTGCCCTCGCGATCGCGCGCTTCTCTTCATCCCCGCAGCACTCCGTTCACCGACTATTTATTCGTACAATTAATATATAATGCTCGTAAATACACGGACACCCTCCGGCGTTTCCCCCCGCGATGTACAAATAATTACGCGTCCGCGGTGATCCTCGTCATTAGGCGCGGGCAATTCGCGTGCGCGTGGCTAGCCCCACGTAAATTCTACGTTCACGTAATTCGCGACCTGTGTCCGCCGTCGGTTTCTTCACGATCGAAGAGTGAAGAATTTTCAACGAGTTGTCTTCTTTCGACGTTTCTCACTTTCCAATTTTTCAACATATTTCTCCAACAATCCTTTGAACCCCTTCTACATTTCGTACGTAACAACGTAAAAAAACGTAAAAAAACTCTCCAATCTCCAATTATAATTTCACGACAACTTTCGCTCCCTGAAACGCCGCGACGAAACCAACCACCCCCTGGATGTTCTCTATATCCGTCGAAACGGCTGATCAACGTGATCCCCCTAAAAAAAAAAAAAGAAAGAAAAAAAAAGAAGAAAGAAAGAGAAAAAAAGCGATAAGGAGGAGAGGACGAACGTCTCGAGTTTCGTGATTTAGCTAGCGACGCGACGCGAGCGCACAAAAGGGGCAGCCGATATTAAACCGACGGAGAAACAAAGGCGCGGCTTCCATCTCGCGTGGGGAAGCGGAGAACGCCGAGCCGGCGTTCCCTCGGGAGAGGATTACCGGGGCCCACGAGCCGGGGATTACTCGTATGGGGTGGTTAACGGAACACGGAGCTGATTGAGAACATCCCTAATACGCCGCGACAGATTCCATCCGGCCGTGTGCGGCTATAGGATCTCTCCTCCCTCTTTCAATCCGCGTTCTACCGCGACCTCCTCTCTCTCTCTCTCTCCTTCTATCCAGGTTACCAACCGTAGCGATGGAATCGAACAACCATCGGCCATCCGCAGACCTCGCGGATTTTTCCGGTACCGCGGTAAGCCGATATGATTTTTTTAGCCGTTGAACAACCCCCTTTTATTACGGTTACTGTATTAGGTTCACGTAGAAGGTTTTGTCGATACGTGCGTTTCTTGACGTGCAATTAAGCAGAACCAGAAAACAGATAAATACTTTTAGAGATAGATACTTTTTATGGTTTCATTTCTTTTCATGGTCGAATTCTATGTATCTGTAAATGTATAATTGAGGGAGAGACTGTTCGATGCACGAGAGCTCCAACTCACAAAAAAATGTTGAAAAACGATGTATCTATTAATTTTCGTATTTAATTATTAGGTATTTGGTATTAATTGGTAATATTTAGGATTTATTTACAATTACATGGCAAAATATTTTAATTACATGGCTAATGTATACTACATTAACGTTCTGAGGTACATTATGATTTTTAACAAAAGTTGTATTTCACTCGAAATTTTAATTATAATAACTTCTTCTTTATATTAATTTATTTGAGCGAATAGAGGCTGAAGAACAAAGTTTTGAGCGAGCTCCTACTCAAGAATTTTAATCAAAAGTTGTGTTTCACTGGAAATTCTAATCAAAGTTAATTCTTCGTTATATTAATTTATTTGAGCGAACAGAGGCTGAAGAACAAAATTTTGAGCGAGCACCTACTCAAGAATTTTAGTCAAAAATTGTATTTCACTGGAACTTCTAATTATGGTTAATTCTTCGTTATATTAATTTATTTGAGCGAACAGAGGCTGAAGAACAAAATTTTGAGCGAGCTCCTACTCAAGAATTTTAATCAAAAGTTGTGTTTCACTGGAAATTCTAATCAAAGTTAATTCTTCGTTATATTAATTTATTTGAGCGAACAGAGGCTGAAGAACAAAATTTTGAGCGAGCTCCTACTCAAGAATTTTAATCAAAAGTTGTGTTTCACTGGAAATTCTAATCAAAGTTAATTCTTCGTTATATTAATTTATTTGAGCGAACAGAGTCTGAATAATAAAATTTTGAGGGAATTTCTACTCACCAGCGATGGTATTCAAGAACATGAGATATTCAAAGTTGGATATTTCTCTTCGCTGCCACTTTTGCGTCATATTGGAGCTTCTCATTAGCTGCCGAGGCGACATCATCGATGCTCTCCTGCAAAAACAGCGCGAATCCCAATCACGTACTCCTGTTAGAAAACTCGTCAATCAAAATGTCGAACGTTACACGTAATATTATTAACAATATAAAATTGCCTTAATATGAAATATATATCTAATACAGAATACTAACATGTTATTAACACTAAACGTCTAATCAAACGGCCGGTTTAAAAATTCGATCTAAGATAATTCTGCATTTAACTCTCGTTAGAAACCATGAAAATATATAATTTTTTTCTTGTAATCTAAAAGTTATGTTTATAAATTGTATTTTTTCTTATATTAAACTGATAATTACCGGTATTCCTTTCGTAAAAAAGATCTTTATATCATAACCGGTTATTAGACCGGTTATTGTGAGAATCTGAATAATGTATATATAATAAGTACGTGTTTGCAATCGAACGTTTAAAAAAAATCACACTACCAGAGTTTCTGCAGAAGAAGTTTGTATGTAATCGTGGATTTATTGATACAATATTTGTGAAAACGCGTGCCAGATTTGGAACAAATCAAGAGGTTCAATATGGAATTTGTAAATTCCATATATTTCAAACTTGATTATATTTCGTACATTATCAGTCGTAAGAGCATAAAATTTCCTACAAAACCTATATAGTAATATTTAGTTTGTACAAAACCATTGCAAGTTGGCAAATAATAAATGTACTTCACATTAGGGCAACTCGCCGTGATAATCTCGAACTGTGAGAGACAAGGCAGAATAGTTATTATCCCAGAGTTGGTCATTTTCTGATCGTGCAAGTGGTTGCAACTTACACATAATTTCAAAACCGGTTCGTGATTTGAATACGTTACGACAGACGAATTAATATCTGTCTAACCAAGTTTATCTTATCATCAGTTCATCGAAGTTGCAAGCATGCTGCCGACGTGAAAAGTCATCCACAAATACTTGCGCGTAGGTTGTCACACGACAACGATTTGATAATATCTCTGTCGGTGGCGAATTTTTTCTGAACTGGTTGCTACTTTTAAATATCGTATAATAATTTCGTACTTGACCGAGTACGTACGCGTCTCCAAACTTTCACGTTATCCCCTTTATTACTTAAAATATCTAAAAATTACAAAACAGATAATACAAAAACAGAGGAATCTTATAACTTATTGAGGCTGTATTTGGAAACTTAAATCAACGTCCTCAGAACCCCTCTTGTTTTTCGTATCGAATCGAGATCGAATTTAGATCGTCGTAAACCATAATAGTTGTCGCGGAAAGGCATAAAAAACATGAAAAACCATACGAGTAAATTGGAAATTACTGCACGATAATTGCACGACGACAGACTTTCACGAAGTAATTATCTACGACGATAGTCAGTCTTATTTCCTAAAAACTTGTACGCGGGACGCAATCTGACGTTGTATATTCACCAATAAAATTCAGCGAACGCGTTTTACGAACGCGGGGATCACTGATTTAAGATTCATGCGAGAGACTTTAATGGACGGCACACGGTGGATGACATTAAAGGAGAGAAGCATCCGACCAGGATGTATAAATTCTATCGTTTCGTTTATTACCAACAAATCTTGCGAAACTATGAAGATTTCCCGCACGACATAGAGTTTCTGATGAAAGGGCGATGACTGCAACACGGAAGAGAAATATAAAATAAACGATCGCGTTTCAGAAAATTTCGTCGAATGCTAAAAAATAAAAAGTGCGAACGATTTTTAGTCTGAAATCGATTCAAATGGAATTCATTTGTTTCTCATTAATTATTGATAGATGTTATTACAGAAGTTATCATGAAAAAATAATTTCCGGTTCAAAGTTTGATTCAAAAAATTTGATCCGTTCCTCTATTAAGGAACACGTACAGTAAAAGGTATAATTGTACAACGTCAATGACAATGAACAATTGTTGATGATTTAAGCTGATCTTATTTTAAAAAGCATAAAGCTTTCATTTCGACAGTCGTCGGTTCGTTTATTTATTCTTTTTTCTTTAAAGATGATTTTACCTCGTGTAGCGGATGGAAAAGTGAAGATATTTTTTTCTCGAAGATTATAAAAATTCATTTTTTTTCTGCTAATTAGATTTGTCATCATTTTGACGATTGAACTCTCCTCTTTACAAAGACCTCTTACAATTTGTTCTATGATCGTTTTTCAGCATTTTATTAAGATCAAACGACAAAGATTCAAGAAATCTTGGCATTTCGTTGTCTGACCCTAATGTTCCAAGTTCAATAGAATACTAGAAAAAGAAAGATATAGCGAATTTTAAGAGATAGGCTCGTTCTAAAGAGAAAATTTCAGTCCTCGAGACTACAGTGGGTTTCGCCACGAAAAAAGAAAATTCGCATTCGGTTCGAATTTTGAGACAGCTTTCGAAAAAAAAAGAAAAGTACTCTCACCTTTCGATCTGCTGCACGATGCATAAAATAATCTTCAAAAAGAACAAACCTCGCGATCTTTAAACTAGAAGCTTCGCGCTTTAAAATGGATCGTTACACGACTTCTTTTTTTTCTTCACAAAGTTGTATCGGTTTAAATTATCGACAATTTTTCATTGTCACTTGTACAGTTGCGTTCCTCCTCGCTGTGCACCGCCTCGTATCGAAGGCGGATTTATTTTCCACGCGACGCGAGTATGGTACAGAGCGTCATACAACCGTCTTATATACACCGGCGGATTATTTTTGTTACCAGGAATCTCCCTTGGATCAGACGTCCGGCTCGGTCTCCGCTATATTTATGGCCGGCGTGTCCTTCTCTCGTCGGTTCGCCTTCTTTCTCATTCCCTCTGTCTCTCGAGTACAAGAGAACTTGAATAGATGGATCGAAGCGCGGATACGCGAACCTCTGTTCTCGCCGCCAGTCCAAGCTGCACAGGTATTGGTATCGAGAAAGGATCCTTCTTCCAGGACACACTCGCGACGAGAACGCGAACGAGAATCTTTGCAACCACATTTCCATGAACCGACCTGCCCTTCTCGTTTCTCAGTTTCAAGAGAAATTGTCTACGATGCTCGTTGCAATACAGAATTCCATTTATTGCAATGAAGTTCATGTCTTATTAGTTGAATTGAATCTACTTGTCCGAACGTAACTTCTATCACTTGAACAAGTTATAGACAAGTAATACAAAGAATCAATGAATCTTTTAAATTCTGTTTTCTCTGAGTGAAGTCTGAACAGTGAAAAAAAGCTTTGGTTCACGTCTGATCAGTTGAACCGAATCTACTTGTCCAAATGCAACTTCTATCACTCATTGTTAGACAAGTTATAGACAATGTAAAAAATCAATGAATTTTTTAAATTCTGTTTTCTCTGAGTGAAGTCTGAACAGTGAAAAAGAGCTTTGGTTCACGTCTGATTAGTTGAACCGAATCTACTTGTCCAAATATCACTTAGACAATATAAGTTATAGTCAATATAAAGAATCAATGAATCTTTTAAATTCTACTTTATCTGAGTGAAGCCTCAAGAGTGAAGAAAAATGATTATCTTTTATCCAAAAAACACATATATACATTTAATTTCTACATCTGACTAAGTGAATCATATCCGCCATAAACTACGAATGTTAACAGTGAAAGCATTTTCACCAGCGCGACAACTGTCGATTAGGACGTCCGTACGATCGACGTGCAGTCTAGGAGAAGGATTTCTCAATACCCGTGCAAGCCATGGGATCGAACTCTGTCGTTCCGACTCGTCGTCTCAACGATTCGGTTCGGTTCGAACAGAAGAAACGGCTGAAGATGCGGAGGCGATCGCGAGCGGAATCCCACGGGAGGAGACAAAGAAAGTAAAAGAGGAATGCGAGACACGAGCGAGTGTGTTCCTCTCGAGGCGTTTCGAAGAGATCCCTCGCGAGGATCCAGATGTCGGCGAAATGGGGTTCGCTTAGGTTCCTTACCTAGTCTGCGGAATCCCGTATTTGATGCCCACGCCGACTCGCGGTAGCGCCTTGATCACCTTTTTCACCGTCGCTTGGTCCGGGAATGCGAACAGGATCGAGGCTGTGGGCAAAAAGGCGTTAAAGTGCGGATTATAAGCGGACCCAATCCAGCTGACGGGCCGTGTGTCAATCGTTCTCGGGCAAGCATGGCAGCCAAGGGCGCGTTTCTTACTCGCATTGCATTGGCGGCCCGTTCTTCTATTACGATTCTACTTTTATACGGTATTGTCGCCTGATTGGCTTCCACGAATTAGGCTGGAATGAACGTTACGCTAGATGTCCGGCTTCAGGCGAGAAATAATTTTTGAAAAAAACACCCGTGCACGAGTTGGAGTTGTGGGATACACGAGATAGTTGAGACTATGTGTTTATTACTTATATCACTCCGATGTTTATAATGTAATTTACGTTTTACCAATGAATAGTGAAACAATTCTTTAAAAATGCACGAAATAGCAAAGCTATTGCTTATGAGATGTTATATATTTATTGTTTCCTTTTCGTATTATTATACATTGGATACAACGTAATTTAGGTTAGATTTTTAATTTGTGTATTTATAACAACATAATTGTAGTTTATTTTCATTCGATTACGAAACAACGAAGTAATTATCTTAAATAATTTCTAGATGTTTCTATCTTCGTGCAAAAATACTATACATAAGTCTCGTCTTGAACTAACTTTGAAAGTATATTTATATTTTTTACTCTTTTCTTCACCATTCTAATCGAACGTAGATTCCGATTTACTTCAATGTCTTTCACATACGTTTCTAATTCTGATTTACTATCGCTGGCAATAGTTACAATTGTTAAAAATGTTGGTACTTGGTACATGAAATAGTTAATCGTTGCATTGTTAAATATAAATTAGCCGAAACATCGGGTAAAATTGTCGAGTATCCGGATAAAGGTACTAGAGTAAAGTTGTTCGAGTCAATTTGTCCAATTCGTTGATTTCGATCACGAGCAATTCTTGCGACCTATGTTTGAAGCCCACGTCTACAAAACGCGTGAATAAAAACTCACAGCTATGAATAATAAAGATATCCATGTTATCGACAGCGTTCAATTGTTTCTCGCTTCTTGTCGAGAAAAAAGGAAAACTGCTGTTTCATCGTTCTGGTGCTATAAATTACCAGACGAGACGCGAGTTACATATTTCTGCTAAATCAGGGTGGAAATGAATCATCCAAATGTAAGCTCGTGGTTGGACACGCGTGGTAAACGTATTTAGAACGTAGCTAGATGGAAATATGAAAACGGGGAGGGTGCGCGATGGACTTAATTTCACGGCTTTAATAGCATCGCTGAAGCTCCCTCGCGAGTTCAAAGGGTAGCGTGCAAAGAGACAGTTACCATAAATACTTGCCGGTAATTTATGTAGCTTCGAATGCTGGTCTGGAGTGTGCGAGTCGGTCTTAATCAACAACGAAGGATAGTAAAGGCCACGACCACAGGAGAGTCAAAGCGGGAATCAAAGAATTTCCTGACCTCGTTTCTTCGCTGCGCGTGAATAGCAAACCTCGCTGAATCTTAATTTCTTGGTTATTCTCGCAAATCAAAGTTAATGTATTTGAGCCTCGACTGAATGAGCCACGTTTGAATGCAATAGATAGAGAAGATATTGAATGGAGCAAAATTTACTCGGTACACGTTGCGCAAAATAATTATGCACTCGAACGTGTTGAGGATTGATCAATGGCACGCCGTGCTTTCGAGAGAGAATGGCTTCGATCGTGTTATTTTTCATGTTAAAGAAACGATTTGTCGATCGAATGATTAAACAGCCAGACGACTTGATCAAACAAGACACACAGAATAATGCCCGTGTTTCATATTATAATCTTCAAGCTACCGTGAATCGAGGAGATTGATCAACCATCATTGTATCAAACTTTTAAGCATCAAAGACAAGACAAACTGCGAACTTTTTACTCAAATCTTTGCCTTACGATTCTTCTTCTCAGTCATCAGTAAATATTAGTTATTACATCGTGTCGGATGTAAAGAATCAAAAGCTCTACATATAATTTGTGCTTATTCATCGTCAGTTCGAAGAATTCAAATTCACAGGATATTTGCTTAACTCCATAATTCCAAGAGCTTGTAACAGAGCTACAACTCAAAGGGTTAATAAGAGTGAGATTTCCGAGAATTTTACTTCTTTCGAACGTCCACGAGAGTTTCACGAAACGCGTAAAGATTCCCAAGAATTTCACCTTCTCTCGAATATCCACGAAAAAGCAATCAATGTCACGAAGTTAACTCGCTCCTGAAGATCTATCGTGAAGATCAATAAATATATATGATCCCGCTAACGAGGGGAGCGTACGTTTCTACTAATTTTTTTAACGAACGAGGATGACATTCCGCCGGCTCATCGAAAGTCCGGACGACATCAGATTAGAATCGGGGAACGTGAAATTTATCTACGGCCAGAGGAGAAATAATCAGCGGGATTGCGACCCCTCGCCAGGTATACCGGGTAATACGGCGCGTTTGTTCGAAATGCGCGCACCACCGTTCGAAGGAACGACAACTATATTTCAAGCGAAACGCCCGATGTTCAACGCCGTTTCTCCAAGAATGTTTTAACACTTCGCTATGAAATCGAGATAACGAAGCATTCCTCTACGTCTCCTATTTCCTGTCGAAATATCTCTTCCATCTATTTTTCATATATATTCTCCAAAGAGAATATGTAAGAAGGGATACAGAAAGGGATTTTAATGGAGGGAATAGAAGAAAATATTTTAGAGGAAAATTGTACGTGGCAAAGTATCTATGATTATGGAAACGCGTAGTTATACAATACTAATTGTAGCATTGTAAAAATGCTAAAATCCAGTGTTGGTCAAATCTTATGATCTTCGAGGTGACTTCGATACATAAATCCTGCAGACCTGCAGACGCTATGAACGATAGCTGTAAAATAATATAATGTCGAGGATATAAGGGAATATAAGAGAATAAAAGTGTGAACAATGTGGATCTGATCTCTGAATGGAGAACAGCAGATAGTATAGATTTGATCGTCGAATGAAAAAACAATGTTTACTCAATCGCGTGGAATTGTAATAAAATCTCTCTAGTTCGCTTTGATTCTTCAAGTGCCGAAAAAAAGATCCCGAATGAAACCAAGTCGAGCCAAATAAATGTAGTTTGATAAAAATTCTGAAAAAAGAGTATAAAAGTTTCGTTTTAAGTGAAAACTGCGAGATTGATAAAAGGGATTATGAAAAAAATAATTCGAAGACAGGTAAATAATTATTCTACGATGCATAGCATCCAACAAATATACTGACTCATCCACAGCCGAGTAATATATCATTACTAGACAATAGAAAAGTTAATTAAGTCTTAGGTTAGGTTAGGTTTAGATTAGGTTAGGTTACGTTGAGTTAAATACATATTTTGACGTTGCACTCGGCCTTCATTTTTCAACTTTCAAATCCCTCAGATACGATAATTGGGTGAACGAGTTTCAAAAAACATTGCTTCTGGCAGAAATAAATCTGTCTTTTATCTGTATTTATCTGTCCGAAGGTAATTGAAACAAGAGCAGGTTTGATTTAATATCGTGATACGTAATTGGAGTGCGCCGTGGTCTGAAGCAGTCTCCATAATCTAAGAAATTAATTCAAGATCAAGGATAACGAGAATTGTAGAATTCAAGATCGCTCGAGAAGAAAAAAAAAAAAAACGAAGGATAAGTTACAAGTAACGAGTCCGCGTTATTCGCGCGCCATCTTACGCATATTTGTTTGCAAGAGAAACAAGGACAACGGAGCAGAGCTTGAAATTGGTTGATAAATCGGCGGCGAGAAGAAAAAACGGATACCGGCAACGCGGGCCAAGATATTTATTGCGTAAAAAGCAAACGTGGCGAGCACACCTCGCGGCGAGCTCCGGATTCCGTTTCCGTTTTGCCGGATTAGATCACGCCGTGTGAAATAACGCGGCGATCGAGCAAAAAACGGAATGCGCGCCCCTTTCGAGAAACGGGCCCGCCGCCGCCGCCGCCCCTCTTTGAAAACGAACGAGACAGAATTAGGCACGACTTACTTCGACTGGCCAGGAAGATCTCGATGGCGATGTTCTGGAGCAGATACCGGCGCGAGAATATCGCGCGCACCTCTGAGAAGTACCATTTCCCGTGAAGATGGTCGCAGTACTTGAGCACCTGAAACGAAAACACCAGATCGTTGCTTAAATTAATTTTTTCCATCGATCGTTAAATCCTAAGGATTTAAATTGTTGGTAAGGTTATTATTAGCGGAAATTATTACGGTGAAACTGTTCGTTTAGAAATCCTAGAATTAATAAAAGGAACGCACGATAAAATAAAATAAAACACTGTTATTAAACGACTGTAGGTATAATGTACTACAGCAAAAGTTAAACGTTGCAACGTGTCAACTACAAAAGTATGAAACTTTTCTAAATATTTTTCTCTTCGAAATTTTACATAACTCGTGATTATTCATCACGATAAAAATGGTACGATACATCTGAATGTATAACACACCATATTATACATATTATACAAGTATACACGTATAACACTACGTCATTAAGTTTGCATCTTGTTAGGAAATTAGAAACAGAAGTAATAAATAATTTCCAATTCGCATTGGTATTGCATAATTGGTTAATTACGGAAATAATCAGTTGAACGTTCGTATATCTCAACGTCCATTTTGCGCAGCAAAAAGAGAAAAAGAATATTCTCATCGTAGGAAACCATTCTTCGTGAAATCACCTCAACCGCGTATCCGGAAAGCGATTCGAAACGAATCACAATTCTCCGGAATTTCTCTTTCGGAAAAACAATCAACAATCTTTCATCCTCTGAGACTTTTCGCAAAAACCTTCTGCAAAATCGTCGGAATATCACATTCGAGCCGTCTCGATATCGTCGAGTCCATACATAGACGTCCGCTCGTACTACTTACAATTAGTCAGAGTCCGGAATTTTCCAAACGAAGCCCGGAAGTTTTCGCAGACCTGGCCCGATAGCCACCAGCCAGACGAAACGATCGGACTCGTATCGAAAGAGGGACAAAAGTCGGGGTGGCGATCGCATGGCTGACCGTAAGTATGCAAGCTGGGGCTCAGTGAAGTGTGATGTGATATAGTGAGACCGGTGCCGGTCGCAAGATGGCCGTCATGGTAGGAGGAGCCTCCTGCTGAGCGGAGAATCGATCCCAGGACTTCGCGGGACTTGCGCTCTCGAACGGGTCGTGAACAACTCGTGGGTGAAAAAGGAGGGGGAGGGAGGGTAGAAAAAGGACGAGGCTGACGGCGGGTCGTAGGAGGACGACGAGAGGACGACCAATTTACCAGGACTCGGTCTTAACAGGCCTTTCAATTTTTCCCGCTTAACGATTCGTCCCGCTCGCGCGCGCCAAATGAAATTATCCTCGATATAACGCGACCGCGGCCAACCCGTGTCCCTCGCCAACTCGCAGCGACAAGATTCGTATCTGTTTGATGTTTCGGGGCTCGTCGAATTTCTTGTTCCTTGTTGAAGGTGGCGAAGGCTTGACCGAACGACAAGTGTCACCAAGCGTGTATTGAAACAAACGACTGGGTGGCTTTGGTACTTAGTTGGAAGATCATTCGGTCGGAGGATGTTTTCTCGAATGTAAGACGAGAGAGCGTTGGAAAGTTACTCGACAGGCGAAGACTTTGATGCGTTTTTTTACTGGCTGGGACGCGCAACAATGCGCAAAAACTGACATTCCGCTGGACGAAGCGTGTGACAAATATTTCCTCGAGCCACATGCAGGGAAATTAAAGTACGAAAATACGAGTCACGAAAGGCTCAACGGCATATCGGGATATCTTTCTTTCTTTGGCTGAATTTCGAACATTCGGCTTCAGTGGAAATTCCAAAGTTTCCCAGCAATGGGAATTTGAAAAATGGAAAAGCGGGCAGAGTTGCCCGAACAGCACGAAAACTGATAGATTTCCACGAGGAGCGGAGCAGAGTGCTCCCTACGCACGAGTCGCACGAGGTCAAATATTAGGGTGCAACGCACGCACGTCGAAATCTAATTACCAGCACGTAAGCTGCTTGAAATCTCTTGGGACCATAAACGTCGCATCGACTAGGATTAAATAGGAACGCGTGCTGTTTGCAGTAATAAGTCATCGAGGGATTTTGTAATTTCGTTGCGGACCAAGTCTACGGGCTATCGACACCACGAGAGAGTTTGCAAAAAGTGATAAAAAGATTCGTAACATGTTATCACGAATGAAGATTATTAACACACACACACACACACACACACACACACACACACACATGGATGGATAAAAATATTTCGTAGCGGGATGGATTGTCGCAGCAGTGGATTCCATGCGCGAGATTCCAAAAGTGAAGCCGGGGGTGGTTGCACAAGGCCAACCCCTAAGGACGAATGCGCAAGCTCTTTGCAAACGCTGCCCGGTGACTGATAAGGGTGTGTCGTGATACGGAATTCATTATTTGGATGGTTGCAATCTAGATACAGATACAACACGTATGTGTGCCCCGTTCTATCATCTTCCGAGAGCATCGAGATAACAAATCATTTCGGCAATCTATATTCATGTTCTCTGGAGAAGGTTCGCAGTGCGCGCGAATTATCCACGATATCTCGTGGATAATAATTCCAAATAGCTAGAGCTAAAGCTAATTGAAATCCACAAAATCACTCAGAAACTCGTAAAAGAGCAAACCTCGTTCAGAGAAACTTCTCGCCATCGTCATCATTCACCTCGCCGAGAACACGCGGCAACGCGACCAAAAAGTGAGTCGTTAAAATAACAGAGAGCACACCCTAGGCCGTTTCGGCGTGTCACGGGGTGCCACCAGTCTCGCGCGACTAATATGTTTACACGTTCGATGAAGCGTCCACGAAGAGAGGGGGAAGAGAGAGACAGAGACAGAGACAGAGAGAGAAGTAGAAAAAAAAAGGGAAAAGAGCTGCATCTCTGGCAGAGTGTCAAGTGGTGCGCGATTAGTGTTCCCTGTGCGGCATTCATCTCTCGACGAAGCGAAATCGTGGCGGCGCAGCAGTATGCCTCGACAATGGGCGTCGTGATGTAACAACATGTGTCGCGTTCACAAGGCCCCCTTGCTGCTCTCGCCTCTACGTACACACCATAGGGCACCGTAGAACCCGGGGACCACTTAGCAGTCCGGTATACAACAAACAGATTAACCACCGGACAATAATAGACCCCCCGGCACTCACTTCGGCACTACGAGGTTCTCGAGCATCCTCTTGATCGTTCTCATGGCACGCGGACCACTCGAAATCACGATAGCTTGAACACAACACCGGAGGTGGTTTATTCGATTTCGGGTATTATGGCTGAAGTGTGGCGCGATCATTAATCCCTCGCCTTGCGTATTGTCCTCTCAGCCTTCGAGATAAACAATTAGTGATTGCAACACGTTGCATCGTGTAATCGGATGTAAGCGGCAGATGTAATTTGTATTTATTAACGCTAGAACTATTGACGACTGGAGGATAAAATTTCCATCGGAAACATCAAAGTAAAAGGAGAAAAACTTTATAACGGAATCATATAGGAAAGCTTTCGTTTGTACATTTTACGAAAAAATATCGTTTAAATCTCTAAGAATATTGATCGCTTTGCATCTATGAAATTTCTAGAAAAAATTGTAAATCGGCCGTTTCGACTATTTTCGTGTTAATCTCTAATTTGGTGTAAGCTCTAGTATTAATCTTCACATTGAAAATTCAAATTCATACTCATACATACAGGACTACGATTTTTCTTTCAAATATCTACCATGAATGTAACTCGATATTGTAACTCAAAGAGATTAAATATCCATGAGTTTCATCGGCAGAGATGCAACTCCAATGTTTTGTGTTCCTGGTTCATTTGAAAACTTTAGCATCTCAAAGACATGTTTCGCTTTCGAAAAGGGAAATTTCATTCTCGAGGAGATTTATCGAGGATCAACTTTATAATCACCAATTGATAAAATAATTAGAAAATTGTGTTGTATAACGATCTGTTTCTTTTACGGGAAAACTGGAATATTTAATAGAGTAATTATAGTAGTATAATGTTTCGAGTTCTTGATTCTATTTGGAAGGTTAGTATCTGAAAAATCATGCATAGATTTTCGTTTTCAGAGAGGAAATTTTTGTTCTCGAGAATACGACATTTGTTGAGAACGAATTTACAATTAGCAACTGACAAAATATTACGATCTGTTTTTTCTTCTTTTTTTCACGATCAAACTAAAATATCCAATAGAGTACTTATAGTGATATAATGTTTTGTGTTCTTGGTTCTTTTAAAAGATTAGGACCTGAGGGACATGCATAGGTTTTCGTTTTCAGAGAGGAAATTTTTGTTCTCGAGAATACGAGGACATTTGTTGAGAATCGAATTTACAACTAGCAACTGACAGAATAATTATAGAATGTGTTGTATTACGTGTAATCTGTTTCTTTTACGTGTAAACTAGAATATATCGAGTAGAATAGTTATAGTATCATGGCAAGAACAACTCCAGCCATCATCAAATTTCCAAAAAAGGGACTCCCCGTGTTTTCTGAACGCATTGGCTGACGCGTCGAAAACGTTCGAGAACCATCAAGGTGATCCACAGTGGCAATGAGTTATGCGTGCCACGTGCGTGTTCTCATACCTTTATTACCGTATCTCGCACGAGATAACGCATCGCGGCATTCAACGCACAAAAGGCTCCTGGTGATCTAACTGCCCCGCTGTCCCTAATAAACGTGGAATTACTGAGATCAAAATAAACTATTTAAATCGTTTAAATGTCCACCGTGATTCTTTTGAAGAATTTGTTCGAAGAATTCTCCACTACAAAAAGAAACGTCCTTCACCTAAATCGTTTGAAACAAAAAAAAAAAAAAAAAAGGAAGAAACTGAAGTAGCATCGCGAAACGAACAGTGGATTTAATCCAGATTCCAGGAAAATGTACTCATTTTCCAATCGCCTGTCGACGATTTCTTGTCAAAGAAGATTCGTTCGTGAACAGAATTCTTCCAAGTATCCAAGTCGGAATGCGGATTCTTGTCGTCAGTCTCGATGAAAGTAACTGGACAGAATGAACCGAGCAAATGGTGTTCGATACACGGCGAACGACGTTTCTTGTTGAACGAACCTGTACTCGAGTATGAGAATATTACGAAACAAAGTACATAACGATCCATTTCGGGCGACAGATGCGATCGGTCTGTCACTCGTTTTGGACCAGTGCTTCCGTTATTGGACACCATGAGCCTACATCGCAAAGAGCAACAACCATCGATAATTCAGTCTATGGGACTTTTGTGCGTGCACTTAATTTTCTTCTTTCATCTCTATTGGTCTGATTCGAATTTATTCCTGAAGACTAATCGGTTTTCAGATGTTGACAATAAGAATTTCGTCAATAATCTAAAAAAAAAAATCTGACAGAGTAGGATATATTTGACGAGAATAAGTTCAACGACAATTCGAGAGAGAGATTGGCCAATGTTAATATTTTAAAATTTACATCGACAATTGTCACTGTATTTAAATTGTATTTAAATTGTAAATCACGTTGGACATTCTCAACAGATCTGAAAATTTTTTGCTCGCGTTGTAATTTCAGAGAGATCGGTCAATGTTATTTTAAAATTGAAGCACGAAGGGACTCTGTGTCCCGTGAATAAAAATAATTCCATTGTTCCAAATCCATCGAAAATTTTTTCGTTCCCAAAAAATGTCAAGCAGGTAAGTTTATCCACATTGTTTCAAGATTGATGGATATAACCTGCGCAAAACTGCAATATAACCTCAACAGCACGCATGAATTCGATAAGACGATCGATAATCATTTCCGTGATTTCGATACAACACTTCGACCACATTGAACGAATATCTCAAAAAAAAAAAAAAAAAAAGAAAAAATGGTCCCGAATTTCCTCTACAATCATCTACAAAACAACATTCAATTCCTTAAACATCGACCGTTCTGTTCCATTATCTCGTCATGGTGTTTTCACTCACGTAACTACGCACAACGCTCCGCTTTCAACGATTCATCGACGCAGGTAACATCGCGATTCACCGTCGCTCTCTCGTTCGTGCCGATCGAATCGAGACCGGCCGATGTTTAGTCCTCGTGTCATTAAGCAAGGAGACCGTAAAATATACACACGGGGCGAGGCTCTCGAATTTTGCCGGCTGTTGAAGCTCAGCGACTGAGCCGAGGATTATTCGAGGATTACGCGAGGATGTTCATTCGAGCTGATTTACAAGGTCGCCGGTCTGCGTATACTTCGATTCGGCTGGTTGCCTCTTGCGAGCAGAGACTTGTCGTCGTTTCTACGCGAGAGCTCTCTCGCACAATGAGACGCCACGTAATAAGAGACTGTTCCGTGGGGCTTTTATACCTGCCGCGTAAAAACGAGCATCCATGGATCAATGTTTCGGGTAAATCTGTATTCGACTGGGATTGCTCTTTCCCGGGGACTTCGATCTTTCAGAAACCGATCGGCACGTTAGATATAGCTCAGTGAACGTGGCCAGCCGTAGTTGGAAAAAAACTTCGCTACAAAAACTTTACTCGACAGTTTCGCGAATATCGAGAATATTCCTGGTAAGCCTGGATGCAATAAGATTTTTCTTTTTTTAATTTTTTACGTTGTTCGCAGGTATGTGATGGAACTGATTAGCAACTCACTGAAGAATATTCGATATCTCTGTCTTTATTTCAATAGAGAAATTATTCATACCTCTAATGCGTAGTATCGTGCCAAGTTCAAATTGGTATGTAGATCTTTCAGATGACTTTTTTTTTGTAGTTGATTTAAATTTTAAATGGCTCATGTTTATACGACGCCTTCGTTTCTTGTACTTTACACTCTTCCGATCTGTCGAGGAAAGGATTACCATACAATGTACAAATACGTGTTTCTTTCGAGGTGTTTCTAGAAACTACGGATAATTACTGTCACGGAGTATTAATCAATCCATGAACAAAACACTACTAAACATTCTTCATTATAAATTCATTATAAAAGTCGAGAATTACAGAATACAGTTTTGTGAAAGCATTATCAAACGTAATATTTCTAAATCTAAGAAACATTACCGGTATAAAGTACAACATGATAGTCATGATATAAAGTCAATACTGATTTAATACACTACTTCACAGAATTAAAAAACATAGTGAATTGTAACCAAGGAACTGTCGATCTTCGAACTCCCGTCGAACTTCATCTAGAAAAATCGCGCGATTTTCAATCGCCGTTATAAATAAAAAGTATGCGCGCGCCATTCGGATAATCGAAAGAGGTTGCGCGTCATTTCGAGAGTGAACCCTCCGGTTATCTCGTTGGTGTACAAATAATTCAGATGATAAACGAATTATGTCGAAACGAGATGATGAAAGGCACGTTTAGGGCGCGAGACGAGACGCCGGCCTCTGCATTAATGCGAGGGCTGATGTAGCAGAACGTTTGACCCCACCGTCTCTTACGCGAAAACAACGCCAGGGTGAGAGACAGGGTGAGATCGTAGAGGGAGAAAGAGACGAGCACGTGCTCGACTCATGAATCAAGTCGTATTAGCGAAGAGCGTAGCAGACCTGCCTAGGCACCAATCTACCACTCCAACATCGAGTAGATTGGATTTCGGAACTTTATTCAATTATCCGACAACCGGATCGAGGATCCGAGGCGCGTAGATGCGCGTCGTTGAAGGTTTTCCGCCAGTATCGTTAGAACACACATGCGCGAACCACGCGAAGATGAAAAGTAATCAGGCGCTAATGGATTATCTTGACTTTCCGATTAGCAAAGGCGTTCAGAGTTCACAGACATCTAAGCAATTGATTTCTCTGTGTTAACTCTTCGAGAGTTCGGAAGAATTTTGCAAAAAAAAATTCCTAAAAGCAGTTTCCTTGAGTTTCGAGAATCCAGAGAAAGTCTCGAAGTTTATGAAGCAGTTAGATTTGAGGAGAATTTGATGAAATTACAACATTCGGTTCGTGATTTGTCTGAAGCCGAAAGTACCGATGACGTGAAATTTCTAGCAGGGGCATCAAAGAAATATCATTTCTGAAAGTGCACTGTAATGTTTGTGGCAAATGTTACGAATTGGTCACTTTGATCATTAGTATTAGAAACAGCGTTCAATTTTAAAACTTTTAAACCAGAATGTACACACACACACACACACACACACACACACACATATATATATATATATATGCATACAAACACCAAGGGCAATTGGTCATTTTGACTATTAGTTAGTAGGTAAGTTCTAGTGTTAACAAGTAATTAAAAATTTAAACAAACCAGTGGATCGGACTGAGATAAATTTTTATTTTAAAGATCGAACATCACGGTATAATATATCTCAAGCTATAGTCATTCATAAAGGGAAGTGTATAAAAACTCGCGTGGCGTGTTTCTATTGTAAACTAGAAGGCTGAACTCTTCTTAAACACCAAGGGTACACATTTCAACAGCGTCGAATCATCCGACGATTCCTATTCGTCAAACAGAACGCATCTCGAGCAACGTGTCTCTAGATTTCCCGATAACGAGGAAGGGTTGAGACGGCGAAAGAAAAGGAACACCGAATCTTATCTCGTCACGCGAAAACCGTGATCTCTGGAATCTTACGAGATGTTCGATATCTCGGCTGGTTATCGGTGTTTTTTTCTTTCTTTTTTTTTTCTTTTTTCTATACAGGTATTCGCGTCACGCGAATGGATTTTGTACGAAAGGGAAGCGGTGGATTTCACGTTGCCAGATTCGAGAAACATCTGCCACATCGGCGCACGGCTCGTCGTGTTACGAACAATCCGCGAGGGGGTTGTTTTCTCGTTCGTGAGCGCACGGGAGAGCGAGAAAACGCGGGACCCGTTTCTGCTTCTTATTCGAACGTCGAACATTCAAATGACCCTCGCGATGGAATTATCGGCTCGAACGATCGTGCGTGGAATCCTCTTGCTCGACCCCATGCCTCGAACAATGCGTTCCTCTCCAAGCTTGTTTTTACCCTAGAGGACAGTTTATTCCCAGGGACAGTCGATGGATTGATATATCGTCTCCTTCGCGTTTGAAACGAAGAAACAAGTGTCAAGGAATTGCTGTTTTTTACGTTATGGTAGATATATTTATGTGCGATCGACTGTGTTCGACCGTGTCGCGTGTTAATGTTCTCGTTGTAGACTTTGTGCGTTTTTTTCCACTCTTTTTTTTTAGATTTTTTTTCAGTCCACAGTAGTTCATGGCTGAACAGAAGAAGAAGTTCAAACAAGGTCACAGATTTTATGTGAAACGGAATAGCGAGACACTGAATAAATGCATAATAATTCAAGAGAAGGTGAACAGAATGTTTAGAAAAACTCGGTTCTTCCAGGTATTCAGTTCCGGGTCTAACGAATTTCTCCGAATGGCACTTAATGGAAAGTCAGAAAAATCGGAGCTCACTAGCCTGCAATTAATATCGATTAATACCGATGTCGTTAACTATAAAATTCCACCCAAAGCAACGGCACTCTCGATACGTCTAATCGATACACCTCATGCTCGCAGTGCACACGGTTCCGCGCGGATTATCTATCCCCATAGGCGAGATCCACCCCGACGTGTATGGCGTCGTGTCGTCCGTTAACGACAAAAGAAACCGCATAAATAACTGAAGCGGGATGAAAAATTCGACGGGTCGAAAGGGTGAGAGGCCGCAACGCGGTGTGGTGCACGCGGTTCGGGCCGAGCGAGCGAGCAAACGAGTGCGAGAGGGAGAGAGAGAGAGAGAGAAAGAGAGTAAGAAAGAGGAGGAACGACAGGAGGCGTGGCGAGACCGCGCACGCTCCACGTGACCGTGTCGTTCCGAAAGGCGGGACTTCGAATCCTGGCACACAACTACAAGGGCAGTAGAACGGGTTGGTGGTTGCCGGTGCTCTCTCTGTCGTCGCGCGCGCGGAGTACATCGAGTCGCGCTCGTTCCACGAACGACAACACCTGCCGACGCCGATCATCGCCGATCGCGGAACGCTCGTGCACGCTTTCGTTCGTCTGTGACTCCTTTCCTTTTTTTCTCGAAAGTGATACGCCGGTCATCGTTTCGTCATCGTCGCGATCGATCGGCTTCACCGGATTTAGGAGGAATAACGATAGGGATTCGGAAACGAAAGAAACCCGGAGAATTATGGAGAGGAAGAGCGAGCACGCTGAACACGCGATGCGCGTCAACGCGAAAGAATGAGGATCGTTGAGGTTCCAGGGAGGAATCAACTGCGAGGAATCTTCGTCGATATCGGTTGAAGCACACCTCAAACGCACCTGAAGCAAGATGCTGCTGCCTCAGGACATGATGGCAGCCCAGTCGAAGATGCTGTACCAGATGAACAAATACTACGGCGAGCGCGTGCAGGCTCGCATGGGCCAGGTACAGAAAACCATTCGGGAAGTGTGCAAGGTGGTGCAGGAGGTTCTGAAGGAGGTAGAGGTTCAAGAGCCGCGGTTCATCTCTTCCCTGACCGAGTGCAACGGCCGCTACGAGGGACTCGAGGTGATCTCGCCCGGCGAGTTCGAGGTGGTCCTCTACCTGAACCAGATGGGTGTGTTCAACTTCGTGGACGACGGCAGCCTGCCGGGTTGCGCGGTGTTGAAGCTCAGCGACGGACGAAAGAGGTCCATGTCACTCTGGGTGGAGTTCATCACCGCCTCTGGCTACCTGTCCGCGAGGAAGATCCGCTCGCGGTTTCAAACGCTGGTGGCGCAGGCTTGCGACAAGTGCGCCTACAGGGACTCGGTGAAGATGATCGCGGACACGACGGAGGTGAAACTCCGTATCAGAGAGCGATACGTGGTGCAGATCACACCGGCGTTCAAATGTTCCGGCGTTTGGCCGAGATCGGCGGCGCACTGGCCGATCCCTCACATACCGTGGCCGCATCCGAACCTCGTGGCCGAGGTGAAGACCGAAGGGTTCGATCTGCTGTCGAAGGAGAGCGTGGCGCTTCAGGGGAAACAGTCGGCGATGGAGGGCGACGCGTGGGTTCTCTCTTTCACGGAGGCGGAAACGAGACTGCTACAAGGCGGCTGTCGTAGACGGTGTCTGAGCATCCTGAAGACTCTGAGGGACAGGCACCTGGATCTGCCGGGGAATCCGGTGACCAGCTATCACATGAAGACGTTGCTGCTTTACGAATGCGAGAAGCATCCCCTGGAGACCGAGTGGGACGAGGGGTGCATAGCGGACCGCATAAACGGCATATTCCTGCAGCTAATATCCTGCCTTCAGTGTCGAAGATGCCCTCACTACTTCCTGCCGAATCTGGACCTGTTCAAAGGGAAGTCGCCCAGTGGCTTGGAGAACGCGGCCAAGCAAGTGTGGAGACTCACCAGGGAGTTGCTGACCAACAGCCGTGCTCTCGAGAAACTTTAGTATGATGCAGGATACTAAGCGTTTCCCTTTCGTCGTTCCCAAATCGGGAGAGGATTTGAACAGCAAAGAGAAAGACAGAGACAGACAGAGAAGCGTTCGGGGATTCCGGTGACTCGCGCGAATCGCGAATTTCTTGGATGCTGCTTTCGCGACTTGGACGATTCTATCCGCCTTTGTGCTTTTTTTTATTATCGTAAACGCGGGAAGTCTGCTTTCACTCGCTGTCTTCTTGCACACGCTTCAGCGTATCAGGGTACCGGGGACGGTGTAATGAGTTTCATTACCGTTGTCCCATCTTTCTTCTTCCTCTTCTTCTTCTTCTTCTTCTTCTTCTTCTTCTTCTTATTCTTTCGAATTCTCTTCCTTTTTATTCGACGCGAGTCAAACGTCGGTTTTGTCAGTGCAATATCGTACGCCCAGTGTTTCGTTTCGTTTCGTTGCGGAAGCAATTGTTGCTAGGTTCTACGTGTTGATTTTGCCTAAACTCATTTCGACGAGGCAACTCGTTCAATTCCATTGATCGAAATGTTCACCGAGCCGTCGCAGATGCACGCTAGTTCGAAATATATATACATATTACCGCGTTTTTTATACGACCGAAGCTTTCGCTTGGAGCGAGTTCTCCTGCTTATCGAATGCAAAACGAACGACTTCTCCACGTATAAGCGTTGCGAAATGCGAGCGATGAAATACCCAAGTATCCGATTAGCTGCCCAAGTATCCGTCTAATCGCTAACGTATGAATCGTATGAATCCGTTATCGTTAAATTAATCTAATGTTTATGATCGGTTAGCGATCGAGCTGCCGCCGGCAGCTCGGCCCACCATGTTGTTGTATGTACATAATTTTTTATATATTATTTAAACGATATTTATTTCCACTCGAGAGAGAAAATCGCTGTTCGAACACACACACACACACACACACACACACACACACACGATGTAAATAATAATGAATAAATGCATTTCGTCTCATAATTGCGGCATGTTTCGAGTTGATTCTCGTCCGAAAATTAGCATGATCAGTGATATAGCCATTCTTTAAAAAGCTTGATATAAAAGATCTTAATTCCCAATCGTTTTCACTCCTTCCCTCCTCTCTTACACACACTGCCTTCAGTAACAACCGTTCCTTATATTTAAGTTATAAAATTTACATAGCAATAACAAGGCCTGAAATTTTCAACGGTCGAGATCGAGGTTCTCAAACGAGACGATAAAAACCATCACCGGCGTAATTATTATCTACGATGTTAACGTTCGCGCGCTGGACACCGAAACGATCTCGTCAGAGGCAGCTCGCTACCGAGTTTCATGGCGGTTGTACGCCTACGAGAGGCGCGAGCCTCGTGTGTCCCTTATCTAAATTCCCCTCGAGAAACTCTCATCCTTATCGCCCGGGCGCAATGATATTCGTTAGCCGGTGCCACTCACTCTCTTCGATCGGCGATCGTTCGGGAATTTACATTATTATTATTGGCCCGTAAAAAACAAAGTGAGAAGAGAGAGAGAGAGAGAGAAAGAGAGAGGAGAGTCACTCGCGCGACCACACTTTACGCGCGCCGTATCGGGCAGTTCCCTCCGCGATTTACAAGCCTTAATGGGAGAGTTATCGTTGTCCTCGTTAAAACCTCGTAGACTTTATACGGAGTTCCCGTCGCCGTGTGCGTCGTCGGGCCCTCGATAAAAACGGCCTCGGGCTCGTAAACGAAACGGTGTCCGAATCGTTTGATAACTCAAACCGACCGTGCCAGCGTCGCGGGCGAATTTCTTATTCCTAAGCAGCTCTTTCGCGAGATGTTACCGGAGCCCATATAGATAACGACAGAGTACCAAGAGTATCGTTTGAGAAAACCACCAAAGAGAATCAACACACGGAGGATAGGGGGGAAACTTTATCCACTGAATACGACGGGAAGATCGGGAAGATCGGGAAGATCGGGAAGATCGACAAACCAGCAACGACTAAAAATTCGCCAGGAGGTTCCTCCACAGGCCGTGGCACAGGTAATCCTCCACCATGACGGGAATTTCGGGGCTCGAAGGGGTTGCGGAGGAATGGCCGTGCCCATGCACGGTGTCCATGGCCAGGAAATAAAACGAGTCGTATCTGCATAATTCATGGGAAGGGGGCAGAGAGAGAGAGAATGAGAGAGAGAGAGGGCTCGCGTTTGGGGTTAGCCGCCGCCGCTGCCGCCGTGCTCCGTTCGTCCTTTGGCCAGGCGTCCGTAACGTATAGGTTGTGCCGGGTCGTGCGGATCGATCCCGGTCGGTTCGCCGCGACAAGCCACGCCGGCGCGGTCACGGCGGCGCGCGATTGGTAGAACCGCACGACACGGGGGCGTGGCTTGTTCGTGGGGTCGACTTACACCGCCGCACGACTCGGTGCGGTTCGTTGAGAGCGGGTGGCGCGGAGGAGGTGAACGACAGCGCAGTCGACTATCTGCTCCGGCACGGAGTCGCTCGTACACCTTGTCCTCTCGCTGCTCGTTCGTGTCTCCGCCGCAGGACCGGCGTCCTTAAGCGACGCGACGCGACGCGCCCTAACCAATCGAAACACTTTGAAAACCAAGATCGTTCCCGGTCGTTCGCATTTCGAGAGAAAGAGAGAGCGTCGCCTGGAAAGGCAAGCCAGAGAGAAAGAGAGGAAGACAGAGAGCAGATGGAAAGGCAACGAGGGAAAACTTTCGATTGAAATCGCGAGGAGTCGGGTCGTTTGGAAGGTGCCGAGGCAAGGATGCGGTGATCGAGAGTAGGCAACCGCGACGAGGAAGCCCTCGGAGGCTTCAGGCCGCCCACGACGACGATGCTGTTGCCGGCGGATATGCTGGCGGCACAATCTAAGATGGTGTACCAGATCAACAAGTATTTCGGGGAACGCGTAATGACGAGGAAGAGCCAGGTGATGAAAACGATCCAGGAGGTGTGCCGTGTGGTTCAAGACGTGTTGAAAGAGGTGGAGGTACAAGAGCCGAGGTTCATCTCGTCCCTGACCGATTACAACGGCCGCTTCGACGGCCTGGACGTGATCTCGCCGACGGAGTTCGAGATCGTCATCTACTTGAATCAAATGGGGGTACTGAACTTCGTGGACGACGGCACATTGCCTGGTTGCGCGGTGTTGAAGCTCAGCGACGGCCGGAAGCGGTCCATGTCACTCTGGGTGGAGTTCATCACCGCGTCCGGCTACCTATCCGCCCGAAAAATCCGCTCGCGGTTCCAGACGCTGGTGGCACAGGCGTGCGACAAGTGCGCCTACAGGGACTCGGTGAAGATGATCGCGGACACGACGGAGGTGAAACTCCGTATCAGAGAGCGATACGTGGTGCAGATCACGCCGGCGTTCAAATGCGCTGGCCTCTGGCCGAGATCGGCCTCCCACTGGCCGATCGCGCACATACCCTGGCCACATCCGAACATCGTGGCCGAGGTGAAGACCGAAGGCTTCGACATGCTGTCGAAGGAGTGCATTGGCCTGCAGGGCAAGCAATCGGCGATGGAGGGTGACGCCTGGGCGTTATCTTTCATAGACGCGGAGAATCGTCTGCTCCAGGGTGGCAGTCGGAAGCGTTGCCTCAGTATATTGAAAACCCTGAGGGACAGACACCTTGATCTACCCGGGAACCCGGTAACCAGCTATCACATG